>OY745767.1:0-1200000 GCA_963556305.1 Platismatia glauca
AACCCTAACCCTAACCCTAACCCTAACCCTAACCCTAACCCTAACCCTAACCCTAACCCTAACCCTAACCCTAACCCTAACCCTAACCCTAACCCTAACCCTAACCCTAACCCTAACCCTAACCCTAACCCTAACCCTAACCCTAACCCTAACCCTAACCCTAAGGTAGGTGGGGAGCAGAGATGCTTCTCTGATCCTGAATGGGGCAGCGACTTATTGAGAGCAATGTCAAGTCAATGGGCAATGAGAAATGTGAAATGTCGAACTAGTGAAGGCCACTCGTAGCCATCACGGTGGTCTAGAGGTACTTCTCTATTCCTATGTGATGGCCAACGCGACAGCAATGAGAAGACCGCTCGTAGCCATCAAAGTCGCTCGTCCATCAAGGCCGCTCGAGGCCATCACGGCGGTCTAGAGGTACTTCTCTATTCCTATGTGATGGCCAACAAGACAGCAATGAGAAGGCCGCTCATAGCCATCAAGGCCGCTCGAGGCCATCACGGCGGTCTAGAGGTACTTCTCTATTCCTGTGTGACGGCCAACGAGACAGCAAGCCATCACGGCGGTCTAGAGGTACTTCTCTATTCCTGTGTGATGGCAACAAGACGGATGAAAGGCTAAATGTGTAGGAGTGATATGATGGATACTGAGAGATGAGATGGAAGCGGGACAGGCCTTGCAGAGCACCGAGACATTAATTACGGTAAACATTCGGGTGCCAAACATTCGGGTGCCAAGAGCTAAGACTTTAGACACTTCAGCTCTCAATGTCTGATCTTCCCGGTCCTGAGCTGCCTTGGCCGATCACGCTACATCCACCAACATATACAAATCTCTTTCGAACGTTTGCCTGGCATCCTAAGGCCAAGAGGCACGTAGACAGCGGTCTACTTTGCTGCTCAGCTTCAGGAAAAAGTCCCTCTAGGTACGGTAGAAGACCTGGAGTCTATATACAATGCCCGCTAAAAAACAAAAGTCTTCCACGATAGTAATCTCGGCCGCCTCTCCCTCACTAGCCCCCAGTCTGACCGGAGCGACCACAGATCCACTGTCAAGCCAGCAGCACTGGCCAACGCCAGTCACCCTACTCATCCATTCATGGACATCCTTACTGCATTTAACATGCACTCGTTAGCTGTAAGCAGAAAGAAGCAGGAAGAAGCAGAAAGAGATGGATCTACAACGGGCGTCCCCAGTCCCACCTCACCTGCCATCAATGCAGCCTTTCGCTCGGATTTTTTCCTGCGACCCCCCTAGGGAGGTTCTGCCAAAACTTTGAAAAGTAGCAACGGATAGAATCAATGCAGCATGCTCGAAGTCATAGCGGCCTTTTCCTTTCGTCTCAGGGTAACCGTTAGGTTAAGAACATGCGTAGCTGCAACCGCCTTCGGCGTTGCCGGACCATCTACTTTGTGGCTATGCTCCTTCCGTGAGCGATCGATATGCATGAACATGTGGTTCCGTGAGCAATTGATATGCATAAGCATGCTCAGTCCGTGAGCGATCGGTATGCATGAGCATGTTGATTCCGCGATCGATGTGCATCTCCGAGCATGCACATCCTGCCAGCGAGCATGCTGATTCCATGATCGATGTGCCTCTCCGAGCATGCACATCCCGCCAGCGAGCATGATAATTCCGTGATCGATGTGCCTCTCCGGAGCATGCTGATTCCGTGATCGATGTGCCTCTCCGGAGCATGCTGATGCCGTGATCAATGTGCTTTTCCGGAGCATGCTGATGCCGTGATCAATGTGCTTTCCCGAAGCATGCTGAATCCGTGATCGATGTGCCTCTTCGAGCAGCTAATAATGACACTGGAAGGTCTCAAAAGATGCTTGCTGTTGTTGCTATCACGGGAACCGCTTTGCTCAGCGAGGGTTAGCATTACTAGGATTAACCTCCTTACAGGCCTATGAGTATCATAAGCAGGTTCCACTTCCGGACGCACATTGCCGTGGGGAGTATGCTTGTGAGCACGCTAGGCTAATTGAAGGCTTGAATAAGCGCTTTGAACAGAACTACAAACATCCTTTGCCAGTGACTTTTTCCGAGGCAAAGAAACCAGAGCACACTGAGTTACCCAAGAATTGGAGTTGTCGACATGCTTGCACAAGCCATGAAGCAGCTGAGGCCGCTGAGAATGATGTACAGCGTCAACGCCGTATTCAGGAAATACAGCATAGAAAGCATACACAGAACTCATAGCAGATGGAGAAGGATCGAGTGGGAACTCAACAACAGCCTCAACTATTTGGGAGCTGTAGGTAGAGATGCAAGCAGAGATGTAGACGGAGAGAGAAAGCCAAAAGTATTGGCGGAGACATCTAGCCAGATCATCACAATCTGCACTTAAGCTCAAAAAAGACCCGTAAAGCCAAGCGGCATTCGCTTCACAGCCAGTGAAGACTCGCCAGTAACTCACTTATGAACTTCTCGCCAAAATCTGCGTTTTTGCAGTACGAGCGTGCATTTAAGAACTAGAGAAATCAATCTAGTCATAGTAAAAGAAGTCTCGCAATCCTCGAGGCAAGAAAAGCAAGGAGATCTTTGATGCAAAGAATTCGCCTCTCTGCTCTTCTATGCTTGACATGTCCTAGAAGTAGCCTACTATCTTCATAAGGACAGCCGTCATCGATACTTCTAAACAGAGTCGCCTATAATTTAGGGATATACAGCTGTATCTGCCTAACGTCTCCCCGATACTGTACACTAGCTTTAGCTGAGATCTCGAAGCATTCGAAATGTAAGGTACAAGGTAGACGAAAGACTTGATGGCGTAATTGCACTCTGGACGGGGGCGGCTGATTTGCCGAATCCTCGCCGATACTAGAAATGAAAGAAGAAGAAAAATGGACTTGGAAAATGGAACTCCGATGAGTGCCTTGACGAAAATCGCTTCGAGGTGCTCAGGCTGAATGGGAAATACGCGTCATAATGCGACTGGTGCAAACAATAATCACCAGCAGCTCCGCCGAGGTAACATTTCTTTACACAATCTAAAACCGAATACCAACATCCTACATCCTTATGCGCTCCAAGTGAACCAGTCCGAGTCAGTCATTACATGTATAATACAACAGAGCTTGACATTTACGGAGGTTGGAGTCCAAACATATTACTAAAGTAGTGACAAGGAAGGTTGGTGCGGCCGAAGGCCGCGCAGAACTTGCCGAATTTGTTAAGCGCGCAAAAGAAAATGAAAGCCATGAAGCTAGAAGAGCACGATGATGGACGTAACTATAAGCGCAGTAATCGGAATTGAAAAGGGGGCCATACGTTAGTCGAGTTGTTTTATAGTAATCAGGTAGATCCGGCGACGCTCCTGTCCGCGCGATGCTTCACACCAGTCTTACTAAGTATCTGAGCATACTTCACCTCACCGCCGCATTGTGCCGCGGATACAACTCGACTTATGAGGCGAGGCATTTTGTTGCCTTGCGACGATCATGATCAAAAAGCTAGTACCTTGCGACGAATACGATCAAAGAGCTGTTGCCTGGCGACGATCACGATCAAACAGCTGTTGCCTGGATGTTACGACTCCTAGCGAACGTAAAAAGGGACTTAGGATTGCTCCATTTGAAACGAGCAAGGTTTGTTTGCTACAGTCACCGCCTTCTCCTTTTCCATCGAGAGTGAAGATCACCTTGAACCATTTATCCTACGGGAATCCTACTACTGCGACACGATCCAGACTTTGAGCCTTGCAAAGAGTGTGCTATCCTTTAGTCAAAGCTATGGCAGATTCAGCTCAGTGACCAGACCAGAGAGAGAAAAAAATGACCACGACAAAGTGTGTGACTGGCACGCGAGAACCTTCCATCTGGACTACCATAAGTTCACGCCTTATGTGCTTAGTATGCCCGTCTCACTACATGACTGCGTTGAAATACATGGTCTGCCCTATGTTCCACAAAATTCCTGATGCCGTTGTCCCCTCCTATCGTAATTCAGACTTCCGTCAGCACACCCTCCCATTTCGTCTTGATTCCTTTTTCGCAACCCTCTTTGATGTCCCTCATCGCTTAATCCGTTCCACCTGTCATCTACTGATCCAGTCTGTTCCGTAATGGCTTTCGACCGGCCAGTGTCCTTACCATCGGTGCGAAATGACAATGTCTTTACTCTTCCGAGTGACCACCAAAACAGGAACATAATCGGTGTAGATGGAGTCTCGGTATCCTCTAGCGACAGCGAATCTTCAGTTGACAGCCTCGAAGAGAGTATTGTGAGGAAACCGCACCCCAAGTTGCGAGGTTGGAAAGCCGTCGTCGCTTCAATCTTCAAGACATCTCGACCCTCCGCGTTCCAGAGATGGAAAGGAAAGCAACGTCGGCCAGTGCGCAAGCTATTATTATTCGCAATCACAGCATCTGTCGCAGTCATGTTGGTAGTCTCTGCCCCTAACAACAGTGGCACCCCGCTGACACGCGTATTCAGCGTTCTAACCTCTCTTTTAATATACTTTATCATCTACCTCAAGAGTCTCATCCCTCCAACTGATATTGAAAAAAGAATCGCTTCATGGGGCTTGTCAGACTATCCAACACAATCTGTCACCAAATTACCTCAAGACTTTAGCCGAGACATTGTTCCGATCCCATGTCATTCACACAACGACTACTGGCGCCGTGTACCCCTCTACGATGCTCTAGCCGCAGGTTGCATTAGTGTTGAAGCCGATGTCTGGCTATTAGGCAACGACCTCTTTGTCGACCACTCAGAGAAATCTCTTACCAAAGAACGAACATTGGAGTCGCTCTACGTGGACCCCCTAGTCTCAATCCTCACGGACCGAAATGTACCAAACCAAGTGACCGCCGCTAACGGAACAAGTGCTATAGCCAACACAACGCAACTAAATGGAATTTTCGAGGTTAGCCCCGAGACTCCGCTCATCCTACTAGTTGACATGAAAACCGATGGCGCCTCGACGTTCCCCGCCGTTCTTGAGCATCTCGAACCTCTCCGCTTCCGCGGCTGGCTGACCCACTTCAACGGCACGGCTGTAGTACCCGGCCTGATTACGGTCGTCGGCACAGGCAACACGCCCTTCGATCTCCTTGTCGCCAATGCCACATATCGTGATATATTCTACGACGCACCACTCGACGAACTCTGGGGCGATATTCCAGTACCTATAAAAGACTACGAGCAACTCTTGATAGCCCAAAAATACAACGTCGAAAATTCCTATTACGCATCGGTATCCTTTCAAGAGGAGATCGGCGGTCTATGGTACGGCATGCTCACACCACAGCAGGTGCTGAAGATAAGGGGACAAGTAAAGGGTGCCGAATCAAGAGGTCTGAAGGCTAGATATTGGGATACGCCTGCTTGGCCTGTTGGGAGGCGGGATCATGTATGGGATGTTTTGATGAGGGAAGGGGTGGGATCGCTAAACGTAGATGATTTGGAGGCAGCGAAGGAGAGAAACTGGGGTGGGTGAAATAGGATATGCTCCTTTATGTTTTACGAATCGCTCCGTTTATGATGTTCGATGGTGGTTTTGGTATACTTCACGAGGAATGAGAACATTCCCCCTTGAGCCGGAGGCCGGCACTATCAAGTCACGATCGTATGCTAAACATGAAGAGAGGACTGCTTTTGCTCCTGTACGGGGGATCTGGTGATGTCTTCCTTACGTTGTTCACAAATGTACCGAGGATGGGGAAACTACGCGTGTGTAGAAAGACAAAAGAGTAAGAGCTGATCAACAGGAAAAATAATCAAGCAAGGCCGTAACAATTCAGCGACGACGGTATAACCAAGCAATGACGTCTCTGCCAAACATTCAGGCGTCGATACCGCAAAATCCTTGTTTCTCTTGCAAAATCTCTCTCCACTGTAACCACTCGCAGTCGACAATTGAGGTTCGATCAAAAACTTAGCGTCTAGCGGGCCCCACCAATCACCAAAGCAAGGTTCCTGCACAAGCTTTTGCTCAACAACTTTCAGAAACAGAGCTCAGGGCATGTGCTCATGCAGCTCTTTATAGTACATGACCATAACCTTTGGTGGATATAGTGCAGGCTTTCCAATCTCATCCAGAAACAGGTTTAACGGATCTTTCATGAGCCGATACCTCACCAAGAGAATGCTTTGCGGTGTCAAATACTGCGTGCTTGTATGGAACAACCCGCCTTAAAGGATGGATCCTCTAAGCATGCCACGCGGGCTGCTGCGATGTTATTGGGCGCCGCTGGTAGTAGTGTTCCCCTCCTCTTGAGCAAGAGCCGTATAAGTGTACCCTAGTCAGTAAGTATGGTCCCAACAGGCCGATATAGGTCATGCATTTGGCCATGGCTTTTGCCCCTTTAGGAGACGTCAGCAGTTCGCACGGGTCTTAAACCTTGAGCGCTTTGCGAGCGATTGTCGTTCGGCGGCAAACCTTGGGCAGAAAAAAATGTATGTTGTAGCATATGTTTGACGTCTTGTTGCCTCTAAGCGCACTCACAGCTAGCCAAGAGGATGTCTGAGTACGGGAACCTCGCCCATAGTCTAACCCACAGGGGGTACTAGTACGATAGCGTATTAGGTAAACTTGCAGGCGTAATCGCGTTGCCTGAGCGGACTCCCACCGAGTTCCTCGGGAATCAATCTAGTAGCAAAACACCGGTTGCTCGGTCACGCATGCCTAAGTTTCCGTTACATCAATTGGATTACTGAAGACAAATGCTGCAATCTTGACGATTCATCTTTGCCTGACAAAGTGCAAGAAGGCCCTTGTGTGTGAAAACCTCAAGGGTTTAAGATGTTTAGGATGATAGCTCATTCCTATCGGACTGTCGTACACTAGATGTCGTTCTGCTCCCATTCATCACCCCAATCAACATCTTCCGCCCAGTTCCGTTACGAAGAACTCTGCGACCGCAATAGACTTCTGGCCATCACGGTGTCTTCCTCGAGTCTAGGTTCAGAACCCAAGCACACCAGCGACGCCCTTACCGCCATCCAGGTCATCCGCCTCCTTCCTCAACACATCTGCTCTGAATTTCTTGAAAGCCGCCTCGATCCTCGCTCTACTGTCCGGATCCCGGGTTATAGTCCGGCTGGCAGAGGCACTACCGGTGAGAAGGCCGGTTTCCCCACCCAAGAATAGACCACCAGCGCTAAAGAAGAAGTATGCAGCAACATCGCCGAGAGCTGTCGGCTTGAGCAGGGGTGTAATGTTTGGAATGGCTTCTGCAGATGACTCTCAAAAGTAAGCGCGTGAGTTCACAAGCGAAAAATTTACGTAAGCTTAACTCTCATGACGTTGAGCATATTGAAAGAGAGACGAGAACAAGGTTGAAGTCGGGAGCAGAAACCGCGTACCCTCTCTACCATCAGCGAACTTCACATGGGTAGGCTTCTCCGCGGTACGAAAGGCATTGAACATCTGGGTCCTGCTACTCCTGATCCTGAAGGCAAGAAAGAGACCAAGACCCAAACCAAGAAGCGAACCGACGGTTGCATGGGTGCCGATCTTGTTGGCAGCCGTGTTTAGAGTATCACGGTCAGAGTCCTGCAGGTCATGCTTGAAGTGCTCTTCGGCGAGCTTGCTGATGTCCTCGCCCGCGTTCTTGCGAAGTACGGCGAAGGAGTCGGCGGACATTGCGGCAGTGGATCGGAGTGCTTTGCTTATTTCTCCAAGAAAGTGACAAAGTAGTCATCCGGAGTGCTTGTAGAGTGAGGTGAAGTAGGCTTATGAGATGATGAAATGAAGGAAGTGGATTACCTTAGGTAGGTAGGTAGTGAATGGTTGAAGACGATCGACGTCATATGCCAAGACATTTTTGCCCATGGATACTAGCGTGATTACTAGTCGTCTCTTCCATTGCTGCTCGGATAGGTTGATACCTAAGGTAGTAATACGAACACACCAAAAGACCAGATCATGTGGGTAGCAAGGATTGACGATCTATGGAGGCCTACTGCAGTAGCTATATCCTCCCCGTTAGCTAAGTCGGCTGCACCTTCCAGCTTACCTAGTTTGGGGCAAGCTTACCTCTTAGGCGCTCGATAGAGCTTGCTAAACACAGAGTGTGTCCTTTGCAAAAATGACCCTGCTCCCCTGCTCCCTTCCAATTTGCCTGATACTACAGCATCGTGGCGTTCAAGGATGTCTTAAGGCCAGATGCATCGGGGTCGCTGGTGTCCTTGGTGCAGAGGACTCCCCTTTGCACGACGTCTATACGTCTGTTGCCTGATGCACCGCAACACAAGTGGATATTGTCTAAAAGCTTTTTTCTCTCTGTCACGAAGAAGCATAGAATTGCAACATTGCCCACGCAATTGTGAGCGCAGGTCGGTATCCTTGACTGTGATTCTCGGCTATCTCAGACGTTGACAACCCTACGTACCACTTGTCGTTCGCGCCAAAGCCACGAGAGTCTCCATGACGACGTACATCGTAAGAGCAGCCAACTTTCCGGGCGTAATCTTCTCTCATTAGTGACCAGTGGCAAAAGCATCTTGTCGAGAGACGGTGCCCTCAAATCAATTAGTACAGCAAGTACCCTGTGGCAAGCGTTTCGATTTCTCGCATAGATTCTCGATCCGTAAGATCGGCAAGGCTTGTGGCCGCGTTGATGGCGCTGAAGCATATCTTTTCAAAACCGTGGATATGGTCAGAATACCGCATACTATGCTGAAAGCGGCAGTGTCTTTGGTGGTAGGCGTGAGAATAATGTCGTGTATGACTTACTTACCGATCATCAGCGCTAATCGATGGGTTCGTACTCGAACCTTTCTAACTCTATTATGAAAGATGTAGAAACAGAAGGCTTGAATCCTTGCCAAAAGAGTAAAGATTGCTAGAGTCAATAATGAACTCTACGCGCGTGGAGACGCAGGCAGCTTGGTCGCCTCCACACTCCTACAAGCCCGAATTGGATAAAATATCTAATCGGTATCCCCCCTGTAGCGCGCCTTGGGCATGGCGGCAAGGGCGATGTCATGAAATCGCCACAGGAATGTACCGCTTGGTCTATATGCTTCCGCAGTCCAGATAATGAATGTACGCTATCGGAGTCCGTTACTGCCCTTTAAAACCCATCCAGCATCGCCGCAAAGACCACGGTCTCCTCCAAGCCTGCCTAGCGCACACGAGTCATCCAGAATCGAAGACCTGTGGTCCTTGCGGCACAACCAAATTCCGCTTGGAAAAAGACCCGTCAAGTCCTTCGAACCGTCAGACGACCATTATCACTGGTTGACGTAATTGTCAACGCTTTCGAAAGGCACGATGAAGAGGAGAAACCCTGCTATATCTGCGGAGGCAAAAAGTGTGGTTTCTGGGGCTAAGCACGCCGTGTCAAGCCAAAGCTCCAAGGGTGAGACCACTGATGACGAAAATATTCTTGATGATGGAAGAAGGTACAAGGAGAGACAACTGGCATATGTGGGTCTACCGGTAGCCGACAGTAGCCTTGTATTACATTCGAAAGGCGTCATCATAGCGGAGGACCCTAGAATTAACCTCAATCGGCTTCTCCTGGGCCTGAGAGGGACGGTGGGCCCTAGATTTAGCTTAAATTAGGCTCGTCTCTGGAGCAGATGTAGAGCGAACGATATAGACAAATCTTTAGACGAGCAGGATATCCAAGATCTCTTTGATGATGTAGTCTCCACCTCGATCAGAGCAGGCGCGTTCACAGTATTGTGTGTAGGGTCTTCGCCAACACCCTCAGCTCGTGAGTAAGCAGTGGGAGTGTGAAGCTTGTGGACAGAGGAGCAGAGGTGGGAGTCTTACCGCCAGAAGCTAAATGTTACAGAGAATAAGCTGAAGCGTGAACCCCACAGCACACGAGCCGTGAGGCGGATGACGATCAAGATGTGAAGGAAGCCCAGTACCCAGAAAGTCCGAAAATTAAAGGAAGGAAGATAAGCATGGCGAGTGCATTTTCCCAAACGTCAAGGCACGCAAGGTCACACGAACTCTTGACTTGGCTCAGAAGACTGAGACACTTGAACGGACACCGTGAAGTACTCCGAAATGTTCAGTTTGGTCCGTTGCTCCCCTTCGTATCCAAGGAATGCAAAGTCGCCGAACTTTCAAGGAGAACTTTTGGTACATGCAAATATAAAGTACATACGATAACGCCTGATGATGTTACAAAGCCATCCTCATATTACATACTCAAAAAGCACCAAACTGGAAACCTGACATCAATGAACCCTTCAAGCCTCAAACACTTCTCCCAGAATCGTATGACCGAGAACGTCACTCCCTCATATCACCATGCCGTCAGGACCCCTACGCCGCGGCGTTCTTCCTTCAGAAGATCAGGGTATCTCTAGGCTTGCTCCGTTTCAGCCCTGAATCAATCTCGTCCACCACATCATGTTTCTCCCAGGCGTACCAAGCAAGACAATTCTGCCCTACACTGCCTGGTATAACTCTTTTCTCCAAGAGCGCGTCTTGCTCGATGGTGTTGATATACAACCCAGCGCTGACATGCCATGCGATATGGCAATGGAATGGCCACACGCCTGGGTTATCTGTCTGATACTGCAGCACAATATACCCAGGGGCGGTAGCCGAACCACCTTGCACGAGTTGCACATCACGACGCTGAGTGTTTTGCTGATGAGTGATTGTGCCGTCCCAGGTACCAACACCCTCGGCTAGGACGTTGAAGTTATGGCCGTGAAGATGCATGGGATGAGATTGACGGAACTCGTTTTGAACAATAAGGCGGACGGAACCGTTGGTCCCGAAGTTGTAGACATTCCACTCGGGGTCGTCGGGGTAAGAGAAGTTGCCTTGATTTGCGAGGACGAGGACGGGGTGGCTTTGGGAGGACAATGTTAGCTATGGCAGGAACGGAGAATAATGAGATGGAAGAGACTAACTCGTAGTTGCCGCGGAAAGTAGAGTTGTTCACGTAGAAGAGGAAACTTCCACTACTATTGACGGCCCCTGTAATAACAAGGTCTTGAGTTGTTGCGGGATTTGAGGTGGCTGGGAAAGGAAAGAACGGGATTGTTTTGTTGAGATCATCCTTCAAACAAAGCATCAGTAAAGTCGGACATCCATTAGTAATAGGAAAGGTCATACGTTTTTGCACAGAGAATCGTCATAGGGCGTCAACGTGGTAGTGGGCACAGCCGTGGTATCTGCGTTCTGGTAGTAGATGGCGGCCAGAGCGTTATAGTTGTTAGCCTCTGAGCAGTTACCGCTAAGATCAGAGCGCATCCAATAGGCTGAGGTGGGTGATCCAATGCCTTCGACAATGACATCAGTACGTTGACCGATCCCAAGAGTTACCATGTTTGTAGTATAGGGTTGAACGGGCACAAAGTCATTGGCAATAACTGTCATATTGTGGCCGTCAATGGTGAAGCGTTGCAGACCCTCGGCACCGCTGTTAATAAGCCTTAGGCGGTGCTTCTTTCCAGAATGGAATGTGAACTTGGAAACACCGGCGTTGGGTACACAAGTTTGACCTGGTTGAACGAGGGCGCAATCGAAGTTCATCTTCCCGTTGATGAGGTTGTTATCGGATTTCAGAGGGCCCTTGGTAGTAGGGTCCAAAATGAACTCAACGTTCTTAAAGTATGGGTTATGATACCAATCGCTAAGCATGACTGGTCCGAGATCATAATCGTATGCCACCTGCGAAGGACCATGAATAATCATAGCTCCAACCACACCACCAGAATATTGAGCGCTGTAATGAGAGTGATACCATGATGTCCCGTAGAGATCAGCGAGGAATTGGTACTTGAAACATGACCCTGGAGGAATAGGGCATTGTTGGACGGCTGGAACGCCATCGAACCAAGGCGTGGTCTTTTGTAAAAGGCCATGCCAATGCAAAGAAGTGCCCTCCGGATCGGCCCCCGTGCTGTTATCGCCAGCGATGTTGTTGCACACGTTAATAGTGATGGTGTCCCCCCAATTGGCTTCGATGGTGGGAGCTGGGAATGCTCCATTGACGAGAAGAGCGCTGACATTCACTCCATCGGGAGAAATGTAGCCTCGAGCGATGTTGAAATTGTATGTGGGCCCCGTCCCTAGAAGAAGATTCAATTATTGCCACATCTGCCAAGGTGAAGTGAGGCTTACCTGAGACTGGGCCTCCGGTGTAGGGATTGGTGTTGTTGACTGTATCTGATCCCCAGGAAATAACGCCATTGACTCCGGTAAGGGATAGATTTGGGGCTGAGAGCAGACCCAGCACAGAGGCACCATTCGTGACGGTTTGGGAAAGCGAAGGGACTAGTGCGGGGAGGGAGACGATGGCCTCCACCACAGCGGAGACTGTCATACCGGAGCAAGAATTGAGTGCTGCAAGGGAAACAGTATTGGGGCCGGGGATGGCGGTACGTGCGTGACAAAGAACGTGTGATTCAGGAAGAATCTGAACCTCAAAAGACTGATGAGGTGCTGCGAAAGCTTGTAGCAGTAGCAAATATATCTCCGCAAAGAAATGTAGAAGAGCGAGTGATGAAGCGGTGCTGGAATGTGAGAGAGCGTTTTCAGCGGCAGCGTAAGGGTGTATTTATGCTCCCATCGTCAGTTGTCCAATTTGTTTTCCCTTCATGTTGGTCTGACCAATTCTCATTGAAAAGTCGCCGAGATTAATTTGTACTCGGATACATTCAGCTAGGATTCTCGGGTCACAGTGAGAGGCTGCCAAGCTGAAGTCATATCAACCGGAACGAGGTGGGTTCGGGAGCTCATGCAGTGTGAGACGGCGTTTATCAGATTGATGGAAACGCTGACAACGTGCCTAGAGGATTCCAGTTTTGGGGCGGCGAAGTCTGTCATTGCTCAAGATACGGATTGGGGAGCCTCACAGTCAGCGGACCAGTCTAGGCAACCGTCAAAACCACGAATGTGCTTCGGAGTAGTTGTCTAGGATCACTTCATCGGGCGTAGATCCTGCAGCTGCAGGCGTGCATGCATACGAAATTCTCCTTTGCATATGCGGTGTTCGGTACAGCACATCTCGTGCTTACCGGCCATGGGTACCACCATTCTCGTAGGTCGAGTAAGCCCCGGACCTATTGATCATCGTGTGAGCAATAAGCCTTACCCGTGGTACCTGCTGCTCGCGTGGCCATCCTGCCGGATCCTGCTGCACGATCTGCGGTCCTGATCGCGGCGTGGTGGGCCTGAACATTTCCACGTGGGGAACACCGAGCCACTCAGCATCTGAGACTTTACTGTGGGATTTGTTTGGTATGTACCGCGTGTGTGAATTAAATGGCTTCGAACAGTAAGCGGAGAGGGAGGAGTGGAGGATTAGATGAGTACGGGAGCCAAGGAAGCCTCATGCGACCTCGAAAGGCATACCATCAAGGTACTGTACAAAGTTCCGAGGATGAGCTATCTCCTCTTGTCTGCTAACGAGATGCGTATCGATAGAGAGACGGGCGTGTTGGTATGTCATACAATCACGTGGGCTGTTGTATGAAGAGTCAAGAGACGGAGAAGCAGTGGAGTGGAGCCTGGGCGTGACTGTGCGTCTAAGAATAGTACTCCACGAGACAACGTTGCATGTAGTCAGCAGCTCCTCCTGATGGCTGGCGCCACAGAGAAAGACGTCAGAGTAGGCTCGGATTCCGGATGAAATGAGCTGACAGCAAGGACGTCTCCAAGGTTGATGATGCTCCCAGAGGTCAAAAGGAGACCGTGAGCCTGACCGAGAGAGCCGGTCTTTGCTCCTTCAGACGTCTCACAGGGGATTCTACCAATGTTGCATCTTGCGGCAAGGTGAGTTGGTGGATGGGTCACGCTTGCGGGAGGAGGGAGGCAGTGCATTCCTCTTCCTCGACGTTCGGAGTCGGGTGGAACAAGCGTCCTTTCATGTCATGCGCAGAGGTCCAAAGAGTTGGCAGATGATGTGGACGAATGGGAATCATTTGGATGAGATTGCTGCGCGGAAATGAGAATAAAGATCTTACTTTACCTTATTAATACATAACGCTAGTAATATTGATGACCGAAACCGGTTATTTTGCTTGGCGTCTTTTAGCGTGGCGCCTAGACCACGGGACTCGGGTAGAAAACTGTCTCCGGATTGGGTCCTCGAATCGTAGCGCCATGATCTACATGTATGGCGATTTAATATACAATATCGTCTTACATTACCCCATGACCCTTATCAATTAAATCGCCAACTGGGAGTGCCGATTGCACCACCAGCTTTACAGTAGACATACACTGTGCCGAAAGCCGAGTCCGTGAGTTTGCTATAGCTGTGTATCATATTCGCCGCCAAGTCATAGCCTACGAGCCCAATGCACTCTGCTTTTCTGCTTGTCTGCTTCTCCGGACGTCGTGAAGCCAAGCAAGAATCGAAATCCCCAGTTGACGACTCATTGCGGGATGGCGATCATTAGGACCCAAAAAGCAGCTTGCTCGAGACCTTGACAGCCTAATGGCCCCAGGACTTGGTCTCTTGGGGGCTAGTGAGCTCGATCGGGGAAGGAAGGACAAGACTTCAGCGCCTCTGCATGGGAATGAGGCGGGACGGAGCTTGAAGCCACCTCTCCCGTGCCTTACGAACTGGGTACGTCTTTCCGTCCAACTGAGAGGAAAATAGAGACTCCTCATAGCAAGAATACCCCATCAGATCTAGGAAGATACAATGACTGCACTTGGTCCATCAAAAGTCAAACTGAAATCCCAAGGCCAGGAATAGGTCGATTCACTTTTTGGTATGAAGAGTCGTGCTGTCGCGCTCCCAGACTCTGGTTGATCGAGTGAGCTTAGTAATCAAGCATTTGCGTTCTACGCTCAGGACTGGGTACCGTTGTAGTAAGTATCTCGCAGAGGCTCAGCACAATGACAGAGCGTCCAAGTCATCCTATTGGGTAAAGGATGTTTGCAACACACTAACGTATTCTGACACGAATCACGATGAATCTATCCCGAAATAATGCATACTGAAACATCAGCAGCGCCTTACGCCAAGACTTTCAGTATCTCAATGTCCAGAGGCGTGCGTGCATCCTTGCCAATAAAAGGTTGCCCTAATCAGAAATTGGAGAAGATCTAAATTCGGCTGATCCTGCCAAGTCAGAGCTGAGCCCAACAACAATTATCTTCTCTGCCACAAACCCACTCAGCTGGCCATCTACGCCAAAGATTCCCTTTGGCGGCCGTTGGCAGCCCGCAAACCCCCACCAAAGTCGATTTTTGCATACAGGATGGAGTATCCAATAGACGCTAGACAGTACCCAATATAGTAGAGACGGGCCTGCGGGTGGATCAAGGAATGCAGATCACGCAGGGAGGGTAGGTCTTGCCAGGATGACAACGTTGCAAAGCTTCCTCGCAAGCAGAGAATCGGATGATGCAGATATCATCCCTTGCTGCCAGAAAGCATCGTTCTATGTTGTTTTTCTCACGATTGTAGTGAGCATCCCCCCGAAGTCTCTACTCCCGAAAGCGGGAATAGACAGGTCGATGCGCATCGTGAGCATCTTCATGAGTCCATTCCTGTATTTTGGCATTGAACCCTATCGTGCAACGCCGTCGAGACGGTGTGGCTGTACGTGAGAGGCCGCTTACTTTGCTGGCTTTAACATCTTAAGCAAATATTGATTGGTTTCGTGGATATTCGGATCATTTTCCCCGTATTCGACAAATCATGCAGAAGAGCCGCCACAGGGGCCCGCATGTATCTTAAAGCGTCAGGGTGCAAAATAACTCTGCATAACGCTACTGCAGGAACGAGGTGATCTCGCCTAGTATTACCCTTTTCGAACACGATCTGCCTGCATGACTTGTCTTGATATTTGGTGCTCCAATACTCATGTTTCCGAGGATTCCATGTATTGGGGGAGAAATGATTGGAAACAGGGGGCGCTCCACGTGGCAAATGTGCTAAACACAGCTCTCGCATCTTATGTTCCAGTCCTACCACCTGCTAGACTTACAGCCACAGCGCGAAACAGAAGTATCTGTCTGCCGATCTTACATCGCTTTGTGCAATGATGTTCCCGCCCCCAATGGATCATCCCGAGCGGTTAGGGCTGTGGGAAGGACCAAGGGTCTATCGCTGTGCCACAAACAGGCAACCGCATAGCCTGCTCGCCTGCCATGATCATCATCACAATCACAGTCTGTCACTTGACATCGAAGAGTTGAACTCACAAGCGAAAGAGATGGGCCATTTTCGTGAGGCAAGAGATAGCGGGAGAGAGGTTTAGCTCAGTACCTTGAAATGATTTTCCAGATGAAAAGTCAGGCTTGCACGAATTATCTGCAAACGAGAATGCCCGGACCCTTTTCAGCCTGGCTATCATAGTACCAGCAGGCGGAGCGACACGGGCCATCTTGTCAACGGACCGTAGGCGAGCGGTTCAGCTCGATTGTTGGAGTCCAATCCACGGGTCACGGGAACTCTTCCGTGAGTAGTAGTCACTACCGATACTCTTCCACCTGACCGCACTCCTCTGACCTTTGAGAGCACTATTGGATACAGTCAGACGGAATCAACAGGGTGCGGCAATTGATGGATCAAAGCGAGCACTTGGGAAAATTTCCGATATTTCCTCTTGAACCACAACAGCATGATTTCTCGGCCTCGAGGAGACTGAACACTTCACTCATCTTCTGAGCGCATACGGAAGTTTCACCCCGTAGTTCCTGCAATCGTCTTTAGAAGACGCCGTCGAATCGTGGTGCTTTTACTCTCACTATGAACAATTGCGCTTGTCAACAATTGAGCCGATGTTCTCGATAGACATCTCGGAAACGCCTCCGGGATCTCAGAAGGAAGTTTTTGCTGATTCCGCCTCAGCTCATCGGCTGACATGGCCGCCTTGATCATGCTAATCGACGATCAAGAGCCTAACGAGCCATTCGATCGAAAAAGAATCTCGATAGAGTGATTTCAACGTACAATCCTAAGACGCTTGACTAAGTAACGCCCTGTGATCGCTCGTGTAGCTTTCAGAGGATTTCGCAGAGGAGCTCGTCCTCGGCCGACCGTCGGGCAGGAGTAGGCAGCGGAAACAATCACGAAGACACTCAAGTTGCACGGGATGCTATAAGAAGTACCTGAGTAAGCACCTTGGTTGCTACGCCTTGCCAGGAAGCGGGTCCTACAAGGTAGGCCGCCGCATTGTTACGAGAGGATCCTGGTTGATTACGCATTTCGCTTAATCTTCGGTGTTCGCACATTCGCTGTCCGTGATGCGCCGGATGCTGACCGCCACCGCCACCGCCTACTTACCCATCATCCCGTCGCGACTTAGAGCCAGCTCGTTTGTCTTTTGTTTGTCCAAGTCCTTGACACCCCTTAATGCCGCGGTACATGTCTGGACACCGGTCATACTCATCATATAAGTCCGAAGCCCGATGAGCGAGATCAAACCCGTAGACAAGCTGACCACTAGACATCCGCGTCCTGCGCCCATGGTGCTTTGGTCTACAATATAGAGCTACGATCCAAGAGCAGCCACCGAGAATCCGGACTCCTTCTGTCTTTGGGCTTTGCCATTCACACTCCTAGTCTACAGTCGGGAGTATGCAACCGTTAGGTGTCAGCCCTAGGCATCCGCTCTAGCATCGCCAAGTTTCTCGCCAGGAACTTCGACAACGCCTTTCGTCCGGTCCATTCGTCCATTCGTTCATAGGAACCAGAGAAGGAGCTTCGATGTCGACCTTCTGCAACTAGGATCCGAAGTGTAGAGTAACTGCGACTACTCGATTATTGGTTCATGAGAACCCAAGGAGCTTCGAGGTTGGCCTTCTGCATCTAGGATCCGAAGTGTGAACTATTTGTGACTTTTCAATTAACCGCCAGCTCTGGATCTCTCGCTTGGTCTGCCATCGTTCGGTAAGCAACAGCTGACAGGAGAACAGATGTTTCAGTGGGCAGTGCGAAGTCAGAGCAGTTCTGTCGATTCCCCACTTCAGATACTTTGATGGCGAGATGCAAACGGATAGGCAGTCCAGATCCACACTAGAGACGGACAAGTGGTAACGCAAAATGCAAGGTAAAAAGGTTCAAAGACCACAGACCCCGGGGTAGAAACCTATCTGACGAAAATGGACGGTCCCAACGGCGGAAGTGAAGGAGGTGAAATAAAATCGAGGTGGACATGTCTCCAACCTGCAACTCGCGACCCCTATTGCACGATCAAACTTTCTTTTCTTATGGCTTTGAGATGGGCTTCTAGGATTCAACCATCGCCAATTCCAAAGCCTTTACTGATTCGGTCGACAAAAGCTCAACAGAAGCGTCTTATCCAAACACCACAATCGTGATGACTGTTACTATGCCGCCTTATGACCATGCTTCTCTTTCCACCCCCTAAACCACGGCAAGTGTGTCATCGGCCCCCTCAAGTTCGCCTCCCAAGGCGGTATCGGAGCTGGCAGTCCAGTCTCTTCCAAACATTTAGCCCTAAGCTCCGCCCATGACCCACCCCGATTGAAGACTTCCTTGCTCTGCGTCTCATGAGAGGGAAGGTCCCTCAGCTCCTTCCTCAAAATTGCAGTAGCTTGAACATCCACCTTGCAGTCCTCGTGCAGCACGACACCATATCTTCTCGCGCCTTCCCATGTAACGAGCCTGCGACGAACTTCCAGCGCCACTACCTCAGGGTCGCGCTTGAGAGGATCACCCCATCCTCCACCACCCCAAGTTATCCACTCGAGCACGTCCCCGGTGCATACCTTGATGCGGTCTTGTTTACTGCCCAGCGCCTCTCTTGGCGGGTTCTTCTCATCCTTCGAGTACTTCACCAGCACCTTTGTGGACCGAGCCCCCGGCTCACCGCCCAATACACCCCACGGCTTAGACAGCCACCTATCGTCATGGATTGAGATATTCCCATCCTCCAAGAAGCGCCAGAAGATCCGCTGCGCATTCCCGCCACGATACAAGCCCGGTCCGCCAGAATCCGCAACGGTGTTGAACACCTCGATGCGCAACGGATAATACAGTTCGAGAAATTCGTTGGGTATAGCCTTCATGGCTGGCCAAAGGCAATGCCCATCAGGCCCGTCCCCAATGGGTCGCCCGGGTATGCCACCAAAGCCGATCCAGTAGAGCTGGAACCACTCCCCGCTCTGCCTGTATCCTGAGTACATGAAATGCGGACTGTCACTGAATCCTGCAGCGGTCATGAACTCTGGAGATTTCTGTCCCAGGAGAGCGGATAAGACGTCCATTACTCTCGCTAGGAAGTGGGTACGACAGGAGACCGCGGCTGGGCGGATGGGCTTGAGAAGACTACCTTCTGGGACGTAGACATCTATGAGATCGTGGAAACCGTCGTTGGCTACGACGCTAGAGTCGTAAACGACGAGGAGGTAAACGCCAACAAACATTTTGAACATGTTGACGCTCAAGTAGAAATTGATCGATGATGGCGACTGCGGGTCGGTTCCGGAGAAATCGAACATCAACCGGCCGTCTTTTTTGGTCATGGTGCACGCCAGTTTCCAGGGTCCAACACCTTGCCCATCGTCATCGATCCAGTCTTCAAAGTAAGCAGGCTCATCGGCAATGGAGGTTTTGATGATAGATGAGACTGCTTTACGATTACGACTCAGGAGCTCGTCGATGGCGGCGAAATAGACGGTGTCTCCAAATCGCGTGTAGAGTTCGATCATGCGTTTCCCGGCAATGGTGCAAGCAGCTACAAGAGCTCGAACGTCGCCGCGATTCCAATCAGGAAGGCGGACATTCCTGTAGATGACTTCCATCAAATCCTTGTTCCAGACTCCTCTCGAAGCGACTTTGGTAATGGGGATCTGGATGCCTTCCTCGAAGATGCTGCTAGCTGCGCATGGAAGAGACCCAGGAACGCTCCCGCCCACGTCCGTCATGTGGCCAAAATTAGCTGTCCAAGCGACTAGATTTGACATCAGCCTTCGCGCGTGAAAGGTGATCAGCGCAACATTTACTTAATTTCTCGTTTACGTGAATTGGCATTAGTATGAGCCAGTCGGCGTGGTG
This sequence comes from Platismatia glauca, assembly GCA_963556305.1. Taxonomy (NCBI): domain Eukaryota; kingdom Fungi; phylum Ascomycota; class Lecanoromycetes; order Lecanorales; family Parmeliaceae; genus Platismatia; species Platismatia glauca. The sequence continues at coordinate 19,920 of OY745767.1, forward strand.
TGACACGGCTCCTGACACTGAGTAAGGATCGTTTGTGAGAAAGATATCGCCTGGTTCAATAGTTCCCTTCCACACATCCAGGAACTGGCCAATAAATGACCCAAATTGACCAACAACCATCTTACCGGTGGGTTCGGCGATGACGTTGAACTCGTCTTGTTGCTCTCGGATGGCGGGACTCATGGTTGTTTTGGTCATCAATGTGTCCATTTCATTGCGAGCATTACGCAAGGCATTCTCAAAGATATCGACGGTCACAGTATCAAGCTTCTTAACACCAAGATCCTCATGTTTTTGCTCGTCTCCCACTTGATAAATGAGGATATTTCCGACAGGGTCGACTTCGGCTCGAAAACCTGGAAGGACTACAGTGTTTGAGTCCATCTCACTAATGATGCAGGGGCCGAGTACGGCGTGACCGTTCTTCAGACTCAATCGGTCCCAGATGGGACTGTTCGGAAACTCTTTACCTCCGAAAACCAGATTGGTTCTGGAAGAGATTGAAGAATCTGGAGGGCTCATAGAAGAAGCAAGCTCCAGCTTTTTGATCGGTAAGTCAGTCTTCACCTCTTCCACAACCACTCTAAGATTCACAAGCTCAACATCAGAAGATAAGCGGTACGTGAAGAGCTTATCATGTTCGGCTTCGAAGAGCTCCCGTAAGTAAGGAAGTCCGAGTGCTCGGAGACTTTCTAGCTTCACGTTGATTGGAATGTTGATGGCCTGTCCACTGTAGCGTAGATCCGTTTGGATTTGAAAAACCTGTGTTACTGTTCGTCAGAAATTGCTAAAGCACTCAGTATCAACGGCCTCGTTTGGTGGTAGAAGCAAGTCCGCGGTTCCTAATGACATCGAGTGATTTAGGGAGCGCACCTGTTTTTTTTCTGGCACACCCTGCTCATCGCGCATTACGGTCTTGGCCTCTTCAAGCAACCCGTCGAAGGCATGCAATATGTCCTGCTTATCTGTCTGCTGTAGGACTCTTATGAAGGTCCTCCCGACCTCATGACGAAGAAGAGTCATCGCATCACCAAAGGCACAGAGCACTCCAGGAGAGGGTGGTACGATAACTGGAAATGCCCCAAGTAGCTTTCCTAGAGAATTTGCATGTAGAGGTCCTGCGCCACCAAAAGCAACGAGGCTAAATTCTCTGGGATCATAGCCTTGTTCAACAGAGACCAGACGGAGTGCACCATACATAACTTCATTCGAAACCTTCAGTATGCCTTCTGCAGCTTCATACAATCCAACGCCTAGGCTATCTGCAACTTGTTGCACAGCTCTTTCCGCTGCATCTAGATTCAGGTCAAACTTTCCTCCCAGGAGAGACTTTGGTAGGTATCCTAGGACAGCGTTTGCATCCGTAACGGTAGCCGTAAAGCCTCCCTTGTCGTAGCATGCTGGTCCAGGTATTGCGCCGGTACTCTCAGGACCGACTCTGAGAGCTTTTGTTACTTCAGGAATCCTCGCTATTGAGCCACCACCGGCTCCAACAGTACGGACGTCAACAGAAGGAGCCTTGACAACTAGATCCGCGACTTTGGTCTCTCTCCGTATCCGTGGCACTCCGTTTTCGATGAGAGCAACGTCGGTGCTAGTGCCACCCATGTCCAAGGTGATCAGATTCTTGAACCTAGTCTGATCTGCGACGACTGAGACGACGCCAGACACGCCTCCAGCGGGTCCAGACAGGACCCATGTAACCGGGAATCTACTCGCGAGGCCGACCGAAGATAAGCCCCCATCAGATCGTAGAATGCGGAGGTGTCTAGTTTTTCCCTCCAAAGTTTCGAGGAGATTTCCCAGATAATTTCGTACACTTGGCTCGACATAAGAATTGACTACCGTCGTAATTGTACGCTCGTACTCCATGAGTTCAGGCAAGACTTCCGATGAGATCGATACCGAAGTATCCGGGAGGAGCTTCGCTACCACGCGCTTGGCTGCCTCCTCATGTACTGGATTGGCGAAAGAGTTCATCAGACTTATAGTTACAGCATCTGGCTTTTCCATCGCGATAGGTCGAAATCTCTCCTCAAAAGTCACCTCGTCGAATTTTCGAACTTCTGATCCATCGGTGGCCAGTCGCCCCGGGGCTTCAACCGTGAGCTCTAAAGGGGCCAGTGGCTCCGGCTTCGGCCATATGATCCAGCTCGCCAGATTACCAGGAACCTGAGATCTCCGGGTCTGTAAGATATCTTTGTAGCCCTCGGTGACAACAAGGGCAACTTTTGCACCCTTCTGCTCCAAAATCACATTAGTAGCTACCGTAGTCCCATGATTGACCACATGCAGAACCACATCAGCGCCATTCGGGATGTTGGACAAAATCTGATCTTTACCATGGATAACGGCCAAAGATTGGTCTTCGGGCGTTGAGGGAACCTTGGCTCGCCATGTGTCGCCCGTGTCTTCTCGGAGCAGTAGTAGATCGGTGAAAGTGCCACCAACGTCGACTCCAAGACGATAGGAAGGTACGCTCATCTTCGCACTGATGTCCGCACAGCGTAAATGGTAATTCAAGAAGGAAATACAGTTGCAACGGAATGCTCAGTCACACAATCAAATCCATCTGGCAACGCCGGAACAATATCCATGTCTCTCTTCTCCACTGGGCGCGTGCAGTAGCTTCCCGAGCGCAGGTATCTAATCCTGTGAGCAACGTTTCTTATCATGATCCTGTTCTTTGCCGTCTATATTTCGACCATGACCCAAATCTTTGAGCTGCATGATGATCTCAGATGGCGGGATCAGTATGCACCATGATGCCAAGCGCTCCAATCCAAAGCTGTGACTGGCGTGCCTATGCAGCGATACTGATAAGCATCCCCCGCAGTTCGCTAACGTCTAAACATATGAAAGAGAAGGTCGTCATCGGCCACGAGCGCTCAGAGTTCAATTGATGTCTATTCAACACGGTAGAGGCAATTTGTGTTCGAAAGGCTAAACCTGAAGTCTCATCATTTACAGCATTTATACCTACCTAGTGGAAATACTCATTGCCAAGCTCCAAATTTGTCAAGCCCCACAACAACTCTCTTGTCCTCCTCTCCGCCTCATATTTGATATAAATAGCACTGCCTGCAGAAATCAATATCATTTGGTTGTAGCCATGCAAACCGATGTAGCATCCTATCCCACGGACCTCTTGAGCAACTACTCAACCTCCGGCTTCGGATCCTCAACACGCAGTCTTCCATTTGGCCACAAACCGGCTCTCCTCGTCATCGACGTCTGCAATGCCTATCTCACCCCAGGAAGCCCTCTCTATGCCCCCCACCGATTCCATACTGCTCTAGTATCCACAAACGAGCTCATATCCCGCTGCCGCGCGCACAAGATCCCCGTCATTTTCACGAGAGTCGTGTATCCAAATCCGGAGTCCGGTGGCAATTGGTACAAGCACAAGCTCCCCAGCGCGTTGACCTGTTTCGATTCCGGCAACGTCCTAGGGGATTATCCGACGGGAGATCAGACTTGCAGACCGCAAAAGGGCGAAATTGTCATCTCGAAGCAGTTCAGCAGCGCCTTTTTTGGAACATCTTTGGCCAGTCAACTTATTGCACTGAAGATAGACACACTCATAATCTGTGGGTATTCGACAAGCGGCTGTGTTCGTGCCACTACAACCGACGCGATGCAATATGGCTTTAATCCATACGTGGTCAAGGATGCTTGTGGAGATAGACATGCTTACCCACATGATGCAAATCTCTTCGACATACAGGCTAAATTTGGGGAGGTGGTTTCTATTGATGAAGTAACGCAGCTTATGAAGCGACGATTTGAGCCGAAAGCGTCCTGAACGTTAGGGACCAGTGCTTCTTTATTCAGAACGTGCTAAGATGCTGTTTGTTCCACGTTCCTCGTCAATCATATAGAACAACCAAACTACTCGGTCCCGTGGGTAGATGCAGCATTGATTGATCTCTAGCTGATGGAAGCGATAGAAGCAGAAGCTAGGTGGGTACACCCTCTCCTACCCCACTAAGCTACATCAGGAATAGCCTGCTAATGGAAAGCACACGTCATCAGGAAGGCACGCCCTTCGACTCGTCCCCATAGCGTCCGCCTAACGGTCTGAGATCAACCGAACAAGTCGATAATTGCCCTACTCTCTACGAAAGTAGTGCCATTCAAAATACCTGCCGGCTTCCGCTTAAGAGCAAGGGAGTAAAGCGGACTTTGAAGATGGTTTTCTGCTGTTGAATTGAATCCTTCACTGATTGATGACCAGGGGCAGGGACCCTACTGTGTACATGAGAGGATGGCAAGGGATGTAACAGCTGTGAAGAGGGTTAGGAATGATGTTCCCATCGTTACGATAATTGAGAAGAGTTCATAAAATGCACTGTTCGCATTCGTTGACATTTCGCTAATCCAGGGTTTCAACATCCCAGGGCAGACGTCGGCAAGAAACCCCTGAGCTTGGTGCCTTGCCGGGAGATGGAATAAGCAGTCACGATGATCATAAGGTTGCACAATTCATCCACGAGTGAATGCTTCTCGATGATTGCCACTTGACTCTCTCTGACAAGCAGGAAGCAACAATCTCGATCATCATTCTCTTCCTGATGCGTGAGACTGAGAGTGGTGGGATTTGACCATACGCTAGTCGAGCTGTTTTATACTTTAGCACCATTAGTAATTAGAAAGCTGGTTCGGCTGTATTTGCCATCGTCGGTACGTACGGTACATTATACACTATTACATGTTTCACCAATGTGCGGGCCGCATAGAATAACCTGGAAGGTCGGAAATATTAATATATTACTTCCCCGGAAATAATCATGTGCTTGTATCGGTAAGGTACAGTATGCTGCGGCTCCTGGAAGCTGCCTTTTTCTACCGCCTCTTGACTCCACCTACGACGCATAATTATTGCAAGCCTCCAAGACGTGCTGACATAGCACTCTCCTTCCATCAGTCCAGGAACCAGCACAGTCATAGCGCGGCTCAGGCTGTTGAAAAGGTCCAGAGTCCGCCAGTCCTTGCCAGCTCGTGGGATATTTCCAAGGGGTAGAGATTGTCCAAGTGAAACACCAAACGGCGAAACAACTCTTCCCCGCAAATCCGCGCCGCATGCATAGCCACCGAAGCATTAGACACAAGAAGATAAATGTCTCGAGCGCACTCGTCGATCATTCGTATTGTGCCGGATCGGCAGGTATTTCATATATGTGCCTAGAAGATGTGGATATTACATAAACATCGGGCCAAAGTTTATACTCGTTTCCAACCCATGTTCTGAGTTGGTAGCAATCAATGGGGGGTAATTATGGCGAGAGAACTGGAGCAGTGCACAATGATGAATCGAGGGTGTTGGGTCATTGAGGCGTACTCTACGGACGGGACAGGCTTGATCAACAAATATAGGTATCAATCACACAGCAATGCCTAATGGATGATCCAAGCGAAAAGAGGAAACTCACGACAATTCTACTGCGACATGCTCCTATGCGTCCTCGATGCCCACATCAACATTCTCACTCCAGAAGCTGATATCTGCCCTCCCCTAGCCTGATATGGTCAACAGTCGCCTATACTAATGTCATTTGAAGGAGTGAAATTTTCAAAACGACGCACTAAGCAGGCTTCAAATTGTGTTTACCTATTCGTGGGACTGACAATTGATTATACTCTTGGCTCTGCGGCGCGGATGCAACCAACAGCACGATTCTCCACTGATTTCATTGATGTTAATAATGAATCAATGATACTTTCGTGCAGATCTTCCGGCAGCTCGAATACACAGTAGTAGTAAGGACTGCTGACCACTGACCAGTGACCACCTACGCGTACCGTCACCTTATTTGCTTCCCTCCTTCCTTGCCGAAAATCCGGGGTATCTGCATTAGCTCGTATCTCTACATAGCTTAAGGCTCCCATTTCCCCACGAATTCACCAAAACAGCCGTTGATGATTGGGTAGCCTCCGCAAATGTTGTTTGCAGTCACTCATTCATGTTTTCTCTTTGGTGCTCAGTCGTCGACCCCTTACTCTGACAAGATGGGCCGCACCAACCTTTGCACCTTACGCATAGCCTTGTCCTTTACCATCTTCATAGCATCTCAAGTCGCGGCCCAAAATGGCCCATTTAGTATCTCGGTATCACCTCTGGAGATCTGCACAGCGCGGACATTCACCTACTCATCGGAGATGGCAATGCCTACAGGCTCCTTTGACATCGACCCCGGTCTGTACGGCATGGGCCAACCAGGTCAACAATGGCTATTTACTGTCAATGCTGGGATCGTGCTGTATGATGATACATGGGGTGACGACGGTCAGAAAATTGGCAAATACATCGTCCAGAACGCCAACGGTTCCTACACATTTACCGTTCCAAGTGACGGGAGCTGGCGTAGTTATCCTGAAGCCAGTCTTGTTTTGCTAGACTAATGCTGTAGTAGTTGGCGGAATGATAACCGGTGTAGCTGGTGCACCTGGTTGTGACCCAAACCTCGAACCCGTCGGAGCACCTGCTTCAACCTCAGAGGCAACTATAGCTTCGTCGCAGACAACTATACAATCCAGCTTGTCACCTCAGAGTTCCTTATCAAGCAGTGCTGGATTGAGTGTGGGTGGGCTGTCCTTACAAAATTCTTCCCAGACGCATCCTGGTTCGAGCAGTCTTAGATCGGGATCGACTGTCAATTTCTTCTCTTCTCCGTCTGGAAATCATTCCACCTCTACTTGGATTGGGTCGAATGGTCTTCCGACCATGAGTACCAATTCTTATACGTCAGCAGCAGGAGCTCCTGGTTCGGCCTCCACATCCATGGGCTCCTCATTCTCTGGCTTAAGCACTGTTCTATCGACGCAGAAACCTCAAAGTTCTTATGTAAATCCAAATCCAGCGATAGCATCATCCTTCAGTAGAGCGTCAGGGAGCTGGGCAAACGTTTCGGCCAAAATTGACTTCAGTCGAACTTTTAGCACCTCGTCTGGTACCATCTTACTGCGGTCTTCGGTTTCTGTGGGCTCTTCTGGCTTCTCCTTTCTATCGAGCACGGCTTCTACCATAGCTACTTCCAGCTCGCAGATCTCATCATTTACCGCCTCATCAAATCCAACTATCACTTCACGCTTTGGATCATCCAATTCTACCTCTATGGGCTCTTCTGGCTCCTCGTCTTTATCACCGGGGTCTTTGGTTTCTGTGGGCTCTTCTGGCTTCTCCTTTCTATCGAGCACGGCTTCTATCATACCTAGTTCGAGCTCGCAGATCTCATCATTTACCGCCTCAACCTTTGACACCTCATCAAATCCAACTATCATTTCACGCTTTGGATCATCCAATTCCACCTCCATGGGCTCTTCTGGCTCCTCCTCTTTATCAATCACGGCGGCTAAAGTAGCTAGTTCGTTTCCTCAGATCTCATTATTTACCAACTCAACCTTCGAAACCTCGTCAACTCCAGCTATCAGTTCACGTTTGGGATCATCCCATACCGCATTGCCGGGGTCCCCAGCGTCTGTAGGGGGTGTCGCTTCGACAGCCAGCTTAAGTACTCCATCCGCATATTCAACTACTCTCGCAATCGGACTGGGAACTATGCTCAGCCCCTCCGCTTCTTTAGGTCCTTCCGCAACCGGGAGCCCAGGGTGCCCAGATATACCTAAGTGTGTACTGGTATCGAAGGGTTTCGCTAGTCAATGCTACGACGCAGACTGGGCCTATTGCTATTGCAGTGGATCCCCAGCGCCACTTACAACATCATGGTCGGGTTCTTGGGGGATCCCCAATTGCGATTACTCAACTGTGCCTCCAAGTCAATGTCCGGGAAGTCCTGTGATACCGTACGTACCTACTGAGAGTGCTTCCTCGATCGTCGAACTGGATGACTATGTTTTACAACATTCCAAGTTGAAAAGGGCCGTCCCCGCAACGCCCTCGTCCAGCACTTCTTGTTCTGGAGCTCCTAATTCTTTCAACCTTACCATATCCGCAATACTTCCATGTACCGGGCCCATTGTTGTCCCCGACCAATGCAATTCTAACGCCAACCCTGCTCTTACGGCTGAACAATGGCAAGTGTGGGGTGTTGATGAGTTTTGGAAAATGTACTACGATAACAAATCCCATTGGGAAGGTAAAGGACTGATGCCAACGTTTTTTGATGACTTCCATGGTGGGCTCGTCGACGACGGCAGCACCTACGTATGTTCTGCCCCTGATGAAGAGAGTTGCCAATGGTTAAGTTCATGCTCCGATATCAAGACTGGTCCGGAATCTTGGCTCACCCCGTATAAGACCCAAGCATATTTCGTCTGGGCAGCAATGGAAGGTTTCAGCAAGCTGTTGAATATGATATGGCAAGCACTAGAATGGGCAGGACAGGACATGAACACTTACTCCTACGAAATAGGCTCAAAGTTCGAGGTTGTACTGCCTGGTCAGACATTGTGGTCGAAAGTGTTTCCCATATTAAACACGATTTTAACCCTATTAGCCATTGTCTTCATCATTGCGGATCCCTTCACAGCTGTAACCCTCGCTGTAAGTCTTCGCAAGATCTAAGGCGAACTTTAAAAAAGCTGAATGTGCCATTTTTAGCCTGTAGTAGGAACTTTGGTCGGACTTGCTGCCTCTTTTGGGTTGGCTTCTGATGTTGACGCCTTTCTAGCGTCCTCTGAGCAAGCGGAGGTTACCATTCAGAGGTAAGTCTTCCCACAATGTTCAAGACCTGACTGATGAATATAGTATCTACGGGGACCTCAACTATTCGACTAGCTTTATAGAAACAAATCAGGACCAAATCGCTGTCATGCATGATGCAATATGGTACGATGGTGTGTATAATGGCAGTAATGCATCCACGCCGACAGACGCGACACAACTCATGGCATACGGCCTCTACCTTAACTATTCAAGTATCCTTACAGCAGTGGATCTCGATAACCGTTCTGGCCCCACGAATGCAGTCACGGCCTGGTTTGAAAATTTGCTTGTTCCCAACCTCATCAATAATTGGTTCAAGTCAAACAATGTGTACATAGTCTACATACCGTACGGCCCGGTCATGGGACTGAACTCGGACAACACGTGGGAAATTTTCACGGAAGACAATTGCACGGCCCAATGGGTCGGGAGCACGAATTGGTACTCTAGCGCAGACTGGAACAGTACTGTTGTTGCCAGCTGCGAGGACGGCGGTATGGCGGTACTCATGAATGGCGGCAGCACAATGGAGAAACCTTCCTTTTACGAAATCGCAAACGTAACCTGGAATGATAACAGCTATAGCGCGCAAGACATGATCACATCATCTTTGGATGGCTTCCTCAACTACGGCTTCAAGTGAGCACGACAGCTCCCCTCCGCCACCGTCATCTTTGCTAACCTCTGACTTCTGTGTTCAAGCTACAACGCCACTCAGACCTTCGTCGCTCAACTTCTTGACCCTACTTCGGAGAATCTGCAAAATATCACACAATACCTCCACTTGAATTCTTCGAGTCCGGGCATGTTCAACCTTGCCGTGTGTCGACTTTACGACCTGGGCGCAGTTCCGAAAAGCATCGCTGGCCCTTGGCCGCAACATGAGTATCCTGGGTGGCCTGCGCAACTCCAACCTTGTTCCTGTATGTCGAATGATGCCAATATCACAATCGACGGAACGACATATTATTTCCGGGACTTTGCCGGAGAGGGTATAACGACTGAACTTGACAGCTTGATAAAGCAGGACGGAAGCTACGGGACAGACTGTTATGTTACCCCAAAGGGTACTCCTGACTGCTACGACTTCCCGGAAATGTGTGAAACCTCTGGTTATCCATGGTGATGAAGCAAGATAGAGCGAAGAAAAGCTGGATGCGAACGGGCGTTCGAATGGGTCTCATAATAAAGATCTAAATATGGAAGGGCGAGTGAACATACCTAGCAATCAGCAGTCTCGTGGGATCAAGGTGGCTTGACTAACGAGAATTACCATGCTGGCATCTGATACTATGCCTTCTCAACTGGCGATCCAAACGGCTTTGTCTCGCTTGCAAATAGTACCCAAGCTTTATACAAAGATTGATGTACCGTAACAATGTTCGGAGACTGTTTAGCCCTTGTTTGCTCCAAGTGACACGTACCCAGTATTAACGTTGCCTCCGTTTTCGAGCGCTAGAGACCAACCGCCAATTCAGGCTTTCAGGTGATCAAATTCGAAGGAGAAAGGTTTCGCCGGTGGCTTGTGCAGTCATTGCACTGGCTCAATTAGGATCAGTCCATTTTGATAGTATGTAAAGCTGCCAAAGCAAAGCGATCGGGCAGCGGGATATTTCATCATGAGAGATCCCTCATTGGGAGCAATTCTTAAACCGAAGTAGATACGGCAGCAGCAATGTATTAGTCTAGAGAAAAGATTGATGTACAACATTAGATCCAGTCATGTTGCGTAGTTGGGATGAAGTATCCTCGAAGCGTGAAGCTCCCGGCACCTAGAATACTCTTCCATTTACTCATAAGTTGTAACCTCATGGCCCACAGGTGTCAGATCAAGCGAAGGATGTTGCTCTACTAACAAGGGCATCAAGGAGCAAACTTGATCAATATGCAACAACTGCAAAATCAGAAGGCACATCATGAGCGCATACAAAGCTTGCGGGACGGAAGGGAGAGAATGTCCCAATAAGAAAGTGCACCAGGGCATAACAAGATTTGTATACTACTTATCGCGTGAAAGGCCTCTCCCTCCGGGGAACCCGAACAAATCCTTCCAAACCACATTGCTCCTGATGGACGAGTGGCACCACAGCGCTGAGCACCTCGCCATCCCACAGACATCTGCGGATCTCTTCTCCTTCCTCTCATCCCTCTCCCTCTCCTCCTCCTTCCCCTCCTCCTCAGGATCCTCCAACGCACTTTTCCTTATGCTCCAATGCAAGGTGATTGCAAAGCCAATATACAACCAATAAAGCTCGCTCACCATCGGGGTAGCCTCTGATACCTCCAAGCCATCCAATTCCTCACTCAACACTGACCGCAGTCGAATTTCGCCACGTCATCTCCCCTGTTTCATGCCCGCCAACATCCCCCGATCTGACCAACTGGATCACAAGGCCATTCTCTTCCCCGGAAGTAATCCACCCGCCCGTCCTCTGCTCACCCCCTGGCTCAAAAGGCAGCTGGCAAGCGAGCAAAAGCATGATCGCGGCAGCACATACATCGATCCAAGTCCCCATCTCGAGATCAAAATCCTCGTGCAATGTCACAATGACCTTGCAGCTTTCCGAGCTTTGGCTCTTCGGCAGTCGCCAAAGACTGGAATCGCCACCGATGTGGAATGTCCCTACGTAGTCGCTGTGCGGGAGCAAGCGGACGGCTTTGATGCAGTCTGGCGATAACGGCAAGTGAGACGTGCTCGGTCCTTGTTGGGCGCAGTGGGCTTCGGCGTTGGGGACTACGTTGGACAGTGTCGGTTCGACGGTAAGATTTGTGCCTGCAGGCACATTCAGGGCAAAGCTTGCGAGGTGACATGGAGCTAGTAAAAAGAGAAGCAGAAATTTATTCATTCCAACGACGCTATACTCAGACTTGAGAATTCGAGCTTGCCTACTCCGTATGTGTCAAGATGTCCAAAATACTCGGCTCGTCGAGTACTGAAGTAGAGCACCGAAGCTGAAGCAAAGCGCATCATCGCATGGCGCCTTCGAAAAACTGCTTTGAACCCATGCACAGCAGCATTGATAAGCCAATCGATGACCGGACAAGCGGCTGTCCTATAAGCGGGCCGTCTTGACATCTCTGGCCTATGCAAGGTCGCGGAAAGACCAAAGTCTATGCCATCCGCTGTTACGTGCATGTACGCGCAGCGTGACAGCCGTCCTTGGTCACTTGGGGGTGGCTCCTTGTGCACTGACCATTGACCACTGACCGCGGATGAGGGGCCGTAGAAGCGACCCTTGGCCCTTTACTTCGAATGATGCGTCTGAGAGGTGGGATAGAGTACTATCGAGTATCGAAGGGTTGCTAGTTGCTAATCTTGATAGACCACTACCCAACTTCATACCACGTCCGCTATTCTCATAGTTGATACGAGTCGCTCTGCAGCTCGCTCGTAAGAAGGAGGCTAGATACGAGCAGACCTACAACATAGACGCCGGGTACATGGCTACGGATCGATGGAAGCTAAAGTAGGCTTTGGTGACCGTGGATGACCTCATAGCAAACCCAGGTCAAATTCAGATATGTATATTAATTCTCAGACTGAAATGCTATAAACTACCAACAGCGAATACGGGGTTACAGCTTCAAAATGCCAGATCTTACACTCTACTTTTTACAGGTATCACGATCCATCAGGATCGCCTGGCTACTGGAGGAACAAGGCCTTGAGTACAAGCTCGAAGCCCATGATCGCGAGGATACAGGTCTTGCTCCTGCTGGGTTTAAGCGATCCTGCGGAACGGTATTGGGAAAGGCGCCCGTCCTCAAGGATGGAAAGCTCACGCTTCAGGAGAGCGGAGCCATCACCGAGTATGTTTCTTCAATCCCCTGTCTGGATTACCGTCCTTCCGAAGGGCTGCACCCTTTAACGGTGCCTACCAGATATCTTTGCGAGCATTATGACAAGTCCCACCGCCTCCTCCCAATCGACGAGGCCCAAAGAGTCAAAGTGCGCGAATGGATCCACGCAGCCGAAGGTGCCTTCATGGTCCATTGCCTGCCAACGGTGTATGTCCGACGAATTGATGCCTCTGCCGCCGAGAAGCTTGCGCCAGGCCTAGCAGGAAATGTCGCTAAAGATCTCGACTGGCTAGAAGCTGAACTGAAGAGGGGCAAGGGGAGGTACTTGGTGGGCGATCATGTCACTGCTGCGTACACCATGGTAGCCTTCTCGATTCAATTCATCTTTTGGTTGAGGTTGGCGCCGCAGGATAGAGAGTGGGAGGGGATTGAGGCGTGGTTGAGGAACGTGGAAGCTGGACAGGCATATCAGCGCGCTCTAGCCAAGACTGGACATCATCTCTAGATGTAGAGTACCGGCTGGCCTGGAGGCCCAATCCACTTTTTAGGTCCTACTTGTCGTCTCGGATGGACATCATACCGGAGAGCTTGATTTCGTCCCCAGTAGCCTTGCGCATGGCCCCTCCTTCCATGCGACCGTCTTGATATATTCTGCGGCAAGTTCTCGCAATTGCACGTGGCCCTGTGCTCAGCTCCTCCCCCCTCCCATATTTCGAGCATCGGTCATCGTCTTGAGACCAACGCTATCTTACACCCTGACAAATACTCCGCCTTCTGCATGTCCGTAAGTGAACCAAATGAAATCCCGTGTAGCCTCAGGAAATCTTCGAATGATGAGCACGTGTATGAGGCAGGAACACCTTCGCCCGCTTGGGAGTGGCGTGCAGAGTGGGGACAAATGCAGTCAACCACGCGAGATTTGGTAGATAAGATGTTGCAGAGTGTTCAGGCAGCACCGTGTGGAGAATCTGGCTGACTTGGAAGTAAGTTCCTTGTGTAGCGCATGGTCGTCGATGTGAGAACAGGGATATCGGCACTGCGTACAAGGCTCGGAATGGCAGTGGATCTGTAGCTTGATATCCAATTGGGCAACGGTGACTGTACTCCGTATGGTGACAGTGGTATGGGAGAGTGGACGAATGCCGCTGTGGCGGCGCATACCTTACTGTATCAATTCGGGCCGTCAAATTTTCCGCCGCCAACTTCCCTCATCCGAGGATCCTTTGCCCTTCGAGCCCACGTTCATACTTAAGTATGTGAGTGCCGTTCTTGACATGCTTCTAACCAATACACCTGGTACGTATTGAGAGTCTACAGGGTGAGTGTGTTTGCAGGATTCCGATTCTCGCTTGAACATGGCCATATCTACCGCTTGCGTACCCAATGTCTCTCTCTTTGCCTCAAAGAGGAAGGTGAATGCAGATTGATGTCATCCAGTCCAACCAATCCTCTTCATCCACCCCCCACGTGTATTGGAGTACCTATTTCGTGAAGGCATCTCCGAAGCATTCGGAATTTTCACAAGGTTTTCGATTCGATTCAAAGGATAAAGGCGTATTTCGATGCTTCCAAAGCTTCAAAAACCGGGCATAGAGAATCGTTCTGATTGGCCTGATCTTCACAAACCCTTGCCATTCATGCCACATTCTCCATCCATCATTGGTCCTCGACACATCTTCTAGATGCTTGTCCCCGCAATCTGTCGATGCATCCTCTAAGCAGGTACCACGTGCAGCTTCCTATCACAGCGGTTGCTCGGTGAGGTCACTCTTTGAAGGGTGACTAGTGACTACTGTATATATGAAGCCTTTCCAGCATGGCCATCTTTCTCTACCTCAAGCACCCAAAGCCAAGACACTTCACCTATTCTTCTTCTTCGCCTCTTGTGCCGCTCTTTCCATAATGCTTTTTCAACATATCGCCAGCCTTGCGCTGCTGCAGTACGCAACCAACGCTTGGGCAGCAACAAACTACACGCCTGAAGCACTGAACCCGCAATTGACCAACACCATCGGTGACAAGGGAGGCCCAACCCTCTATTACAATGGCTCCGGCCCCGTCCCGCCGTAAGCGTCTTAGTGGACGAAAATCCCATCAAGCCCCGCTCACGAAGTTCAGATATAACGAGACTTCGCCAATTCCAGCGCCATTTACCCCACTGTATCCGTATGTACACAGCACGCGCTCTCATTTCTAGGACGATATGCTCATCCTTGCCGTAGGACAAATCAGACGGAGAATTACTTTTACAATCAAGTCGCAGCCATCTTAGCCAATGGCAGTAATTACACCACCAAGTGTGAAAAGTGTCTTGCTGCCACCAATGTCTTCCACGAAGCCGCAGTTTCCCAGCCAGTGTCCGTCGTCACTGATTTGCTGATCAGAGTCTGTGAGTCTCTACCTGTAAACTCCGCTAGAGCAATCCTCGCATACTAATGTTGTCAAGGGAACCTTACGGATTTCCCTATTTATGCTGTGACTGGCGAATCCGAGTTTTCTGGTGTTGGTGGGATTGGACCGTACTGGGCGCAGCTGTCAGACACCTGCAGACTGACAACAAGGGACCCCTTTGCTGATGATGTTTCAGATTTGCTAAGATGAGTGAGTCAACAGGCGATTACCAAGCTTGGTGTTATTACCAATGGGTACGTACAGCGCAGTTCCTTCCCGCTTTGACTAAATACTCTGCAGGATACCTGTACAGTTCCACCAACCATCGAGATAGATGAAAGTGTTTATTTCAGCCCCAAACCACCGGCGGCTTCAGTCGTTCCAAATCCGTCTGGAAAAACCATCAATGTCTTACACCTTTCTGACTGGCATTTGGACCCTCGCTATGACATCGGATCGGAAGCAAATTGTTCGCAGTATTTGTGCTGCAGACCATATTCGACCAATACTAAGCTGGATACTGGGGTCAGCAATGCGTCTGTGCCAGCCTCAAGGTTCGGTTACTTGTATTGCGACTCGCCGCCAGACCTGGCGCTGTCCTCTTTTAAATCTATGCCTTCCTTCTTCAACGTCGACGATATCAGCTTCACCATTTTCACAGGTGACATCGTGAGCCATGATGTAAGCTTCCTTTCGCTCTTCTGCTCTACATCCGTGCTGATCTAGAATATTTCGGCAGAACGACGACCAGCTGAGCAGAGCATATGTCGAGTACGAAGAGACTGTGACCTATGAAGTCTTCAAAGCTGAGATGGGCAACATTCCCATATACCCGACTTTGGGCAATCACGACTCTTTGCCAGAGGCATATAACACCCCTAACAATATCGATGGTAAGAAGACAGCCGGCGCAAACAACATTTTCAGCTGGAACTACGATCTTCTTAGCTCCATGTGGGAGCGAGATGGCTGGATCACTGCCGCAGAGGCAAATCATGCGTCTACTCACTACGGAGCCTACGCCCACACCACTGCTCAAGGTCTCCGAATCATCTCCATCAACACCGATTTTTGGTACGTCGATAACGTCTTCAACTTCTTCAACTTCACGAATCCAGATCAGTCTGGCATTTTGAAGTATCTCATCAAGGAACTTGAGGCTTGCGAGGCCAAAGGCCAACGTGCATGGATCATTGGTCACGTTTTGTCCGGATACGACGGGTCCAATGGCTTACCTAACCCGACTGCGCTGTTCTATTCGATAGTCCGTCGTTTTGCGCCGGCGACGATTGCCGCCATCTTCTTTGGTCATACCCATGAGGATCAAATCCAAATCTTCTACGACTATAGCGCGACTAGTCTAAACGGAACTCTCCGTAATACTAACGACATTGACATCTCCAAACCGTTGACAATGGGTTTCATCGGCCCATCCATCACCCCCTTGACTGGCAACAATGCCGGCTACCAGCGGTACCAAGTCGACGCAGAAACTTTCGAAATCATGGGCATCCAGACTTACTTCGCCAACGTCTCAGAATCTCTCACCTGGACCAGTCCAGTCTGGGAGTTCGAATACGATGCCCGCTCTACATATAACGTCAATGGCACATGGCCTGCTACATCTCCACTCAACGCCACATTCTGGACCGACGTCACACACTCGATGTTGACCAATCAATCTCTTGTAGAGACGTACAATTTCTTGGAGACCAAGAGCAGTGTCGTCACCAAGAACTGCTCAACCGCTGCCTGCGCAAGACAAAAGGTCTGCTACATCAGGAGCGGAAGTGGGGGACAGGGCTATGATTGTCCTTACAAAGATGGGCCCTTCTAGAGCGTGACCTTTGCACACTGTATCATTTGATAATAGCACTTGACTTGTGAAACGCAGAATATGGCAGTAATTAGTAAACAAAAGCTCGACTTTAGAGTGATACATAGAGAAATCGAAGAAACAGCGAATTCATTCGCGACACAAATGGCATTGAGAACGCTAGAACAAGTTGACATTTCTTTTCTCCTGTAACCTTCGTTCACCTTCGGAGCACCAGAGCGCTGTCTGCCTGGCTTTCTTTCACGCTTACTCGGGATGAAAATGCCAAGGAATATCGGCGAAATGTTTCGCCGTTCCGCCGCATGATGTGGAAAACACTCAAAACTTTGAGCTCACAACTCACCTATTCAAGTCAAGCCTCCACTTTTGAACTGCGATGGCAGAACCACCGGCCAAACGCGCAAAGCGTACTGACAGCTCTGCCATGTGGGAGCGCAACAGTCCTCGCCCAATGGATCCTATCCACCACCCACGGGCTACAAATGGCACCAGCAGTGGCCGAGAAAAGCGAGATGATAGAGACCGGCACCACGGACGCGATGATCGAAGATACAGATCCAGGTCTAGAGAGAGGCGGCGAGATAGAAGTCGATCGAGAGACCGTCCAGAGAAGTCCCGTAGGGACCGGAGCTACTCAAGGGACAGAGGAGGGCGGAGACATAAAGATGAAGAGCGCAATGGGGCGAGAGATAGGAGGGAGAGGGAACGAAGCAGGAGTCGGGAAAGACACAGGACGCGGCGAGGTTGGTGCACTGAATGCAATTTGATCAGGTACGGGAAAGGCTGACCGGTGCTGCAGACGAGCCCCCGTCACGCCGCTCACGCTCTCCGCGAAACGACACCTCCACCCGCACCCGAACACGCACGCCCCCTCGATCTTCCAAACCACCTCAATCTCGATCCCGAAGTCCACCTCTTGAAACTGCCCGCGATCGCGCCCCACCCACCGGTCCTCGCGCCTCGACCAAGAATCCACCGCTCAGACCTCCTCTCGCAGCCACAGACTCTTCCATCAAACCCGCCACCAAACCCAACGGTACCGCCTCCTCGGCCGAGCCTCCTAAGAAGCAGGAAAATGACGCCATGGAAGTGGATGCAGATTCCGATCCCGAGATAGCAGAGATGCGCAAAGCGATGGGATTCACGGGGTTCAAGTCAACGAAGAACACGAAGGTGAAGGGAAATAACGTGTCTGGGGTGCGGAAGGAAAAGAAGACGGAGTATCGACAATACATGAACCGTGTTGGAGGGTTCAATAGGCCGTTGAGCCCAAGTCGGTAGCGGAGTGAGGGATGATGGGAGGGCGATCACGAACAGCGAGCGATTACTAGGATGGAGGGATTGAAGATCGTCCAGACGCAATGTTACTACTGGTAGCAATTCAAGAAGATCATCATATTCTAATTCTGATATATTCTGCCTCTTTCCCCTCGAAGATCAGACCGATTCATATCGTTCGAAATAATGACCTTTTTGCTGATGCTGCTTTCACACTTATTGTCTTTGCTTCGTCGGCAAACAGAAAAAACTGAATAGCCT
The DNA here is from genome assembly GCA_963556305.1 of Platismatia glauca. Lineage (NCBI taxonomy): Eukaryota > Fungi > Ascomycota > Lecanoromycetes > Lecanorales > Parmeliaceae > Platismatia > Platismatia glauca. Next base: position 38,153 of record OY745767.1, read on the forward strand.
TTCGTGCATACCAGTGCCTGCTGCATTGCGATAAACCCGCGCGGCGACCACACCTTGGCACTTTGGATAATCCTATCTTAGTGAATAAAAAGTCAATGTAAGAGAAACGTTCATCGACATTCGATAATCTGGAGTGAAAGATATGGGCAAGCGCTGCAGTCCCCAAGCAAGGCCGACGTGGACAATTCGGCAGCGTTCGACAGGAAAAAGTCGATGCCTTGATATTTGCGATACTTGATCAGAGCATGCACCGTGTCTCAAACCCTGCTGCAAAACCTCCCAAGCTGCCCGTAGGAGATCTATGTGAGAGGGGAAACAGAACCCTCACCCGATCAATGTCAGTATTACAATGCCGATCATCGGTGTCATCCTCGATGTCCACGAACGTATTTCGCTCTCTAGAATTAGGTCTCAGTGGAGATGGAGAGCCGGTCCTGTGGCTCTATCGCTGTGGCACTGGTCTCAAAGGGACGAGCTGAGTGAACAATGGAAAGGACCAACGGTCATACTTGTTGGCATTCTCATAGAGGGATTCTATTATAGCATTAACTTTGAAGAAAAGGGTCTTCATTCTTTGGAAATACCTGCTTCGCCAACCTGACCTTAGTAAAAGGCCCCAGATCCACCCACCCAGACAAAGGATGACGGCAACAACAATCATGTCCCTGGAGCCTCAGCGCAGGAGGCCGTCTAGAAAGACCGCTGGTCAGCACGGTTGTAGATGTTGCGCAAACTATCCACCACGCCAGCCCCAAGTCTTTGATCTCAGCTTTCTGGCCTACGGTCAAATCCTCGAATATTCATGGTGTCGAGAAAACCAACCCACAACCATTCTGCATCACAGCGATCGAAGAGCGTGACGCTATTTTCGTAGCCGAGTCCTTCCACAGGATACCAGATGATCGCCGTCCTACAAAGCCGCGTTTTTGGCCACAGACGTGCACAAAAACCGCACACCTTACCGTCTATAGTGCGTATCTACCATTCCTGTTCGTGCAAAGCCCGACTGTTGTTGCAGTCAGCACTTGGGGAGTAAGCGAAGCATTTTGTACGTCACTATGGTGCAGTAAGAGATGGTGACAGAGAGCATTGGCTGCATGACCTTCGATACACCAAGAGAGTTGAGAAAGTCATCTTCTCCACTTGTGCTCCAAGATCAAGGTAGATATCATGTAGACGTTCGTGGCAGCTGCCTGGCTGGCGTAGCTCAGTGCAAACTCGGTAGTCAGGGGAAGTACTCGTGCAACATACAGGAGGCTAGAAAGTCGCACTGACATAGTTCTTTGGCCCCCTCATCCTAATCTCAATGTAGGTAAGGTGGGTAAAGAAAACCAGGTTGTTTCGACTTTCTCATGTATCCAGTCATCCACGCTAGACCGCATACGAGTACGAGAGAGTGCAGTTATCGTAAGCGACGAGTAGCCATAACATATCCAGAAATTCGTCAATCCTTTTCCAATCACCCTTACAGCATTAGAATTGTCGACGCCTCTGAAAGTTGATGATGCGCAGCGGATATTCCACTTAAAATCTTGGAAACCTTTCATTCTCACTTCTGGTTGATTCGTAAGTGTTTCGGCAAAATCTGCTCCATCACACACACTAGGGCACTTGTACATATTCATTTCTCAACGAGAACACCCTTGGAAGAGTCTCACGCAAGTGCACAAAGCTTTTTTGATAGTTATCATCTACTAATACATCTTTGAGGTCGACATGTCCGATCGAGCTCTCCAGCACCGCCGCGTGCACAATCTTCTCTTGATCCAGAAACTGCTCTTTCTGAGGGACGCATCGTCCCCATTCACGCTGGTGTTGGACTCAGTAGAGCAGTCTGCTCAGCCGCTGGTGCGGCATTATATTCATCATGCAAAAGTACGCCGAGTAGTCACCTGCTTCGTTCGGTACGTGCTGGCTATGGCTGAGCAGATGGGCAGGCGTCGAAAACGGATGTAGTCTTTGTTTCATATGAGACTTTGAAACCACCGTCAGGCATCACTCTTTTCATTCAAGCTAGGCGAAAGGATTCTTTGGCGATCCGAAAAGAAATTGCACAAGCTATGGCAAGCTCGAGACGTAAGTGACCAGCTTTCACATCTTAATATACTCCTTCAAACCGTATATCTAAATATCATCCGCAGGCACACTTCTAATCCTCGACTCCCTCTACCATATCACCACGTACCCCTACCTGCCTTCATTTCTATCCTCCCTCACCTCCCCCACCACTTCCCTCCTAGCTATCTACCACACCGACATCCCCCTCCCCTCATCAAGTATAACGGCATACACCCCCTCAGCTTTTACCCTCCTCTGCTACCTCGCAACCACGATCCTCACAATGCACAGCTTCTCCCAAACCCTAGCCCGCAAGCGCGCCGCCGAAAAAAGCAGTACTGAGCCGCTCTTCGGAACCGAGGAGGGCAAGGAGGGCGTACTTGTGGGGATGGGCGCAAACCATGGCAGGTGCTGCGTGGTCGAGATGGAATACAGGCGAAAATCAGGAAGGGGAGTCGAGGAGTGGTTCTTCCTGCCTGAGCCGAACAGTAATGATAGGGTTGTGCTACTGGAAGATCATGAGCTTTATCGTCGGTCTGAAACAAACAAGGGGAGGTCCGAGGGGGACGGGCCGGTGGTGGAGTCGGCTACGTTCGAGCTAGATTTGACGGCGAAGCAGAGAAGGGATAGAGAGGGTGTGGTGTTGCCGTATTTTGATGCACAGAAAGGGGAAGGGGGCGGGGGTGGAAGGATTCTGTATGACATGGGCGTTGAGGATGATTTTGATGAGGAAGAGGACGAGATTTGACCATGATAGTAAATGTGTCTGTACTGAACTTCGGAAGTAGTCGTTGTAAATCATGCTTGTTATGATATACCAACCTGGCCCTTACAAGCAGCAGAACCAATTGAACCATCAGTCTGGAAAGCAGACTCTAGTCCCCATCACCAGACGCGGATACTTTGTGTGCAGGTGAGAACGCGGCTGCCAAGGAGACCTCCCATATTTCAGAATGTCTCTGAATTCCAACAGAGGGTTGAGCAGTCGCCGGATCCCTATTCTCGTTAAACGGAATGGAATAGTATTACGAAGGACAAAACTACTACTACTATGGCCCTAGTATGATCATCCCAAGACTCCTTATGCCTACACAAGTAGATGCAGCATAATTCACGGCCGTACGTACTCTTGGGTACTCGTTCCCACCGTCTTGAGGCTCTAATTGAGTTGGTTGATAGCTCCCCCAGTACTTTCCTTGTACAGCGGTCAGTGAACTCCGTGCGCTTAGGAAGCATTCCTGAAGGATGCGCGGCTGAAGCAAGAAAGATACTCGAGCAGATGGGTGAGCGCATAAACAAAGTATGGCAGTGTCTGGGCAGTCTCAAACGGACGGCTTTGCTACCGCTTCCGGCTGCGTAACATCAAAGGGTTGCTTTTGCCCACAATCTTCCCATTAAAATGGAAAAGTCCAATAATGGAAAGCTCATATCTAATACGAGGTGGAGGCATTGGCCAACCCTAAAGGACATTGCTAAAATCTTGATCGTTACTAGAACTAGAATCCGTTCCAATCCTTGGGTTTTCGAGATGAAAAATTCAATTCCTCCCACTCCTTGGGAGATGTCCTCTCGGGGACTGGTCGTCGAGTAGAATTTGGCTTTTTTCCTCCCGTGATCGACGCCTGCTTGATATTTGCATGTATTGACCTTATCATAAGGCCTGCGCACTCAGAGGATGAGGAAACTCCTGGACGTGTCGCAACCTCAAGAATACGGGTCAACTGATCGCAGTCGTACAAGCGAAGCTTTACCTCGCTCCAGCCCTCCTTTCCTCCATCAAGACAGTCATGAAGTAGGGTACTGTCATCAAGTGTTGTCCGATGCTGGTCGAAGCACTCGAAGTCCGCCAAGAATGCAGCATAAAGAGATGCGTCGAACGTCTGATTTCTTCCCCAACCCCAACGACACCATCATAATGCTATAGCCAAGAGATAGACAGCGACTACATCCACCAGAAGCCTGCGACAGTTTATCGATGAGGGAAAGGAGTCTTGAAACCTCGTCTCTGTATCGTGAAAGAAAGACCCTCTTTTCTTTTCTCCTATCTTCCGACTTCCTAACTTCGCAGCAAAACTAGTCGACACTTGCGACAACTGACAGCCGCTTCTGACGGCATCAAAGCGGCGAGTAGCCGAGCCATGCCAACTCACGTGACGCCAGACGAGGAATCTTTCAGAGTTGGTTGTTCGCTTCGAGCTTTGTACAATGATGTCGTATTTGTGTCTTGGCGCAATGGGATTTCCGAATCGGTCGTTGGACACCAACAAGATCAGGCTCCCAAAGCCTCTCTCTGTACGGAGTATCTCCACATGCATTGGCTTCCAAGCTCACTCACGCATCGCTGCTCACGAACCCTCGCTATACGGTCCTCTCCTATACTTAGGGCACGTGCGGCGATGATCATAAGATTCTGGAGAACGGACATCGTTTATCGGTTCGGCGAAATCTCCATGGCGCCCTTTGACAGATGCAAAGCTCAAAGCTCATAGACCAAAACCTCTGCGTAGACGCGGACGGGACATCATTGTTCTGGCCAAAGCGGGGTAAAGACAGGCTCTTGAAAATACAATGAACAACTCACACGAGTGACAAATGTGATTCTGGTCTCTCCATCAATTGCGAATTGCTACAGTAAGAGGCTAGCGATATGATCGATGTGCTTTTTTCAAGCCTGCACATTGTGAGTTCTGGCATCGAGTCTCTTATGCTCTCGACCGAGCCGACCCTTTACAGATAAGCTGTTGTCAATCAAAAGACCTGGCTGAAAAGGGTTTGTATCTCAATAATAATCCAGAACGTATTTCTCCCTTACCAACTTGTAACTTGCATCAAATAAGGCATCTCCGCTCTTAAACCTCATAATCTTAGAGACGGAAGGAGTAGAACTCAAGCGTCGCCTTTTCGCAACAGCTTTGCTCGCACCAAGTCTATTATGTACCATCGGTATCTTCACACTAGAGGGTCGCCATCTCGGTGCGAGATTATTTCAAACTTTGTAGAAGGCTAGAAGCCGTACGGGTCCCGGTGGCGCTCTGCCTATGTAGGGTACAAATAAAACTTCTTGCGCACAAATCCTTCGTGCAACCTTAGCATCACTCGAGGACCGTCCTTCATCGCAGTCCCGCACAAATCCTTCATCGCAATCCCGCACAAATCTGCGCATCTCCGCCCGCAATGGAACATCATAATGAATAATGATTCAGAAGAGGAGGAAAGTCTCCAAATTCCCGACCATATTGGAAAAGAGTCTGGATTCATTGGGAGACACAGTGAAGAGAAAAAAAGCAGACATCTGATGAAGGCAGAAAAGGCTCTGCTGAAGGACAACGTCCCAACAACGACTCTGAAAGTAGGGTGTTTGCAGCTGAACCAAGACTCAGGTAAGTACAGATTGATACAGACTGATATGGATGTATTATGATAAGTGACTAACTATATAGAACCTCAAAAGCTTGTATGTCATTGAAGGCATCCTATATCAAAGTCGTGCGACAGTAGCCAAGAGAGTTTCGACAACATACTGGAGCTTGAAGTTCTGTACAAGTTAGTAACTCATCTATATCAATCTGCATTAATCTGTGCTCACCAAATCAGAGGCCTTTTTGTTCGCGCAAATCTTAGCATCCTGGTTCAACTGCATACAACCAACTTTCAAGGTCATCGCTGGGACAGTGTCCTCCAAAAGAACCTTCTCTGCCTTTATCAGGTGCCGGCTCTTTTTTTCTCCTTCGTGTCTCCCAACAAATCCAAGCTCTTTCCCAATATGATTGAGGCAGTTGGAGGCTTCCCTCCTCTTCTGAATCATCGTGATGTGCCATTGCGGAGATGCGCAGATTTGTGCGGGATTGTGATGAAGGATTTGTGCGGGACTGCGATGAAGGACGGGATTGACCTGACCGAGTGATGCTAAGGTTGCACGAAGGATTTGTGCGCAAGAGATTTTTTTTGTACCCTACCTAGGCAGAGCGCCACCGGGACCCGTACGGCTTCTACAAAGTCCGAAATAATCTCGCACCGAGATGGCGACCATCTAGTTATATCTACTGATGCATCCAAGTGATGCACGATACGAATTGCCAATCGCACGCATAAAAGCCAGACTATGAAGCGCTACGAAGACATAAGCGATACGTCGGTGCCTCGGGTGCGTCCTGGTCGCCATATCAGCATGTTCCGAAATTGGCGACGTTACAATATTAGGCGCAAACAAAACACGGCAACCGTGACTTCTCTTCCTTCCCACCATTCTCCAACATCCGATTTCGGCTTTCTGCATCTCCAGAACGATGCACCTCCTTCCCCTATCCGCTTCCCTCCTACTCCCTATCGTTTTCGCCAAACCCCTCACAATCGCCTCCACCCAATCATTTAATCTGAACACCCTCACCATCGCACCCACCACCAATACCACCGCCCTCGGCGCCGAAATTGGCTGCTTCAAACAGACCAAAATCCCCCCATTCATCGCAACCAACAAACCCGACTGCGAAGCGGCCCTTGACTCCTGGGTACGCGGGCAATCGCTGGTCCAGCCTCGCACGTTCGGCCGGAACCCTTCCGGCATGTACGACGTGCTACTACCACTCGAAAAGGTGAGCGGGAGCTGTCTGTTTTACATGAATATGATCAATGAAGATGACGAGGACACGTTGACGCTGGCGGAGATATATGCGGAGCTGTTGGGGCCGGATGGGCTGATGAAAAATTGTTTGGGGCAGAAGCGGCTGCCGGCGATTGGAGGCAGGATGTCGCTGGGGCCGAAGGGGGTTTTGAAGGTTATGATCACTGGGGCAGCAATGGGGGTTGCGAGGGTTGAGGATTAGGACCTGAGTCTGGAGTAGTCGCTTGGATGGCTGATATGCGAATGGGTCGATTTGTCTGATTCTTGAGGATCAATGGTTGCGGGACTCTGGGCTCTCGGGTTGCATGCTTTCTGTTTATTTCATGCTCCAATGGAGTAAAGAGCAATTCTTGAGAGACCGCGAGGCTTGTCGTGAGGTGTCAATGTGCAAATGGAGTAATGTGGCCTTGTCTTCGACTGGACCATTCTCTCTCCTTCCGTTCCAAGGCAAATTCGTCAACTTTTGAGCGTCAATAACAAAAACGAATGTGCGGTTGACGAGATAGATTTGGTGAGGGGCTGAAGCGTGAGAAAACACTTTACCTCATCATATCGCAAGACTACAGAGAGAGAATGAAACAAGATAATATCAGAACAAGAGTGGGTATGGAGTATATGCGGCTCAAGGACTAAAGCCGCAAGAGCAACGCTCAGGAGTTATGATTAGCAGTTCTGGGGATGCAAGATGAGAACCGGAGTGACTGCACATAATCATCGATGGCTCATTGCGACCATGACTCAGTACCTCACATTCGAAAGCAAAAGAAAGTCCTTGCTGGATGACAGACTATGTTAGAGACTAGCGCTCGAGGTTCGAAGATAGAGACAACGAATTGTAAAGAACCTCCCCCGAACGCACGTTCAGGCTCCGAGTTACGAATCTCTGGGCATGGAAGCCTTGGGCGTTCAGACATTGATTGCATGAAATCATTAGCAAAGTCTCGCGCCAATACGTGAGCTTGAATTCACAAGATGCCAGCCCAAAATGTTGCCAATCTCGTCACCGCAGATACACGTCTTGTCATTGTCCATGCAATGCAATCGTACTATTCCTTGAGCTCTAGAAACGGACGTCTAAAAAGGCTTAGAATGTTCATGGACCGGCCCAATCATCTGCATCGATCCAAGTGCTTGTCATCTTCGAGGCCCACAATGATGGAGACTCGGGATGTCCGGATAGAGACTGGAAGAGAGATTTCGGTCTCACGAAATACTCATGTTGGTTTGTCTAATAGCAGTTGATATTGTATGGAGTCCAGAAATACATACAGCAATAACAGGAATCTCAATGCCAAGAGTCATAAGGCTGGCCAATGATTTTGGCGCCGAAACGCCGCAGCAGCCCAGCCTTGCTGGTTCAATCTTCACAGCGACCATCATTGCATTGCTTTCCAACATCACATCGCCCTTTCCTCCACGTACCGTATGTTGAGTAACACAGAACGCCTATCGTCTTCACTCTGATTACCCCAGTCTCTTCAAGTCCTTCGGCATTAGCGCATGCCTCCCCGCTCAGCATAATCCAGGCCCCAGCAAGTGCACGCGACAGACGTCTAGGATGGCAGCGGGCCTCAAGACTATCATCGCGCTGTCCTTCGTATGCTTCTCTCTGCTCCTCCCTCGTCTCACTCCTATGATTCTGCTCTGTACCTCAACTAAACTGGAACTCGTCACCATCTAGGTCCTCGCGATAGGCTTCCTCCTCGTCATCCTCTCCTCCGCCCTTTTCCATAGCTACCTGACTCTGCTTGTCGTGGCGACATACGTCATTGCTCCTTTACCAAATTGGATATGCGGGAGATGTGCGAATCCCGATGATTTTATGGAGAGTGCTGGGAGTGCCGTGGTGGAATTTGGGAGATTCTCTACGGGATTCTTGGTGGTGATGGGCATTGGTATGTGCTTCTCTTCCACTGAGCTAGCTGAGCGTCGGTTTAGGGGTACTCTTATAATAGAGAGTTAGTGCTGATGTTTGTCTGTCTACAGCTCTTCCGGCATTGCTGGCCCACAGCGGCTTAATCGCTGTCCAGGCTATGGTTATGTCGATAATTGGAGGACTATTGATCTACGGAACCATCATAAGCTTCACGATGTTTTTCCAGGAGGAGCAAGATTTCTAGATCTTAGTCTAAGCATGTATGAACAGAGAGCGGGCGTTGCATCGATAGTACAACTGGACATTGTGTGTCAGCGTATGGAGTTGGGCTATCGAAATAACAAGAGCGATAATCGAGACTTGTGTTTCGGAAACGAAAACACTCCCCCCTCGAGAGTGCTATGGACAAGACGCTTGGTCCTCATCATATTGGTTTGCTCCGTGAGGGACTGCCGCGACCCGTCTTAGGGTATGTGATGAGGGTTGACTTGCTCCTATCTTCGAAGATAGGGACATTCGTAGATACTGAAGCAGGACGTTGCGGGCTTGCGGCAGCATCAAATAGTGCCATATTTTCGTCAAGGCATGACGCTTGAAGAGAAAGCTCGGACCATGGCTCGGAAAATGCCGTAAATCTCGGAACTGCAGCATCCCTACCGCGTCAGGATCTATTCATCTCCATATTATAGTCACAGAGTCCACAACCATTTTCGTACTTTTTGCGAGGCCAGTGGTGCAAGTCTTGACCTTTCCATCCGCCCCTAGGTCTGCACTGGGTACAACGGCCAAGCAAGTGCCGCCCGGATAGTATGTCGACCTCAATGCAATAATGCAGCAACAATGTCACAGGTATGGAGCGGCAATATCACCACAGATGATCCGGCTGCCTGCATCCAAGGTGACGCACGGCCCCTGATGCTGCTACGTACATGCTAATCATCGTGCAGATATCCAAATATGGACTCCCAATCCCTCGACACGAGTCCCTTTTACACAGGATGCGAAGCTGCACTTCCTGTCTCTCGTCGATGTCGCTCGAATCCCTTTATATCTCGCCGCAGGACCATCCTGCCATGTGTCTACAACGAATGAGGCTACTACAAGATGGCTCACGGAGCTTTTACTCAACTACGAGGGGCCTGACCTCAATGGGGACGCGTCAAGAGAGCCGTGGTGGTTGCAATTGGGCAGGCAGTCGGAGAATGGCGTACTCCTGAGGGTCAAGACCGAGAACGAAAAGGAACATGGTACACGGAACATAATCACAGAAATGCTACTCTATGCTGCGGTCACAAAGACTACCACAGCGCTGCCAACTCCTCCGACGTCTTCCTCCCCAGCGCCTTCTGATGAGGATCTCGAAGATGCTCCAAAAGAGGGCGGCAAGACGGTCAATGTCTTCGCTTTACCGCTATGCTCGAGCGTCATGAGTCCTGCGAAAAATCCAATGGAAGTTTGTCCACCAAGTCCAATAGAATTGCAGAAGACGGAGCAGGCTCACTTTCTTCCACACGTGCATGATCCAGCGCGACTACTGCAGCTAGCACCTCAGAAGCGTCAAACTATTTCCACATTATTCGAGGATGCGACAACAAAGAGAAGAAAGTTCAAAGGGCGTGGTGGAGAAAGCATTTCTCAAGCTATGGCTGGAATTGACCGCCTCCCTTCACAGCATGGATTACGGGAGAAGCAGGAGGCACCTCAACAGCAGCAAAACGATTTCAGAAGGAACAGCCTCACGCGAGCATCCAGTATGGCACCTGTCGCTGGTCTAGACCACCCTCGGCCATCCTCCCGCTCAGGTCCATTGGCCAGTGGCAAGCGCTCATCGCTACATCGGGTGGAGAGCGCGACCTCTCCTCGCGACAGCCCGACGCTCTCAGATGCTGACGGTAGCTATTCCCAACAGAATAAGACTGCTCTCACCAAGGTGATTATGGCTGCTATGCGCCTTCATGGATTACAACAGAGGAAAAAGCCACTAAGCAAGTCACAACCTCCTGGTCAAGTGGAGTTGTACATCGAGACAAATGCAGCCGCGAACGAAGCCGAAGACGAGTACAAGCTTGTCTATCACCAGACGTTCAAAGCGGCCGTGTTCACATTTCGAAAATATTTTAACGCCCTGCTGATTTCTCAAGAAACGATGCGGGACGTCGTAGATCGACTACTGATCACGTTCTGTACGGATCCAATGATAGTAGGTAGTGTCCCTGACGGCAACGAACTCCAAGAATCTGCGGCCAACAATGGACTCCCATCTTCCAGCCCTTTCGACAAGCCAAGCAGCCAAGCTCGGTCCTGCAAAGTCGCCAATGGTTGGAACACTCCTACGTTAAAGAAACGCTAAGTATCAGGAAAAGGCGGGAACGCATGTTATGCCGGTTTGGAAGTCGGATGATCAAAGCCGTCAGATTATTATTATCGTGGTCCTTGGAAGATTGTTCTCAAATGAGGTTGTGGCTGCGGGACCTCAGAGACCTAGGGTTTCAAAGAGCTTCAGGAGAACGAGTGTCGGAAAAAGGTGTCGCGAGAGTATGCTCGCGGGTTGTGAAGGTCAATAATTAATATCAGAACCTGAACCTCTCGGAAGCTCTTAGTGTAAGTAATACTCCTCAATTACCTTAGTCTGTTGCTTGATTTGCCTCATCGATTTCTCGCTTTTGTAATAGTCTGTCCTCGTTCTGGCGTTCGTTCCGCTTACTTTTAAGTACCAAATATCCAGCCACAGAGCATAAGTGTAAAAGTGTCTCCAAAATTGGTCCTCAAAGTGTGCTTACTCACACAACGAGACGACGAGTGCCCTCTGGTGAGCTTCGAGTGGCGCCATGTCTTCCAAGAGAGCACATTTCTCGAACAGCAGTCTGATCTTAGCCGATTTAAGTTTATGATGCATTTATTGAGGTTCAATTCACAGGGCACTCTGAAGGTGAAGAGTGCTCAAAAGGACTGAGCAAAGAAAGGAAATGAAGCCAGAGGAAAAGAAACCTGTTACCTACCTTGTACGTGTCTGTTGTACAAGAGTGCATCGATATTCATGATTCGTGATTCGTGAAGCACTTCGATAACGGCTGGTGCCTCTTAGTGCCTTGGTTGGAAGACCCCAAGAACTTGAAGGAAGAAGGATTGCCGGGAGTTGGAACGACGGCGCGAATTCAGATGGTAGTGCGACATGGCGTGGAACGTGGTTCGACCAAATAGGTATATTTGCACCTAAGTCTTGACAGCGGACCAACATGGAGTACGCTATCTTCCATCATTCCATGTTGATCTCTATTATTCTGACGTGATCTTTATTCTGACGGCGCAGCTGGCGAACAATAACACTGACAATCAATGATGGGTAATACCAATAGGTATGCCACCATTGATTCCAACGGTCAGAGTCACGAAGCTCGCGTTATTCGACTTCCGCAAAATACATTGGACCGTTGATTCTGTTTTTGAATTCTCCGTTCTGTCTAGGTAGGTAAAGTATTCCTCTTCATCGCTCAACGGCGGTTGCGCTCACGAGTATGAAAATTGGGTTTGATTTGGAGACCTCGCTTGCTTTAATCGTGGCCCCCACTACTCTGCCGTACATTAACAAAGAAAGACTAATCCTTGACTCCGTGTTATATATTAATTCATCATTACTAGTAAGTACCGTGGTTTCTCGACTTCATGTTGGTTTGAGATTGGGATTCCTCGGGCTGCGGCTATACCGTATACCAATTATGCGCAGTCGGAGATGTAAAGGTTTTAAATGCTGAGAGTGTCTCCTGGCATGTCTTCCTGCTTTGTTCCTCTTCGTACTTCTCTCTCTCATAGACAACCTCGCTCTCTTCCCAGTCCCGTTCTTGTGCAGCATGTACGGTGCAAAGGAATCTTATCTTGCCCAAGAATCGAATGAGTCTGTTCCCAAAGACATATATTACTCCTTGCGCAACCCTGCAGTCGCTCTTCCTCGTAGGGTTTTAAGTTTCTTGACGGTTGCAATCCCCTTCAGCGTCTTCTGGTTCTTATTGTCCCATGATTTCTTGCCATCCTTTCTCTCAACAGGACCTGCAAGAACTACCGCCACTTCCCACTGGCACGGCTGGGCCAACATAGAACATCTAATCGTCTTGTATGCTACCTTCACTTGAGCCAAAGAAAGCTGAGCGCAGACTGACCATCACTCATAGCGGAGACTCCTACACCAGTACCGACTTCAACCCCAAAAAGGAGCAACCGTCTTTGGGCAACCCATTCGGCAACCCTACTCTACCAAAGGCCTCGTCCATCGACCAAAAATGGATCCACTATCTCACAATGACCTACAACAGCAGCGCCATCCAGACGTACAACATGGCCAGTTCCGGCGCCACGATGGATGGCTTCGTGCGTTATTATCATGAGCAGTTCATGCCGTACTATGGCACCAGCAATCATACCGGCGCTGCTGGGTGGAACACGACGAACAGTCTGTTCGCTACCTTTTTCGGCATCAACGATGTCAGAAGGTGCACGGATCAGCCGCTTACGAAGGATGACTGTTCGGAGATTTTTGGGAGTCTTTTTGCTATATATGGGTTTCTGCTCGACCAGGTGGGAACCTTTCTTAGAAGGGCACTGTCATGACTTCCTACAGCTGACCCCCACCACAGCTCTACATGACCGGCGCCCGCAACTTCCTCATCCTCAACATCCCACCCCTCGACCGCACGCCCTTCTCCCGCAAATGGGGCCACCCTGTTCCTCCCCACGCCGTCTTAGACTGGAACGCACGCCTCGCCAATCTCGCCTCCAACCTCACTCTCCATCACCCCGACGCCTCCGTCTTCTACCTCGATACCCACGCCCTGTTCAACAAAGTCATCGATGACCCCAAATCGCACCCTCAGACAGAGGTTTACAAGAATACAACGGACGAGTGCCAGGAGTACATTCATGAGAGCCCAAAAGATTATTATCAGGATGTTTGCGGGGTGAAGTTGGAGGAGTATCTCTGGCACGACGCGCTGCATCCGACCACAGCGGTCCACGACGCTATGGCGGCACAGATTGTGCATATGTTGGAGATGGGGCCCGGTAGGGCGGACGAAACTTTGTAAGAGGGTTGAGATGAACGCATTGAAAAGCCATCGTGGTTCAATGCTCTGAAAGGCATAACCGTCATCAAGTATTCAGAGAGCTAGATGGGATACATCGCCAGTATCTCCCAGTACGCCTAGCGGGAATGGCGTTAGCACAACCCGCGCGAAACCCGTCACCGCAAACTCCAGACACCGTCGATTGTAGGTTCACACAAAAGGGTGTAGGAGCCTGCGGTGCGGGTAGGCCTGGTTCTTCGTGTAAGTCCAGACGGACAGTGCCGCCCAAAGACGCAGTGGCGACTGTAGTCCTCGGGCAGGCTCAAGCACGACACGCTTCCCTGGCCATGTGAGACGGACAGCCGGTTCAAACACTCTGACGCCGCGCCTAGAAAGACAGATGAGCGTACAGCAGTCACGCGGCCACCCTATGTGCTTTGCTGCTCGAAATCCAAAGACCCTGTGATACCAATGATGCAGGACCCCCTTCTCTCTCTCTCCCTCACTCACTCACTCACTCACTCTCTCTCCAACACAGGGAGAAGGTGACTGAAAACCCAGGGATCATGAGAATCCGCTCAAAGCGAAAGATCGATACGATGCACCGCTACAAGCGACCGCGTTTGTTCAGGATCGCGCTGGATAGATGGACGAGATGGAGAAGAGGGGACGAATGGGCGATGGTGCGAGGGAGAGGCGAACTTTGTACACGATATATAGAAAGCGATCAAATCAAATCAATAAACGCCATTGTGGATGCGAACACACGTGCTTTCCTGAACTCGGGGGATTAAGGACAAAGGATTGCTTTTTTGAGACGCAATTGCTAGGTAAGATATTAGTGTAGTGGTAGTCGCGTCAAACGAGCATGTTTAAAGCCACGTGACGGGACGGAGAAGAGGGTACTTTATCGAAGATATATCCATTGTTTTCCCAGCATTGACATGAATGGTCTACAAATCAGTCTAGATACATCAAAGGCAATCGTATATCGTTCCTATTACCTCCGCTTCTTCGCACTCGCCTTCTGCGACCCAGTGGCCTTACCCGCCACATTCGCATCGGCTTTCACATCCACCTTCGCATCCGCCTCCGGCGGCGCGGCCAACGGCTTGTTCGCGATTTTCTCCTCGACCTCCTCGTCATCGCCTCCTTGGCCGAACTCGTTGACTCTGGTGGTGTCGACCTTGTAAGCGTAGCTCTGGTACAGGTAGACGAAGAAGATGACGTCGTCGCGGAGGGTCGCCAAGCGGTGGAGTGTGGGCATCTTGATGGTGAAGGCGAAGAGGTCGTCTATGAATGTGTTCAGGACTTTGTACGTCATGGCTCTGGCGGGCATGTGGGCGACGCTCTGGGGTGTGGTCAATATAGAGTCAGGATAAGGATGGAAAGGCGTACCTTTAGCCTGTAGTTGATATATAGACTTGGGACCATCATCAAGAAGCCATATGCGTAGACGCTGCCAACCAGCGTAGTGATGACGAAGCTATACCAGCTCTTGTGGGTATCGTAGATGAGACTGTAGACTGCGTACGCTCCGAGCAAAGGTACTGCAACCATGTAAAGGTAGCGGAAAGCGATCTCGTCATACTCTTTCGTCTTCTCCTCTGTCTGCGAAAGCTTATGCTTGTCTTCAAATGTAACCTTATAAGGCAATAACGATCCCGGCTCTGATTCGCGGACTCGGACATCGACGGTTTTGGTGATCTTCCACGCTTCAAGCAGGATGCCCATTCCTTGGCCCAAGAGAATCATCCAAGAAGTGCCTTCGCTGTTGTCCATAAGATAAAGAAAGATGACAGTCTGCATGAAGACGTTGGCAAGGATCGTCCTGACTGATATGCCCACGTTGTCTTTCTTGTTGCGCCAATGAGAGACGTCGCTTTTGAACGCCAGCGCTTCGAATATCATATGAAGAACGCTGACCACGCCTGTGGTTGCCAGTAGATAAATGTTCGTGTCGACAAGTACGCGCTTGAACATCTCGAACTCGCTGCCATCTCCACCCGCTGGCATTGGACCACCGCTGGCAGCCTGTCGTTGATTTTGCTTCATGCCCTCATCAATACTGGCGTAAATGCTGAACTTCCAATTGACCATGTTGTTCAAGGTGATGTGAAGGGGAAGCTCTTTGACTGTGCTGTTGAGCTCCGTCATGTGGTCCTTCAGCTGCCAGAAAGTATTCACAAAGAGTATGGGATAGTACCAGCCATTCTGCCCCGAGGAATCGCGCGCTCCAGTAGTTTCAAGATGCACAAATTGGCGGACGGCTGGGTGCATGGTCGTGTAGGGTTGAGAGCCAGAGTCGGGGATGAAAGACATGGTGAAATTGGGATGGTAGTAGGATCCAACAGCCGACGTCTTCGGTACTTCTTCTTCCGCAGTATCATTCTCGTTCGAACTACCAAGGAGATTCTTTGTCTTCGTAACTTTCTTCTTCGGCAAGAATTGATTCAGAGGCCGGACAAAGTGGTAAGCCTTGGCCGTATCGTAGCCTCGAGCTGTAGGGTCGAGTACGTGCCCATGCAGTGCAATAAAGAAGTGTGCCCAGAGAGTGCCGTTGTTCTGTACCTCCTTGGGAACCTTGAAGGTCGTGTCGATGTCCCGACTATCCTTCCAATCCCCAATTGTGAATCCCTTCTGATCCAATACCAGATTTTCAGTTTTGGCCAAGCCCGATGAAGGCAAGGCGAGCGATGACGACACATATATTGACAAGTCCAGGGTGCTGTTCAACGGCCATATCGGTGCGATCACTTGGGGTATGGGGTTGTACGTCGCTACTGGACCATCGGCTCTTTCATCGAAGGCGGGGACTGGGGCTCCTGCAAGCGGCGCGGACGTGTTTGAGCTTCCACCTTTGTTTCCGAAGAACTGGGACATGGCAAATTGTACGAGCATGAAAATGGCTATGCCCTGAAGTGCCGATTTCATCGTTCCCTGGGTTTTGGTCAGCATGGATGGCAGGAGAGGCATGCAAAGTCGCTTTGACCAGTTCTCACACTTAGACCGGCCGTGCTTTCACCTGCATCAGCAGGCTGAACTGCCTGAGGAGGCATTTTCAAAAGTATCGTGCCTGTTTGTCCAAATGTGAGCTGCGAGATGAGCTCAACAGACACAGAGAGAAAGTGAGCATTCGATTATGGTCGCCTGTCGCCAAGTGGACCCTGATCGTCATCGGAGATACGTGGATCATGAATGTAGGACCGTCTCACACGGCGAGGACACAGCATTCCGGTCTTCGGCCTGCGTCATGTATCAACACTTGGTGAAATCAACTGAAGCATCCGGGCTTCCATTCACGTTGTAGTCTTGAGGCTTGAAGACAGGAAAAACGGAGATGCCATTCACTGATCTTTGAGGTTGCCTCCCACGAATGAAGCGCAGAGGGATTCTCAATTAGACCTTCATTATCGTACATTGCCGACTGTGATTGAATCCCAGGTCTCTCTTCTCCATCTTTCAATAGATCCAAAATGACTTCCCAATCCTCAAGGCCAATTCTCCAGACCTCTACCATCTCGCGGCCCGCCAGCAGTATTTCCAGCACGACCAATTGTCGCGTCGTTTGCGTCTTGTGAGTGCTTCTTATATTCAGTCTCTGCTTGATACTAATGCGAATACAGCTGCGGCTCCTCCTCTGGTACTTCTCCTGCCCATGTTGCCGCCGCCAAATCCCTCGGCGAAGCCTTCCACAAGCACGGCATACACCTCGTCTACGGCGGTGGCACCGTTGGCATCATGGGCGAAATCGCCCGCACGCTCGTCTCCCTTTCGGGCCCCGACTCCGTCTCCGGGGTAATCCCCACTCCCCTTGTACAATTTGAACAAGAAGGTCGCCCCGGTACGGCATCCGCGCATAAAGGCTGCTCAATCGACGAAAACGTCTATGGGCGCATGACAGTCGTGCCGGATATGCATACACGCAAGCAGTTGATGGCGAAAAAGGTGATGGAAGGGGCACCCGGGAGTGGGTTTGCTGCGTTAAGTGGCGGGTATGGGACATTGGAGGAGTTGATGGAGGTGATTACGTGGAATCAGTTGGGGATACATGGGAGGGGGATTGTGGTGTACAATGTGGATGGGTACTATGATGGCTTGATACAATGGGTGAAGACAGCCGTGAGCGCTGGGTTTATTGCGCCAGGGAATGCGGGGATTTTGGTCGAGGCGCTGGATGCGGAGGAGGTGGTAAGAGAGTTGCAAGAATACAAGGTTGCCGAGGGGAGGTTCAAGTTGGATTGGACCCAGAAGTGAGACGGACTGAGGCGCTGGGCTCGCTTGAAATTGGACGCGCATCACGAAGTCATGCCAGCATGCATAGCGAGGCGCTGGGATATACCCATAGACGCATCAAATGAGCAAGCATGAAGAGACATGCTTGAAGAGACATGCTTGAAGAGACATGCTTGAAGAGACATGCTTGAAGAGACATGCTTGAAGAGACATGCTTGAAGAGACATGCTTGAAGAATTACAGCTTCCAGTGGTGGGAAGTCCTCTCTATGAATCCACATCCATGCTATCTCCTGCCACCGCATCTGCACCTTCACCACCCTCCGCCATCCGTGTCTCAGCGGCGGGCTCCGCGCCCTCTAACGCAGCCTCCAGCAACGGTCCCACTTCAGCCCCATCATACAGTTTGAAGCTCTCTGTCTTTCTCTTCCCATCGCTCGCCATGCCCGTAACCCCCACACTGGCATTGTCAATCGTCAGCTCCTTATCTTGACTCAAGCTCTCCTTCAGCGCCCTCAGTCCATGTTTGATAAGCTCATCTCGGCTCGAGTCCGCAAATTCCTCTAGATGCCTCTCCAGATACGTTCTGGCCATTTGGCTTCTCGCCCCAATCGCACAGGCTGCCATCTCTTGCGTCATGCCACTTGGCTGGAACTCAAACAGATGCGGGCCCGTCTCATCCACGCCCGCAATCAATAGTCCCACACCATAAGGCCGTTTGCCGTAGACTTGTGTAGAAGTTTGAGCGCGGTCGCCGATCTGGGTGACAATGCGTTCGAGAGGAATGGGGCGGCCGTAGGTCATTTTGGATGCGAGAGCTCGCTGTTTCATGAAGTTGGAGAGGACACGGGCGTCAGATGCGAGGCCGGCGAGGGCGATGCCGAAGTGTGAGTCTATGCCTATTACTTTTTTTTGATAGGAGGACAGTTCTTCTGCGTTTCTCTAGAGCAGGGGTGCAATTTAGCGATTTGCTGCCGTACTGGTAGAGCGGAGGTAACGTACCTTCAGTGCTACTAACACAGTATGTGTCTTACTGGCGATTCCCACCACCACTGAACCCTGCTTGACAGCTTCTGATGCATATTCGACCTGGAAGATGCGGCCTTGCGGCGAGCTGGAGAGATAGATGATCAGCTGCTCGAGCTCATCAATCATAGGACAGAAGCAGCATACAAAGTCACGGAATCGTTGTCATAGTTGTTTCTGAACATCCTGAAGGACGTCACGCATCAGATGCAGTATTGTGGAGCTTCCAGTGAGCTTCGCCAATCGGGTGTAGAAGTATGAGGTAGTTGCTCAGAGGAGGCTTGAATGTTTGGAACGCTTAGGCAGTCGAAGGCGACGTGATCCACGATGTCAACGGAGGGTAGGGCCGAGGGAACGCCAAGAAGACAGAAATCTGCGACCGGCCCCGGGCTCGGGGTACGGCCTCCAATCGAGCATCGGGTACGGAGAAGCGCGGCCCTACTATACTCCGCCAAAGCGATTGATTTAGCCCATCTTGTGTCTAGGTATCTCTCTACCCTCCCCTCCGTCTGCGGCTCAACTCTCAAGGATTCTATTCAGTCGCTTTGTACCGTCATACTGATGTCAGTCAATGGAATATCGATCAGTCTATCGTTGTCGGTCACATTTCGCACCTACTCTCCCATCTTGATCAGTCTTTGTTGGACAGAGCCGTATGGCGCACGTCACCATGTTGAGGGGAGAACGAGGAAGTGTCGCACACGTAACTCATAGCCTTGACCTCTCAACGAGAGGTGGATATGAACCGGGTCCGAGCTGCTCTCGAACTCTGGCAAGTACCCGTCCCCCGGACTCAGCTCGCCCGCTCGCTATTGCCTGTCCGTCAGCCTCATGAGCGGCGGCTTGAGGCAGCAGCCTTGGCCCGCCGGTGAAGATATGGTGGGACTAGCTGGGCGACTGCCTACTCTTGCACCTAATATCCATCCAACCTTGGAGCATTAGATCTAACTTTCGACCTTGAATAGTCGTCTAAAAAGCAATATCACGTTTCATGATGTCTACAACACAGACTCTTTCGGTGCCCTTTACCGAAGAAAGTCAGCTCAACAGAGATCTCACGACTTCTCAACCATCGTGCTCTCGAACCCTTCCAGGACATCCACGCATATCTTTACAGGACGTGGCACAACTTCGTGGTTTTCTCTATCGAGAGCTATGGGCTGTCGATCTTGAACGTATGGCCCCGTACTTGTGGATTATGTCGACGCAGTCGAGCAGCAACGTCTCCCCGCTACACCAGCAGACGGTGAAAGGGCGAAAAATAATCGTGACGGAAGACCCACGGCTACATCTAGTATGGATATACGACCGAGTGTTCATTAAGCCATTGCCGAGATACCTCCTTTCGTATACCTTCTGGTCCGAACATATGTCAAATGAAAAATCTATTCTTTGGGGAAGCAATGAAGCAGAGCAGGAGACCTGTAAAATGATACGAATGTCAGCCTTGGGCTTCCTAAGAACCTATTATTATCTCATTCAGCACGAGTCGGACTTCGAGATCGCTCGCGATGAGAGGCGGCTCCTACCATCTGACATCACTTGGACCGAGTTCTGCGCTTTTTCTAAAGATTTCTTAGATATCGGAGATGGCGATGTGTCGGAGAGATACCACTACGGAGAGCTCCGGCTCACAAGGCTCAATCTCTATGCCAAATTCATTATAAGAAAGTTCCAATACGAGCGCGTCCATGGACAGTATGGTGCTTTCTTCGCTCGCTTCTACGGTCCTCTGCTGTTCGTCTTCGGCATTCTTTCTATCGTCTTGAGTGCTTTGCAGGTCGAGCTTGGTGTCGAAGCGCTTACGAATGCCCAATGGCAACCTTTCTGGTATGCCTGTCGGTGGTTTGTTATCGTTGCGCTAGCGTGCATGGCCGTTATTGTGTTGAGCCTAATATCGCTGCTTGTTGGCATGACCGCTGACGAGTGGGTTTTTGCGCTCAGGAGACGGTATGAGAAAGGGAGATCTCGCCAACGATGGCAGAGTAAGGCGTGACGGCGGTGTTCGTACTGGTTTTGTGTGCAAGTCATGTCTGCCAGCACGCCCTTTCGAACAATGCTCGGCAGATACCACAGTATACTTGGTTGACGTGACCACGTTTGGCCTATTGTATCAGGGTCTGAGGCCCAAGATCTATCCTAACGCTGGGTGCCAGAGAAGTAGGAAGCGCTCTTTATGAGGCTACGCGTCTCTCCTTCCTCCCTGATGACGGTCCTACCGCCCGATGAAGCGACCTGGTCCCGAGGACGTCGAGACTTTGTCTGACGCCGAGCGACTGTGCCAAATAAGCCGCGCGGACCGTCGATCAAACATTTCAGACACTGACGGGCCATTTCAGGAGACCGTCAAAAACGCTTAGGTATGCCGGCCTTTCGAGTCAAAAACCATATCCTTAGCATTAGAAATGATTCCGCCATCTGGCGATGTTGAGCTCCCCAAGATTTCTCTCGCATTTGAGCTGGATCAAGCGGCCCCCTTTCCCCCTTCAATACCACACCGACTCCTTTCTCCTATCCTACCGGAAGGTCTAACACCTCGGTCTCGACAAAGGCCAAGAAATCGAAGAAAGCCACAAAGGCGTGATTGTTAGGAACCTGTACGATAACGGTAGCGCTCGACCTGGGCCTTTGTCATCGTTGCGACATATCTTACAAACAGACGATTAAGGAAGCTGCTATCCCACATGGAGAAGAGAGGATCTGATGAAATTTGGGAATGGAAACGCTTGCGCTGCGCTTTCATTTTCGGCAACTGCAGAGCCAGTAGGTATAAAAGGCGCAGAAAACCTTGTTAGATTTTGAAGTGCTCTGAAGCCACCTTGGGCCTTCTATGAGCAATCACAGAGTCCCAGTCTATAATCGGCTATCTAGGTAGCCAACTCTAAACACGTCCAAATCAATCAAGTCGAGCATGGAGACTTTTCTTGCGTGGGACTATTCGGTCTTATCGGAATCATCCTTGCCCCTTTTCACCAAAATCACCTGAGATCTAGACTGTTTCAACTCACTGCACCATACTGAACCAGACCGCTCTCCCTGACGATCCTTGATGATCGGAGAAGATTGACTGCCAAATCTCCTACGCAGACCCCGTTCGAGTTCCTTTGTCACGTTATTGAGATGCTGAATACCTCGAGACCTTTCTTTGAAGGCTGGAGAATCATTGAAGAGAGCGCCAAACCCGTACGTAAGATCTTAGGATTCTGGCCATCAGAGCCCAAAAAGCCCGTGATTCGTGGGAACGGCACAAACAATTTCGAGGATAATCTAGCCACGGGTATACTGGTGGGCGAGCCGATCGTGTTCGGTCTATTTCTTGCTATGTCACAGAATTTCATTCCTGCCCGTCATCAGTTGAGGGCTCGTGACTGAATTTGACTCGATAGCAGTCCCTTCCGAAGGACCTTCCAAAGCTCGATAATCAGACTGGGTGTCCCGAAGGAACCATGGTGATCTAGACGATCCAGTTTGTTAGTTGTCGTTGACCGACAAGATAGTGCTTAGCTTGGATAACTAGTTTCGAACGGCATCACGGTCCAGCTATGAAAGACGTCAACTTCTACGGTAAGGGTGAAGGGTTTAAAAAGGCGTTTGCAAGAAGCACAGACGTTAGCCGTTGGTACAGCAAAGGCTATCTAGCAATGGGCGCTCGTCCGCAAAACAGACATAGATGTAGCTAATCCCTAGAGCAGGGAGACAGATCGTCTTCGCTTTCTTGCTTCTCTTGCCGGAATTGAAGTCTCCCAAACGCAAATTGTTACTCATTCCAGCTCTGCGGGAGAAGTGTCTGCTGAACTGAAGGCTTCTGAGGTTTCTGCATCTACTCAAACATTTAGCACTCCTCTTTGCTGGATGAAGTTGGTGATGGAGGGCTGCTGGCCTTCGATCTGAAACCAGCGGCCGTATTGTACCCCTTCTCAGCCCATTCGATGAATCTCTCGAAGGTACCTTCGTCAACTTCTTCTGAAACTGCAAAGCCTGCCTGACACTCTGCCATTTTGAGATTGATCATACGATCCAACGGATCAGAGGGACGAGACACAAAACTCGGTGCTAGTCCGTATGGAATCACAGCTTTGCATTCTGCCGCCGAGAACGGCCACGAAGTTTTGCGAGGTTGTTAATGAACACCGGCATCGATGTCAATTCGAAAACAGAGGATGCGGAGACAACATTACAGATCGCCGCTCGTAGTTGACACGAGAGCTTCGCCAACTTGCTCGTCGACCCCAAGATCGAAATTGGTGCAGAAGATGCGAAGGGTTGGATAGCGCAATTCCTCGGGGCTTGGGGAGAACATTGAAGAGTGGTCAAGCTAGTGAGGGCATCTGGCCTCGACATCAGTGGCAGAGGTTCAATGGGACGAACTCCTTTGCACTTGCCTGCTGAGAACGGGCACGACAAAAGCGCAAAGGCATTCATTGTTGCCAACGCGAAAGCACTCAGCACAAAATGCTCATCAATGGGCCGTTATAGATAGGCATGAGAGCACTATCAGCTTGCTCCTTGCCTTTGGAGCGGGTCCCAATCCTCGATCACGAAGGACGCACTCTACTATCATCCGCACGGAAGGGTAGCGATCGTAGAGCTGCTGCTTCCATTAAAATGAATATCAACACCCAAGATATTGACAGCGATTACCCACGGAGTAACGGAGCACGCAACGGCCACTTAACAATGATGGATCTCTTGCTTGAAGCTGGGGCTGAGGTCATCGGGTATGAGCCAGGTCCGTGCTGGGATTGCCTGGAAGCGAAAGAGCGAGTGGAGGAGTAAGGTATGCAAGAGATGCCCTGCGTAGAGCCAGGGAGAAAGGCCATGAGGATGTTGTTATTCTTATCTTCAAAGATGCCGCCGAACGAGAGTCGGCAAATGAGGGTTCCATTGCTTCGAACTGCTGGTGGCAGAAGAAGAGGGTCGGGGGCCATGGATGGAGATATCTCATGCAAATTCCTCCGATAACATGGAGGAAATGAGAATGTTCATGAAAGAGATTGAGAAGACAAAGTATGCACTGATGGGGGACTTGAGGCTGAACGTTGCTTTGAGCTTGAAAGACAATTGTCAGAAGCAAAAGAAGTAAACAACGACACCCTCTTCCAAGCCACTTCGCTTTGCAAGCAAATATTTCAAGCACGCGTCGAATGCCGTGATCCGATAGCACGTAGAACGCGTTCCGACCAGATTTCTGATGTTAAACAATCACTTTTCGCTCATCTTGCTTCACCACCATCTACCCACTTTCACCAAATATCCACACAATTTTCCAGCCAGTCGTTGAACATGAACACGATACCGGCCGACAATCCTGAAGCGGAAGATCTAGCTACAGCCACCGACTTGGCCAACCCCCTTAAAGCGGAATATGTAGCCGCTGTCGCTGCATTCGAACAACAGGCCGCCCTCATCCCTCCTGCTCGCAAAGAATACAAAACGCGTTACATGGAGCACAAAAGGGCTCACAAAGGCTATCTCAAGACCGTGAAAGAACTTCACGCACATCGCACGACTTTCCAGCGCCACAAGCAGTACTTCATCTCACTTTCAAATGACCTACTTGCTTCCAACATCACAATGCGCTCCACGACTGGGCCGATCAGCGATTTACAAGCCCTAACGCATGCAACTCTTCTCAACCATTTGCGAAACGCCTATCACACGTTCATGGCTATCATTCTTGAAGACAAGCACCTGACAAGATTAGAAATAAACTTGGGCAAGCACGATAGAGATTTGGGCGCGCAGTGCGAGGAGGTGTTCGAGGCGGCAGACAAAGACTTGGAGAAGTTAGAGCGGCTACACGCCGATATAACTAAGGTGGAGGCAAAGATGGGTCGAAAGCCTGCGTGTGGGTCGGTAGAGGGGAAATGTTCTTTTTGTATCAGGCTTGAGGAGCAAGAGGCAACGAGGAGGGCAAAGTTGATGCCGGCGGAGAAGGTGAAGAAGGAAAAGAAGGGAAAGAGGGTTTCGATGAAGAGTTTGAAGAAAGGACTGGAGGTGAAGGGGAGGTTGGAGAGTATTCCTGAGGAAGAGGAGCTCAGCGACGGGTTTGGCAACTGGGTGTGAAAGCTTGGATACGATTGGTCAAAGAGTTGCATGGACGATAGAACGGTCCTACCATTGTCTTCGGTGAGATGGATATGCGGGATTTTCAAGTACAAAACAATGGGCGATAGGTCTATCATTGTCGTTAGCGATGATGGAGTGGGGCGTGAAGGGGAGCGCGGACACTGACCTGTCAATGCTACCACCGAACGTGATTCTATAGTCTCAATGAAGCGGGCAATCATCACCAGGCCTAGCACTGGCATGAGCAAGAATTGATGTACACAGTGACAGTGTATAGAGGCACAGGCATCAAGCCTATCAATACCATCAGCAGACTATGCAAGCATTTTCAAGACAGCGCGATATAATGGGTATTCAACGAGCCACAAACCAGTTAAAAGAACCTCCACCATATAAGTACAATCATCATGGCCCCGACCCCCACGAACGGTCCATACTGCTTGAGCAACAGCTCCCAGTTGATCCGGACCGCAGCCCTCTTGTACTTCTTACTATCCTCCCTCAGCCGGCCTGACATTTCCCCCATCCTCTCCAAGCTATCCCCTCTATACAGCAAATCCTCGATGTTCTTCGTCATAACCTTCGTCACATCCCTCAGCTCATCGTTCAGCTTGTCCAGGTTTTGACTCGCGCGGCTGTCTTGGTAGGTCTTCTTTGTTCGTTGCATAAAAGTGTCGAATTCGACAAAAGCGTAGGGGCGGCAGGTGGGAGAGAGATACTGGGAGGAGGAGTATGTAGTTGTGAATTCGGTGGCGAGATCGGAGAGGTAGGTGAAGGCGAGTTTGCGAGGGTAGGAGTGGTCGCAGATGGTGAGGAAGCAGAGCTGGTCTTGTATCATGTAGCTGCAACCCTCCCAGAGAAATCAGTGACAGCTTCTCCGCAGAGTGGAGAGAGGGCAGGCGGACGCACTGGAGCGTGTATTTGCCGGCTTCTATGCTGGCCTGAGGCTCAGAGTTACGGTTCAGCCGCCGAATGATCATTTTCGCATTGGCTTTGGGATCCGCGAGCTCCGTTTCCGCTTGCTCATCATCGACGGTGGCTGCGAGCAGGAGGCCATCTATCCTGGCTATCTGTGTCGATTTGACCATTTTGCTTTGTTTCCCGTGCTGCCTTCAGGGTGCACTGCTCCTCCTGGCTCTTCAAATTATCGACGTGTTTCGGACATTTGTGGTAAAAGCGATGGCTCGGAGAGTAACCGACTCTTCCTTCAATGAGCCCAGAACAAAGCTGTTGTAACTTGTAAAAGCCAGTCCTCTAATTCCTGAACGCAGCGATCTTTTGCTCGGGCCAGCTGGGGAAGCTTCTGCGGCTGCCCGCGCTTGAAGTTTAGGCGCGACAGGAAGAGCTTCCATTCACAAACACTTCAAGTTCTGTCTCTCACACACACAAGCCTCGTGATCAAGATCAAAATGTAAACATCTTTGCTCAATGATTTGTCGGGCATCTTCTACACGCGTTTCACACTCTCCGTACAGCGCACGATGACTCCTCGGAAACGCAAGGCCGACTCTGCATCGCCAGCAGAGTCCTTACACCACTCACCTCACAAACGGGCTAGGTCTGAGACTACTAATGACACAGCTGACAAGCGAAGTGGCAATGCCTACTCTTCCGACGTGTCTCCAAATGGCTATACCGAACCTTCGATCCATGTGGCCAAGCCTTCGAATAATTCACATACAGCTCCTGTTCAAGAGAACGAGGCTACCACTCTAAGTGATCTCCCACAAACATGGGATCAAGCAAGTGCCGCGGATAAGATGTTAGTGAGGCTGAAAGAAATCTCAAAGGCACCGTGGGCTACGGTTGAGAGTGCTTGGGAAAAATCGACGGGTGAAAAGGCTGCTAAAGACGTGTTGTTGGATCGTTATAGACTCCTCAGAGACATCAAGGCAGACTCTGACGGTGTACTTCCAAGACGTGTACTTCCAAAACGTGTACCTCCAAGACGTGTACCTCCAAGACGTTTACCTCCAAGACGTGTACCTCCAAGACGTGTACTTCAAAGATGTGTACTTCGAAGAGATGCGGAGCCTTCATATGTCGAGGATCCCTTGGAGGTTTCAGAAGAAGTCTCTTCGCCTCCAACAACCGAAGACAGATCTCCAAGCCCCGTCAATCGCGGACCCTCAGACAAGTCTCCATATGCTATCTCCAAAGTCTCAAAAAATGCGGCCATTTCTTCGAACACTGCAAGTGCAGCTCCTACCGAGAGCTTTGCTCCCGATCAAGACCTTCCGCAGTCGTGGGAACAAGCAGATGCAAGCGACCAGTTGCTAGTGAGGTCGAAAATCAATAAAGTAACCTGGTCCAAAATCACGGAAGCTTGGAAAAAGTTGACAGGTGAAACGCCCGCGGACGGTGCTCTAAAAGATCGATATGAGCGCATCAAGCGATTCGTCATCCGCCCAGACAGCGATCGTGGCAGGCGCCCAGCGGAATCCAGAGCCCCTGATCAAGTGGTCTCTCGGCGCGCAAAGCCTAGGCAGAGAAAACCAGGAATTCCACGTCTTAGCGAAACGCCTATGAAACAGAATATGGATCGTGGAAAGCGCAAGACTTCGGTCAAGTACACGGATTCAACGACGGATGATGATGAGCTTTTCGCTGCGCCTACCGAACCTGTTGTCACCACCTCCGCCAAGCGCAACGCTGGTCGTGCTGCGAAGGTGAATAGAAGTGATCCGGAATGGCTAGTGACCAGCGAGAAATCACCTCTTGCCGACGAAGACCTTCATGCCGAATTCTCTGACCCCAAGACATATGAGGACTTCATGAAATCAGACTGGGAGAGCCTTCGTGAAACTCTTGCTCCTAACGTTCCCGTCAATCCCGATGGATATTCCATCCCCATGACGTTCTTCAAATATGACCCTGACTTCCGTCGTGGCATTCGCGAATTCCAGGAGGACCTCGCAGCGGGGCGTTTGGATCCAAAATGGCAAGCTGATGCAGCTCAGGCAATGGAGGAACGGGCTCGAGGGGAGTTTGATGCGTACAAGGAAGACCAGTTCGAGGCTTTTTGGGGGCAGAAGCAAAAACTAAACTATGATGCTCTTGCGGGGGAAAGCAGCAAGATCAAGTTGGAGATGCTGATAAAGAACAATATTTTCAAGGTCGGAGACTACTTCAGCTACTCTCGAGTTATCGGTGGGAAGAAAGGGATGCTCAGGGTGCTCATAGAGAAGGATTGCAAGGTGAGCGAAATACTCGTAACCGTGCCAATTTGCCAAAGGTCGTCGCTAACAGTTCCTAGATTGTCAAGGTCGATAGCAAAGAACTGACATTCGCTATTCCTCCTGGGCAACGAAAATATTCTCGCCACATGTTTGAATTCAGGTCTCCAGGA
The DNA here is from genome assembly GCA_963556305.1 of Platismatia glauca. Classification (NCBI taxonomy): domain Eukaryota; kingdom Fungi; phylum Ascomycota; class Lecanoromycetes; order Lecanorales; family Parmeliaceae; genus Platismatia; species Platismatia glauca. The sequence continues at coordinate 66,441 of OY745767.1, forward strand.
GACACTAAATCCGAAGGAAAAGCAACAATGGATGGTGGCGATGAAGAGTCCCCAACTGCCTTGGATAGTAGAATCAATGGTACTAAAGCCAATGTGGACACCGCGTCCTATGGCGATGAAGGACTACAACCTAGCAAGAAAGGTGACGGAGCTCTAATAACTAAAAAGATGGCCGGAAATGGCAGCCTGCTAGATATCGAATCAAAGACGGCCGAAGCCCTGCCCGACGCCAGGGCAGAAAAGGATGGTACAGGGGAAATCACGCAATTGAACGGCAACGAAGTCGAAGCAAATATCAAGCCACAAGACCACGAGACTCACGAAGCCACAACATCTGAAGGGCCCAAAGAGAACGGAGCACTCGTCCAAAGCAACGGCGACAATCGCTCCTCTGCCAATGACTCTGAAGACGAGGACATCCCCTGCACCATTTCCGTGCTCGTACAGCTCGAGAACAAAATCCTTGACGTCCATGGCAGTTTCAAATCGGAGGAGACGGTAATTCACAACGCTTGGAAAGACTTCCGTGGCATTCGCAACCATCAAGACCTGGGAAGTCTATTTGAGATGCGCGAGGAGTTCTACGTCCATAAGTATCCTCAGATTATGAAGGCGGCGAAGAGAAAGAGGTAGTTGGGACTCGTTTGGAGGGACCAATGAGCATGACATTCCTCGACAATGGTAGGCGTTCTCAAGATTCCCTCACATAGCAAGAGAGCATGATGCTTTTCGGTAGATCACAAGTGGGACCCGTAAGGAGCAAGGCTAGTTCTTCGAAACCCAGTAGCTAGAAAGAATAAAATTCAGGACTCGGTCAGTTCTCCCATCTTCAATCACAATCACAATTGTCCTACGCGCCATATTCCTTCGCCCTTCAAACCACACTCCCGTTCCTCCCACCCACGACCCCCATCCCCATCCCCATTCCAATCCCCAACACCAACCCGTCCGGCCTATCAGGGGTGATCTTCCCAATGCCCACGGTGCCAAACTGATCATCGCGGACCTCGAACACGGCCTGCTGGAACCTGCCCGCTCTATACAAATACAGCCACAGCCCCTGCAGCACATTCATCGCGATACCGTAAGTGAGGTGGTGGTAGCCAATTGGGAAAGTGGCGACGCCGAAGAAGCAGCCGGGATAACGGGCGTCGGATTCGTAAGGGTCGTCCCAACGAGCCTGCTCGGATGCATGTGTCAGCTAGCGCTGCTTCTCTTTGCCCGCATGGGACGGTGGAGTACGACGTGTTGTACGCACGAGTGGTTGATCTTCCGCGTCGTGGCTTTTGATGAAGGCGGCGAGGGACTGCTGCGTGCGGAGGATGGTGCGGCCGAGGTTGACCTTTTTGATGGCGTGGTCTAGGACGCTGATGCGGAGGATGGTGTGGGTATCTGGGACGCGGTAGTGGACTATCTCTCCTACGCTCGGGGTATTGAGGGAGAGGGCGAGCGAGTTGATTGTTCTGTGGAGGAGAGGTGGGGTCGTTAGTGATGGTGAGCTGGGGGAGAGTTGGGGGGGATGGGGCTCACTCTACGCTTAAGAGGGAGTGATCGGTGCTAGCATTCTCGGAAATGGTGTTCAATGAACGAGGTGTTGAATCGACAGCTGCAGGAGCCGCGTCCGCGCCGAAGAAGCGTTGGGATAGGGGGAGCAAAAGGTATATGACCGGTAGCATATTGACCGATGCTCATCCTTGAGAGTATTCGAGGAAGAAACAGACAGCACGCGGCCAAGACCATTGAAGCTTTTGTGCCTTGGAGTCCAAGCGATAAACACCCTCAGGGTCTCCAAAAGGGGAGGAAGTGTGGGGAGAGGGAAAGCGACACGCGACACGCGGCGAAATGCACGAGAGAAGCGAACCATATCGACGACGCTGCTCTGCGCTGAAGAGAAAGTGTGCATGAGGGGGAGTAGTCGCAATAAAGATCGCATGAAGAACGAGTGGCTACTGTTGTATGGTGCGGTGTTCCAAGCCCCATTCCAGATACACCGACACCACCCACAAGCGCCACATGGATTTGCGGAACCGTTCTTCTCCAAGAAGAAGGTCCGACGACGCCGACATCGAACATTCGGAGCTAAGCCGATTCATATGAAACTCATCGTCTCCCCAACGCCGGGTCAGGTAGATCTAGCAGTCCTATGAGGCCTCGCTTGGAGCCGAAGTCTTCTTCGTCCAGGGTTCAGAAGTAGAGAGTTCCATCGCCCTAACGACGTGAAGTCCCAAGAGGCTTTACACTCGGCATCTCAACTCGCTGGTCTTGTTATCTTTGGTATGGCTGAAGGATTCCGCAAGTGGTGCACGAGAAAACCCGAGGCAGCTCCTTTGCCAAAAGAACAAGCATTACTAATTTCCATAGGCTCTCCTGTGGGGAATGAATCTATGGCTCCATATGTCGGGAAGGGGCCTTTGGGTGCTGCTGCAGGCGGAGGATAATGGAGGTGGTCCGGCCTGCCTGAGTTTGGTGTTCTAGAAGATGACCAGGAATGGTCGAGAGACGTTTAGTGAGCCATTCATTATGACAGAAGCTGCCGTAGATCCTCGGTACCAATGTTGCCGGCATCGTTCAGTCCTTCGGCCCACGCAAGTTTCAGTAATTCTTACCAGCTTGATGCACGATGATCCATTCTAGTATCACACTGCCTAGAAGGGAACACGGGCTCCGTGTTTGGACTGGCTAGGGCAAGAGGGCGAATGCGAGCGATAACAAGATACAAGGGTACAGAGAGGGAAAAGCTGGAGCCCTTCGTCAGTCCGATAATGATACCCTGTATCTCTTACCTCAATCGCAAAATTCCCGATCTGACCTATCCCTTATTTCAACCACACTCCACCATCGCAGCGGCAATGTAGACATTCTCATTTCTATAGCCAAGCCCCTATGCTGGTCTTCCGTTAAGGAATAACCCAGTCTCCACGACTTGTTACAACGCCCTTGCACAGAACGGCAGAGATTTTCGATCAACATCTTGGCGAAAAGTCATCTGATCAGGTGTTGCCTCGTGCTGCGCACGACATAGTGCTCAGGGTACCGTTGTCGATCTGATCGGTCCTTCGCCATCTGACCTCATCCATAAGGGCAGTGGGTGTCAACGTACTGTTACACGGTGAACTCTACGCTCTCGGTCGCTTCGAGATGAGCACACCGAGAAGATCCTTCAACGTTGAAGATCCGCATCACGGTCGTGACATGCATTTGACTTCATCATTATCAGCGACACACTCAAGAACCCCAGAGATGCTGACAATCTTATAGACGCCGTTGACCATAGAGAATGATGTGTGTGGCGTTTGCGTTAGTAGCTCTATCCTATTTCCTCGAATCGCCTTGAGCCTGACAGCCAATGCAATACCCAGCAAGAGGTGCTAGAGGTCATGTATCAGTAGCTGGAACTGCCGTAGGAGCTGGAGTGAGAGGAGGGCTCCAGGGCGGGAGCCCAAAGGGTCGACCCAAAGGTAAAGCCTTGGCGTTGTAAAAGGCGATTCTCACATCCCTCCCAAAATGCTTCGTCGTTCGCCTCTCTGAAATCCCAGTTTCGAAATCGATTGATGCGGCGAATCGGGCGGCAAAGCATTGACAATTATTTACCATCTCGTCATACCGCTTTTGGGTGAAGAATATCTTGAAGATCGCGTAGGGAATCTTGTAAGGTAGAAGGATCGTGCCCCACAAAGCCCGTTTTCGATTCAGATCTCTTTTGACTTGATCTGCTGTAAGGATTTAGCAGTCTTGAGAAGTATGTTGTATACTATAACCAACTCATTGATTGCAGGGAACTATTACCTGCTTCTTTGAGTTCGAGATCAGTCAGAGTGGTAGTTCCAATCGCCTCGCGTTCTGTAGCTAAGAGCCGACGTCCGTCCACATCACCAGGGTTGGTCCAGATGCCGACGTGATAGTCGATGATACCATGTTGGTTTTCTAGCTCCCAGATGTATGCACCAACTTCAATTGCCCAATGTCCAGGTATGGTGCCTTGAAAGGCGCGCCGGAAGACAGCCCGCCTGACCAAACCGTGGACGGGTCTCCATCTGAAATAGATCACCCGCGTGGATCGATTCGGATTCGTTTCTTTGAAGTCGACAGCAGTGTTGGCAACGGTGGAAATAGTTGGTTTTCAGGCCCCAACTGCACCAACTACTTGATTTGAAATCGAAACTGCACCAACTATCATACAAAGTAGAAACCAACTACCAACTATCAGTTCAACCGATAGTGGAGCGGTTTTGGTAACCAAAAATCAAATCTTCGCCAGGCCCAGCTCTGATGAGCGCTGGAGACTGCCGACCATTGACCATTGACCATTGACCACCGGCCGTTGACCGTTGACTTCTGGTCATCTCGCTCCACCGTTGATGACCAACCATCGACCGCCCACCATCGACCGCCCACCATCGACTGTCAACTGGTAGTCATCTCGCTCAATAATAGCTGCCTGTGTTATCACTTTCGCATCCTCCAACGTAAATATATCTAGTGAAAACCATGATTTCAGACATTCCACAGCCTCAGTTGTTGAGACTTGAAGTCGATGGCGTATACACCCTATCAGGTCCTATAAGTCTAGGTACTGTCAAGTTTTGGCCTGACAGATGCCAAGTACTACCGGTAAACATTGAGTGGGGTTTTTACACCACAAGGGAAGGGCGTATGCTACGGAATGTGGGGACTGGAATATTCATTCCAAACTGCTCCACTGTCAGTTAAAACCGTTGGTTTAGATACCAGAACTGCACCAACTACCAACCGTCAGATCCCAAACTGCACCAACTATTACAAAAAACCAACGGTTCCACCGGTAGTGGAGCAGTTGGTGCACCATTGCCAACACTGGTCGACAGCCGTTTTCATGTATGTGGCTATCAACTCGCTGTCGGAATAATGTTGCTCTGATTTGCTCGTCAACTTCACACATAGAATGTTGGCCCATCAAATGGAAAGTTCAAAGGCTTACTGAAATTATCAGACATAGATACTATCCGAGGGACTTACAGCACGATCGAGAATTGCTGTGAAGAATAGAGGAGAGGTTCCAGAGCAGAAGATGTCACGGCTGTTGCCAGCTAAGACGGAACGACGAATTGATTATAGTGTTCAACTGATCGAAACCTATGTTACGACGAAAAAATCGGATCGTAAAATGTAGCGATGAGTTGTATAGACTAAATTCTCACCCCCGAACAACTTTTGGTGACCGGAACCGGAACCCTACATGTGTCGCTCTTCGAAGAGGATCTAGAGTGACGACAAAGGACTGATATCATTTCAAATTCGTGTTCAGTTACTGTATTGATCTCACCTGATGTACCTATGAAGTGGTGGGTCCAAAGGCGGGTTAGCGCGAAAACGCCAAGAGGTCGCAACGCTTTACAAAGGGAGTACTAGGGGAACAACCCCCTTTGTGATGGAGGTCTCTTATTTGGTGCGATTCCTGTTGGTGCTGGTCCAGTGGTGTTGCGGTGTTTCTCCTGGATGTACACTCCACCAAATCCTGGCACACGTGTTCCGTGGGCTGTGCAGTCCCCTGGGCTATGCAGCTCCCTGGGCTATGCAGTTCCCTGGGCTATGTACTATGTCGTTCCACAACGATTTATAATATATCAATGAATAAATCAATCATGGAAGGCAGAATGTGACGTCCAGAACTTCAAGAATGATTAAGCCTATATTGTGTTGAAAGTAGAGCGGGACTCGAAGGGACGATCATTATGATATGCCTACTTTCCTGGCTCACGTGTTCCCACGCTCACCGCCAATTGTAACCGGATACAAGGGGATGTATGAGTGAGTACACGCAGTTAACAAGAAGAAACAATGGTGGGGCCCATGACCATGGGTTAGCACAGCCTCATGCAACAATTCAGACGAGCTCAGAAGGAATTCTTCCCACATGTGTACGGTAGCCCTACTGATCATTACCATCAGAAGCCAATACGTTGAGTTCAGCTCTCGCTCGGAATTGGACGCCTTACATCCGCACGGTAGGTAAAGGAAGAGCCGTGCCTCACAGAATGAGGCAAACAAGGCGGCTAATTTCAGGGATGCTTATATCGAGTCCAAATACATGGTTATAGCACTCCCACAGTGCTTCTGACAACCTTCGTCAGGTCAATCGATCATTCCCCTATGTACAGCGGGTATTCATCTTCTTACCTCAGTTCCCATGACTTACCTGTACATGGACGATTGCACCCCGAGATCCTCTCGCGATTTGTTCGTTGATGGCTTCTTTGCATCCAGACGAGGTTCCCTTTCCAGAGTCAGCTGCGTTGAGAACGGATCCGCTTTCAATCATGCTAGACTGTGATCCGGAAAGTTGTCACTGGAAGTATTCAACCCATAACGGATCATCAAACCCCCCTCAGCAATCACCACAGCTGCTCCTGGCCCAGCTTTCGCCGGACAAAGCTTCCGCTTTCTTAATGGCGGAGCTATCCACACCGCTTCTGGACTCGTTGTACCCAAAGCTATGGCTTGTAGCTAGGAAAGAAGGTAGCCATATTGACCCTCTCCACCATCAGCACGTCAAAGGCAGACAAGTGATAGTGAGCGAAGATCCGAAAATGCATCTAATCTGGACCACGAACAAGATTTTCATCAAACCTGTTCCCCACTGCCTTTTCAGCTATTACTTCTGGCTTTCTTTCCTATCTCCTGGCGCATGCACCAAGAAGCCTCACGGGTTATCAAAAAGCCAGGAACATGACCGCACGCTTGCTCTAGGCTTTTTGCGATCGTATTCTCATCTAATCCGGCATCGATCAGACTTCGCAATTGCCAAAGAACGCCATCTCATACCTGCAGACATTGACTGGCCAGCCTGGCGATGTTTCATTGCGCATTTCCACCAAGTACCGAATGCGCGAGTCGCGCAACGGTACCATTACGGACAAATGCGCCATTCCAGACTGAATCACCTTGTACGCTTGACTTTGCCTCGGGAGCGAAGCACCTTTTGGTTCTATGAACCACTGCACTGGTCAACAGCACCTTATATGAAAGGCATTACTACCAGTGTGGGCTCTTTCGTCAATGCAGGTCTCCCTAGCTGCGATTTCTGGAACGCGTGCTACAGCAAATGCCTACTGGACTTTCTCGGTGATGATTCAATCTGCAATGGCTGCAACTTGGATGTTAATGGTGGCGGTTCCTCTTGCTTTCGTTATCTGGCAACTTTGGTGGGGTTTCAGTCATAAGGGTGGGCTCCAACCTTAGATGCTATCATGCTGAAAGTAGCAGACGTTGACGGCAGATTTCTCGAGCTCTTTCTCTGCGTTGGGTCTCCTAATTATAAATCCATTCATTGAAAATGGAAACCTATCAGAGACACCGGAGAAAGACCCCTATATGTGATACAAGAGGTGGTGGAGGCCTCAATTCTATCCTCAGCGGAAGCCATAACATAGAATCGTCAACAATGCATGGATGCCCTTACACACACCTTAACGAAACTGCTGAGTAACACCGACGCGACGAAACCGAATAGCTACAGACAGTAGACGTGAAGAGGTCAACGTCTAGTGCTTGGATACTCTTTAAGAAGGTCGTTATCAACGTAATACTGCGTACTGTACAATGCCACGGTACTCGTAGCCTATCTCATCGATTCACGGTAGATATGTAAAGTCACTGGCATACGATGTCATTTGGCTCAGGATTAATTGACGGTAGACTGCCGACTGGCTCCTACGTCGATGGCAGCATGGTGCCTGAGAGGATGATGTGATTCGAAAGACAAGTATCCGTTGTATGTTGCTGTTGTCTTGTAGGGTGCCAAGAAAGTCCATCGGTTTTGCATACGCTAAGACCCAATCCTCACTTCTTCAGAGTAGCCCTTGCATCAACACAGAGACAGCAGTCCCTTATGCCTTCTTGACTCTACACATACGAGTCTTGACAAGAAACTTCATGACATGGCGCAAGAGCCCCCCCTAGATGAGATACAATGGCGGTCTCCCAAAGCACAGGAAATGGGCGGCATCCACACCAACACCGGTAAGTCCCACAGATACTCAAGCTCCACCAGCTCACTGAATGTTACTCACAGTGCTTCCCTACTTCGCTGAATCCCCATTCTTCGATGCTACCTCCAACAATGCCACTCTGACTACGCAAGCGCTCTACAACCCTAACATGTACTACATTATCCAGACTCGAGAAGCCTTTGAGGGAAGGTTGCGGACGATGCAAGGGCTAGAGTTCATGGTCATTCATGATCCATCTGAGAATGATACCAAGCCTAATCATAGTGGCGTCTGGGTTATACGGAAACAGAACAGGCGTAAGAGACAAGGCGCACAGGACGAGGTAACCGGAATCAGCTCGTACTATGTCGTGGGGGACAATGTCTACATGGCGCCGTCGGTGGGGAATATTCTTAGTAGCAGGCTGGTATGTACTGCCGAATTGCTATCGATGGGTCGCCCTGACCTCAAAGCTGTAGCTGTCAACAGTCACCTCCCTCACGAAGCTACTCTCCACGGCGTCTTCTCTCCCGAGCTTCACTCCTTCGCTTGGCCATACCTACCTGCCTCCAATCTCAAAGAATCCTACATCAGGTTCAAGCCTCCAGGCAACCCAAGCGAGTCAAGAAGGCACACCTATGCTGGGAGGAGGCACACCCTTGCCGACAACGCAAGAGACTGCTACCAGCGCGAAAGCTTCTAAACATACTTCAGACATTGGCCTCCAAGGTGTCCATATGCTGGCGTATTCCTATGATCTATCGGACCGCTACGCAAATGAGTACATGGATGAGAATCCCATCGTGGGTGAGCCAGGGTCATTCAAGTTGTCGAAATCGCATAATACTTCATTCGCAACATCTACGCAAACATCGAAACCATCTAGTCAAGTTCAAGAATCGTCAAAACTCTCAAGCCAATCTTCTGAGGTAGCGACTCCGGCGAAGAGTGCGGTACCGACGCCGCAGTTGAAGACTGAAGACTTGCCAGCACCGGTGAGAAAAGGTACGAAGGGCAGCGAGAAGACTCCATTGACACCAGGCACCAAGGAGAAGAAGTCGAGGAGGAAGAGCAAAGCTGCCGGCGACAAGGGGGTGACGACGCCAAAAGCCACGACCCCTAAGCCTACTACGCCGGGATAATCATTACAGACCCCAGATTTTACACTTCGTTTGCTGGAACACTATACATTCTGAGTACTTCGCCAAACAGTCGGCCCTCTTCCGGAAATTGGCACTCTGGCTGGTCGTTGCCAATTATCAAGACTGACACCCAGAAGGATTCCGCTCTACAACCCAATGTCCAACGCCATTGTCTACACCATCCCATCTATACTGCCGTTTGCATCTTCGATGCCATGGCCGTCATCGATATCAACCGCACAGCTGCAGTCCACGAAATCCTCCAGCTCCTCGCTCACGGTCTTCAGCTTCTCTTTCACACTAGCCACACCTTCATGCCCAACGATGTGTCTCGCCGGCGGATTGTCGTGTCCGCCGATTGCTATGATAGCATTGATGGTCTCTGCAAGGAGCGAAGACTGCATCTCCGGTGGAAGCTTCGGATAAAGGGTTTGGATTTGGCCGCCTGCCAATGATGCAGGCTCATGGTTTCCATTCTGCTGGGCAGTGTCGAGACGATCTAACAGACTTCCAATTATACCTCTAAACAAAGGCGCCGGGTTGTTGTCCGGTGAATACTGGGGCATTGACGGGGCGGATATAATCTTGTTGGTTAGAACACCGATTTCCATTGTAGGTTGGACAATGGTCATCTTGATATTGAAGGGAGCAATTTCATAGGCGAGGCTATCGCAGAAGCCTTCAAGCGCCCAGCCGGCAGCGCAATACATGCCTAGACCTGGAGTTCCCAGATGCCCAGCTGGATGTTGTATCAGATCAGACCCTGCAAGCTGGGATATTTCGACTGACTTATACCCGTCAATACTAGAACATGTCCACTATTCTGCTTCCGCATCGTCGGTAGTGCAGCCTTGATGCAGTTGACAGGACCGAAGAAATTGGTCTCGAGTTGTTCCCGTACCAAACTTTGTGTCCGTGGAGAAGCCGCGAGCTCTTCGACTGTGCCAACCAGCGCTGTGGCCATTCATCAGCACCCACTCCCGTAGACTACAAGCTATACTTGATGGGACTGACCTTGGCTAGAGCAGCAAAGTAGTATGTCCAACTTCCCAAACCACTCTACCGCCTCAGCTACAGCAGACTGACACTGTCCCATCACACTGCTCCCCACGCATTAGCCCCTTCCCCTACTAACAAGCGGTCATACAACCAAGCAACAGGGACCCTCACACCTCCCGTCCAACTCCACCCCCTTACACCTTTCTTTCCAACCCTCCTTCTCACACTCCCGCCAGAAATCCCGGAACTCATCTCCTCGTTGCGTATCCCCAACTTCCTCCCCTTCTTCACTACGAGCGTCGGCGAGGTGTCGTGGACTTAGGCCTGCAATCACATTGTCGCCGTGAGAAAGCGCTTGACGGGCAATTGCGATGCCAATTGGGGAGGTGGATGCGGTGATGAGCCAAGTGCGGGGGGTGGTGTGCGGGGGGAAGGCGGGGGTTGGCGTGTGAGTGGGGATGGTGGGGGCCGGCGTCATTTTTAGAGGCGCTGGGAAGACATGGTTGATTGAGTTTATGAGAGGGTATGAAGAGAAGTGAATGGTCGTGTGGACGAATGGTATCTGCAGGAAAGTAAAGTAGGTAAGTACTTAGTAGGGCGAGTCGCGGAGACGAGCTCCTTGGCGCTTGCCGCGAGAGGCGCGATGGTGCATTGTAACATGCGCGTCACCAGCATGAAAACTGTAGACTTGCCATCTTTCTTCCCAATGAGCTGCCACCTTTCGGACATCAATCGAAGTATACGCAGCTCTTTCAACCTGATGTTGTGGCAGAGCACACATCGAAGCTGGACGCGATCGTTCCGTTTCTCATAAACCCACCCGGCCTGCTCGCCCAGTCGGACTGAAAGTCTTCTTTAAGGTGCCTGCAGATGACCCTGAGCATTTAGCCCCTAATTACCGACTACCCTACCCGGTATTCTCGAGTGGTGTTCCCGTTCCCGCATTCGTGAGTCGGCCACAATAGACATGCTAATGACACGTAATCACGAGCATCGGATGCATCGAGGAGCGATCTCCGATTGCTGCAGGTGTCGTTATTCTCGTGCGACATGCGTTTATCAACCACATGCTCTAGTGACACGTAAATGCTAGCATCGGCTGCATCGAGGAGCGATCTCCGGTTGCTGCAGGCGTTGTTATTTTCGTGCAACATGCCTTCATCAACAGCGGTCTATTGACACGTAATCACGAGCATCAGATGCATCGAGAAGCGATCTCCGATTGCTGTAGGCGTCGTTATTCTCGTGTGACATGCGTTTATCAACGGCATGCTCTAATGACACGTAAATGCTAGCATCGGATGCATCGAGAACCGATCTCCAATTGCTGTAGGCGTCGTTGTTTTCGTGTGACTTCAACATTGCATGTTCGCTGCCTCTTGCACCGATGCTCCGATCTCTTATACGCCAATGACGAGAGATGCAGTTCTCGTACGCAATCTTCTGATATCGTTCACCGCCCGTACTTTTTGCTCTTGTTCAGGAACTGGAACTTCATCTTTGAACCACAATTCCTTTCTCGTCACCTTAGCTAAGAACCGAAAAACTACGTCCATACTATGGCGACTTATCAGATCTCACAGATTTCTTCACAGGATATTCTACAGATCGCCAACATGAGCTCGAACTTCACAGCTACGGATCCGTTGATAAACGCCATGTTACAAGACTCAAGCGGCGGATCTTCCAACTCCGTAGAGTCGCGCAAAGTCGTGGCTTTGCACAACTACACTAAGGGACTATTGGGCTCCATTGGACTTGTCGCAAGCTCTTTTGTCTTCAAGTCATGTAGCCTCTTCACGCCACATCTCGTTGAGGCTTCTGCCTGGATTCAGCATTTTCATCCTGATCCATACTGGCATGTTCCATGGAAAGACGAGCCAGGAACATCTGACATACCTCCCGACTGCGTCAACGCAAACCTTTATCACCAAATTGAGAACTTTTTGCATTCAAGTCGGAAGACCTACATGCGAGGAAAACAGCATTATTGTCCGTCCCTCTTCTTTCTCATAATCCAATAATGATAAATGCTGATGCGGCATCGAAGACATACGACAACTCGATTTCAGAGTCTCGGAGCTACAAGCGGTAGGCAAAGACGCGGCCAGGTACCTGCTCGCGCACATTAGCAGGCTCAACCCGCAAGTGGACAAATACGCGCACGTCAACGGCGCACATCATGACTTACTCCAAGATCTAGGATGGGAATATGTCGGCCACGTTTCTTTCGCTCCGGATGTTGCTCATAGTGTCAACCTCTTAACGTCTCCTCTAAGTACGGGTAGCTGGGTACTGAGAGGCGTGCTGGACTTGAACAAGGCGGCTGTGGTGACTATAAGCAAGTCAAATGTGCCGCTGAGGCCATTCTCTGCAGAGTAGGATCAATCGTCATCTGGGTGCTCTTTTAGTTGAGTCTAAGGCAATCAAAAGCGCACAAAGCGCTTTGAATAGACGCCGGTAATCGAGAGTGATTCTATACAGTCATTTAGCCTTGCATCAATTGTGAGAACGTAAATATATATGTCAGTGAAGCCATAGAAGAACAAAGCATTGGACTTGTGGGGACGATTCGACTCGAAGATGCGAGAAATTCTGGTGGAGTGTATGTAGTTCTCAAGCGATAAAAATCTGTCGCCAATATTTCTCCACCAAGTAGCCATTCTGCCTCTCCCATCCCCATTTTTTCAGTATGGTTTAAGCGTGAGAAATTTCATGAGAAGGGATTAGAAATCTCCATAAATCGGTGGTCCTCTAAAAGGAGGGCAGACTTCCCTCGCTTTTTCTCGCCATTTCTCCCAATCGCGCTTGGCGTTGTAACCCATCTTACCTACCTACTCAGTATGTTTTTAGGTTGCGAGTACACTTTGTAACAGATGTGGAACGAAGAAGACTCTGCACTTCTGGTGTGCTATGTATGATCGTGGCATCCTTCATCTTTAGCATCTCTACGAGGCAATGCCCCACGCCACCAGCCACCGTGTCCTCTTCATCGACGCCTACGACTCCTTCACCAACAACATTATCGCTCTCCTCGAAACCAATCTCCACGTTGAGGTCACAACTATCAGAATCGATGAACCAATCTCGGACTTCGCAGCTTTTCTGCAACCGTTCTCCGCTGTAATCGCGGGACCTGGTCCCGGCGATCCGAGGAACCCCGAAGATGTGGGCTGGATTCGAGAATTGTGGAAGCTTGAAGGGCAGGATTTATTGCCGGTCTTGGGCATTTGTCTTGGGTTTCAGAGTCTTGTGCTGGCCTTTGGTGGGACCGTCGATAGATTGGGACAGCCGAGACATGGCGTTGTGAGGAAGGTCAGGGGAGACGGGAAAGGAATTTTCAAAGGCTTGGAAGAGATCGAGACGGTACAGTATCATTCTCTTCACGCTTCTCTTAGGCCGGAGGACGAACAGAAAGGGGCTGGGTCCTACGACACAAGAAAAGCGTTACTCAAATGCTCAGATCTCGAACCTTTGGCTTGGGACTACGAGATGGACAATGCCGGAGAGTGCACAAAGGAAGCCATGTCTCTCAACCCGAAACGAGTTCTGATGGCTGTAGAGCATAAGTCAAAGCCGTTCTATGGGATACAGTTCCACGCAGAATCTATATGCTCTAACAGTAAGGCCCGAATGGTCCTTGAAGCATGGTGGAAAATTGCAGAGAAATGGAGAAGATCGTGTCGATACATTGATTCAATGGTGAGATCGCCAAGGTCAATTTACACAGACCTTGGAGACGCTCACATTGGCTCGAGGGACGAGAATTGGCTACCATTATATCGAAGAGCAATCGATCACTCGAAGACTTCTACAACATCAATTAGTAGAACCCACGATGGAGAAAAGCCAAATCGAAATCCGTTGGAAGAGTTGAAGGGATATAATGGCGTCTATCATTCCGAACGTCCCAGTGGAAAATGCATGGTCCAGGTTATAAGAAGCGTGATGGATGTCGGAAAAGCCACTGTGTCTTCGATCTGTGAGACTCTTGGTTTGGTCAACGGAGAAGTGATCATCCTGGATTCCGAATTACATCAAAGGGATGATGTTGGGGAGAACAGCATCATCGGCCTCGTGTCGCCAGATTCGCTGCGGTTTGAATACCAAGTTGGCACGAATAAGGTCCGCCGGATTCAAAATGGACAGAGTGAGATGATAGATCTTCAACACTACGGAGGGAGTGTCTTCTCATACTTGAAATCTTTTATGAGTCAATACAGAGTCGAAAGTTCCAATGCGAGTGTCCCCTTTTGGGGCGGTCTGATGGGGTTCATCGGCTATGAAGCATGTCTGGAGACCATTGGCATCACTCACTCGCAGCGCGGCAGACAGAAGTCTCAAAGATCAAGACCGGACTTAAGTTTCATCTTCATCGAGCGAAGCATCGTAGTAAATTATCGCCACAAAGAGATCCACGTCCAAACCATCAAGCCCGATGACCAAGGCTGGGTTGACACGACTTCCTTGCGACTGAAAAGCGAAAGAACCATAAGCGCACCAGCTTTGACCCCAAGTCATCTCCTTCTCAACCCTCAAATGTCGCTCCCAGATGCCGCATCCTACCAGGCCAAAGTCCGAGCCTGCCAATCCGCAATCCGGGCCGGCGACTCCTACGAGCTCTGCCTGACCAACCAAGCCACCATCCACACCCAGAACCATCTCGAAACCTGGCCACTCTACCGCCGTCTCCGGCACCTCAATCCGGCTCCCTTCTCCGCTTACGTGCGTCTTGGAAAACTGACCCTTCTGTCCAGCTCGCCCGAGCGCTTTTTGCGATGGTCACGACCAACCAACCCGTCAGGTCTTAGCACCAACGATGCGTTTGAATGCAAAGAGAGGACCATAAATTGTCAATTCCGGCCGATAAAGGGAACCGTGAAGCGCCAACCAGACCCCGACACCCCACCACTCACCCTCGCCGAAGCAACAGCTCTGCTCGCAACGCCCAAAGAGCGCGCCGAGAATCTCATGATTGTGGACTTGATACGGCACGACCTCCACGGCGTAGTAGGGTCGGGCAGCGTAACGGTGCCGAAGCTGATGGTAGTGGAGGAGTACGCCACGCTCTTCCAACTCGTCAGCGTCATCGAGGGAACCCTTGCTATCAAAGATTCCGACGACAACGACGACGACGACGACGACATCAGCAACAGCAAAAACAACAACGACAACAAAGACTCCACTCCCCCCCCAAAGAGCACCCCCGACCCCCCAAGCGCGCAAAACCCCCCGCCCAGCACCCCCTCCGCAAAAACAGGCCTCGACATCCTCGCCGCCTCCCTCCCCCCCGGCAGCATGACCGGCGCCCCCAAACTGCGCTCCTGCCAGATCCTCCGCTCCCTCGAACGCCGCCCCCGCGGCATCTACTCCGGCGTTCTCGGCTACATGGACGTCGGCGGCGGTGGCGATTTCTCCGTCGTGATCCGTAGCGTCGTGCGCTGGGACCGCGATGCCCGTCCGGCGCCCGACGCGGGTGGCGACGACGGCGCGGCTGCGACCGAGGTCGTCGGAGACGGAGACGGAGATGCGGAAGACGACGAAGACGAGGCCGTGGGCGACGAGTGGACGATTGGAGCGGGGGGCGCGGTGACGGGTCTCAGTAGCGAGGAGGGGGAGTGGGAGGAGATGATTGCGAAGCTGAGGAGCACGTTGCGGCTTTTCGACGAGGATGGATCCGGCGGGGGAGGAACGACCTAAGTACGTGAAGGAGTAAGTACGTCAGCGGGTCCGCTCAGTAGTGCGCGGAGACCTATTTTGTTAGCCTGACTCGATTTCTGCATATTGTACTCGAGATCTGATTTCCGAAGAAGAAAAACGGTGGACGCAGGATGATCATTCGGAGGCTCGCTATCCCTTCAACACACGGGTTTGCGGGAATGGCACGGAGGATGGCGATCTGGGCATTTAACATGTACGATGGAAACGGGAGGGGGCGTATTCATTGAGACGATGGGGTTCAACAACCCAGTTCTGCGCGGGGTGGGGTCGGGATGTTGGAGCTTCAACATATATATATATTTTCCAGAGCGTACCGCGGAAGACATGTCGAGGTCGTCTTTATATAAAGGCAGGGACTTGGAATATGATATGCGGACTCAACACCGGTATCGGAACGGGGACGGGCATCCAAGGGCCGTGCTCGGACCCAGGGCGCACGTTTCCATGCTTTAGACATCGCGAACAAGCCCGAAGCGATGCCCGCGTCTGTCTGTTTGGGAGCCTGATGTATTGGAGAAAAGTCGACTCATCAAATGCATACCCATCCCATCCATAGCTCCTCATAGCATCTAGCTGCGTACATGGAAAGATTGTTCGCCTCACCCGACCTGCCAATCACCGTCCCGCATGCCCCAACTCATACGGTCCTTCAGAGTACGGTTGATTCATCGAAGCTCCCATGATGCCCTGCTGCCCACCGCTCACCGGCTTACGCAACGGCGCCTGCTGCACGCCATCACTCATCCTGCCGTCGATCTCTGCAGCGCTCGGACTTCCACCCGGCATCATTTGATATTCAATTCCGTGCCCACCGGCCACGATGCCTGGATTCCCGATCGTCCCGTCGACCTCCGCTGGCACACCGTGTGCCACGTTATTCGGGACGCCCGGATTTCCCATTTTTGCATCCACTTCCGTAATCGAGGGCGAGAGGGGTGGTTTATAGTAGCTTTGCCTCTGTTCTGGCTCACTTGGCCGGGAAGACAGGAAGCTAGGGCTTGCTGCGCTGAAGCGTGGATCGTTTGCGCCGGTTGACTGAGGTGAGACAGCTGAAGCTGGTGGTGGAAAGTACTGCTGGGCTTGTTGATGGGGACCAGGGTATTGAGTATACTGCTGTTCTTGCTGAGGCACGGATTGATATCCGTCAAAAGCTTTTGGTGGTGGTGGTTGTGCCTGCTCCTGCATGGGAGGTGGGAAGTATGTAGGCGGACGTGAAGCGGCGGCGATCCTTTTGCGCCTGCGGGCACAGACGCAGCAGAATGCGACGAGGCCAAGTATCAATGCGCCGACGATGGCGGCACCAGCCGCGATGCCGTCGATTGCGCCTTTTGAGAGCCCGCTGTGAGGAGGGTTGTCATTTGAATTTGTGCCCGAACCCGAATTGGAGCCTGAGCCTGAACTTGATTGAGTGGCTAAACCTGTCACGGAGCCTGAGCCGGTGGCGCTATTTGTAGGGGTGGCGGCGAAAGAATCTAGATAGGCAGAGGCGGTGAAGCCCAGAGGGTTCGCAGTGGCATCCGTTGCAAGGGTGCTACCAATGGCGGTTATATAGTAATCATTCAAGAACTGGACATCCTGAATGGGCAAAGATGTTATCGCGCAATCGAAGAGGGAGGTTTCGCCATTGAAGGCATAGGTGCCGCAGAAAGGTTCGAGCGCATCGCTGGAGAAATTGTCCATCAGCAAAATTAAAGGAAGACGCACGGAGACCTGTTGCACACCATTTTCTTATCGCCGGATCTTGCTGGCACGATTGGTCGCATGCATCTTGGTAGTTGACACAGGTAGTATAGAGCGCTGTGCAGATTCCCGTAGTAGCTGTACAGCAGCCAAGTGCGTCGCCCGAGTTGACGCAGGTCAAGCCGATGCTGCAGGAGAGGGGATCCTCTGCGCAATGAGTCAGGCAATGACTTCCAGCCAATATAGCACAGACTCACCATAGATGCTACTGACGAAACCGCACCAATTCGCTGGTGGGGGATATTGCACAACCTGTCTTCTGAGAAGCTCTTGCGGTACGCCATTCACGCCTGGAGCTTCAGTCGGACGCGGCGATACCCCGGCTATAGCCATCAGGCCTATCGGTGTGGGCATTGGTCCTATCCATGGCATAGCGATCGCGATATGGAAGAGCAGCGACGCGTAAAGGATTGCCCAGTTCGAAGCCATTGTGCCGGAGTTCAGGCTGACTGAGATGACACGACCGTTTGGCACGAGATGTGAGAAAGAAGAGAGGGAGGAGGAGAGAAAGGCGTGAAGCCCCTCCGTGCGCCTCAACTCTCAAGTCGGCAGCGGCTTCAGCCCGCTTCAGCCTAGGTTGTCTGGCCATGTGTGAGAGGAGTGAGAGGCTAGAGGGAGGACTAGCAAAGACGTTAGAGCTGAATGGGGCAAATTTGACCGATCTTAGATCTTTGACTTGCACGAGTACTAGTAAGGTACTGCTACTACTGGAGTAGTGTGCTCCGCAGACCAAGCACCAAACCATGCCCCCCAATGATCAATTGATAGTAACACGGTAGTTGATTTAGTCGCGGTATTGCGGATGAGTCGATGACTTATAATTAGCATCTAGCAGGATGCAGCCGAAAAGGCTGGAGTTCTGGCCTTGAGGAGTAGGTATGAGACTCTGGTCGTGCATGGGTAGCAAGGCCCCCGGTTCCCGGCTGTGTACAGCATTGATACAATGATCACGCAGCAGTACATTTGCCATGCCTATGGCGCAGTGGGTAAGGAGAGCGATGGCTCATATGCCTGAAGTCGAGAGGTTCGAGAGACGAGAAAGGACCGAAGGTCTGAAGCTGCAAGCCTGTCTCGCTGTAATAAATAACGAGCTAGTTGAGATGGGTAATAATACCAGTGAGGGGAGAACCCTGCGTCGATCATTTTCGTCTACCGTTGCTACTTTGAGTTAGCGCTGGTGCTTCAATCGGGATTGATCCCGGGACGAGGGGAATATTGTGAGCCTTACAACAACTTTACAACCCCTCGAACCCGCGACGGAACGCTTCGACACTCTGCTGGGCATAGTACATACTGTTTCGACCATCACCGGGCCAGATCTATTAGGTACGAAAGGGGCTGCGGCATTCTGGTGAAAGCAGACTGCGTACCGTAAATGGCACAGCCGGCTTAAGAACATCAGCTGCAAGAGGATGAGGAAGGGAACTCATAGCCACAGCAGGAATTATCATCAAGCAGAAAGGCCTTTGCCGGATTAAACACCTCAACAGCGGCCCATCAGTGGTAGTTTGAACGGAGATTTCCCAGTATCGGGATACAGCAAGCAGTCACGCATCCTCAAAAGGACGAAGAGACGGCAGGATATCCAATGTTACGACTACAAGGTCTCTCATAAAAGTTCATTGTCTATGCGGGATTCAGCATGGGCATTTGGAAGTAAAGGTGACTGTGAACACGATCTTCTGTTCTTTCCACCTGTTATGTTTACCGCGTATGCTCAAACTGCGTTCAATTGTTTCTCTTGCCATACATGACTTCCAAGACGACCCATCTTATACACTATCTAAGCAACCTACTCACTCCCTGAATGATCTCTTGAGTAGTAGCCAGCGGCGCTCCACGGCTCTTCCTGTGGGGTCTGCTCCAGCCACCTTGCCATCTTATCACTGCTTTTCTGAAGAGTGTGGTGTTCGCTCTTTCCAGTGCCGGAGTCCAAGAGATCTGTGGGCAGATCTTGCTTCAATCTTACACGGCCCAAATCAGCATCTCTTGTGTGTCGTTGCAAAAGGTGTCGCAATGGTACTGACGAAGCTGACTGGTCCTGCTGCTTCTCCGCTTGACTGTTTTGTTTGGCGATCTCTGGACCCTCAGCTACGTTACTCTTCCCTTTGCCGTGACCTGTGAAATGTTCAGCGGCATCCTGTTTCAGGGTCGGTCTCATATCTACTTGACAGCTTGTCGTTCCCAGAATTGCCCATTTTGGTTATGGTCATCAATATAGAAAATACGATACTCCAAAGGAAAGGCGGTGTCTCGTGCAGGTCTTTGTCGGAGAATTTGCGGTATATAGTCATGCCAAATCGCAAGGGTGAGGATCGTTTTTGTAAGCTCGAGCGCAACACGCAAGGCATGGTCATGACTGCATGCTGTGAGAATCAAAGAAAGCGAATTTGACATGCATGGCCAGTCTCGATGAGAGTGGATTTGCCTTGTTTACAGGGATCAGAACGGGGCAACACCGGGAAGACATTTAATGCAAAAGCGCACAACGAACATCAGACAGGGTCATTGGACAATACTGCTATGCGTCGTGCATAGCATCTCACGCACGGCTCAATCAGCCCCATTGTCTCGGACTCTGCTTCTAATAAGAGGAATGCTACTACCAATCGAGTAGTACTACACATCTGTTTCAGTGGCACGACTGGCTGCGTCCGCTATGCAAATCCTGATCCGTGACCATCTGCCTCTCGGGATGCGTGAAATTCCATCTCGAAGTATATCATAATCTCACGACAGGAAGACTAAAGGGCACTAATGATCAAGGAGAATATGACTCCTGGTCTCATCCGCTCGGCAGTCGTAGGGCTACGGTCGCGGCTTCACCAGTCAGCTCGTTGTAGCCCCAGGTAGCGCGAACACCCGCAGCCTGACTGGGCGGGGAAGCACGGAAGCACTGCACCATTTCGTTAGCCTGCATCCTGATGCCTTTTATTGCACCCCGGCACTCGGGGAAGGACAAAAAGCGCGCAATTCACTACCGGCTTTCCCACCAACAATTGCCTGTTGATCCGTATGCCTTCTCATTGCTCAGCTTGGATTTCAGTCTTACTTAGCGGAGGTGCCTGCAGCGTGACGTGCTAAGTCTGCGGGTTCCTTGAATACCTCCGCCTAGTCGAAAGTCGATACTGCACCTCTGCGATTCAATATCATTAGCTCCCCTTTCGAATGGATGAATCTATCAAGGCCTAGGTCTCAGTCATAAATGGCCATTGGAACAGCGAGGCGTGTGTGCATGTGATTGGGCCGTCTCAATGGCAGCGAATAGAGGCCTGAACAGGCATATCCCCGTCCCCGAGCGCTAAGAAACTTCCATGTTCATACGGAATAGATCCGGAGCACCAGAAACAGTAGCTAGCTTTATCCAGGAGAGGAAGGGCGGCACAGAAGGATACGATGATCCAGAAGGCGAGAACATCAAACGCAGCCCACAGACCCCTAGTCCCACTGCGGCGATGAATATCAAGTTCAAATTGTACAAAGGCTTGAAAGTCTCAATTTGAGGAATGCCCCAGCCTTACAGGTGCTACTAGGAAAATGCCATTTTAAGTCTTGTGAGAAGGTTCACAGCTGCAAGTAGGTTGTATGCTTGTCCAGGTTGCGCATCAGCAGGAGCGCCCTTTCTGGACTGAAAAGTGTACGTCCACAAACACACGAGTCTCATCTTGGCAAGCTTCGCGTCGAGAATGCCCAAAGAGAATGATTGGAGGGGCATTACCTGAATAACCGCTCCCGAAAGCGAGTAGCGCGTGCAGTGCTGCGGCCAGTCAAGAAGAAGACTGATGCATAAGGCTACGCTCTTGCTCGTCTGTCCCATCGTCGCCAGATGCTATCCTGCCCTATTGCTATCCAGAAAGTCACATGAAAGATGCCTGTCCCATTCGGATTTGGAGTCAGCGACTTCGTCGCTGTCGGTACCTTAGCATGGGCTGTCTACAAATCTTGTAGGTCCTAGCCCCGTGCGGATGACCAGCTGACTGACCAACGATTAGGTAAAGCGGCGCCCGAGAGCTTTGGTAACATCAGCATGGAGGTCTTATCGCTGCATGCCGTGCTGAAGGAAGCTGAGGAAACACTCTCCACCAGTCCCTTACTGCCTGTGAGGGCAGAAAGAGTCAAGGTAGTCAAGGACGGGTGCAACAAAGTCCTTGTAGACTTGCAGAGCCTTGTGGAACAATACCAAAATCTAGGCACCCAAAGCAAGCGTACATGGGACCGAATGAGATGGTGCAACGAAGACATTGCTGAGATCCGAGGTCGGCTCACCGCGAGCGTTACCATGTTGACCGCGATCATCAGTACTTCTCAGACCAGCGTTGAGAACAAGCTTGACAAGTTGATGGAGGAGTTTCGCCAAGGGAAAAGAGAAGGATCACTCATCTCGCTGCAGACTGTAGACAGCCTCTCAGCCGACGACAGGGTGGTGTGGCGAGCAATCCGCAAGGACTTCGAAGAGATCGGCATTACTTTGGCCGCATTCGAAGCAAACCGCGAATTCATCTTCGACTGGTTCAACCGCGCACTTGAGTCAGGAGCGTTCGAAGAACAGAATGGACACGGTGTTCATGAGAAGGGCATTCACAGCGAAGAGCAAGAGTCGGGGAATAGGGGTGAGCAGTCGTCAGAATCTGCTTCTGAAACAGAACCCAATGTTCCAGAGCGGGGCCCTGAGACTTTCCACCAGATCCTCACCTTTACGCGAGCTGTGCCCATACAAATAAAACCACAGGTACCCCGTGGTGCCCTCCTCTCAAGAGAAGAGTCACATCCGCGAAGACGACTCCTCAAAGCCGTGGGTACAGGGGACGCCTTTAAAGCCCTCAAGATTTTCAGAGATAAGACTTCGTTCCACACTCTTGACTCGAAAATACTAGACAGGACCCACACTCTTGACTCGAAGACACTAGACAGGGCACTGTCGAGTGCCACTTGTCAAGTCGATGGGGCTCATGACCCTTGTCCGGTAATCGTTGATCTCATAGCCAGAGGAGGCAACGTCAACTATATCAGTAGCAATAGTCGTGAAAGAACGCCCCTTTGGAACAGTGTTGCACAAGGTTCATATGATGTTGTACGACTTCTTGTAGAGCACGGGGCTGATGTCCATTACAAGGGGTCGGATAGGATATGCGAAACTCAGCTTGAAGGTAAAGCGCTTGACTTCGCGCCACGCGCGAGTTTGACCGGTGATCCAGCCATCTTGCGGCTTCTGCTCTCTTCAGGGGTGGATGTCAACATTCAATACCAGACATGCGTTCAGAGTCTCAGCTATTACAAAGGCTGTAACTGGATGAGTCTCCTTCATGAAGCAGCGGCACTTGGAGCCGTTCCGGCCATGGAGACGTTACTCGAATTCGGCGCGGAGATCGACGCTGTTTCTCCCATATATGGCACTGCACTCATGCTCGCTCTCTTGAAAAGACAAGAGAACGCCGCACAATTCCTGCTTGTCAAAGGTGCAGATCCCAATTTCGAAGCGGATATTTACAGCGCGTCCAAGCGTCCAATGGAAGCGGCCATACTTGGTGGAAAGGCATCCCTGGTGACGCTCTTATTGGACCATGGCGTAGTACCCGATGACTCGGCACTTGGACTGGCCAGGATTGCGAAACAGTTTGGGAAGCGGAAGCACGTGGAGGAGCATTTGGACGTTATTAGCATGCTCAATGATCGACTGAAACAGGGAGAGTAAACGTGCTGTTCTCAAGTATCAAGCGCTATCGGCCTGTGGAACAGGAGTCTGCCAGCATCCAGCAAGATGACTTCCTCGACAGAAATGTTGTTGAAAGCTCGGAAGATGCGCTGCACACGAGCAAATCCCCGACGCCGCTTCCCTCTTCTGTAAGGTACGAAACAGCCTCGAAGACACAGCCTGCGGATTTACTAGCATCACAAAAAAGTCTAATGAGTTGCGCGGTTGGGCTAGGCGAAGATGTCTGAGCCGTACAGAAGCTACATGGAGGCGCCAGCGAATGCAAGCGGGAGTGCAAGGAGAGGCCGAAGGTGGTAAATCAGGGCCTTCGACTTGGGACATCCGAGATGTTGCTTTTGAGAGTCCCTATCCTGTCTCCGCGTGACAACCAATTCTGACGAGGGCTCCCTGTCCTTTTCATATATCGACTACTAGAATAAGTCTGAGTTATCTGATGGAATAATGGGGCCGGCTTCCGAGCAACAATAAACTCGTGCATAGACTGATGTATGCCCGCCCGCATGCTTTTACTCCTTATGCTCTTCAATCGTCAAGGTGTATGGGAAGGGATAGACAAGCTGGTCCAAATGGAGCAGGGTCTATGATTCCGCACAACAAGTCGCCCCCAGCAGCATCAATGATATCTGACCCTGCCTCCAGAACAGCATGTGCTATTCCCTTAGCCCAAACCTCGGACGAATCCACAAGCTTCCTGTTCGAATTGCTGCAGCACTGTGTTGTAGCTACTCCGCACCGTGGCAAATTAAGTGGCAAACAGGGCTATATAAGTAGCCTTCACATACCTCCATAGAAGAATCAATCCTTCATCCTCCCACAATTTCCCAACACTTCCAGAGCCTAGAGAGCCATTGTCCCCGTACGTCATATCCTCGCATGGGCTTATTCAGACCCATATACAGATCGTATCGTGGGGGAACCCTTCTGCAATCAGGACAGGTGGGCGGGTAAATATCATTTCGATCTACCTGTAACGGAGGCGAACAGCTTGAGCCTGGCTAGGATAAAGCGTGTAGCTTTACGCAGACACCGATTTACGCATCTACCCCGAAACCGAAAAGCCACAGACCGTATATGGCCCTCTCATGATACTTTCACTTTTCGTGTTGGGTGCTTCTCGCGTACGACTTTGTCGCAACATGTTGATCCATATGGCAAACAAGAAGATGTTAGACAGATATCTGTCCCTCATTTCTGGTTCTTCTGTTCGAAAGTCTCACTACACACGCAATTTAACCCTGAACTCGTAGCCAAAGCTATCGAATGAGAGTCTGGGAGTAATAAGGAAGTATGGAGGCATCTGAGCTGGCAACGATTGCGATAGTGACCAAATGACCATGGTCCTATCGCAAGTCTAAGCAGATACCGCTACTACTACCTCTTTTACTGGATTCATTCCTGGCTTGGCGGGGTATGAATCTGACGCAGAGGCACACAGTACTTGCCTCAATTCCCCAGAGCTGCTCCGACCAAGAATCTTTTAGGTTCTCCAAAGCCTTTGACGGCTCCCGGCATGAGTCCCTCAGAGTTGTACTCAGTTTGAGCGTTTCACGATACAGGCCGCGTAAAAGTGGTGGTTCGCCGCCCAGCGATCTCTTATCATGCGACGTTAGGTCAGCTTTTTATCCTGATTTAGGGTATCATGCAACGGATCTAGTACCTAATCTCATCTAACGCACGAGCTGAATCCCTTTCTAACCGTACCATGTTCCAATATTACACACCGTGAAGGCCCCCATTGACTACTGCTCCGTAAAATACCAGGGTTTCTTGTCACCGTATGCTTCCCCTGAAACCTGCATTGGGATCGGGACGATCCCATCGAAATCTTTCAAATCACCCCTTCCTATACCAGGCATGTTCCGACGCACTGGTATGACCACCCCACACTCCCAGTTACGACAGTTGAGTTTGGGCTCTTTTGTTGCTCGATCCTTGAAAAGCTTACCCCATGCGCTCTCCGAACAATTGGCTGACCCGACGTAGGCCCAAGATTTGGATGGGGCGTCTTCAGACCATACAAATAGTAGCTAATTGGATCAACACAACCTTAGAGTGAGCAGAAGGCTATCTGGACCATACCTTATTATGCATAAGCATACCAGACCGTACACTCTTGCAGTCCCGTAGGATTTCCCGCGGAAAAGAGGGTGAGTTGTACCATTTGGACTGAAAACAAATGGTACCTGCTGAGCCTGCAGTTGAGCTCTTAACGGTGTTGTAGGTAGGGAAATATACTCGAAAATCCTGTCGCAGACGGGAGCGTAGCCGCTCGCGTAAACCGTCATCTACTCGTGGATCTTGCATCGTCTTTTTCTTCTTGGGCGCAACGGGTGGGACTCGCCAATTGTACTCCGTAGAACCGTCATCACCCTGCGCGGCAAGGTAAAGCATCGTTAGGAAGTCGTCATTGAGGGACCCGACAGAAGAAGTGACGAAGTCAATGTGAAGGGGCCGGTCCGTTGTGAGGCCTAATTCTTTCACGGCGCGACCCAGCCCGCAATAACCAGTACGTTTCGCTGAATCTCCGTAATGCGTACCACCAATGTTGTGAACGAATGCGAGGTCTTCCGTCGCTTTGAAATCGAAGTTGTAGATACTGTCGATGATGCTCTGCTCGAGACCCATGGCCTCCAAAAAGTAGATCAACTCCGCGCCGAAGTATGGCAAATCCTCTGGTGTGGTACGTTGATTTTTAGGGAGACGTGGTAGATCAATGAGAAAGATCATATTTTCCATCTGGGTAAACTCTAAAGTCAGCTGGTGGTCAAGGTGGCAAAGACCTTAGGCGCCCATGGGCTGTTAGAAAAGGCCTTTTGCTCCCCAATGAGGCGTCAATTAATCGACTCTAAAATCGATACACGTACAATACCGGTTTCGCCCCAATCATACGGGACCAAGTTTGCGGTTGCAACCGCCACTCTTAGGTGGCTAGGATGAGAAAGCAGCATGAGTTTCGAATGCATACAATTTATCTGGCCCTCCATGGATGGAAAGCAAAGTCGTAGGTAAGGCATTGCTGCAGTTTCCCGACGGTACTGCTGCTGAGTAGCCTGATCTTTAGCCTGCATGATGAGCGTAATCTGGGTAGTCCTCGTGTTGAACTTGCTTAGTAGCCAATCGATGTCCCACTGGAAGGAACTGAGAACCGCCAGATTAAGGTCTTCCTTTTGCAAGATCTCTTCAAGCTGAATATCATCGCCCTTTCTTTCATGGCCGAACGCCCAGGTCTTCTTGACTGTTCCTGCGCGAAACACAGGACCATTGCCGTTAAAGCCGGGCGAGGCCTGAGACACCGCTCCAGCTTGGAGTGCTGCTATCTTTGTCTCTCTGGTTGTTATAAATGCTGCAGGAAGGTCACTTGCGGCTGTTTTTCGGGGTGGTGGAGGTGAAATTGATGCCGCTTTTCTCTTGCGGCCCAACCGCTCCTGCTCCATTTGTTTGCGGTCCAAGCCCAAGAAGCCCGTTCCAGCTTCTGATACTGACGACCCCTTGTTTTTAGTCGCAGGATGAGCTAATCTTACAGGCTTGTCCTCGGTTTCGCTGTCACTGTCGAGATTGATGGCTTCATGGGCTGTTGCTCCCGCACAGCCTGTGATTGGACCCTGCAGGGATAATGCTATGGCTCGCTTCAGGTCCTCGTCATCATCGGATGATGCCATGATGACTTCGTAGATCGCGAATCAAATTTGCTTGATGTCTCACTGAACAAAGGTCTTGAGGATGATGAGTCGGAGTACTTCCTTCCTTGCTTACATAATGATCATACGGCCAAAGATTTGCTAGGCGGGAGGCGGGAAAAATGTTGATCCGTTCCGAGAAGCCGCGCGGAGCTTTCATCCAGCTGGTGCCAGCAGTCTGATCTTTCATCCTCTCCATCCAGTCCACGTTTCGCAAAGTACAACATATACTACCTGCCCAAAGTGCTCCCGGACTCTTCAATACTTCCTCCACTCCTCCTCCAACTCCGTTTGCCGCATGACACTTGCAAGCGCCAGCAATATGTCCACAGAAGCCCTAGTCTTCACTCAACACTCTTACTCAGAAAGCGAAACTTTGCCTATTGCTCCAATCGCGCAGCAGGCTCCAGCTTTAGAACCAACAACCTTCTTCAGCCTTCCGCGAGAGCTGCGAGATGTTATTTACTCCTACCTGTTCGAAGCAGTGTACAAACAGTCCAGGCCGATTGTACAACTTGATACCCCCCCTGGTGTCCGCCCCGGGGCGGGGGCTAGGGTATCCGACCGACTTGCGATCATGCAGGCTTCTCGAAGGCTGTGGGAAGAATGCTCCACGATTCTTTACGGAGAACACCTCTTTCGCTTTCATGTCGGATCCACGACACCCAATGCTACTCTCCTAACCCAGAGAACCGCAGACCTGATGCAGGATATTGAGATAGGCCTGGGACCCTGCAAATGGCAAGAGTCAGTACGAATCTTGATCTTGTTCGCCACTTCTTACCCTCAAATACCACGGAAATCATGTCTTATCAAGCTCCAGTTTCGTAGATCTGAGCTTCTGAACGAGAATGTGATCGAAGCCCTGAGGCGGTTGACTGGCTTCAAGGTTTTGACTTTTGAGCTGGATGCACCAGATGTCGTGTCTTCCCGACAGCCAGGAGCTCCTATTCCATGGGTCTCGGGTCTGCTGGCGTTGATTTATTTCAGTTTGACTGCGGAGTTGGGACCTGGCGTGTATGCTAACAGTGTTGGCCATCGACGTTTGGTCTTCAAACCCCGAGACCATGAGATACAAGAACTAGAATGAGTTGAGTCTGCAGGGTGTAAGACTCTGGCAGTGAGAGTGTTCTCAGTCTCTCCACGTAATGACTTCACTCCCTCAGCGCATTTTTGAGCAACAACAATGCGGTGGCTAGTGGCCGTTGCCGAGCCGGTCCAGTGAACCTGAAGCACCTCTCGCATCACGACCAAAACCAACAGTCGTCCAGCTGCCTGCCCCCTTGCCACACCTTTTTTGCCGCCCAACCATCATCATCACACCCCCTTCTGCACCCGCCCTCGCCTTCCCTCCGGCACCAGTCTCCAATCAACATTGCTACCACCCCCCCAATCTGCAATGGAGACCAGGAACTTCAGTAATATTCATTGGGACCTGGCTGAAGCAAATATAATTGAATATGGGCGCAGCAGAGGCGCATAATTGGCCCATTGAGCATCCTGCCGCATATGCCAGCCTAGAGCAAAAGGATGGGTAAGCTCTCTCTCTCCCTCGCGGGCAACTAATCGTAAACAGGTGTTGAGCCTAGCCGCCCGAGAGCGTCTGCACGTACCTTGAGGATTCCCCCGCGATTGAGCCCACCACCTTTTCACAATCGGTTGCCTGCGAGTGATTAAGAGGGAGCTTACCCATTTCTTTGAGCTTTTCTGTTATATATTCAACTGCAATTGCTTCAGCTAGGTCCCAATAATTATAACTGAGGTTCCATATTTCTATTACGGATCGAGAGAGTGGTGGGGTGGCTGTCAGCGTGTCTAGTTCCTTTCTTCCTTCCATGCATATTGCATACACGTTCTGTCTTGTGTTGATCACATTTGCTACACAGGCCACTGATGTAGCTAGCCACCCTTTGTTCACCATCAGATAACCGATGGTCCCTAGGATAGAATCATCATCCTTTCTATCACCACTGCTGTGCACCTCGCTGAGAGGAATCTCTGTTGATTGACGACTGGTGCCGCAGGAAGGGCAAGGGCGGGCACAGAGAGGGGCGTGATCATGATGGTTAGCTGTCTCATCCCCTCGCTTCTGGTCACCGGAACAGCTGTGTAAGAGAATCATTGATCGGGCGGTTCCACCGCCAGGGCTGTGAGGCCTGAAGAACACTCGTACTGCTGCAAGCCCTGAGGAGGCCCAGTACCATGCCCCAGTGATAGAAAAACTCCCATGCCATCGGCATAGACCTGGAGTGAAACGCCAGCTACAAAGGAGTCGGAGGGTGGGAAGAAAGAATGCAATTGCCTCTGTCAGAGTCAAAATCGAATGCCGAGTCACTTCTTGCTGTAGAACAGGTATATATAGACGTGAGAACGGTCGCAATCTCCCTTGCTGGCACGAATATGATACCTAGAACAGTATCACCAGATGCGAAATATGGTAGCATCGGCATACGCGAAACACGTGACTGCTATACGACCCACTAAACCTCATTCCCAATGAGGTGATCGACCCTTCGACCATTTCCTCTTCTAACACAATCGCTCTGACTTTCCTAACACCAAAATGCTCAGGATGGTAGTATTTTGACCTTCCAACACGTCTTTATCTCACAAGACTTTTTCTCAACTGAGTCTGAACCACTTTCCTACGGGGATAAAAACGATACACTCAACGGTGTAGCCAGCTCATACTCTACCACTGTCAAAATGCCTCTCGTGGTTACTCTGTCATTAGTAGCAATATCTTCAACAGGCGATACCACTATAGACCACCCAGGCCTTGGAACCCTTGCTAAGCTTCCTCGAGGAGTGCGAGATGAGATCTATTGATACCTATTCAGCACTCCAGTAGATAGGCCAGCACATCTCTTTCGTCAACACTGCGGCATCCTCGGCCACCGAACCTCTATTCAAACCACCAAGCTTCGACATCCGCCACACTCATCGACCATGACCGTTAGGCGCCTCCATTCAACCACAACAACGTTCCAATCGCGACGAGCTGTAACAGCAGTATGTCATCCCTCCACCTTCCTTGCGACATCCACGATCTCATCTACTCATGCTTCGCCCCACGATACGAGACCTATCCGATGTCCTGCGTTCATAAAACCTCCGATCTCTGTAGTAGCTCTATTATCCAAGGTACTTTGTGGTGTGTTCATGAGAAATTGGGGGAGAGCCGGGGAACAGATGGCCTTAGAACATTAGTCAAAGTCTTTTCCAATCTTGAGTATAGACTTAATTGCGTCCTTGAAAATTCGCAGAGCGATGCTTTCTAGACCAATACTGAACCTTGTTGTGCAGTCATCACGATCCATAAGTATGAGATAGGCCCGTGTGTCCGACAGCGGACTCGACATCAAGCAGTAGCTGTCTCTGTACAGTCAGAGTCTCTCCAGAACCCTACGAGAGACTTCCATTCCCCTCTGAGTGTGTTTCCGCATGATGCCAATTTTCCTTTGAGGGTTCTCAACCCCACACGCAGCCAACCTGACTTGGCTGCGCCTACATGACCAGGAGTTGTTGGTTCGGTAGGTACAGAGTCGCACTGCTTGATTTTCTCCTGCCGAGACAGATTTTCTCTCACTGCAACGACTCCAGAGCGGATCCAACTACCAACTTTTTTCAAAGCTTGGCAGGAGGAATCGCACGTTTTTCGAATTGGCTTGGAGGGGATTTTGGAGATCAAAGCCGCGGCGACAATAAGCCCAGTGGCGGCCCAGGGGGTCCAAGCGCCAACGTGTCTTGCAGATTCGCTCTGAGGGAACATGGTCAGAAAGGATTCCATGGCGAAGATGTTGAACACGAAGAGGATAACACATATGATACTGGAGACGACAGCCCATAGGTAAGCGGAGATCGCGAGGTATTTAGCCGTCATCTTCTGCCATCGGCCGCCGTATCTTGATATAGATCTGTGCCGTTGACGGGATTTTGACCCAGGCATTTTGGCGTTATTGACAAAATTGTAGGTCACAATCCTGCATTGACGGGGGGTTTTCCGACCAAAACACATAGCCCACAGGCCTTGAGCCAGCACAAAAAAACACATAAGTGAGGCAACATAAAGATAGAAGTCGTAGAAGTCGTTGTCAACGAAGTATTGAAAAAGATTCTGGTATTCCTTGTGAGACAGTGTCTGGAGGCCGAAGGAGGAGCGAAAGATCGCTGATGGCCAGAGGAAGGGTCCCTGCATGCAAGGATCTATGCACCCATTATCAATGATCCACTCCGTATAGATATGAAATCGAGCAGAAGGAGTTGGCCAAGAAGGGCTCTGGGCCGCAGCATAGTTAATTGTGGTCGTTGGTGGCACGCAAGCAATGGTCTCCGCGATGCTTCTGTTATACGAAACGAAGTACGGAGGAACGTAGAACCTGACTAGACACGTGGTGCATGCTATAGTAATCCCAAAGGTCCCGTAGATGATGATCATCCTAGCGCCCTGTCTACCGCCATCGAGGGATCCCAGGTTTCTTAACGTGCTAGACCAGTTGATCAGTGGCACTGCGATGAGACATGACGTGCTCAAGATGGCGCAAAGAGCATAGAAGTCAAGCTCTCCGTAGGATGGTCCAATCCACACGAGTAAACAGGCATGAATCGCCGCGGTGCCTGAGTACGTCAATGCGGCGGCTAATGCACCGGCGATCAGCCACTCAAAATGCGACGAAAAGACTGCAAACACTATCGTGCAGTAGAAAAGAATTCGAGGAAGGCGGCCATAGTTGCCCTAGAAGACAATGATTAGTGAAGTACGATGACTGCGTGGGGCGTTTGATTACAGATATAGGATACCAGCATGTCGTGGCAAGGCCTGCCCCGCTGAGATTTACGTTGAAAGCCAACGCCGGAGTGGAACTAGGTACATGAAGCAACGAGTTCATGCTTGATTCTTATTCAGTAGGACCCGCTGTGTGAGCAGTGCGCCAGGACGTCGAGCTGAGATATGGTGATGATGACAATGATGATGATGAATTTTGGGATGTCTTCTATCATTCGGGGCTTGCAGCTATGTGGAACATGGAAAGAAGAAGAAAGCACAAAGCGAGGCATCAAATACCTGACAAGCGTTAGGTGGCCAGAAGGTAAGAGATGAAACCTACGCTGCAGGGATACGGCCAAGCCATAATGTTTTGAACAAGGCGAAGTCCTGCAGCCAGATTGTTGCACCTGCAGGTTGACCGTGTGCTGTGCGCCTGCAATCTCCCCAATATCATCATGTAATAGATAGTTCGGGTTTCCGGAAGCCATGAACATCCTTGATGATGAGCACGTATCTGGAGAAGACCTTCGTGGGCCACGATTCATCTGGATTTGGCCTGAGAAATGAAGGCTCGGGCGCAAGAGTTTTCAGATCTTGCTCTACCCTGAGGCCCAGGCCATCCGGAAAAGGTAGGTATACAGACAGAGTAGAGGGATGGAAAAGTTTGCTCGAAGATGATCGCGCTCCTTCTACCCAGGTCGGCGCTAATATTCCTACGCCAAGACCCCTCGGACATGGACCATTAGTATCGCCCCACCAAAATGTTGCCCGGACAATTCGAGCATTCGACCTGAGCCCAGTTTCGAGGCCCGGTATCCCTACTAAAGTTTGAGAACGTCTTCGATTTCAATATTAAATATCTACCTTCCTAGACATTCGCCCGAAAAAGCAAGTACAGGCACCAGTATCCTTCATAAAGATTCTGGTACAGCCCTTCCACCCTGTGATCTAGTCTCCCACAGAAACCCTTCAGCGATCGCTATGCCTGTCATGCCGCCTCTTCCAAGTCCGGTCTTGGACATGTTCAGGGCTGAGTTTCCGGTCAGGATTAGGAATGTCCGCTCGGCTCAAGGTGACCAGTTTACGAGACCGGGACAGAGACTTGAATATTTGATGTTATGAATGCGAATGACAGTGACTGCATCGACCTTTTGAATCACTAGAGGGAAGTCAGGGTTTTCTTATATATCTTTGATCTACCCTTTGACTCCAGTGGAACGACCAACTGCTTTCCACTCGACCCTTTCTGTGCAGATCCAGCGCCTTTTGTATCCCAGCCAGTCCACGCTCAATCGTCTGAATACCCGGACTGGGTTCATATGAACAACATCTATTCCCAGAACCCCCACAATCGTCGGTCTCTCTGCTGCCGCTCGCATGAACAGTATTGTACGCAGTTCTTCGTCACTCAAGAATACGCAGACCTTGGTGAAGAAAAGGCTGTTCAACGGACGCGCGGGAGAACCTGTCGGCATGCTTTCCCTCGCTCGTCGGACAAAAAGAGGCTATGACGCGATTCGTAATCGAGTCATAGTGTTGGCGACCACCATCGCCTCACAGCTTCAAGGTCTAGCCTCAGTGTTTAGGCTCGATGTGATGAGCAAAGACTTGGTCGAGGGTAGGACTGTCATCAGAAAGAATATTAAGAAAGTCGTTACCATCGACTTGAAGACAAGAAAGACTCTTGAATATACCGAGACCGTAGGTACTAATGTATATCTGTGCAGGCGCTATACCGATCCGAGTGTAGCTCCGATCCGTCAAAGTCAATCTGCAACCTAATCTCTCTCATGCATGCAGCCCGATCTAGCAAAACACGCTAAGAACACGCTAACGTCCTACATGAGAGACGGTGCGGCAATCAAAACGTCATCATTTGTCCGAAAACAGCTACGAGTACGAATGGCAAAAATGATGAGGCGAAGCGTGTCGTGCATTTGCGCGTTCATGCTTCCACCACTTAAACAATTCATGAGCTCCCTTCCCCCTGCCTCCAGCCATTCCACCGCAAGCAGAGAGTCGTCTTGCTGCTGTCATTCTCATCATGTCTTCTGAAGGCTTGCTCAAGAATGGACAAAAGAAGAAGGTTGTCATTGTCGGCGGAGGTGCCGCAGGAATGGTATATACTCAAACAACCCCCCAACTACCTTCTTACACTAACGCCACCTCACAGTCCTGTGCCGCCACCCTCGCCCAGCACCCAGACAAATACAAAGTCACCATCATCGAGCGCATGTCCGTAGTCGGCGGTCAGGCCACATCCATACCCATCGACAAGGAAAAATATGGGACGTCGTGGATGAACGATGGCGTCCAAGGGGGATCTCCCGTCTTCAAGCATACCTTCAACTTTTTCAAGAGATACGGCCATGAACCGAAAGACGTCAAGCTACAGGTCGCTTTCGGCAAAGGCAAGGAAGGCTTCTGGACCAATTGCTTCCCCAGTAACTTGGTGGACCAATTTTCAGGCGACATCAAGAAGTTCGGCAAGGTCCTGAAGCTGATTAAGTGGACGATGCCGGTTTTGGGCATTGTCCCAATCAGAATCATGCTGCGCATGTTCTTCTTCAGCAAGGATTTTGGCGACAAGATGGTCTTTCCCCTCATTGCACTTTTCCTTGGAACCGGTACGTTCTGTTGTCTTCGACTACCTCTCGAAATACAGCTGACGTTGGGCAGGCAATCAAACGGCGAATGTCTCGTGCGCAATTCTCGAACGGCTCTTCGATGATCCCAATATGAAGCTCTGGGACTACGACCCAGAGACTCTTCTTCCCAACCTTCCTCTCATGGTCACCTTCCCGCATCTCGAAAAATTCTATGGCGAGTGGGCCGCCGATCTGAAATCGCAAGGCGTGGATATACGTACAAACACAGACGTCACGGAGATCGTGTCCCGCTCAAAGAAGGGTGTCGTGCTCAAGACAGCGCCGTTCGATCCCGAAAAGGGTAAGACAGATTCTGGCCAGAGGGCAGGAGGCCACACTGGTCCAGAGTCTACATCGGAGACGTTCGAAGATCTAGTCATGTGCGTGCTCGCCGACGATGCCAAAAAGCTCCTCGGCAAGACCGCCACCTGGCGCGAGAAATTTGTTCTAGGTGGTGCTCGCTTCTTTGACGATATCACCATCACGCACTCCGACTCCAAATACTTCCAAAAGAACTACGAGACACATTTCAATCCCGAGCTCTGCGCCCAGCCCAAGAACAAGCAACAGGAAGACCAGATCGCCTTCGCTAAGAACGAGCAGAAAGGACAAGACGGAGAGCCGGCGGGGTACAGACCGATGTACTATACACATTCATACCCCGGAGACATGCAAAAGATCGAGATGGCCTTCGATTGCACAAATTATCAGCACCAATTCCGCATGGATCACGACGCAGATAAGCCACCCATCCCTTACGACCAGCACATTTTCCAATCCATCTTCCTCGACAAAACCCACTCAGACCTCTGGACCATCGACCAGATCGACGAGTCGAAGATCATCGAACGCAAATGGTGGCATCAGCTTGGCCACCGCTGGCAGCATTACGTCAGGGTCGTGCCAGGCATGATGTTCATCAACGGCAAGAACAATACGTTCTTTGCGGGCAGTTGGACTCTGGTGAACATGCATGAGATGGCGTGTGTAAGCGGAATTGCGGCGGCGTACAGGTTGGGGGCGGAGTATGAGAAATTTGACGATTTCGCCGAAGACTTGTTCAAGAAGTATCTATGGATAAGTCACGGGGTGAGGTATCGTGGGGGAAAGAAAGTGCAGTAAATTGTATTGGCTATCAGTATTGGATGAGTGTCATCACTGTTCAGTGTTCAAATATCGCATCCGACGCAGCAGATCTTTTCAATTCCCATTCATGTACAGACATATCTAAACAACCGCGTCTTTCCCTATCAATCTGATGCTGAGCTGCGGATTTGTGGGCTTTAGTGCAATTCAATCCCCTGTCCCCAGAATCCGGCAACGACATGTCTGCGCTCATGGATTACAGATATCATGCTCCAGCGTTGCTGCCGGAGACTATTCGATTCCTAGACCTCCCACGCCGGATCTGGGATCTGATCTAATCGTGCCGTGCCACGCACTTGGCGAGGAACGGGCCAAGATCACACACCCAACTCTATAACCACAAGTATACGACCAGCGACCGTAAGTATTGCTCAGCCCAAACAACCTTACCTACGACCACGGTTCAAGAAAGCAACACGGTGTTCCACATGCAAAGCCTCAACCCTAGAAATAACGAAGGTCCCGCAGCGCATCACATGCCCGAGTCCCCATACCAGACACAAAACCCTGTCCACACTGCAAACCTGTACACCGCGGATACCGAGGATGCGGTACGCAACCGGCCCCTTCCACTTCTCCTCCAACGTCCCATCGCGAGGCCATCTTCCTTCGCTTTTCACAGATACTCGATGTCGTCGCGGCGATCGAACTCCGCTTGGTCCGGGGCTGCGATGGATAGGAATGAAGTCGTGCGGGCTAATGGAGCCAGAACAGGGGTCAACACTGAAATCTCGATCGAGAACGCGAGACAATAAAAGAGTTTTTGCCAGTAGTTGACACTATGCTACTTGTCAACACAGTCAGATTCCGCTCTTACCAATACTCATAGCATCCATCATCTGCGTGCTCCCAGCGCCACCAAAGAATCTGCCAACAAGGGTGTCAGAAGCCTAGAAGGGAATGTACCATCACTTCCTCCACCCGGAAGAAACCCTGCTCGTATCTCACCTCAACCCAATCACCATGTCAACAAATTCAAACAGCCCCCCACCCCTCGGCACTCTTATCACACTACCCCCGGAGCTCCGCGACCGAATCTACAACCACGTCCTCGACATGAAGTACATCGTATTTTGGACCTACTACCACAAGGAGCGCTATCCGTCTTCCGGTGGCTGTACCCCCACGATCCCCTCGGACCTCTCGATCCGCTGCGCTTCAAAGGCCCTCAGTGCCGAAGCTAGCGCCCGTCTCTTCGACGCCACGGTCTTCACATTCGACATCGGCTTCAGTTATTTCAACGACAGGTTGTCGCCTCCCCCAGCGACGGCGGCTACCGGGCGAATGATGAACGTGGAATTCAGAGTGATCACCGGCGCCGGGATGGAGGAACTGCAAAACGTCCAGACGGAGTTGCAGCGGTGCTGGGGACCCTGCGCGGTCCGGGATGTGTTCGATCGGTTCAGGAGGAGACCTGTATGGACGCTTTTCAAGTTGCGTTATGCTTTTGAGCTGAAGTTCCGACCGCTGGAATTCCGCGAGGGGGATCGAAAGGCGGGTGGTCTTTAGTTAGGGAAGGAAGGAGATCGAGTTGAGGGGGTTAGATGAGGAAATGTGGTTTCGCGAAATGGGAGAGGAGGTAAGCATAGATTAGACTTTTGTCAATGGGTTGGAAAGGTGCCCAGGTATACGTCCACCGAGCGCCCATACTCACAAACACCCCACAACCCTAACCCTCAGTTCTTCCCCTGCTCTCCAGCACCACGCGCCCCCGCACGATCAACATCCCTCCTCTCCCGCACCGCATCAAACAATCCAAACCCAAACTGCCCACAGACCCCCGCCCGTCGAAAACGTAGCTCCGCTCGCTCTCGCACGGCTCCAACCGGCCGTCCGCGATACCCGCTTCTAAACCCTGTGCCGGGTGCGAATGGGGTCGCATCACCTACTACATGGTGCACGCTAAGACAGCGACGCCGACCGGGGGTGAATGGGACGGAGACATGATTCGTAGCCGCTCGTTGCCGTTCCGCTGATACCGACCCGCGCTTGGGTGAGCACCTTGTTGGCGCGGGGAAGCAACGTGGATCGGTGGGAGTTGCGGGATGGGGTCGTGGAGATGGTTCGGGGCGGGGGTGGCGTTGTGGGGTGATTCGTATGCGAGACTTTGGGGGTAGGGAGGTTTGACGGCGGTAGTGGCCGATAGGGTTAGGGATATGATGACTTGGATTACTATTTTTCCGGGCTGGTATGAGCCACTGCTCATGTTGGAGATGTTCATCAGTTGCGATGAAAGCAAGGCGATGATCGGTCGGTTTTCCGATGCGGAGGGTTTCAGTGATGCCGGAATTCCTTGATGGATAGTTCAATTTGTTGTATTTCACCTCTTTTGAGAGACTGGATTTAGACCCATAGCTGCACGCACCAGCTATGGGAGATTCTCCAAGACTGTCAAGTCAGTGACATCTTGTGGATATGGCAACCCTTCCTCAAGCTCTTTCCTCAAACAAACCAAGATATCGGGATGTGGTACACTGCGATTGTCATCGTTCAAGCTGTTGTGTCGGTACCTGCTCGAAGGATTTTAAAACCCTCGTGCGCAATGCGCTTGGGCAATTTCCCGTCCGCCGACAGATCGCTCGCTTTCTAGCAGTGACGGGGACGAGGTGACACCAACGTCTTGTGCGCAGACTGCGGTTGGAAACTAGCGTACACGTCGAAGAAAGAAGAAAGAAGAAACGAACATGATGTCTAGCTTCAATTTGTAGCCGAGAGACCCTATAATGGCGGCGTAGTTCTGCGTAACTCTGGCCCGGAGCGAGACCTAATGGTCTCTATTGACTGCTGTACAAATTTTGCTCCTACGTAAATCGTTTGAACGGCATGTTTTACTTGCAGTCGTCTCCCTGCGCCAACGGGACTGATGGTGAGGTCTTTATGAAAATGAATAGCTCTCATCTGTATGTCCACTCCGAGAGGCAGATAATAAGGCCAATCAGCTAACCAAATCATCATTTCAACAGCCTTGCCGTAGGCCTCCAACAAGATTGGTGTTGGGGTTTGGCCAACCCGGAGACGAGCTTCAAAGCCGGGGATCGGAGGTGATATGGTGAGATTGGATGAACTCGGAACAGAAAGTCAGTGAAAGGAGGTTTTCTTCTAACCTGCGCAGAGCAATACCTGGCTGGAAGAAGTAGGGCGGAGGAAGTGTCGCTGGCTGCGATTTGTTGCGCCGCTGTGAGCAATACGGAAAAGACCGACGTAAGATCGCATACCGGAAGAGCTGCTCGGGATCCAAATAGAGCCATGTTTAAAATAACAAGTGTTCCTGATGAGCAAAGATGTCTACTAATCGGATTCAAACATGAAGGATCTCTAACGGTTCGGAGGGGCTCATCAAACTCCGCAAGCATCTACGTCTTCTTCAATCAAAGACAGGAACCGAAATAGAAGTGCAGGGCTGACGATGGTGGAAACAATTGGTTTTCCAGGGCGAACTGCACCAGCTACTAGATTTGAAATCGAAACTGCACCAATCCCCTATTTAGCCTCTTATGTCAGATTCCGTGGCATTGGTTGCTTCCATGATAGAACGTAGCTCCTCTTGTGTGAACAGATCGTGTCGAAACCATGGTTTGAGACATTCCAGAGCCTCGAGCATAGGTTCAAGACTGTTACGTTTATCACCAATGGTGTTCTTTGCAGCTGAAAAGAGTCGCTCTACCTCAGCCGAGATTGCTGGTATGGACAGGATACCGATGGCCATACGTGACAAGGTAGGGAACCGCATCCGCTGTGCTGTATTAGTCCACCAGTCCAAAGCCATAG
Organism: Platismatia glauca; assembly: GCA_963556305.1. NCBI lineage: Eukaryota > Fungi > Ascomycota > Lecanoromycetes > Lecanorales > Parmeliaceae > Platismatia > Platismatia glauca. The sequence continues at coordinate 105,730 of OY745767.1, forward strand.
ATGCCCCAATTTCTACGAGGCTTTCATCAATATAGGTAGGCCTCGAGCTCAGTCTTGAGCGTAGCGTCATTCCCCGAAGCCGCAAGAATTTCGTCATCCCATAGCTCCTGATCGTTCATTATCACTGCCGGTTTTGAAGTAGTCTGTGTGAAGGTATTTCCGAAAGCATTGTATTCCGTATAACACACTCTTACCAATGCTTCCTTGGCAACAGCAAGATAATCCGTCTTCCAGTTCTCAAACAGTGCCCATTTGCGTGTACAACATAGGGTTGAGCACAACGGCGGCGACGTAGGCAACATTCCTCTTGTTTTTATCAAATTACTTGAGAACTATGGAAAAGAAATCGCCAGCCACACCACTCCCACTATCAGTTGAACTAGTTGGTTTGGGAGTCGGAACCGCACCAATTACCAACCGATAGACCTCAAATTGCACCAAATGCTCCAAAAGAACTAACGGTTCCGTTCCACTGGTCGTGGACCAGTCAGTCATTGCACTATCGTCAGCTCTGAATAGAACAGCTTTGAGCCATAATGATCAGATCTCTTTTCTATCTGGAAGTGAAATCTGATTTGAGATCTAGAATGCTAAGAGTTTGAGACGACTATATACACCGAGGGCAGCCAATTACTCAGTGAAGCGTCCCACTGCTCCTCAACAAACGTCGTGCCGTTTATCTGATGGTATAGAAAAGTCGCCGATTGGTCTGCCAAGGTTACACTGGCAAGCCTTGCGAAGGGAAACTTGCTGTCTGGCAGCGGTGGAGCGACATCGATGAGACCAGGATACAACACCGGCTGTGTATCATTGACCCACATAGCAGACTCCGAGCCAAACATTGCAATATCTGACGGTTGAATTGCACTATCCTGGATTTGCCCTTGACCCGGATTGTAATCTATCAACGTAAACGTAAACCTATGAGCAACCGTTCGGTCTATAACGATGCACACTACATACCCGAGTTGAAAGTTCCGAGGCCGCCAGGGCCAAGTGTATAATTAGTACATATGATGAGGTGGCCTGATAGCGTGCGGATAGGCGAGGAGAATAGCGTTCCTATGTGCATCCCAGAGAAATTTGCTCCACTTGTGAAGGGCTTGCCGAATTGGACCAAATCAGTCTGACCCACTAATGATCTGATTTCCTGACTAGTAATGTCTACCCATGGGGCTTGCGCATTCGCCCCATCGCTTGAGAAGCTACGTCGCGACAGCGTTGATACATTACCATTTGGATTCTCGTAGTGTAAAAGAGTTGCAATCGTAGTAGAATTTCTATCAGCTGATCCACTTGTTGTTGACGCAACGGACAGTGACCGTGTGTCCACTGAAGTACTGTAAACTCCTAATTGTGATACACCTGGAATCCAAGAACCTTCCACAAGAAAATTTGAGTACAAAGTATGGTTTTCCGAAACGTAGTATAGCTCCATCTACGTAGAGGTCAGCGGGCATAAGCAATGTGAGGTTTCTAGCTTTTGACAGGTAGCTTACTGAAATAACGGATGACCCTGGGTTAACATTTCCTCCACGGACAGTGACTGCCAGTGGTGTGTTATTTTTAGGTTTTGAGCTGGTATTGAAGTAAATGGAGTCCAAGCTGGCATTGAGATTCAGGTTCGTGCTCCATTGGCTGTTTGATGCAGTATAGACTGCACGTCGGATGAGGCCAGTGTTGTCCTGGAAGAACAAATGCCGATCGCCATTTGGGAGAGACAGAGCTGCCAGAGATGTATCATTGAGAATATATTGTGCAGCGGGGCTAGGAAAGTAAGCCAGGAAGAAACCAGATTTGACAAACTCCGCACCTGATTTTTGTAGATGACTGACGCGATGAATGGTCGTTGTGGTCGTTGTGACGCCATATCCCAACCCCGATTCCAATAGAGATGGCCGCAGTAATGATTAGCGCCATGATCATCAACAGCCATCTGCGCCCTGGCCTGATGTTGTGAAGGCTGGGTCCGCGTTCTTCAGTCAACTCCTTGTTTTTATTGTGGACCTCGGGGAATGAGCTATCGTGGAAAACCTGCGGGGTTGTATCAGGCTCAACCTATGTCAAATCAGTATAATCTCTTGCGACGTACTATTTCAGATCTACCTCAGGTGCCAGAGCGCTTGCATCGAGTTCAAAAGCTGTCGCATCGTAGTCACGTTCTGGAGCTCTAGCAGTCCCGTCGTGTCTGACGAGTTCCAGGGTCGAATATTGTTGGTCCATGCTTTAACCTTCGATAAAAGACAAGTTATTGGAAAGAGTGGATTCGAAAAATGGAAATATGATCAGGATGTGACAGTCCTTTTCTTTGGCATAGCGTTAAATCGCTCATCATTTGCAGCAAGGAGGGGGTGTTGTGCGCTGGACCGGAATCCTTTAAGCCACTGCTTCATGCGAGGACATGCAGTTCAGGAAACGGAATGGGCAGTGTTCGGCGGAAATATGGCTGAGTACGGCGTTGTGTACCGTAGAGCTCTCTGGTTGGCCGAAGTGGCTCTTTCTTGCATTGCAAAAGGGCACGTGATTGACGCATAGTGTAAGCGCACCAATCAGGATTGAAAAGGGGGCCATACAACATAGATGGAATTCGAGCTGCGAGAATCGGAAAGGTGATGGCGGGCGCGGGCCACGATAGCACGCCCCTGTTGTCGGTATTTCTCGCTGCGTTCAAGTAGAAGCTTAGGCAATCGCTAGTGTTGTGGTTTAAGGACTTGCATGGGAAAATCCAGCTGTAAATTGCGAAAGATGTCGTCCTCTCGATAGCTCTTGACTGCAATCCGTCACTCTCCTTCCGTTGAAAATTATGGAGGGATTGATTGATCTTCTATGAAGGATGGTGTGAAGGCTACTGGAATAGCTGTGAAGGCCACGCTAAGACTAGCGATTGGCCACCGTGAGGGGTAGCAACAACACAGGTGCTGCAGCATTTCCAACACCTTCAGAGGCTGTTCAAAGAAAACATCAACAGTCTGGACATAGACCATCCCATTAATCGATCTAACTAATCCAGACCGAATACGAGGATCGCAGCCACGGAATAGTGTTGACCACCAGACTCCGCCCGTCAGAAAGTCGATCAATTGCCACTGCCTTGTCGAAAAGTGAACTTACAGTCCATCACTCTCTCAGAGCGCAATCATATTGAATAGGCTCTACCTGCTTTCCTGGGGAAGTTTCTACTGCTCCCTGCCATTCTTTCTTGCGTGTATGTCCTTTCATCGATGATTCTTTCCTCCATCGGGTGAAAAGCCAGGCAATAATGACCATCATACATGTCGTGTCCTCCCGCTCCCAACTCCATTTTCAACTTCCTGGCATAATAATCAAAGTAATTCCAAGTCGCCGGCGCCCACTCATATTCATCACGATCCGCCTTCGGATGAAGGCTAGCATCTAGAGTCACGAGCTCAAAATTGGTCAGAGTCTTCAGACCGCAAACCACACGCCTTAACGAGGCATCCACGGAGTCTCCGCAACAGTCCAACGTCACATGGCACCTCTTCCTCGACACTTTGGAACCACCCAGTCCCCGGAGCTGGCCAGCAAAGCGTTTCACCTCTTCCATTCCTCCGAAAGGATGCACGAACGACCCCGTATCCACTCTGATATCGACAAATTGGATCAAATTGAGCGCTTCAACGCCTAGACCCCCGGGAGCAGCTTCATATGGGCTTTGAACCTCGAAGCAGAAAGTACTGTGCCGGTAGAGAAAGCACATCGCCTCGTATCTGATTTGACGGCCGACTCGCAAAATGCTGAGGCGGTCGGACTCGGGTCGGTACTTGCCTCCCTCGATACGCAGCTCAAGCAGTAGTGGAAAGTGGCGGTGGCTGGGGTACCAGCCTACGCCAGTGTAAGATGCCTGTAGAAGGTGGTGGTAGATCATGTTGCGGATTTCGGCGGGAAAGACGAAAAAGTCGTATTCGGTCGTTGAGTTGGAGATACAGCTCTTCGCCATGTCGGTGGCTCCAAAAGGTTTGGGGGAAGCTTTTGAGGATCTTTTGATCGTTTCTAGCCGCTCTAAACTATTGTGTAGGCTGGCCATGGCTGGCGAAGCTGGTGAGAACGCAAGAAAGGCTAAGTATCAAATCAGAGGGAGATGAGAGAGGAAGCAACGGGCAGCGAGTGAGTATCTGGAGTTTATAGAGTACTGATCTGCATTTTACTTCTGCGTATTGAGAACAACTCGAAGGAGAAAAGTCAAAAGTATGACTCACTCGAAATGCCCAGACGTTGGGATACTAATAACTTCTGGGAAAAAAAGGCTCGCTAATGTGCTCAAAAAGAGCAATGTCAGGAAGGCAGCAGAAGCTTGAATATTTTAACATGTCAAAGATTCACTCAAGTGATTCAGGAGCAATCACGTCGCAGAAGATACGTAAAGTGACAGAAAAGTATCCGAAAAAAAAGAGGGACACATACCCAGTAATGAATCAGAATTAGGTGGAGGCGGAAGTTCCTAAGCCTCCTAGTACCATTTTCCTAGGCAGGGGTTTGCACCACTGACGAGTGACGAGTGACATTGCATTGATGCTTCAACCTGGCATTGACTGAGAGCTTCGCGCCTTGAACTGCGATACAGTTTGACATTTTGCCTAAAGGCAATGCGCAGATTTGTCAAGGGGAAAGTCGATACATCAAGTTTTGGCACACTTTTCTTTATCAACAAACATGCATTACTCAACCGTATGATTTCTAAATATAAGACCACCCAATAAACAGAATGTGAAATACCGTCCCGATCTCTCTCCAATCCCTCACATGATTTCCCGTCCGCCCAGCATCATTACTGCTCGCCAGTGGCATCTCCCTCGCAAGTTTCCTCAGTCACGGTCCTCAAAGCCCGCCGTTTCATGCCCAGGCTTCCAACCCTCAGGGACAGGGTCACAAGGATGAAACTCGAGGCAATGACCATCCACGCTACTGTCGAACTTCGCAGGCCCCAAACCGACCTCCATAAAGTCCCGCACCTTCTCATAGCTCTCCTCGTGGTGCGGGATCAGCCTCGTCTCGTACCGGAAGACGTTCCGGAACTGCTCTTCGGTCAGGAGTCCCTCGAAATCCTTGGCGTCGTATTTCTCGACCATAATTTTCACGACCAAGGTCCTGAAGCCCCTCAGGCGTGCGAGCTGGTTGAACAGCGCTTGATAACGGATGCTGTGTGGAGCCGCGGTCTCCTCGTGGCCGTAGTTGAGAATCACGAGGCAGGAGTCTCGGATGGTCTAGTGGTCGGAGAAGTCTGCGAGAGGTTCCAACCCGAACGGGATCGCGTATGAGCTAGTGTGAAGGAGGAACTCTACATGCTGAATGGAAGGTAAGGACGCTGAGCCAAACCGTACCCAGTTCGTGCGGTCTTGGAAGCCCAGATTTACGCGAAGCGCCGCATACTTCGGTAAAAGCTCAGAGGCCTCTTCGTTGACAAGCCTGTTGATTCTCAGGATCTCAAGATCGCCGGAGGAGATGGAGTGGCGATAGATTGTGTCGCGGAGCTCGCGAGGGAGGTGGAGCAAGGGGAAGATGTTCTGCGCTGGTGGTTGGAGGGGGAGTTTCTGCTTCACTGCCGTCTCGGTAGGCATGAAGGGCGCTAACGAGCTCTCGTTGGCGGAAGGCATAGTCTTCGATTGGTTCCTGTTGTTTTCTGATGTCTGATATCTTCTTGGCGAAACAATCCCCAGGAGTAGGTTTAGGGAAGTTGATGATCGAGGGAAGAACAAGCTACATATATAGAAGCACAAAAGCCACTGTGTTATGCCGAAACCAGCCTCAACGATACCTGGTGTGAAGTTCACAAAGAAATTTTCCTCTGTGTTCACATGCCACAAATTGATGGTGTGTTGACAATTGCATTGGATGATGGGCCCTAGAACAGTTGGAACCTTAGATCGCGCATCCTTCTGGCGATGAGACGTGGACAGAAAGTTACATAGCTGCAGTCCATGATATCGAAAAGAAAAAGCGTGCCAGTTGAGAACTTCTTAATTACTAATCAATAGAGGCTCACGTTCTCCAGTGCTTGAATATCTGGAACTCGTATTAGAAGACACCCAGCGTGTAGCTCGTATTAGTAAAAGCCAGCAATTGCAAAATCGATGGTCAGAATGGTACCCAACCAAATTCCAAACGCTCACAGAAATCGTCCTTGCTGTTCTGTCGTCCCGTCTATCACGCAACACTCCCAGCACCCTCGCCGGTACCCTCACATTCCATTGTCCGTGCCACCATCTTCCTCAGCCTTGAATTCGTATGGGTGGAACTCTAGACAATGATGCTCGACGCTGTTGTCGAGAAGTGCTGGGCCGAGATGGACTTCTAGGTGGTCACGAACTGTCTCGTAATCTTCCAATAGCGACAGAAGTTCTTTGAGTTCGTAGTCCCTCTCACTGTTAAACTTCAAAACCAAAAGCTTGAATCCAGTGAGTTGGGTCACAGCTCGCCACGCATTTCGTTGTACAAATGTGACCTCATCTGGCGCAGAATGGTGATTGGCAGAATGGTCAAGGCCGAGGTCCAATATTATGGTGCACGACTGGCGTGCAATGTCTCTGCCACCGAAAGATTTTATTACGTTGGTGTAGTCCTCAAAGTTGTAGAAGGTTCCGAGACTGGGGCTTATGTTGAAACGGATTTCAACATGTTGTATGATGGATGGGGCGTGAATGGTGAGATCACCCGTCAGGTTGAGACTTCCTGTCAGCGGAAACGAGGCCGACGATGTTCGGTCCGTGAAGCCCAAGTTCATGCGAAGAAGGGCCTTCTTTTCTAGGAGCTGTAAAGCTTCCTGGTGGACATGCTTGCTTGTCCTAAAGATGTTGATGTCTCCAGCCGAAATCAAGGATCCGTAGATCAGCAGACGAAGCTCTGGTGGTAGGTGGAGCAGCGGAAATAATCTCGGGCCTGAGGACGCCAATGATGGTCCTGAGTCTGTTGCTGGCGCTACATTGACTGTGCCTGAAACTGGGAAGAGGCTGGAGTCGACGTCGCCAGGGTCAATGGGGTTCAGGCTGTAGTCACCGCAATCGGCGTCATTGTCATCGCTAACGTCGCTATTATCATTAACACCGCTGGTATAGTTGGCATCCACGTCGTCGACGCCGGAGTTACCTATGGATGACATAGCTTCGACTTAGCGATCGAACCTGTGCTATGTTCTGAGGTTGGCTTGTTCCAGAAGCGATTGGGTTCTCCGATTAATAAGTTCACAAGCGAGTGCCTGGGGTTGAAGAGACTTCGAGATTAAAGGAAAAAAAGACGGGAAGGTAACTTGGTTGAAATAGAAGACGGGAAGTACATAGACCGAGATATGTCAACGACCTTCATGCTGGGTGTTGGAATTGCTGCAGCACTGTGTTGCAGCTAGTCCGCACCGTGGCAAATTAGGTGGTAAACAGGGCTATATAAGTAGCCTTCAAATACCTCCATAGAAGAATAAACCAGTCATCCTTCCATAATTCTCAACACTGGGCTGAACAAAGCCAAGGACAATGTCTCTGTGTGGACCTCCTCATTGTACAGACTCGGTGGTGATTACACACCGGGACAAATGGCCAAAGTCTTTGTGTAAGATATTGCTTCAACCACCTACCCTGATGCCTCTAATCGCTCGAGCGCATTAGCTGAGGTCCATTAGATCGGAGTGTCGTTGTCACGCTGGGGGTGTGATCGCAGTTGCCGACATGTAACTCCAAATACTCAATCAGACAATGCTTGGAGCGTAGCACATGAGAGATGACTTTCTTTGTAACCTGATACGGTGAAATATACACAAGGGTCTGAGTTGTTATTGTGGACGTGGAATGTTCATGTCAGTGATGGGACGAAAGCGTACAAACAGATCGCGGTATTATGTCATGTCCCGATTGCAAAAGTGTTATGTATGATGCTTCAGTAGCAATCCAATATGATTGGCTCAGTTCATCCGATCATGAGAATAGGGAGCGAAATCTACGAAATTTTGAAATGCGTCTAGTTGACCAGTTGTAAGAGTCAAGAGAGCAACGGCAGAACATGCTGCGTCAAGATCTGAGCATCTCTCTAATAATGTTGCGAAGACCTCTACCATGCGGAGCCAAAGGCCCCTCGGCTGGATCTTAAGACAGGATTCCAACGCGAGGCCTGCACCACTTATGTACCTGATAAAATAAGCCGCGGATTTCCGATTCGATGGCTGTCGATTGCAATCGTCTTTAATTGCACGTAGGAATAATCCTAGATCGGCGTTTGTTGCCCCTTGATTCGTTTCCGGTCTTTTCTTGAGCAAGTATATGCAGCTCCGGGTAGAAGTAACACAACCCGCAAACTTTTGCGAAGGAGGCAATTGTCACGCTAAATTCGTGCTGTTAAGATTGACAATCTGGGAGGTCGCATTGAAGATGGATCTCGCGGGCAGTGGTGGAGGGCCCCATCGAGGCATCCATTGCCACCAATTGTCGTGGTAAGCTGCTTTCATTTTGTGCTGCACCGCCCGATAATACTCAAAATTACGCAGAGAATTCGCTCGCGCAACCGTTCCATACGGGTATAGATCAGTGGCGACTTCTAGACTGGCAACAACGTCGTCTGATACGTCTACATCCATATTACCTGGGTTCCAACCCCGATGGTAGTAATGGTCATCATTGTTCCACACTTGAAGGCTGAAAAAGGTCGTGTGTGCGGCTTAAGAGGATATGTCAGCATGCAGTGTACAGATCTGAGCAGCGGACATTTCCTCTCTTACGCCATTTATCTTCGTGTCTTACTGTTGGGCCCGTGATATAAGTCTCGGCGTTGGCGAGACTGTGGGTCGCAAACCCTCCAAGGTTCTCGTTAGAAACGCATTGGTCGATGAGCCAGCCAGCCATGTTACGCATGTCATCTCCAGAGAAGAAAATAACTTCTAGATCTTCTGCGGAGGGTCCGGAAGCTTGAAACTGAATTGAGCATGTATCTGAGGAGAATCTCGGTCAGGGAGATGGCTGCATTGGACGTTAGGTACAAGTGGTATCGACGAACCGTGCGTTGCAACGTATGGTAGGAAATGAGGATCATCTTTGTGAGCATGCATCGGCCACGGTATTAGTGCGGGTCCGATCGGTAGATGATTGAAGGCTTGCTGGCAGTCTGCAAGCCTCGGGCGCGAAGGTACGGCATAGAATCTGTGGCAGCAATAAAAATCTGGTGAAATTGGCTCGGAGAATGCAGAGAGTATCACAGACGGTACCATGACGCTGGGCATGTGGAGTACACGTTGTGTTATAGGTAGACAGGTGGAAGATATACTCGGCTCATATATGTTTTGGAAAGCGGCCCGGTATTGGCGCAGCTGTCGGCTATCGCTTCTAGAGCATCATTCGGTTCACTGAATCGAGAGTAGCTGTAAAGTAAATAATGATCCTTACTCTGCGTTGTCTGCAAGGCCGCATCTGAAGGCGTGTTGTCGCAGATGATATCAGCTTTTGAATACCAAGCATACACAAAGAATCAAGCCTAGAGTCCTTTGTGCAGAGGAAAAGAGAAAAGAAAGTCCTCGCGCCAACGTGATGCGCTTGTAAGGCGAAGGCGGATCGACCGCTGGCACGTGACCTTGGCCTCAGCTGTGCGCAGCTGAAGGCCGCACCTCATCTCCTGTCTTTTCCTCGATCGACATTGTGCCAACCTTAAGGTAGTTGAACTTGAGATATCATTAGCCAATGTCACCCTTGGGTATCTAGTCCCTCGGCGATGGATTCTCTTCCATCATCGGCCCTGTAAGAAAGATAGCTGGCGGAGCGATTGCGGCATAGAAGGAGTATCGAACTTCGCTGACGCTGTCAGGGGGAACCCAAAATAACTGGCATTAAGATTTGCGCGTGCTCTCAACATCTCCACCGTCATTGCCTTCAAGAGCTACTTAGAATTGTTCCAACAGAATACGGAGACTCAAAGCACGTCCTTGGCCAGTCTTGATACGATTCTAAATTTGTCATTCGAGCGTGACTTTAAGCTGCTACTACTACAGTCTCTAGATCCTGGGAATGTTCGGTCGCGACAGTCTTACCAGTAACAGCGCAAAGCCTGCGGCAACGCTTAGATGCTATGCCAAATCCTGGTCTCTCTTGAATGCGTTGAAAGAAATGTGCTTTTCGAGTTGGTCTGACTCTATGCTGAGCTGCTGAGCAGAATGACTTTAGTGAAAGGGAAGAAAGCAATGGGCTTTCAAATGTGAAGAACCGAGCACGGAACCTTCGTGCCAAAACGCTGACTAAGACCAAGTTGTTGAGAGCATTTGTCTTGAAGGGAGTTGAAACCACTTGTCATTGTTCAAAACGTTATTGCAGGATGCGACTGGTAAATTACTAGATATACATTAGACCGAAGTGTCAGCTCACAGTAGCAAGGACTAGACTCTCTTGTCCGGCTATCAAAGTTTTGCTGGTCATGAGATAGATTCGACCGAGAATCATGACCAATTTATTGGGGGCGATATGCATATGTTGTATGATTGAATAACAATTGAACGACACATCTGACAAAAGTCGAATGCTAGGAAAGGTCCGAATACCATTTGTCGAAATATTACCGTCTGACCCTACACCCTTCTGCTATCTGTACTCGTACGCCACACAGTGAGCCAACCTCTATCCTTCAGCCCCTTCTGCGACTGCCTCGGCGTGCTTTCTCGGGTAGAAAGTCGCGAGAAAGCCGTCCATTCCCTCGACCACTTCAGCCTTTCCTAAACACTTTTCCAATAGCTGGGAAATCAAATCCAAAGCAACTTTTTCATTGGGCCCTGAACACATCCAAGACCAAGGACCGGTGTGCTTCGTCCCATTTGCCTCGATGCGTAGGACCACTCTTTCAAATCCATTCAAGTGGCAGAGAAAAGAAAGAACACGGTCATTGTATAGTGCAATTAAGACACAACCGACTTTAAGATGGACTTGGCATTGGCCGCGAAGGTCGGGAGAGGCCGAAAACGGCCTGAGTCTATCCCAGCCTAGAGGGACAGTGTTGGCCTCGAAGTTTGTCAGATTGTCCGTGAGCTCTGTTGTATTGATTGTGACGTGGACATTTTGAATCGTCTGGGTTACCTCTTGACTCGGACGTCGGCCATTGTTGTCATTTGAATAATTGAGGTGCATGCGATAAGTTCCTTCCTTACTGATCAACACTTGCCCCTCGTGCTGCAGTACTCGAGAAACTTGCATGAACTGAGGATGGCCGGAAGCGATGCAATCTTTGAAAATCATCAGCCGGAGCTCTGTTGGCAGCTTGTAGAGCGAAGGAGCAGGCTCATCTGTCTTCGTGGCTTCCGTAGTGGCTGGCCGAATCAGACCCGCTTCTTGCTCAAGGTGATCTTTTGCGACAACGCCTTGTAAAGCCTCTGAATCCATGTTGACTTGCTGCTCAGTCCTCAGCGTGTGCAGCTTGGAGCCTTTTGGTGGATCCAAGGGGTGGAAAGCGGATTCTCCGGGAATGATGAAGAGTAATAAGTAAGGAAACGAAAGAACCTTTGCACATGTAGGTAAAGGCTCTATGTGTTGTTGACAAAGACAGAAAGTGCGATGGCCTTGAGCACCAAGAGAAACCGTCTAATGACATCGTATCTCCGACACAATGACGAGACCCGCAGTTTCTAACACATCCTTAGCTATATAGTCACCTACCAGTCAATGAGACTGCACATCTCCTAAGTCTTACTCACCACCAACTGCCAGCACTCATCCTCAGTTCAGAAATCTACAAAACGACCAGGATTCTGACAGAGACCCAGTATAACCTTCTGAATCAACAGCCAGGATGTGCTTTGGTATCCACCACATCTACATGGAGTGTAATCACTCGATGAGGTTTCACATCCTCGATCGGTGCAATTCTTTCAACAATGGCCGCTGCGACTCCCTCAGGAGCATTCACGTCATAAAGGTCACAGCACCATCCCTTTGCCCGACATGTTTTCGCCGGAAAGAGGCCTTGATTGACGCAGAATACGAAAAGGCCACACGGGATCTCCGCCACGAGATAGCTAGGCTTGACGAGGGTATTGCGAAGGGGAGGGCAACAGCAGACGAGCAGGTTGTGAGAAGGCTTCAAGGCTACCGTGCCGAGTGCAAGGACGATGTCTCGCACGCAAAAGCGTCTCGAGACATGAGTATTCGGCTGTTCAGACAGAATCAGGGCGTCTGGGGTGATGGTTGAAAAGGGGATGCGGTGAAAGGGAGACGAGCTGACGATAAAGGGGTGGAAGAACTCTTACCCTTGGACAGAAGGAGGCCCCACCAATTGACAAAATGCTCTGTCAAAAGAATCCATACTACATCTCCCAGCCAACTTCTGATCTTCAAAGACTAGTAAAATATGACGAAGCTGACACCTCCTGTGTAGAACAATGATTTGATAAATAGCCCATACCAGATGCATCACAGATTTTTCAGCGAAAGAACCCCTTGACGCACGAGAAACCGATTGGACGTAAACCACCCGCTATGATTCCACGAGTTAGTCTTTCATGAATCAATCAAAGGTGTTCGTCAGCAGAGGCACCCAATGGTTTCCACAAGCGCACCTCTTTGTGTCTTCCTATCTTTGTACGTTCCCTAGCTTACTGATGCTGTGCTTGCATGTATCTTTTGTTCAAATCGCAAACGCATTCTTGAATAGCAGACACTAAAGACGAGCTTTCTCTTTAAACAGGATGTTTCAATATCGTATTCTGAACCCTTGCTGTCACCTATACCCCGATCATACGAGTATGCTCCTTGTGACATCAGCAATCCACTAAAAATATAATGTCCTTTGACTGGGGACAGCACATTGTGTTTTGCTTTGTTGTGAGCAGCTGTAGTTCGAGAACACCTAAATTCGAGAACACCTATTGTTCAACTCTCAACACGTATTTCTTCAGCCTTTGTGTCCATGACACATCTCAATACCTTTGGGCACTGGTGATCTCAATTTGGATTTCGAGGATCAGAGCTTGATATTCTATCCCCTTCAGCAAGATACGCTGAGACAGGTAGAGGAGACTGGTTTGGAAAGCGATCGTGGCGACACCGCTTCTGAGCATTAGCCGTTGATGGTGGACTTGGCTTTAATCATGGCGGCTGATGTTTTTCCATGTGATCGTGGAATTTATAAGGTAAGAGCATAGAACGAATAGGGAGCAAAATGAATCTTTGGCAGACAAGCGTCACGATTATCCCAGTACAGTAATTGGAAGATCTAACGGTATGAGGCATTAGATTCTGATCCCTTAACTCGCTTTGCCTCCACACAAATCCCACTCATGACCATGAGACTTCAAGATCTGAGCATCGTGTAGCAAAAGGCTCGTTCAACAGTATCAACATTTCGATGGCTTGAAGACCAGAATTGCTCGGAGCTTTTTCGCTTCCTTTCTCTCTTTCCAAAACCTTTCCTACCTTAAAAGCAAATCGAATAAACGATCACTCCACGGTCGGCGGGAACTGGGTATCAGACAAAGGCTGTAGTTCGCAGGGTGGTATCTTCGCCGATAATGACATTGTGTATCGGTTTCCATAGGCACAAGCGATCGTGGTTGAAAGGGTTTCCTATTTCGATATCCATATACAAGTACTCAAAAGTATCTAGGATCTGCTGCCCCGTCATCACCTGCGCACACGCCTCGTCTGTACCACACAAAAAGTAGCGGCGCAACCCCATCAGAGTCACTCGCCCTCGGTTCTGCCGATGGCGTCGACGTAGGATGTTTTGATGTAGAGATAAATCGATGTGTAAAGAGAGTGGTCCTTTTGCAGCTGGCGCTGCCTACATCCTTGCAGAGGCTCGTCCTACCTTGCTTGCTGCCAGTTTGAAAGTGAGAACAGGACTTGAGGGTCCGGAATCTGGCGAGTCAAAGGGCCATCGTCGATCATGGACAACTCTGCAAGATCGTGAGTAGATCAACCATGTTCGTGTTCTTAGCTTCCGAAGTCTGCATCGTGGGCTGTGTTCCACAATTCACAGTGTTGCATATTCAGAGTTCTTTTGGGACTCATCGACGCCTGTCCGCGGGCACCTTATCCCATTGTCTGGCGCCTTGGAAATAGAATGCTTTGGCACGCATGGCCATATTCCTGAATTCTACTCTCTACCAGACGATGGTTAAACAAATACATGACTGAGGCTCCGCATCACCATTCGGCATATACTATCGGAGTGTCGGTAGCCAAACCGCATCTTTCTGCAGTTGCTGTAGGAACACTGCATGGCGCCTCGATAAGAGGACATTTCAGATGCCCGACTTCCTGGGAGGTACCAATGTACGAACAATCTCGAAAGCCATGAGAAACGAAGGGCCCAATGTTGATCGGATAGTTGCTTGTGACGCCATTTTCGTACTGCGGGTACCGCTCCTTATAATTTGGAGCTTGGTAATTGGCCCTACCCGGACAGGTGTCTACAGACTGACCGGGCGTGATGTCATACTCGAGCGCCCAACTCGAGCATGTTGTGACGCGAGTTGGATCACAGAAATCGCGACGGTAGATGATCATAGCTCGTGATGGCGTCGCTGCGGGCACTGAGTATTCAACGATTGGTGCTGTAGTGGTAGCGACAATGGCTTTGTTGGTGGTGGTCGGGCTTGAGAGTGAATGGCTTTTCGCAAAAGTCTCGACAAGAGAAGCTCCTGAGGTGGAGCCAGCTGATGCTGCGGAGACAAACGGTTGGGTGATCGTGGTAGAGAAGATTTTGCTTTCGCTTGTCGAAATCTGCGCAGAAGAACCATGACCTAGCTCATCGTTTTTCCCTGTGCTTACAATGGATGGGCTAGCCAAAGTGGACCCGCTGGAAAGAAGAGGAGAAGTGAAGGTGGTGAGCAGTTCAATTGTAGATGTAAGGTTTTTTGCAGCAGAAGTCGTAATTCCATTCTTGCTGCCGCCTCCAGAAATCCATACGCCGTTCAACCACGAAGCACTCATGATTCGAGACGAAAGATCGGCATCTGCCGTCGTGGAGGCCTTCGCGATAAAAGTAGTGGTTGAGTTGCTGCTATCACTCGATGTAATATTTCCACCCATGATTGAAAAGAGAACGGCCCCGACCACGGAGAGAACGGCGTCATCAGCAGCTTCAGAATCGTCATCATCCACAGGATAGCCTTGGATTAGACCGCTGAAACATGGAGCAATATCACTGCTGATACTGGTGGAAGAAACACCGTTGGCACTCGTTGAAGAAGAACGCGTCGAGCTGGGTTCTAACGTCGATGTTGATTGCTGACTTTTTGGTTTTGCCGTTTCTGATGCCCTCTTCTCCTCTAAAGACTGCGACTCTTTCTTCTCTTCTTCTTCTTCCCCCTCTTCCTCCTCTTCTTCTGTTAAGTCGCCGGCCAGACCCTCAATCTCCGTCCAACCTGCTTCTATATCATCAAGGTCTGGTGCTACTGCGTCAATCTCCGCCTCCAGCTTGGTCAAGCTGCAAACGGTGCGGGTGATGGTACTTAGCAGATTTCCAAGGATGCTTTTCTTTCTGTACCGAGATCTAGATTTGCTACCACCGCACGAAATAGAACCTCCGTCTCCTCCTAAATCTTTACTAAGACTTTCCAGATCCGATTTGAGCGTCTCCATAGAGCTGATGAGTTGCGTCTTTGACGCCAAAAGCTCTGATTCACCGGAGATGCTACGAGCTTTACTGTACAAGAAAAGAAGCCCTTCGCCAATTGCAATACCGCCAGCTATCGCTGCCGCATCAAGGGGGCTTAAAGATGTCGTGGGTATATTGATCTGAACGTTTGCCACCGAGGTCCTGGTTCCGCTACTTGTTGATGCAGAGAAGACAGTCGTGGACGCTATGCTGTTACGAATAAGGGATGACGCAGAGGAGTGCCAAGCGCTAGTGGATGCCTGGAACCCTAGCGAAGTGCCATTGGCGTGTGCTGTAGTAGCTGTGAGCCCTGTGGAAGATACTGGCGCAGAAGAAAGTGAAGTTCGGTTTGTAGATCTTGAACTACTGGCTGGACTTAGTTCGGTAGAAGCTGTGCTGTTGAAACCAGCCACGCTGCTTGGTGGAGATGTATGAATGTTGAGAATTGGCGAGACCGAAGTAGCGGGTGAACCACTGGAAATTGCTTTCGTTCCCATTTTCGCAGCCGTCGAATTGCTGGTAGCAGATTCATAAGATCTTGAACCATCTTGAGGAAACGCGCTACTGGTACCCGCCATCTTGTTCTGCAAATTGGATGTTGGGATAGACGTATATCCTACTTCGCTTGAACTCACATTAGTCACCAATGCAGATGTTGTCCAGTTGGGGGTAGTAGTTCCAAAATGACCTAAACCGCTTCGGAGAATTGCGCTATTGTTGCCCAGGTTTTGGGTCAACGTTGTTGAGACAGATGTAAAATCTACACTGCCTGAAATATTTTTCGCCGCCAATGTAGATACTGTCAAGTTTCGAATAGACGTGCTCATGGACAGTAGGCTTTTCTCAGTTGAGAGCATCATGGCGCCTCTGATTGACGTCGTGGGGTTGAGTCTTGCCGGAGAGAACGCCGACTTAGATGTTATGGAACTCGTCTCCAGCGCTGGCGATTGATAAGCCTGAGTTGCAACGGCGACCGTCAAAACGACTAGCCGGAATAAATTGCAAAGCAAGGATGGAGCCATGGGACACCTTCAGTTGCTAAAGAGCAAGCTGTCAATAATGCAATTAGGAGACAAAGTGACTGAGGTAAAAGAGGTTGCGGAAGAGACAGCGAGAAAATGAAATAGACGACCGGGCACCGGTGCTAGCTTGAGTATGCCAGAAAATGTATCCATAGTTTATGGCCTCGATATGAGATAAGAATTCCGTTTAATACAATTCATAAAGATTTCCATTACAAAGGAAGGAAAGCCTGATTCTCTTCATCTCTTGGGCCTTGGTGGCTTGGTCTCCAATCGTGATACACAAGCAGGGATATGCTACGTAAGTTCGGGGACCATCTCAGGATTCACCTATGACCTAGCACCACGACTCGCTCGCCCTTGACCCACTATTATTGGTGTGTCTCGAACCATAACATCAAGTTCAACTCTCCTCTGCGTGCGTGGGGGCACTGAGACAAGCTAGATGAAAAAATGGTCAAGACACGGTTTGCAGCAAGGTCAGACTTGCCGAGCGGGCCTGTACAATTTACCCGAGCACATGCGCTAAGCGAGGTCTAAAACGTACCACCAACAAGCAACAACATAAATAATCATGCTCGTCACGTAGTCCTCTTCGCTGATACCCGATTTTATTCACTGAACCTGGGAACGGGCGTATTTTGTACTGATTCATACAGCTTATCGTTTTTTGCTCTCGGTACTTTATGCTCCCGTGAGCGGAATCATCTTGTTGGTTTGTTTCATGTGTTAGTTCCATTGTGTTCACGCCGGTCAGAAGTCGCGAGCGTCTAGATAACACGCGTATGTACCTCCGTGAAGTTGCCATATTCTATCCATACCTACCTTAGGTACTGCATCTACTATTCTCAAAGTTCAGTCCCATGCCTCTACTGTCGTACATGATCTCCACAGGGCACTCTGCTGTATAACGAATACAACGACCTTCTTCATCAATCTTCCAAGGATCCCGTAGCCACACTCACTCACGCTAATGCAACTTCCTCTGGCTTCGCGTTATCAGTTCTTTCGATCGTCTCTCCTCCTGCTGTTTTTGATCACAACTTCGCTCGCTATCACCGTACAACAATTTGTAAACACTTTAAACCTTGACGACCCGGTCGACGGCCCTGGTGGCTGTCATAGGAATGCTCCAAATGGCGTGCCCATGCTATCTTATGCACTCGATGCTACTACCGACGCCTTCAACATGGCAACCACAGTCAACACGACGATCAACAATTACAAAGGTTCTACAGGGAAAAAAGTCAGGGCGCTACTCTTTTTGTTTTTTGGCATCTCTTTTGAATTGACATCTTCGGATTTCCGGCCCAGCCCAAATTCGAGGGATAGCTTCATTATCGTGAGAGGTGCGAGACTGCCTTGAAACACCCATTTACAGGAACAATGGTGAACTCGCTTATCACCTAGGCAGGTTATTTCAAACGAGTAGTCGCTATCTTGACACCTTCAGCAGATCCAGCAGATCGGCCGTGGTTTCACTGCCTAGAGGATTATGTATTCTACACGCAGCATCTCATCGGCAGTGACGGGAGAGAGAACCTTTCAGCCCCACTGGCTGCGGAGCATTTTAACGTCAAAAGTTGAGCCAGCACACTTTTTCGTCCTGATGCCTCACTGACGCCAGCCCAAAACAGTGGATGGCGCTTACCTACCTGGCCTGATGTATGCGAGCGCCATTCCCAAATACTATCCCGGGTACTATTCCGGCATTGATCCGCGAGGCGGAGGATGCGGCTACGATGTAATGATGGCATTCGCACTATACGGCCCAAATATTGGCTGGGGGTACTTCTCCTACGCACACATACGTAGATACATCGGAAGCTGACCGCCCTGGTCCCAGCATCACTTTGTGCCCTGTCTTATTCAAATACCCAAATCTTGGGAGCCTTGGTCCACCACCCGCGAATCTCAAACGAGTCTCCGTGATAAATGGATACTCAAGGACAGGAGGCGCTACCGTATTGCACGAATTGTTTCATCTCATCTCGAAAAGTACCAGCCTTTCCCATACTCCCATCTTTCATTCCCGAATGTAACTAACATGCCTCCTCTCACAGCAATAATAGACCAACCACGTGCCTTCCCACCCAACGGCGACTATTCAAACACCAATTGGGCCGAATGGACTTTGAGCGCGACCAAATGGGCGTACGGGTTCTCGGCAAGCAACTTTCTCGGTCTCGCAAGACCCAATCTAGGCATACGTAACGCAGATAATTACGCAATCTTCGCACTATGCGTACAATACCCAAATCTAGACTGCGTTGGCAGTTTCTCAGCCGTGATCGCTAAACGGGGGAAGTTACCTTTTCAGCCTGCTCCTGAAGCGGTCGAGAAAATTTGGCAGGGCAGGTCGACGTTGCCATTAGATTCCAGGGAAGAGCCGGAGTAGCGATGGTGGTAGACTAGGCTGGGAACTCCCTTGTCGAGGACATAGACCTACATGGAGAGCACCGCCTCGTTTATCGGGTCTTGAGCTTAGCCAAGCTGGTAGTAAAAGTGTGAGGTAGAGCTGTTGGGAATCAGTCTCGGTCGAAGCGACAGTAACAGGCTAGAGTTAGAGACAGAGATTTTAGAATACTACCCGTTTCGGCCTCGATAAATCCAGGCTCAAAGCATGAATGATAAAGGCAGTCGACGCTGTTGCATACCACAAAGCCGGACATTTTGTAGCGGATGCCAAAGGTAAATATAATTGGACCTACTTTTCCCTTCCAATACGTAAGGATGGAGTAGCATCTATTCCTGGAGTTTTTGAAATTGAGGTAACGGCTTCTACCGGTACTTCGCTCCGAGATCACGCTTAGAGGTTGAAAGGATATGTATGGGTGTTTTCTCGGAACGTAACCGCATGTACGCTTTGCACTTTAATTATGATAGATACAACGAGCTCATTTTACCGGTGAAGCTTCAGGCCCGTCAAGTGTTTGCCAGTCAAGTGGAACATCACCGTCAGCGCTCAAACCCAGTAAAGATTGATCAATGAGTCCCTACATGGTCGTCAGTAAGCCGGGCGATATCAGCAGGTAAGAACAAGCTTTTGACTCACCCAATCAATGTCCTCGAATTCGCTAAAGACACTGTTCAGTGAATCTGCCGAGTTGAGATCAGGTGGAGTGTAGTCATGCAGAGAAAGCTCTTGGTCTGCGAGGTCGATTCCATTCATGTTCCAGGGCTCGCTCTCTGAGTAGTTCACTGTTGCTTGAAACGATTCGTTCCCGTTCATTGGGGCCGGTGTCATACGTGAGATCTCCTGAGATGCTTTCTCTAAAAGTGTCGGTCTTGGTACTTTCGAGAGCATGATGGCGAGAACCTTTGAAGCACGTCGCGCATCCCTAGAAAAGTCTCTGCGCGACATCCAGATGCCATGAGAGTGTCTCAAAGCGTCATATTTCTCGAGCTGACCCTCCAAGTCTTCTGGAGATGTGAGAGTCGATTGTTTGTGAGACTCGTAGAGGTCTAGACTCGTGATCATTGCGGCTAAGAGAAAGTCATGGCATGAAAGACTCGAGAGCATCCATTTGTGGTCATGAAGTAAACCCCCCGGTTGGCTTGCTCCATAAAGCTCGGCTTGATGTTTCAAGATTTGCAAAGCTGCATCGCCACACACCCTTCGGGAGTAGCCGAATGATGGATTAGACCTGTTCTTACTAAGGTAATTCCGATGCAAGACGCACACACTTTTCAAATAAACCAGGTCAGAGTACAGCCTGTTCAGTATCATATAAGGCTGATCTGTGAATGATAAAGCCAAGGATTTCATTCGAAGGCTAGGAGGGACATCATCATGCGCCTTGCAAAGCTCGGCGTCTAACTTCATTGTCTCTTCATACGACGGGGTTTTGAATGCTAGTGCATGCCGATAGATCCGCCGGAAAACCCTCGCTAGTTTACTCTTATGACAATAGTACAACATCGGCGTTGAGTCAGTGGGCGGTCGAGAAGGTGGGAGAGCTTTGCAGTCCTCGTCAAAATCTGTATCAAACAGGTTACTCGGTGGCTCAGTGTCACATTCTTCCTCGTGTGTTATGGCGGGTAACCCAGCCTGAAAAGAGAGTAGAAGATCAAAGGCCTCTAGGATGAAGAAAGTCCTTCTCCTCATTTCGCCTTCGAACGGGGAAATGTTGGCGAGATGGCGAGGATCTCTGTGATATCCCATCTTCATTGCAAGGCGCGTGCTCATTCCCATGATCATCCAGGCGTCAGTGTCGTGTTCGTCCTTCTGTATATACTTGCATACTCCATATAACAATAAGGCTTCCACAGAATACGGCTTGGCTTTCAAATATTTGCCGGTCATAAGAGCCTGGCCAGCCTTTTGAAAGAACGTCTTTCTCGCAGGACTGTGGGAAGAACCAGCAACGTCGTGAGCTCTGACTTCTTCGTTCTGAGACCCAATGTACAATGCGGAAAAGAGCATCGAAATCCAGAGGAAAGAGACGGAAGTAGGTTCGGCCCAAAAAGATTCGTACTAAGCTCGATTAGTACTCTGAAATCCTATCTCGCTTCGTGGAACGTGCCTCTCTGAGAAACTTTCCGGTGTGAAGGATCGCTAGAGGGGTCAGCAGGGGTTTCTGGCTGATGGATGTACTTACGGGTTTGACTGTGCATCGAGTTGAAATATACAGAAAGGATTTTGTCCACTTTTGGTCTTGGTGGTAGAGAATTGCAAGCATCCATCAGTGTCAGTGTCAGTGATCGAGTTGTACCGAGTATAATTTCGGGGTCGGGGGAAGAGGTCGAGGGTAAAACGTCCTCGCTGTCATCTGGTTCCTGCTCCAGAACGCCTCGGATGTCTCGAATCTAGTTACATCAGCTAAGTGTTGATTCTGTTGCTACCGCAAAGAACACTGACATTCTCCAGTATTGCTGTCCAATGGGTGGCGCTGACGTAGGTTCTTTCTGAGACATTCATGTTCAGATGTCCTCCCGAAGACGAATTCGGAATTTGTGGTGAGCTGTAAATGGGTAAATCGCTAGAGCGTTGATCATCTGCTTCATGAGGAAGTGGCGTCTTGTCGCCATGACTCTCAAAATCGTCTTTGGTTGTTCGCATGAGACTCGACACCATTTTTTCGAGCTGCTGTAAGCGGAGCTGTGCTTCGGAATCTCTGGATTCCCCTCCGCGCCTGTCGTGCCCTGTCGCGCAGCCCTTTGAGTAGGCGCATGAGGCCTCATCCTCCCTCTTTGAGCAGGATAGGCAAGGGGACTGTCGGTCACACTTCAGCCTATAGGGACTGTGAGCGGCCAACTGCCAAAATCAGGGTGCCATAGAAGACAAACTTTCGAATCCTACAAGGCAAGCAAGATACCGACTTGCGATTCCGTTTCGTCACTTGAGACTCCGTGCCATTCTTTGTAGTATCACGCTTCGCCACTCGGAAAACATTCTGATGTTGAGACAGTCCAGACATGCTGAGTTGAAGATGCGAAAGCTGTTGCGATGTTGAATTGTTTGTAGCCCTTTGCGTTCTTTTTGTGACATGAGAAATGACAAGAGTCGAGGTACGGAAAGTTGAGGGCGCTTCTCTTGCTATCTGATAATGGTGGATGCTTTGGCAGAGTATCTGTGTATCATATCAGGTCACTTGCCATCTGTCAGTTGATTGTTGAAACATTGTCAAGATACATCGCGGCTTCGTCGTGTAGGTGGTAAAGCAAGTACACAAAGGAAAAGAGATAGGTACCGTAGACACCTACATTCGATGCGGAAGAAGCCGATGATGAAATGCGCTAAAGAGCCTAGCGCTGTTACAGGATAGACCTGTTGCGAATAATACAACACAACATAAGGGTGAACAATCGAGCCATCGAGATGCCAGGATCAGCAGAGTCTACTCGCTCGATACAAGTGAGCTACGACTCCTCAGCCCGCAACAACTCATAGCAAATAAGGGTATGCTTGGGTTTGCTGCCTCTCATCGTAATGGAAAGCTACACATCGACTTCCAACTAGCAAGGCTCCCAGTGGGCGACCGCGGACTGTCCAACTAATAGTCTGGACCGGTCCGTTGGACCGTTTAGCGGACCGTGATGAGTATGTTCTATTGTCAACAGGTGGTGGACCGGTCGACTAATAGTGCACCGGTCCAATGTTGGTGGCCACATCTGTAGCGAATATTTAGTTATGATTGCGTGTATTAAGACCCAAGACGCGCACTCGATATCCTCTACTATCAAAGATGGCTATCGATATCTATTCTATACCTGTCATGTCCTCGGAGCCGGAGCGTGTATTTTCTGCGGCTAAACACACAATGTCAGACCAAATGAACAGTCTTGGTGCTGAGACCATTGAGTCTCTAGAGTGTATGAAGTCATGATTTAGGCTTAGGATCTTTACAGAGCAAGATCTAAATACTACCTTTGAGACTATGGAGGAAGGAGTTGTTGAAGCATTGGAGGTTTAATCAGACCGGTGCACTCTTCCAGTAAACGGTGGACCGTTCTGAAACTTGGACCGCCTATGGACCGTTGGTACAGCCTAATTTTAAACGAGGTGGAAGGCTCTGGGTTGCACCACTGGGAGCCTTTCCCACATCACCCAAGACGAGCACATCCTCAGCCTCAAAACTCACATCAGGCCTCTCCCGCAAGACATTCGATCTCCAGAACTTTTGGGACAGCACCTTTGGGAATCGGTTACACCTGACGATGAGGCGCACGTCATCATCCTTGACTTTGCGAACCACGACCCAGTAATCACCGCTGACCTTGCCAACCCAATACCGTTGACCATCTTCAAGCTGCAGTTGGGACGAGTCCCCTGCCGTTGCTCTTTCCATTGTGAGGTCACGGCAGACTGCGGTGGAGAGAAGTCCACCACGGTATTGCCACTTTGGTGCCACAATGTTCCTGCATGCGTGGTTGGGACTTTCCAAGCAGGTGAAAGTCACCGTTGCAAATGTAGCGCATGATTCAGAGTCTTGGAGTATACGGGTCCAGGCGTTCTCATCGTTGCATGGAATCCTGACACCGTAGGATGAAGACGAAGCATCAGGCCATAGGACTGACAGATATGCAGCCTTGCGATCGACGCCGGTCTGTTGGAGCAGATCTAGGATATAGGAAACAATTGCAATTAGACAAATCTTCTCGTCGCTGCTGAGCATCTCTATCCAGCTCTTTAAGCAGATGGATCCTTGGAAGGCCGCTCGTGCATTCGGTAATATTTTGTGCCATTATTCGTATTTCAGGGTGTCAACATGCGCAAACATCGAGTCCTCAATCAGCTCGCGTAGAGAGACTCTCTTGGCAATCCCAGTGCATAAGCTAATTTGCAAGCCCCATGGAACAGTCAACATGCGGAGATTCGGGAAAAGCGACCATTGCTCTACTAGCTGCTGTTTGACCGTTTTGCCAAGTTTCCTGGCGTACAAATTTCCCACTTGAAGAACAGTGTAGTATCCAGTCTGGAAGGCGACTTGCCTCTCCGCCAATTCCCAGTAATCCTTTCGCGTGCCTAGATTGCACAGAAATGTCTGTGACGTTTTACGACATTTCTCCGGGTCTAACGGACAAGCGGATCGTATGTTGACGGCTCCGATTTGAATCTCATCCCAAGCGTCAAACATTTGAAAGGTTCTCATCTCATTGTAGGAGTCAAATTGCGGACTCCAGTGGAACATAGGCTTGATTGGATTGTGACTCGTACTGCCAGAGCGGACGGGCCTGATCACGCCTCCACCTATCTCGATAGCATAAAGGCGACATCCATATGGAGCTCCAGCTTCGGAAATGAAAAGCCCTGGGCCCCAGGTTTCAACTAGGTCTACTCCCCGACCTCGAAAGTCAACAGGCGCGTTAGGCAAGGTTTGGGATGCTGAGGAGGCGGTCATAGCAGACACGAGTTGAAACACAAATACAGAGCCACCGATCATTTCTCCAAGACAAGTAAGCTCGTGTAGATTTGCCTTGATACTCAGACTCTCGTCTCCAGTTCCGAGAAGTTCGAAGTCAGTCAAATCATGACTTGAGGAAGGGCAGGACAGTGGGCCCAAGTGTCCCTGCGTATAGAACACTAGTCCGAGCCCTACCAATTGCGTGGCCAGTGCACAAAAGTGCAATTGGTAGTCCACGGATAATTGACCCTGTACTGGACCATGGAGAGTATCACTGACATTTGAGGAAACCACAAAGATACTCAAGATCCTTCCACCTATGGTAGAGCAGGCTGTGAGGTCTCTGGTCCAAACTCTGGAAAATCCTCCTAGGGTCTGGGGCCGCAACGCCAACAAAGATTGACGGAAGTCTTCCAATGTTTGGAACGCGATGCTCACCATATCTACTCCGCGAAATTGCGAATCCGAAGCGCTTCGAGAAACCAATAAGGTAAATACATTACAACAGTATTCGTGATTTTGAAGAGCTGCTGCTGCCTTGCAGAATCTTGTCATAGCATCTTTCAGAAAGTCGATCTGCTTTATCTGTGCGTCGGTCAGTTGGCACAAGTCTTTCGTCTCATTCTGGGTTACAGACGCAGCTGAGTGCTTCAGGTTCAACGGATCACGGCTTCTTGAATTCATGCTGCTCTCAGATAAAGAAACAGGAGCCTGAGGTCGGCGCTGATGGTCTTCTTTCTGAGCCGTTGTATCTTTCGGTCTCTCAACGAGCTCCTCAGACATATGTATGGAAACCGTAGTGTCGCTATGGCGAAAAATGATTCTTCCAGCCTGGGATTTGCCAGTGTTCCAAGGTGATACTCCAGCAAGCCCACAGTAATCAAGTACTATGCGACGCATTTGTTCGTGGTTGCAAGCATCCTTGTTGGCCTTCTGCGGTGCAGCGATCAAGCCACCCAACTGATCATTCGCAATCCCTCCTTTGTGAACACAATTTGGTTGATGACATTCGGTCACCAAATATTCGATGTCCAACAGGTTCCAGTCTATTCCCTCTGGGTCACAGCGCTTCTCGCTATCATCTTCAGACAGCCATGGACCCGCTCTTACTGATTTTTGGACCATTTCGAGCATCTCCGGAACGGTGTGTCCCATCATCTGAATATCATGAAGCCAGACGAACTTGCCTTGGGCGACACAATCAAAGCGATCAACAATCAGAGACTTGAGTATGCTATCAAGCGACTCAACCGTGACCCTCTCTAATAGAAGCGGTCCTTTGTTCACGTAGTCCAGGACAGAGACTGCGAGATCCACGAGCTGGCTAAGCAATTTGCTGTCCTCCAAAATGTCGGCTTCTCTGAGGACATCAACAAAATCCTCGATGTCCAAGGAGTCCTCTGCCTCCTTCAACTTTACATTGAGATACCCTAAAACCTCCAGAAGCCGCCTCGCATCCCAATGCTCGAGACTAGAACGAGCTGTAATTTCTTTGGTCAGCGTGATAATTTTCTCTAGGGCTAGGTCCTTGATCCTCAGAGATTCTTGACCCCCCCACTTGAAAAGCGATATACCCATGTTGGAGAGAGAAACCTCTTTTGTTGGATACGCTATTGCGATGCTACTGCGAGTGAGCAGGCACAGCTCGATAAATCAAATTGACGAGATTGTATCTTTGTCGAGAAGTTTGAAGATGGCAGTTTGAAGATGGCGATGTTGTACATTGCTGAGGCTGGGTCAAACATTACCTAGGCAGAAGTGCGGGACACCCCAGCACTAATCACGTGCGCCTGTAGATTGAATGACGGACGCCCAGGTATCGAGCGGTTAGATTTATGCACCTCGGCCTTCCTTCGTCACTGAGCAAGGCGCAAGGCGCAAGGCGCAAGGCGCAAGTCCCAAGAATTCCACGGCTCGGCCAGCAAAAGAGCTATTACTAGCATATGTGCGGAGCAGAGAGGGTACTCATTATGGACGAATGCAAAGTCGGCAAGGATGGCGGACAGTAATGATATGCGCGATGTGGATTTCTTCTGCGGTCTCTTCGGGATGCCTGACAGCTCTGATCGATCAATCGGGTTTCGTGATCCACTCTGGACCGCGCTTTTGAGGCTGATCGACTTATTCATGATCTACTCAGTTGCGATTTAAGTCGTGATGACCCGGTCGTATGTTCGAACGTCTTGATCGCTGATTGGGGTCCTATCCTACGCCCTCTTCGAAACCCCGACTCAGGGTTTCTCGGTTCTCTTTCGGTCAGGTACATTGCATCTACTCGGTGAGTAGAACAAGATGAGCCTTTAAAACACAAGAAATGGGCCAGTCTATATGATGCTGTGAAGTGCGGTAGATTCAAACTGTGTCTAAGATGTCGGGGAGCATGAAGTGTGGAGTACTTGAGCGTTTCTTACCCGCAGTCTGTATGACGCCTCCCGACCAAGACGACACCTCGTTCTTACGACATGCGTTAGACTCGATTAGATATCAACGCGCCTAGCTGTTCTCTAAGCTCTTAGAACCCCGACGGTCACATCGGCGATTCCAGTATTGTCCACATCGCCATCACATCGTAACAAGTTTATACTGGTCCCCAGGATGTTTGTGGATAAGTGTTGGAGGGCTAAGTCTCACGATCGGACCAAAAGCATGATGGGGGCTGAATTCAAGATCATCGGCTGCAGATCAAGATGAATGGAATAGATTTTGAGTGACTCGCCTGGGTTTGGTGCCACTTCTCCCATTGTAAGAACTGCTGAAACCATTGTTTGAAATGGAAAGGCCAACTTTGGATCAAAAGTCGACTCGGTGTGGTCAACAATGCCAAACACTGAAAGCGGCCATTCTTGTGCAGCATTGTTCAAACCCTCAGCTTTCAACCTCAAAGCAACCGACAAAGGGACTTTTGGGGCCGTCAAAGGTCTTGGTTACAGAGACAAAGCGAAAAAATAATCGCCTGTCGCGAATCTCAGTCCTCTTGTTCCCCTTATGACAAAGAAAGACGAACAGCGCCGTCCTTTTTAGAAGGTGAGCAATCGCTTTAGATTGCCAACTCACTGCCCGTCAATGGAGCTACGCTCCAAAACCACGACCCCATCATGTCGTCCTTCGTCCAACCTCGTTCAGCGCCTTCGTTGCCGGTCAACGAAGCCGCTGAGCTCTCCCCCACGCACTCACCCAGGGACCCTTCCAAAACATTCTCAAGAATCATAAGCCACATAAACTTCGAGCACGAGATTTCAAGCCTAAAGCTAGCCGTGCCAAAGACTCCATCTACTCGCCGAGTCTCAGTCCAAAGTCGCGACGTCCAGATGTACTTGGCTAATACGCCGCGCCTAAACACTCCACGTGCCTTGGCAAGAGAGGTGCCAAAGACGACTTCGACCATCATGAGCCATTGTACGCTTCCCGCCTCCAACCCAGCCTCGTGTAAGCCCACACCGAGAACTTCACTCATCGATGCGCCCTCAGCCATTTCCAAGCCGATCCAAACCCGCAAAATCAGGAAAGAACCACCTTCTAAACCCTTAACCAGACCCGAATACACAACCCAACCATCAGCGCAAACCCGCTATGTCGACATGCTCTTAGGTCTGGACACCATTCCTCGCTCTCACAACCTACTCGCCTCCTTCAGCACATGGATCCTCCTGGCCGGCTTCATCGTCGTTCCCGGCACATTTGTCAGCGTCGAGGAAAACAAGACGCTGCAAAACGACGCCAAGAACAACAGGGTGGATCATGTTGTGCTCAGCACCGTCAAACATGCTTCGTTAATCTGGGTAGCTGGGTTCTGCTGTGTCGTTGGTAGTGCAGGTATGGTGTGGCTTTGGTGGCGGTGGAGACATAATTATGTCTGGTTGATTAATAAGATCTTTCTGTGAGTGACTTACCCGCCCTGAAACTTTCGTGAGAAAGAATACCCATCACTGACGCCGCCGTAACAGAGTCGGGCTTCTCAATTCGATAGCTGGATTGATCTCGACGCTCATCAACGTCTACTCGCAGCAGAAAGGTAGATTCTCCATCACTGCCAAGGTCACAGTGGGCGCTACGGCATCTTGCACCGTCATCACGGCGATCCTGTACTTTTTGTACAACTTCTGGATTCTCCAGAGTGTGAGGGTTAAGCATCAGAAAGAGATAGAGCTAGAGTCCGAAAAGCGGGCAACATTTTATCAACTGCCTGACAGTGAAGCGCAGAAGTAAGGAGCTGGGTACTGGGCGATGGATGTTTTGTAGAGGTAAAGGCTTGGAAGGAATTGTTGCACGCCATGCTGACGTGAAGCCGAGGGCGGAATAAGGTATGTTCTTTTATTGAATCACAGAATCTTTCTGACCGGGAAAGTACACTTTAAAGTCTGTAAGTGACTAAACATTATCAGAGCGCTTTTGCAAAAGTGGTCTCATGTGAGGCGCAATACGTGGAGTTGATGCAGGTAGTCTCAAGTTCGGGGTACGTGGAAGGAGTTGGAAGGAGACTTTCCGACTTTCGAGTAGCAATTGAGAATGATAGTGCCAAGATAGGATCATCCAAGAAGGGACTTCTGACCATGATAATGACCATGTCAATAATATTCACAGCACGATCAACATCTTTTGGCCATATTGTTTACCGTTACCCACAGCAGACGTCGACAAGGGCTTCTTCCGCCTGCTAATGCGCGACGATCTCACTCGCTGTCTTCCTTCGTCGAAACGTGACAAGACATTGTATTTCTCTTTTGACAGTACGCGTTTGGAGCGATGGAGAGTCGATGTTCTTGTATTAGCGCCAAACCCATTCCGGACCTTTCTCCTGCATGCATGATCCACATCTAACCCTTTTGGGCAGGTCCGATATTCAATTTTGGCCTAGGTACTACTAGTCTCTTGGCGGCGTCTACTCGACAAGGCTATGTACATGTACCTGGGCTGTGCCTGCAAAACGACGTCAATCAGTCTTTCGATCCTGTTATGCATCCACTTATAAATAAAGCCTCATATAAAATGCATTATGCCTCTTTACCTGAAAGCCGAAACTGTTTTGCACTCTTCTCCCACGCAGAGGAAATGAACATCCCGCCATGGAGGCTGTTGCCGCTGCAGCCAGCATTGCAGGCATCATCGCAGTGGTCGGTCAAAGTATCGACGGCCTTGTCAAATTCAGCGATTTTTTCTCCGATATATCGTCAGCGTCCAAAACCATCAGCCGTCTCTTGAACGACATCAACTCGCTAATTCAGGTACTCGAAGATATCGGTGATGTACTTGAACGGGCACGAGCGCGACGAAATTATCAAAATTTTGCTTCTCTGGACATCAAGCTTGAGGATTGCGCCAAAGATGTGCAGATCTGGTTGGCAACTGCGAGACTGCTGCGCCCTGCTTCCGACAGCGGGGGAAAGGCCTGGTTGAGGAAGTTTCGCTTGGCTGTGAACAATACCGCTATCCGGACAATAAGGGAAGAAATCGCAAGGCACAAGCAGACGCTATGCCTTAGTATTGAAGTGTTTGGGAGGTACATGATATTTCTGCTCTCTCGACTTCGAAATATGTCCTTGAGTATTGACAGCGGACTCAGGACTATAGACATCGATACATCGAATCAAGTTCATCAGATCGGTGGCCGGTTCGACGAAGCGCTCTCAACCTCGCTGTCTGTTCATGGCGCTCACGAAGAAGCGCTTAGGCGAATTGAGCATTATTCGTTGACCAGTATGCATAGCTCTGCCCATAGCATCAGGAGCATGGACAGTATCCGCACAGAACTGTCAAGGCTCGAAGCAATGATTACCACCGCCAGTGTTACGCAACCGTCAGAAACCGAGGTCGGGATTAATCATACAGGGCCTGGTCCCAGTCGTACTGAAAGACAATATGGCACAGTCACAGACGAAATAAGCCAGTATCCATATCTGTCGGACTCTGGTCCACTGCCTGGACACGGTCGGGAGAGCGCTACTGCTAAAAATTCGGGCATTGATCTCGCCCTACAACATGATTCCACAAATGGAACTCAGGAAAGCCTTGATCGTAATAGTCAAGCTCAACGGACAGAGGACATGGCCGGAGAGCACTATATTCAACCTGATTCTCACGAACCTTCCACCAATCATCGCTCATCCTTGGAAAAGTCCGAGGATGTCAATAAGCGGCTTATGGAGAATCCTTCCGAAGGAGAAAATAAAAGTAGCGTCCTATATGCAGAGTATTCCAAGCATCATCGGTCGCGTCAACACCAGAGTCCCAGGACTGATATTGATTGCGACGCTCTTCACCCTATACTGCGGCAGTCTTTAGCAACCATCTACCCTCCTGAGGTCGTGAGATATGTTTCACTCCGACAAGTCACCGCTCTCTGTGAAGGTCACATTGATCTACTCGACAAACAACCAAATGTGCAGATGTTGGCATTTGGGAAAACGAAAGAGAGAAGCTACGTAGATAGTAGTACTCTGGCATCTGCGCGACCATCTATGATCAAACTCAGGGATCATTTGATAGAGCTTCAAAATGCCATCAAAGTCTCTAGGGAGCAGTGTATTCAAGCAGGCTACTCGCTATCAGAGCTGGACAAGCTGCTTTCCCTACCGGGTAGCGGCAGCTCCGCCCCCGCCAATTAGGCATCGCCAACACCAGAGATCCATAGCGGAGACGACAGTTCCAGTATTTATTCCGAAGACTTTCACTCATCCCTGGAGTGAGCGGACCTTGTCGCCTTGGCAAAGTCCTCCGCAGTGAACTAGTTGAGTGTACAGTCAAACAGCTGCAAGCATCCGTCCAGCAGATCTGCCTAGCACCTTCTTCAAGTATGATTCCGGCTCTATTTCGACCAAACGAAGTGAAAAGAGTGATCCTCATAGGTCCCTGCAAGTATTTCCGGAGGATTGAAGCAGAATGCCCTAGATTTACAGAACTCAAATTTAGGGGCCGTGGGTAATCTGGTCCTTACTCAAGCTGGATGATGTTGTGGGCTAAATACTACTCCAGTAAGTCGATTCCTTTTCATAGCCACACTCTTCTCAGTGGCATTTTATGATCAGACAAGACAACCCTTCTTGACCATTGCTCAGCTTGCAGGAATCTATCTTACGACACATGCGTCGATTTGCTCACACTCTTCGTGGATGGTACTCCAAACAAAAGCGTCTCTCCTCGAGCCTTCCCTTCCCCTCTCCCAATGTTTTCGCCAATCTCTTATCCAACGCATCATACAAGGGTATCATGCCCTCCACCCCCCCTCCCAGCCTCATCTGCAAATGCCCCATCTTCACCTCCACCCTCTTGAAACGCGTCAAACAGCCCAGCGCATCTTTAAAGTAGCCTGCAGGGCTACAGAGCCCTATCAGGAAGGACGCATCCAAGACAAAGTCAATTTCCACCACGCAGCGTTTGCGCTGTACGCTGGCGTCCAACCTTGCGAAATGATTGATGAGCATCGCGGCAACTGTGCCGAACCTAGGTTTCTCATAATCGAACGAGAAGGCCGTGCCGACGTCGAGATTGATGGTGACATCTTGTAGAAATGCCAAAGCTGGAAGCTTTTCTACCCCCTCATGCAGCGGAGGCGAGCCGGCGGAGAAAGCGTGGAAACGGAAATGGCCAAGTCGATAGAGTGATCTTTTTGCCTCTTCGTACATCGATCTTGACACGTGAAGGATGGCTAGGTGGGGATGCTGATGCAGTGGAAGAGACGAAGGGATCTCTCCCGCCCGGGGGTTCTTGACTGAGAATGTTGTTGTCAGAAGGAGTCCATAGATGAGGTCGCGCACTTCCTGAGGTAGAGATAGGAGAGCTGATCTGGGTTCGAGTGTGTGGTTCATCGCCAAAGGATTCATATTAGATCGCCGAGGAGGCCACGGCAGTGTGTGATCTCAAGGTAAGTAATAAGACTTGCTGATGGAAGGAGACAGAAGTAGGTGGACGTCCCAATTCAAGACATACCTTCGACACAAAATGACGGAAAACTCAAGCCTCTCGCCATTCAAAACTCACTTGAGTAACCTACAACACCCACACCATCAGCTTCATCACCCAGCGTACCGTTGTCGCAATCATACTTCTGTCATTACACGGCTTCCATCACGAAGAATACTCAAGCGAATTCACTCCACTTCCTCCACAACTACATCCGCGCCTCCATCCTCGCAACAACACATCTCATCTCGCCGCCTCACCCACAGACTCACCCCACCCTCGCCGCCGCCCTAAACGTCCCACACAACACCACGTCTCATCCCCTCTCGCCATCCCCCAAGCGTCCAATCTCGTCTCCCAAGACGCAAAACAACCCCTCCACGACCACGGCATCTTCCCCTTCGACTTTCCTCCCAACAGCTTATCGTGAGTCCACCTAGCCATTTTTAATCCCACACTTACCACAACTCGTCCGCTGACTCCGAAAACACGCAGACTATCAAAACCTAAACAAAATACCCTGAAAACGCATGCAACACGTGTGGAGAGGTCCCAGGGTGAAGCGACATCGGAAAAATGTTTTGTGGATGAGCTAGTCTCAAAGGAAAGCCATAGCGGCGGAAATATCTTGGCTTCCATACTTACCAACCGCCGACGCGCGAAGACGCGTCCCCCGTGTGCGCCTACTTCATCGGAGGGGACCAGAAATCAACGTTCGCTTATCCTCGAAGCACAGCACCACCTCCTCCCTTCCCGTCCCGCATTCCCTCAAGCCGCTCCCCCAGCCGCCCATGACCCGCAATCTCATCCCTCATCCCCCAACGCCTTCGCCCCCTCCCCGCTTCCACACCCCCATACCTACTCGCCCCCACAGCCCCCGACCCCACGACACACCGTACCCCCACAGCCTCCACCCCCGCGCCCCACCACCAAGCGCCACCGTCTCCTCAGCCGCCTCGCCAAGCCGCAACACCCTCGCCGAAACCAACCCGCCACGGCGATCGTCCCATTTCCACTTCAGCGCCTTCAGCACCCACCGTCCTATCAGCGACAACCGGTCGCGCGCGCAGATCGCCGCGCCCAAGAGACCTAGCAAGAGGAAAGGGATTAGATCCGCAAGGACAAAAGGCTCCGGCGGGGGTGGCCCGGACGGGGGATCGTAGTAGGGCAGGAGAGGGGTTCGAGATGAAGCATCGTAGGGTCGCGAGTGTGTTGTTGTAAAGGGGGGATCGTACGGCCGGAGAGAGGTGCGTGTGTCACGCTGAGGAGTGCGGTCGATATAGGGATACGTGGATGCGTTATAGATAATAGCCGGGCTGTGGGAAGGTGTTGATGGGATGTGTGACTGAGGGGCCCTTAAGGAAGGCGGCAGAGCAGCAGTCGGGAGGTCGAGATGCACTAACGGAGGAACGAAGCCGATGTGTGCCGCTAGGATATCGTAGGAACTTTGCTTGAGCTTGTATTTTACTCCGGAGCGACAGTATGGGATCAAAGATGCCGTGTTGACGACGACCCGCACCTCTGTCTTGACGTAAGAGTTCGCGCGGAGCCGAACGCCGCCGTCGAGGAAGAGGAGGGTGCCATTGTCAGGGTGAGCGTCGCTGGGGGAGATCGGAAGGTGGAGAGCGCGCAGACGATGGTTCGTGGGATATTTTTCGGTCAGAGTGCGGCCGTTGAAGGAAGTGAGCTTCTGACGTTAGCGGAGACTTCCGAGAGGAGTCCTGCGAGGTGACCCCGAAGGGTCTGGAGGAGGACGCTGACAATGAATACGGTAGCCTTGCCCTCTGCTAGATTGGTGGACAAGACCATGACAGGATGACCGAAGCAGCCGGCATCGATGTCTACACCGGCGAGATGGCGGTCGTCGATGTCGCTTTTCTTCGGCAGCCACAGGATGCAACCGGGCTGAGGAGCAGAGTATTGGTGAGCTGTACCTTGCTCGCGGCGCGCCGCCACAGGCGATGGGCCTGAGGATCTCCGTGTCCGGGGCATCGTGTCGTGACGGTCAAAGACGACCTCGAGATGAAGATGGTCGAAGAAAGGGCGGCACACTCGCCAGCCCCGCTTTCTGCCCTACAAGGCTATAGGATCGTTGTGAT
This sequence comes from Platismatia glauca, assembly GCA_963556305.1. Lineage (NCBI taxonomy): Eukaryota > Fungi > Ascomycota > Lecanoromycetes > Lecanorales > Parmeliaceae > Platismatia > Platismatia glauca. Next base: position 140,161 of record OY745767.1, read on the forward strand.
CCAACGCAGAGACTTGAGCCTTACTCATGTGAGAGATAGCCTGGTAGGTATGCCAGAGCGAACTTCCAATCACAAAGTTGCGAGCGCTTGGTGGAGCATATCACGTCCCTGCTGTGCACACTTTGCGAGACCCGAGGCCGATGCCAAAAAGAAGCGAGCTCAGCCGAGGCTGTCAGCAAGGCGGTTCGTGCAGCTTCACTTTCGTATCAGTCCCGACTGAGAAAATGTGCCAGCTGATACATAAAGTAGCAGTCTGCATTGACGAGCTGGCTCGACAGCCCCACTTTCTGCCCTACAAGGCCACAGGATCACTAGCTATGATCCAATCAAGAGCCCGCAGCCCCACTCACGTAAGACAGACCTCGATAGGCACGCCAGAGCCAACCTCCAGTCACAAAGTTGAGAGCGCTTGGTGGAGAATCATCACGTCCCTGCTGCGCACACTCCGCAAGACGCCAGCCCGATGCCAAAAAGAAGCGAAAGCAGCCGAGGCTGTCGAGCAACGCGGCTCATTGGACAACTTCACATTCATATCAGTCCCGACCGATAAACTGCCCCGGGTGATAAAGTCGCCGTCTACATTGACGAGCTTGCCGAAAAGGTGCCGAGACGGTCATCTGTCCGGCGTCAAACATCGGGACACGGCGTCAGTGGCATCTCACTTGCTCTGGAACAGGCGTTCGTGAGATGGAGATGCAGACCTGCTCCAAGGACAAGAATTCCATGCTGTGGAACCCAGGATCGTCCGCAAAATCCAGGTTCAATAAGATGCGGCAACATGTATCCCGTCAACGCGTCAAGCAAAACGAACCTCGCATCCAATCCCACCTGTACCATGCTCGCTCTCTTGTTCTCCGTCAGGTGCGGTCGAGGATAGAATTGCGTCCTTTGTGCAAGGTTGCCCAGTCGAAGCCAGGCAGGGCCGCCTGGTCGAGAGAAACCTGTAGATAGATATCTTTCGAGCCGGCGTTGAACAAAAAACATCAAAAAACGAAAAAGCCCAACCAATCAAAGTCGTCGGGCTCGAACCTTGCGAGGAGCAAAAGGAAAACCATCCACTGGTAGAACATTCAAACCGCAGTCTCATGAAGACCAGAAAGCCTGTGCTCGTCCATGTGGATGCAAACCCTCGAACTGGCATGAGTGGAAAGGTTTGAGGCAACGTTACCCACTCAGTCATACTGCCGATGGTAGCACTCTTACCGAAATGGTACATAATCCAAAAAGATAAAAAAGGGTCAACGCCAGCATGAAAGTCAGCGTGATCAATCGCCACGTTAGAATGTTTCCGCTAATCTGGAGTCTGGAAGCATGGTTCGGACTTCGGGCTTCTTCGTTGTCGCTGACGTCAGCATGCAAACTCTTCGGCGGAGTCCTTTCCCATAGACACCCACCTCAAACAGGCGGCGTCTGCTGGGATAACACGGGCCGTAATTGGAGGCCGTTGCTTGAAAATCAGAGGAGCCTTTGTGGAATCAGGCGGTGCATTTCGGTTGAAAGTAGCAAGTCAGACGTACGTCCAGGGTCAATGTCAGCTGCCATGGCTCGAGTAGAACTGACACTACACCAGCGTTCGATCCGGTGTGGAATGATGGCCTTGAATGATATCTCGGTTCCGAGAGCGCTCGAGGGCATGATGGTCTCATTAGTGGCTCGGGGGGATATGCTTATCATAATATTGACTCGAATTGACCAAAGGAACGTGCGCGGCTGACGACAATCCTCAAAACATCACCCACAACCGACCATGTTTCCTACTTCATCCCAAGGAACATATCGATGATCCGTCTTGTTCCACTTACCACTGTGCGATCCCGGTCTTAACGACAAGCTTGCCCACGTCAGCATCCCTCTCCCCCTCCACAACACTCTTGAGCATCTCCCCACCAATGCTCGGATGCCCGGCCCCCATCTCCTTCGCCTTCTCCGGTATGTTTCCTAAACCCGTGGCCAGGAACCCAGGCCCGACAGCCCAGACCTTGACCCCATCCTCCTTCAACTTATGGTTCCAGTCCACCATCATCATATTGAGTGCCGTCTTGCTGCAGCGATATCCAATAGTCTCGAAGTCCACGTTCTTGGGCCACCCGGCCGGCTGAGGTGGCGTGGGGAAGTACGCCTCGCTTGCCCGCGTGATATTGGAGAGCCCGGCCACGAAGATTAGGCGGGGATCGGCCGACTTGAGCAAAAGCGGCATGAATGTCCAGGTCAAGACCTGCGTGCCGGCAACGTTCACGTCGTAGGCCTTGGTGAAGCATTCGCGGAGAGAGACTCTACCAGCGACGAATTCAATGTCGAAGGTGGCCCCTGGGGAATATTAGTTCGTATGGAACGCCGGGGGATATAACAAGGAGTGCACACCAGCATTGTTCACGAGAACGTCGATATGCCCTGGACTGGCCTTGACTTGCTCGAAAGCCTTCTCGATCGACTCGTCACTGGTGAGATCGACTTGGATTGCTTCGACGGTGTTGGTCGACTCTGGACATTCCTTGTGGAGGGTCTCGATCGCAAGCTTAGCCTTCTCCGGAGAACGACTGCCAAGAAGGACGTGGTAGGCCTTTTCGGACTGCAGAAGCGCCTTGACGGTCTCGTAGCCGATGCCATTGTTGCCGCCGGTAACGAGAACAATCTTTGGGGACGCCATTGGTGTTGTTTGCTTTCAGTACGCTGAGTTTTTCTTTTCCGTGTCTCCTTCGCTAAGTGACTGGAGTTGTTTTGCGCGTCCATTGTGATATGGTAGGTATAAAAGGGAACGCTGCTTCGCAACCGGATTTAGGAGTTAGGAGATAAGCACTACACGGACACCCTATTTCCCTTCGTTGTTGGATTTCAGAGGGATCTAGTCCGTAATGGGTTCGATTCCTATTGGCGCTGGTACAGAAGTGTTGCGGTGCTTCTTCTTTTCTGGCAGCGCCAATAGCCCTGTTGCCTATGTTTCCCCGTGGGAGGTCGTGGGTTCGAATCCCAGTTGTAACCTGGTCTGGCTTGAGTGCAGCAGCAGGAAGTGGTTGTCCTTCGTCCGGGGGCACGAGCCGTGGTTATGGGTCGAGTGCAGAGGGCTTTAGTCCGTAATAGGTTCGATTCCTATTGGCACTGGTATAATGGTGTTGCGGTGCTTCTTCTTTGCTAGGATGCTCGAGGACGACGTCCTTGGTATCGTGGTTGTGCGTCTTTCCACAGCATAAGGACTCGGAGACCATACTGACCAAAGCGTTTTCGAACTCCGTAGATTACGGCCCAGCGGTCAATCGTCTTTCGAGAACTCACTTTGCTCTGGTACCATCCGACTCTCGGACTGTCGATCCATCATGAGGACAGTGGTGCATCGAAAGCCATCTCCGAGCAACTGCATAGCTTTCCCACTCTTTCTTCCCCGCATCGAAAGCGGTGCATCCCATAGACATCTTCGTATCCTCGGCCGGACGCCGTCCCATCAGACTCTCAACCTCTTCTTTCGTCAGCCCTCCTCCCCTTCCCCATCACCATCTCGCTCCCCATCCTCCACCCCTTCCATCTTAATATCCTCCTCTTCGCCCTCTCCCTCTCCTTCCTCCGTCTTCACACTCCCTTTCCTCTCCCTCGCCCCCACCCCATCCGTCTCGCCATCCTCCTTGAAGCTAAGAAACCGCCAATCCTCAATCTCCTCCGTAACACACCTCAGCCGATCCCTCACACTCTCCACGGCAAAACTCCCCAGCAGCAATCGCAAAGGCGGAAAACTGCAATGTCCCAACTGCCAGACCAACTCCGCGGCTTTGACCGCACTCGTAGGCTGCCGTTCCCCAAGCCACTGGACCATTCTTTTCGCGTGCCCCGCAGGTGATGTAGAAGAGGCGTAGGGGGCAGAGGCGGGTTTGATGAAGAAGTGACCGAAAGTGGGAAGCGGGGAGGCTTTCTCGGTGGAAGAGAGGGGTTCATCGTCGCGGACGTGCCCGGGCTCCACGAGCGTGGCGCGGATGTTGAAGGCGTCTGTCTCATACAACATGCTCTCAATCAGTCCCTCCACAGCGTATTTGGTAGCACAGAATGGACCTAGTCCCGGCACTCCCAATGATCCGCTGGTGCTGCTGAATATTAGATACCGCCCTCCGCATCCGCCCTCACTATCAGCGTCGGTCCGTTCGCGGAAGTACGGGAGTGACAGCTGGATGATGTTAAGTGTACCCCAAAAGTTGGTCTCGAATTGGTTCCTGATCTCATAATCATCCTGGTCTTCGCAAGCACCAATGACACCGTAGCCGGAGCAGTTGGCTATGATGTCCATTCTTCCCCAATGCTCCAGACTCTTTTGGAAGACGGCGTCGACGGTTGAGCGGATGCGAACGTCGCAGAGGAGTGGGAGTAATGGAGAGGTGTCCGAGCACGCATTCGTCGAGGAGGTATTGGGCGAGGCAGGAGAAATGGACTGCATACTCGAGAGAGTGTCCGTTAAACTGCGCCCAACTGCCGTGACGAGGTCGGAGTGAGCGAGGGCGGCTTTGACGACAGAGCGACCCATGTGGCCTGTGGCGCCGAAGACCTGAGGATTGGCTTGTCAGTAGGCATTGGACTACGCAGAGATTGCATTGGGAGCGCTATGGTATACTCACGACCCATACTCGCTGCTTCGCAAGGTTTTGCGGACCGGGTGGATCGCAGCTGGAGGGGAGTTGCAATTTAGAACCGAAGGACGCAGAGGAAAGCGAGTCCAATGCCGCATCAGCTTCATTGTCCATATTTTTGGTATCGTCGACTGCCCTGTCCAAGGGCAGCGGGAATTGCTAATTGGACATGGTGGACACGGTGGACACGGTGGGCATGGTATTCAAAAAGTCGAGGTCTTCGCCGGTAGAAAAAGAATTTGCCCTATTTTTTAGCCCGTGATGAAACACATTGCTGCCGACTTTGAACTCCTCCTCCTCACTATCAAGAGCTACGGAGATATATGTCAACACTTGGAGCAGAAGCGGAGCCAATTCTCTTTTGGGTATATGTACAAGCAAGCTATCTAATATCTATTCCATCCTGCCGACCCAGACCTTTGACACGACATGCCCACATCAGATATCCGAAATGATTATGTATGAGAAGCCAACATTAGGCAACATTAAACACAAGCCAATAGCCAATAATGATCCGACCCATCCTGTTCGACGACAAACCCTATCCCTAGGTGAATGTGGTGGTATCTCAGAAGTCCCCAGCACCTCGCTCATGATAGTAGTACTCGTAGAATTGGAAATGTATACAATGGAAAGAGTGGGAGCAGTGCGCGTGCGACCATACTGGCCTGCGTTTCGTGAAAGTCGTACCAAAACTTTTTCAGTAGCTGTGAATTAGGTGTGTGTAGTTGGTTTCGTAAAAGACAGTGCGTTTCGTCGTTCGCAAACTCTCGTGAGGTCTGCGGTGATCATGTAGAAGTCGGTGTCAGAACGCCGACGACGTTGCTCCCACTTGACTTGCGCGATGTGTTGGGGCCTTCAATAGAACTGGCATGCGTACTCGGCTGGGAGCCGCTCTGTGGAGACTGTGCGGCGCCAGTTGAGAGGGGTGGTGTGGGACCCACAGAGGTGTCGATGGTTGGAGGTGGAATACGGCCATCTAACATCTGTGGGGGGTATGGAGCGCAATAAATGAGCTTTTCGATGGCCGCGATTTGTTTGCCATACGAAAATCGCTTGAGGAGGGCTAATTGAGCTTTGGTCAGCTCGACGAAGTCATCCCATTCGGAGCCTTTGAGAACTTTCAGAAGTTTTTCTGCTCAACTGTCAGTAGTGTCTCCAAACAAAGCCGGAAAGATACTTACGGATCACGTAATTGCCAAATTGATCCGTGATCAAGATCTGAAGAGGGCTTTGACCCTTGTCGTTGACCGCTGTCATAGTAGCAACAATCCTCTGCCTTTCCTCCTTCGAGCCAGACTGTATGCTGTCCTCCACGACGTTGCTAGCGAACTTGTGCTTTGAGAAATTGACCAACTGGGAAGTCACAAGAGCAATGGTCCTGCCTCGGTCCTCTTCTCGGCCATGTTCAATGATGTGTTGCATTACATAATTGCCATACTGGTCGACAATCAGTGACGCAGCTGAGGCGTGAACTTCTTGAAGAACCGCCGTGCGAGTGTGCTCCTCGCAGTACTCCAGCATGCGCTGTATGACCCGGCAACCATACTGGTGGGTCGCCAATTCTTGAACGTGACCGGTAAAGGAGTTGATAATGAATTGAATGTGTTCAGCGGGTATTCTCTCGAAAGCCTTCTGGACCACATGGTTCCCATTCTGATCTTTGACGCATTTGAGAACGTTGTGTTGAAGTTCTCCGATCAGCTGGGCTTGTTGGTCGGTCAGGATGTGTTCCAAAGCCTGCGCGAGGTGAGTGAAAAGCAAGAATCAAGGGATTCAACGGGACCAACCTTCTGCACTACACGGCAACCGTACATCTGGCAAGACAAAACTACAACATGACCTTTCATCTGGTTGGCCAAGCCTCTCTTCTGTGATTGATTGCCGTGCTCAAAGAATTTCTGTATCACATAGTTTCCAAAGACATCCGTCATCAGCTGCACCGTATTCGTCATAAGCTCTCGATAGACCTGGTCTTTTTCATCGCTGTTGGCTGTCTCAAGCTCTCGTTGGATGAAACGAGCACCATACTGATCGCCACTGAATTCCACGATATGATGGTAGATATCCTATGGCGAATCATCAGTGGCGCTCTTTACAGTCTCAATTATGGCCCTACCTTGAGTTCATTGATCCGTTTATTAGGCTTGTTCATGGTATCTTTGAATTCTCTCATCAACTGGCTTTGGTCAACGTCATGATCCCTTGCAGGTCCCCTAGGAGCATTCGGCGCTGTGAGAAGGTTTGGTGCAGGAGGCATTGGGTAATAAGATTGGAGCTGATTCATTGGCAAGCCGCTCCGAGGGTAAAATTCATACGGATTCAATTGTGGATACTGATTCCGGAATTGGACAAAATTTGGGGGAGGCACCATGTAGTTTTGCTGCTCTTGCTGTATACCACGCAGCCTGCGGTCCAACACGGCAGTCGAGACATTATTGTTGTACCCACCACGGTTAGGACCGCGCTGTTGGTACGGAGGCGGCGTTCCGGCATTAGAGTAGAAGGGGCTATGGTGGTGACTATGGCGTGCGTCGCTGTTGCTCGGCGAGTGTGAGTATCGCGAAGCTATAGCCATGGCTCGATGGGTATTAGGCTGCGACATCATAGAGCCCGACCCACTGCCATGGGGAGAAAAATGTTCTTGATGGCTTTGATACCCGCCATCATCTCCGCTACTCCAGACGTCAGTGCCATTGGGCACGAAATCTTGAGGAAACTCATTTATATACTGGAGAGAATTGCCATTTGATGCATCTCTCTGCGCAGCGAATCCGGGCTGTTGGTTTTTCTGCCCCACGTTGAGCTTGTCCAAGTCCCCCATGAGATGGTTGAGCTGTGTCGGACTCAACTGTCCTGCGTACTTCTGTCTGGAGGGACCTGTGGGGATTAAGTATGGCGCAGCTTGTGCAGAAAGATTCGGACGGTGCGGAGCAGTTGATGTATTGGATGTGTTGTTTCGGAGATACTGATGGTTTGTTGTATCGCCACGGGCGCGCATCGAGTTCATTGTGTAGTCAGTGTCACTGCGTGAGGGTGGTATACTGCCGCTGCGGGATGCCGCGCCACCATCATACCCAGGCATGCTGAACGATGGTCGGGCAGGTTGCATGCTAAAGCCAGTATCAGTTCCCTCAAACGCTATCTTCCTTTGCGCGTATCGATTTTCCTCGTCGCTATTATGTCTTGATGTACGGCTGAAGTTGTTTGAATCGAAAGCATCAGAAGCTACGAAACTGCCTGAAGTCGGATCAAGGAAGCTTTTCTGCGAGGATCTGCTGGAAATCGTGGTAGATGGCTGTTGCATGGAAAAGTACGAGGAATTGACAGAGTTCGGTTCTGGAAACGCCTGAGGAATCAGGTGATTGCTATGTTGGCGGCTGATGGGAGAGGTATTCGAATGGTTTGTGTGCACACGCGAAAGGCCAGGCGAAGTGTCATCCACGGATTTCCATGAGCCGTGGCGCGCGTTGAAACTGTCTGATTCGGAAGAAGGTAGCAGCGACTTAGACCCGGTCACTGCTTCAGATGTCCCTGATGAAAGAAGATCATCTTCTCTCGAACATATCAGTGCGTGTCCGGAAGCACCATAGGGACCAATTGACTGACTTTGCGCTCGGCCATTATCTTGTATCCCACTCTTCATCCCACTTCCGATAGCACCGCCCGACGACCAGATGTCGCCATTCCAAGCGCTTGCTCCATTGCCGAATCCGGACCCGAATGCTTTGTTGGTCGCTCGTGGCTGCTCGTTATTGGATGCACCTGCTCCCAATCCGAATGGCCCAAGCCGATTGTTCCTGGTCTGCTGCAGACAGCGTCAGCTTTGGGCATCTATCACAGAGCTTAATCGGATCGCGCAAGACCTACCGTTGAGGTCATCTTTCCGCTTGTTATCGGTCTTATGTGGTATGTGCAAGACCGATGCGACGAGGGTGCGAAGGAAAGTTATTTCGGACAAGCAGGTTCATGCATTCGTTACGGACGGCACTTTATACAAGACCACCTAGTATGTATCAAGGTAGATTATGACTGCGAGCGATCGGTCAGCCTTTGGAGATGTTGGAGAAGCTTGTCTCGATGTGGTGGGGGAAAGGACAAGACTTACACAGGAGATGCTCGGTCTGAGAAGGTTGGTGAAGGGTCACATATACAAGTCCGAGCGGAAGGGAAAAGAACTGGAATGAATCCAAAGGATTAATATAAAGAAGATAAGAAGGAGCAAGGTGTCGGGCGACCCCTTCGTCGGAAATGCAATCGGATGTCAATCAGCAAGCAGCCTAAGAGTGGGTATAGGCAGATCGCAGGATCCCCGCACCAGGCATCCAGGGACTTTCACCGCCAGTTACCCACATAGGGACTCTGGAATGAAGAACGGTGATGTTGAGAGGTCGACGGAGAGAGAGTGGAGTCGACCGGCGAGGCAAGGGAGTGCGCAGGCTGTGCGCGTGAGGAATGTTTCTGGGAGATTTTGGGGGCAGCTTTTGGGGGAAACAATCAGAGATGGGGGTTCCGTTCGGGGGGACGGTGAGCGGGTAGGCAAGAGATGCTGCAGCAACAGAGGTGGAGAGTGAATCAAAGTCATGAAATGCCCAATGATCCCAGGAACAAAGAAAGTTGATGTCGATTGGAAAATGGAAAATGACCGTTTGGTGACAGAGTTGAGTTTCCGGTCAGATATGGCGTGTAAGTGTTTAAAGCAGGACTAAGCCAAATGAATTCTAAGCCCCAGGGTCCAATCCTGCTGGCGCCACGCTTAGCCTGCAATCCCATCGTCTTAGGGGCGGAACTATCCTCTTCGCCGGGGCATGCCCACCCAAAAATAGGTAGGAAAATAGGCGGCCAGCGCCCCCGGGACAGCCATGAGAGCACAGCAACGATCAGTCTCCCATCGGCAGAGGGATGACTCCTGTCCTTCTACGGAGTACGACCATTCTGCTTCAACACGTCCGGGTCCTGGCGACAATCGATGAATGGCGGTATCTTGGCGGAATCCAATACGAGGGTCCGTCCCCAGAGAAGACATGTTCAATGCAGGTCAGCAAGTGGAGGAAGGACATGATTGGCTATCCTCGCTTCTCCATCAACCGTTAGACCTCCCTTATTCGTCCCGTCTCCCCTGCTGCAGCTAGCCCTACCAGATTCAGGGGACCTTTTCCTCCTGCCCTCAGCAATACATCATCCTGCTTCCCACCCAAGCACACCCGCGACGACATTATGGAATGATGAATGCAGACCATCCTTGACCCACAGGTATCGTGCTTCTTCTTCGTGGAGTCGGGCAGAAGCGCTGATCCTTCTTTGCCCGGGTTTTGGGCTTGCTGAAGTGCGCCGGGAAGCAGGTCAGATCACGTCGTACGATCACCAAGAAAAATATGATGTATCGGACTTACTGGGAAGTGGGACATGGTCGGACATCTCGCTCTCAGACAATTTCCATCGATCACTGGTGACCGGCCCCTTGGTTATTACTGCTACTGTGTATGGAGTCCCTGCCCGCATGAACGTTATCGGGTGCTTCGTCCCTGTAAACGTCATGGATAGACCCGATGCCTTGGTGTGCACTCGACAAAGAATGCTCCGAATCTGCCACGGTCCATAGTGACTACTGCACTTGCTCGCATTCGAACGTGGTAGCAGGAGAGAATGACATGCAGAATTAAGGCTTTCCGTAAAGGCTTCTGTGCTTCATGATTCTCATTCGGTATTATTGATGATCACGAATCGATGGACTTGACCCTACCCAGATGATTAGATCCCAAGCCAACCCCATCCACGGTCCATAGTGACTACTGCACTTGCTCGCATTCGAACGTGGTAGCAGGAGAGAATGACATGCAGAATTAAGGCTTTCCGTAAAGGCTTCTGTGCTTCATGATTCTCATTCGGTATTATTACTGATCACGAATCGATGGACTTGACCCTACCCAGATGATTAGATCCCAAGCCAATCCCATCATCATGATTCGCTGTGAAGCATGTCCTTTTCCATCTACAAAGTATCTTATTGTATAAGCGCCGGAAGGAAATTACCAAAGTATAAAAACTGCCCGTTTTGTTGATATGCCAGACTAGAAGGTCTTGGCACCAGCCCTCACTCTCAGTCTCCTGAGTCCTGACTTCTTCCACTTTCTCGCCTTTCGACTGTCAACATCTTCATTGTCAACAACCACCGAGACGTGCAGGTAGCAGCTTCATTCCTTCAGCTGTTACTTCGCTTTCCCTTCCTTTCTCAATCAACTCGTCTCTCAATTCGACACTGTTCCATTCTCCACCTGCCCCTCCATTCTAGCGCGATTCAATGGTATGTACACTGCACGACCACGTCAATAAACGGCTCTTGCGGAACACTGACATCAATCCCAGAACTGCTACATTTATACTCTACCACCACCCTCATTACAGTCTCCGACACCATTTTCGCCCATTAATTCAATCGTAATCTTCACGCTCGTTCAGTAATGGCCGTCATCCCCAGACTCGTCGTCCGAGACGACTCGAGCAGTAAAACCACCATGACCCCTACCATGATGAAACTTCTCATCGCGCTCATTGTCCTGGTCTTTTTCGGTATCTGCCTTGCTGGCGGCCTGTTTATTCTCCGCGCTCGCCGAAAGGCCAAGCAGGTGGAGAAACTCGCCGACCTCCCATTCCACGCCAGCCGTCCGTCCTCCAAATTCTCCAATCATCGCCGCCTTACTGTCACCGCTGCTCCTTATGGCCGTCACTCGAAATCCATCAACATCTACAACGAGAAGGAGATCGCGATCGACGACTCCTCGCGACCAAGCTCTCCTTCAAGTCCAGTGCCTGAGATCCGTATCACCTTCCCCGAAGAGGAGGATGAAGTCGGAAAGAGCAAGTCCGGACGCGTGGTGGTGGTCAGCATCAGCGAAACAGGAGGGTTGGGATTGGAGCCCTATAGCGACGAACACTTACCGGCTTACCAACAATCCGACGCTGAGAGGTTCCAGTCCCTAGACTTAGACAGGATGGGTGGCTTGAAGGAGTTGGAGCGGGGTGAGAAGTTTTAATGCGCTGGAGCGTTGAACAAAGAGACCGGCCACCATCTCCAGCCGCTGTTTCTACATCTGCGCCGGTGACCCCACTCACATCTCAACAAACTCACGACTACGACTCTTTGCTACGAAGCCTGCTACCGATCAAGAGCCTGTTAGACCATACCATCGACGCTGCTGCGCTGAAATGATCGAAACTCCATCAACTTTCAATCGCTCTGTACTTGGGTATTCCGCCCAAGGCTTTCCCTTTCTGGTCTCTCGGGGCGGAGAGCCACAGCACATGAGCCCTTATAACTCTACACTTCGGCACAGCAGCAGTTTATAATGTATTTACTTAATTCAATATTTCATGACTCTCAACATACGTCTGTGGAAATGACCGTAAACGACTGACGTCATGGCCACAGGCTGACGCCCATGGCAAAGTAATCTAGTGGTTCAATTTCGTACTCATAAGACTACTCATGCTTTGAGGTCCCAACAAAATGCTAGGAAATCGTCGCTGGGCTGCAAACTAAATGGTGGGTGTTCGTTTGGAGGCGAGTTCTAATGCATTCCCTCAGAGGATGATGATAATAGCATGGGACCATCAACCCTGGAACCTAGACATAAGCCCAGCTCTTGAGTGTACGTACGAGTGGTATTAGCAGTTTATTTTGTAAACAAGTTTGAGCGCTGCAGGCTGAAACTGAGGATTGACAAATTTTCAGATCGTCCACATGGGCATCTCCAGCTTCTTCCTCGAACTTCTTCCTCCAAGTCCTTCCTCCAAGCCTCTCAAGTATATTGCGTAAGATGAGATTTAAAGCCTCAATCCGAAACATCAATACCTTCAACAGTGAGCCTCGATATTCTCCGCAACCCTCAAGTCCCACTGACACCTGACTCCCCAGGACTAACCGCGTCCTTCTCCTCGCTCGGCAAAGATGTCTGGCTCCAGCTCAATAATGAGCAGCTGCGCTTCACCGTTGTCCCGGAGCAGGGTAGTCAAGTGTGGGCGTACGTCCTGCGCTTCTTCACTTGGCTGGAATGAAAGATGGCCTGACTTGTGATTAGGGTGCTTGCCATAGTGAGCCTCACACCCAGCCCTCTCCAAAGCGCGTCTCATTGACTGGATGCGATTAGGACACGATCTTCGAAACCTACACAATCCAATCCGCCGTCGAGAACAACACCATAAATCTACGCATACCCCTCATCCCCCTCCAGCGCGCTCTCCGCTCCGCTCTCTCTGCCTCCTCTGCCTCCATCCGCTTGACCAAGAAAGACAACATACCACTGCTATCTCTGACAATCATAACCAACAATCTGACCTCTACGCGCCCTCCTACATCCATAACAACTACGACCCTGCACTCAGACAATGCACCCGTCGCCGACGATGGTGCAGACGCCAACCATGACGCTTTCGACGACCCCAACCCTGTCTTCGTCCCACATGATCGAGAAACGACCATCACGCAAGATATACCCGTCATGGTCCTGGCCGCTGCAACTGTAGCGAGTATACACGAACCCCAGTGCCCTCAGCCAGACGTTCATATCATGCTTCCGTCCCTTCTCCAACTCAAAGCCATATCTGAACGCTTCACCAAGCTCGCCCTCTCGACCTCCACATCTGCCAACAGCCGTGGCCGCGCATCAGACGCTCCCTCCTCACAGTCTCGCCTGATACTATCGGCCAATGCCCATGGTATATTGAGAATAGGAGTGGAAACGCCGAGTTTGAAGATCGAGAGCAAATGGGAGGGTCTGACAAATCCAGAACTGGATCCTGAGCAGGTGGAAGGAGGAGAAGAAGGGGTGAGGGGACACGCCAGTACGAGAATGAAGGATCGAGAAGGGGATGAGGCGTGGAGTGTAGTTAGGGTTGAGGGGAGGGATTGGGGGAGGGTCCTGGGAGTGGGGAGATTAGGTGGACGAGTCATTGCTTGTGAATCTTCCTCATCTTGCCGTCTTCGAATCCAAATGCCTGACGTTTCAATCCACAGGTTTCTGCCACGAGCACGCCCTGATCCTCTACGTCTATCTCTCTGGCGAGGACACAGAATCTGTTTTGACGGTACCCATTTTTCCACCCAGTCTCTGCATTGTATACCGTCATTGTTCGTGATACCCTTGCTAATAAGCGCTCCCATCTAGTATTACATTGCGTCTTACAGCGCTTGACACCCGCAGTCAATTGCATCTATCTCACCCAAAACTTTGATCAATCAAGAAACGAGTGAATACATGAAAGTCGAGGTATCTACGGGTAATCATCTCGCACTAGTTCTGGCATGTTTATAACATCTCACATATTCTGATCTGACAGCGGTTGCTTTCCCACGACGTTTTCGCCCAAATGAATATCGAGGACTTTGTGCTTCCCTTCAGGCCGGCCCAAATCTAGCACAGCTCTCTGGATCCAAGCCGCTAGCTATCCTTCTCCAGCGAGTCTTTTCACGCCCCATTCGTTCCTCACAGCTCCACGACCTCGTCTTGCCCAACAATCACAAAGTGGGAGTGTCTCGTTGGCTTCGGCAGATCTGCGTTTTGATACTCCAGCTGCGTTTTCGTCATCGCATCGATCATGTCCTTCGCGCTCTTTGCCTGCTTTATATCCGTATCACTTTTTCCATTTGAGATTTCTTTCAAATCTACGGGAGACTGCCATCCCTCTCCCTGTTGCTCAGACTCGGTGCGGATGTCGTCTTCCGTGTCCAATCTCTGCTGCGCAAAACCATTCGCCCAATCAACCTTTTCCAGCCACATACTCATCGCAAAATATCCATAAATTTCGGCGTTTGCTGTGGCGAGGTCTGAGTCTTGAGCCGCGAGGAAAACGCATTTCGAGTAGCCGTGCGTCTGTGCTCTCAAGTCTTGCTCGATGGTTTTGTACGTCGCGCCGTCCGCATGGCCTGATAGGATGACACCAGCTAGGAATCGCAGGATGAGAATTGAGAGCGAGGAACTGTATGTCTCAATGTGCGTGCCTGAGGGGATGGCGGCCTGATTGGTCCTCAGAGGCGCCAAAGAGGGCGAATGTTGCTTGCCAAGGAAGTCGCGACGGCACCAAGTCAACGCCTGGCTGTTGCCGCTGCTATCAATAACAGAGGCTGGTGGCTTCGCAGGCTTCAAGCACTCGTCGCAGGATAAATCCACAGCACGATCCATCACCCTACTGAGGTCAACGATATCGCGATAAACGCCTTTTGTTCAATATCAGCTCTTTCGTCAATCTAACACGCACGCCAACCAACCTTGCACATCCTCCAGTCTTCCGGCGTTCGCCTCCGTCATCGGCTCCCTCAACGCCCCCGTCTTGACTCCAAACATGGCCCGCACACTCGCCGAGATCCGCGCTTGGTCCGAGAAGGCTATCCAGTTGTCTTTGCCGAATTTCACCTGGTCGATGGCTTCCACGGCGGTTCTTGCCATGTCAATGGCTTCTTGGAACGCTGTGTCGAGAAATTGCCTATGCGCATCGCAATGTCTTGGACTCGCCTGGATGGCCCTGGGAGCGGCGAAGGCGTCTGCCGGTAGGAATGCTATTGTGATCGCAAGGAAGACATTGAGGCTTCTGTGTACCAGCCTGGGAAACATCATCTGTGCGCTCTACTACGGAGTATAACCTCCACTCTTGACCGTCATCCTGCTGTTGTTCTTATCTTTAACAGGCATGTGGGTTCATTACGTATCACAAAAGTGCGAATTCTGAAACATATAACTCGGGGCGCCTGGGGCGCCTGAACTCCAGTCCTTTCCATCCCATTGCGGCGCGGATGTTGGTCAGCTGACGAGATACCACTACCAGCTGTAGAGGAAACCTTGAAACATAAGTCCGCGAAGGAGAGAAGAAAGCGATTGGTGGAAATGCTAGATAGATCGCTTCGGACCAAACCCCAGCCCTGAGGTACTTACGCATGGCGCAGGCGTACGTGGGTAGAATCCGAAATGGAAATTAGGGAATGACCTAGGGTGCCGTCCGAGCGAAGGTCTAAGAACTAAGTATTCTCTGCGGTCAAGACTGCGTAGCGGTCTGTTTGTAACCTCGTTTAAACGATAGACTGTTGGTAGATACTAGCTCTGAGATCTCCGAGACCTGATACTTGAGCCAGTGTACCAATATCAGTTGGCGCTTAAATAGGTAGGGCACAACACGGAGTGCGCTGTAGACTCGCCGTCAGGCCGGCATACCAGGACGTCACCGGACGCCTGCGCAAGACGGCGATCCGTGGGCCGACAGAAGCCCCCTCCATGTCGCCCTTAGCAAAGGGTGAAAGCTCCGCCCTCACCCAGCTTGAGAAGGGAAAACCCCGGGCTGGTCCATGTCCACTTTTCTTTATATTGTACATTTGCAGCGTTCCGAGCGTCCTGTCCGCCAGCTGTGAATTGTGGCTGGTGGAAGCACGATACATATTCAAAAGCACATCTCACATGTTCTGCTCGTGATTCAGGGACCGATATATTATAACAAGTTCTTATCGATGCAGCGGGGCACAAACGACCTCCGGCACACACGATGCCGACCACCTCCAAAGTACCGCGGAGGTACAAAGGCGCCAGAGCCCCAGAGGGTGCTTCTATCTCAGCCAATGCTAAAAAAAAACACCATTAGCGCCGTCTCAGGCCGGCTCTGCCTATTTTGTATGGAAGCCACACCCAAATAAGGCGCAACAATACTGATACTACCATCTCGTCATTGTCGCCGGCAGCAACCTCGCTGTCGTGGGCAATGAGTCGGAGAGGAACTCAGCAAGGCCCAAGGGCATTGCTACCGCTCAGGGCGGAATCTATGGCATATGAGCGTTGCTACCGCTTAGAAGGGAATCTGTCTAGGTAATGTAGCAGGGTTTGCGTCTACTATAGAAGGTCTCGCTGTCGCCAATTTGGGTTTTCTTTGAGGGGCTATCTTCTACTCATCCCCCTCGTCCAGGTGCATCCACCCCGGGGTATTAGGTTACAAGCCCACAATGGGCGCGTTCGACAAATAAACAAACAGCTTGACGCGTCCAGGGAGTATGAGAAGGCAACTTGAGTAGGTATTATTGACGCCAGCTCCGGGGTCGCCGGCCAGCTTCACTGTATTTGATACTCTTCCGAGGGTGCTCTTTCCGCTTGTCTAAAGAGGCAGAAGAGGCCTTGAGTTTGAGAGAGATGGAGGGGGAGAGAGAGGGAGGAGGGAGGGAGGGAGGGAGAGGGCTTTGAGGGCGATGGTGATCTAAACGCGTCGAAATATGTGGATCACTACACTCGCCATTGCTTCCACTGTCTTCTTGTTGGACAAGGATACTCCGCCGGCAGGGAGTGGTCTTGATCAATGCCCTTGAAATTGCTGCCATACCAATCAACTTCCGCCCAAAAATCCCCAAAGCCCCGTCACTGAGGGGGCTGGCGGACCCAAAGAGAGGATGACATGGAGGCTCCACGGCAGATGTGAGCGAAGATTTATGACGATAGCAATGCATGAGATGAGTTTGGGGGGCGACAGCAAGGTATAGGGAGGATGATGAAAACAAGGCACGGCGGGGCCACTTGTTTATTAGGTACAAAGATACCTTGTTAATCAGGCGTATGCAGCTGCATCGGTCTAATAGCTCTCCGGTATCGTACACTAGTGTTGGCTGAGGTTTAGAAGCTCTCCCCAGAGGCGAGCCGCTACCGGCTAATACAAACAGTTCTGCTGCGTCCATTCTCGCTGGCCAAACGAGCAGCTGTACGACGGCACGCGCGAGACATGGGATATCCTGCGGACGTGACTGGACTCAGCTTGGCTTGATGCGTACAATCATCTCGACGGCGCTCGATGGCCCGGGGCCTGCACGGCACGCCCTTTGCCAAGCTCGAGCCCTCTGCCCATCCTGTGCAGCCCCAATGTGGACGCCCCAGGTCCTTTGGCACACTCAGCACCCGTCAACCCCCGGGGAGATTCCCAGCGTGGTGTCATAGTCCGCAGACCCGGAGCCCCGACGACGAAGAGTTTTCGAGACAAACTACGTTGTCGTAGTCGACGCTGTTGTTCCACGCCACCCGGTATGGATGATTTACCATCGAAACCAGACGGGGTGGGAGGTAGAAGAGCCGCTCATCCGCGGGCACCACAGGCTCCGTTCGATTTCGATTTTGCGGCGCTTCAAAACTTTGCCGGGGCAAAAGAACGGCTGGAATCCTATGGTAAAGTTGGGCGTCGCAGATGTAAACGCGAGGATCAGTCAAGCGACCCCTTATGATCCGGTGGAGGCCAGGATAGGTACACGTGAACACGGTCGAGGAACTTGTCTTGAAGGCGGAGTCGGCTCCCCCTTGATGATGGTGGTTTTCATCCGGTCTGGCCGCGGGTCTCACCGTGCGGTCCATGTATGAACCTGCAGAAATCTCCGACCATCGGGTCTCGGCAGAGAATCTGCCACCGGGGTGATCGACACCTCGCGGAATCTTGCAATTCGAGGCTCGATTTCAGCCTTGCGTTGGGGTAGCAAATCTTGGACGGGTCTAGTCTTTTCCATGCATATCCTACAGCCGTGTTGCCTATTTCCTTGTCATCCATGAGGTCTTATACCTCATGGACTCCCACCATAGATCACTATGCTCTTTATCCTTCATCCAGTGTAGCCTGTTTGACAGCAAACGGTGCGTCACCGCAGCGCTTCATCTTCCCGAGCGCAGTGCTGCCTGAGATTGCAAGGTCGGGCTGGCGACTCTGAACGTATCTGCGTTGTACTACGCGGCGCCAGCTCTGCCCCTTCTCACTCTTCGACTTCTCCGTTGATCAAAAAGCAGCCTCAATCAACAAGCCACCGATACGACCAGCTTCGTTGCTACGTTCCGCCTTGTGTGAGTGGGCGAGACCTGGCATATTTGTACATCTGCAATTTGCAGACCAGGGAAGAGCCCCGTCGACGCCGTACCCCGGGAGCAAGATGATCATTTACGCCCTTCTGTTTTCCTACATACCGTGCACCTTTGCGACTCCGTTCCAATCTTTCTACCCGCACTACGCGCAGACTCTCACGAACCTCTCCGAGAATGTCTGCAACGAACGGCTGGCCCTGTCGGAAGGCGTCAACTACAGTCCGGACAACGCACCATCGTTTGCGGGCCAGTTGGATTATTGCTATGGGCACGAGAGCTGTATCCTTGCAAACCTACCAGCGGCGTACCTCGCAAACTACCAGGCGGCCGCTGTCATCATGGGACTCACGCCCACGATTTTGGCATCTCTGGGCCCCAGCGTGGCGGAGACGTCGCTTCTCTCCGCGCACCGGCCGCTCCTCTTGTTCCTGATCAGTCTTGGTGCTCCTGCTGTGTATCCGACGCGAGTCTTTGAGTTCACCGACCCCTACTCCGTGCTCCGACACAAAAAGCACGTGCTGAGGCTGCCGCTGTTGGGAACAAGGTCGGCGATCATTTGCAGCATACTCGAGTATATATGTGCGCTTGCCGCCGCTGCAACGATCGTCTCGACATCTGTGCAGCTCGGTGCAAAGACCGTTCTGGTATGGTCGTGTTTGAACCAGGCAATGCCACTGCTTTGGACATGTCTGTCGGCCGCTATACACATCGGAGCCGCGCTCGGTTACAAGATGGCTTTGAACCCCAGCGGTCGACGTTGCAACCATGGCCACCAATCTACCCAACCAGGCGGCTCACAGTCATCAGCTCGAACAGGGACTCTACATCGGATATCAGGCCTCTTGCGCACCGAATTCCGCATCTGCGCCCTTCGAAAGCAGCTCCGTGTCCACGAACTCGAAGATCCGCCGCCCGTGGCCGTGCTGCTCAGTTGTTTGGCCGGGGTGGGAGGATTCTGGCATATGGTATTCGGCACCGTCATCTTCTCCTCGTTGACTTTGATCTCGTTGATCGAGTTCCTCGACTATGTATTCTGGCGCTACATACTCGCTGCAGCCGTTTGCAGGCTGATTTTGATGGTGGAGCTTACCGGCCTGAGATCCGTGCAGCGGAGGTGCGAGCAGCGCGATGACGGTGGGAGTACCCCCATTACTGTTAGCGAGGTGAAGTAGCTCTCGCAGATCGTTTCTTTTGTTTACAAACTCATGGCTTGTGAGACGCATTCCATGTCATGATTCATGGAATCTCAATAGGATTTGCTGTGCTGTCCAAACCTGCAAGTCCCCTTCAACAAATGGATCTCTTCGATTCAGATTTGCCTTTTCGCCGATTGATCTCCACGAGGGTCCCAAGTGTAGGGTGGTCAAGAGCACGTCCATTTCTCTGGCTCCAATGGCTACCCAATTTGAGCTCCTCCTCACTACATTGCCGTCGGCCTTCTCACTACATTGCCCTGCTGACGCGGCGATATGCAGTGGGCATGCTACCGGGTTCTGCTCCTCATTCTTTCTCGCCGCTCCACCACCGCCTTGTTTTCAGCGTTCTTATTCTTCGACAGTATTATTTCTTTTACTGCGTTTCCTAGTAGTCAATCGAGATAGTTGGCCTACTGTGCTAATCATCAGCAGTGGTTGTGATGCTATGTCTTGTTTAATGCGTTGATCCTGTCTTGTGGCCCTTTTTGGAGCAGACAACAGATTTTTGAGATTTTTGCTTTGAGGGCCACCCTATGTTACAGAACACTGTTTCCTGAGTCTACTGATAGCAGCTGGGGTGCCAAGCAGGCTGATTCCGCCAGCGATATC
This sequence comes from Platismatia glauca, assembly GCA_963556305.1. Classification (NCBI taxonomy): domain Eukaryota; kingdom Fungi; phylum Ascomycota; class Lecanoromycetes; order Lecanorales; family Parmeliaceae; genus Platismatia; species Platismatia glauca. Next base: position 160,426 of record OY745767.1, read on the forward strand.
GTTCTTCAAGCATACCGATTCTGAGCAGGCTGATGCTGCCAGCGATATCGTTCTTCAAGCATGAAGAATCTGAGCAGGCTGATTCCGAGCAGGCTGATTCCAGGCAGGGCTGAGATGTTTCTGGCAGATTGGTGGGCGATTTTTGGGACGGCAGAGGCAAGCTGGCAGGCAGAGGCAAGCAGGCAGAGGTGGGGCAATTCAGGCAGTGACGTGTTTCTGGTAGAGTTCAGGTCCCAAGGGGAGTATTTTTGGCGGGCGAGGCGACTCCTGGGCGGAGACGAAGGTGTTTCTGGGCGGAGCTTGGTTCGGAATGTTTTGAGCAAGAGGCTGCTTGGTGGCTTTAGTGGTTGGCATGAGGGCGATGAGGGCAATGCAATGAGAATGATGCAATGAGGGCGATTCCATGAGGGCAATTCAATGACGGAGTAGGATTGAGAAAAATTCTGATAGTCTGACTCTGGCACGTATGCGAAAAAGATGTTCAAGATTGTTTCTGTTAAGTGGAAAGAAATGGTCTGATGATACGGCACGAACCCAAATTCAGGAGGGGAATTGTGCTGAAGATGAGTGTGCTGAAAGTTACATTTCTGACGACCACTACGGAAAAGGTGGCATACTTTGCTCCATCCCAAGCGCACTCCGGGATGTTTCTCAATGACCACGAGATAGAACCCCACCGAGGCCTACCTCAGGTCTCTGCTTCCTAATGGCTCGCCTGTGCCTGAAGCTGTGATGGAAGCCTGTCTTCATCTCGGGATGCCGAGATGAAAAGTCCATGCTCAAGGGAAGCATGCCGTATATGTCTTTGGTTGCCGGGTAGGGAGAGTCGGATGGCGAATGGAGTGATGTTGACTGATTGAAGGTCGAGGCTATCCAATTTAAGCACAACCCCATAGGTGTTTATATGATTTTGTCATGGCAGATAGATTCTATTCAGGTGCATTGGGTCAATTATGCGGAGACCTCCACCCTTGATCCAGATTATAGACCATATGTGACTTTGCATCATTTCGTACGAGTCATCTCGATACTCGCCTAAGACGATCTTCTATAATCAATAGGCCACGATCAACAAGGGTACCTAGTCTCTTATGTACGTGTGACTTCTGCTGAGTGGAGTAAGAACTGACCCTACTTTCCACTATGATACTCCCAATTTCATCCTTTGACAAGCCTTTTCGAGAAGTTTGAGGGTCATTGCTATACAGAGCAGTTCATGCTTATAGCCACCGCCACCATCAATCTGTCCCTCACAATCCTTTTTGCTGGTCGAAGATTCCTCAACGCCGAGCAACATGAGACCGGACGTCGCAGCTAGAGTCTCCATGTCCTCTACTTCCTCTGGCCAGTAAGCTCGTCTTCGATCATCTAATGAAGTGGTAAAATCTTACAAGTCGTCTTGGGACAAAGCCAGAATCGTCTCCTTTCAGGACAGCAGTATATCTCTCTGGCAAGAAGATACCTCCTCCTGGCTCAGGTCGATCAAAGCTTCGAGAGCCATTTCAAATGTTCACTGTGGGACAGCGAGAAAGAAGGATTGGCCGATGTTCTTGGCCGATGTTCTTGGCCGATGTCCTGAAAGTTGAGAGACACGGGCGGGTTGAGAAGCATGGAGAGGCTGAGAAGTATCTCTGGCGAAAAGACTGCCGCATTCGGTTGGGGAAGAGCGAGATACGAGGGCCAACCCATAGTAGAACTGGGCAAATAGTACGGGAGATGCTGCAATATTGGGTACGGACAGAGCAAACGGGGATGTAGTTGAAGGAGAGGACTCCGGCGGCAGAGAGTCGGATGAAGAATTGCAATGGCTGAGCGATTATTGGAAATCTTTGGTTAAGAAAACCGGGCAGCGGTAACCAAATGATGACTGGGATGATGTCTATTAGATGACGAGGAAAGGGCGCTGCGGCGAGTTGGAGAGTAGGCTTCAAACATTTTACATTGCAAAGAGCGGTACCCGTACAGTTTTTGGGGATCAGATATAGTCCTCGTAGATAGATTTGCCTTCGCAATCGCGTTTATGCCTACTCCAGATTCGCTGATTGAAGCATATCTGGGCTGTGGAAAATCTCGTTGCTTGCCATTGTCTCATTGTCCAACTGGGCAAGTTACCTCTGTAGAGCAGCTGTCAAATTGATAATGAGACAGCCAAAAGGCCCTAGCCATGACCTAATCTTCTCGAAACCATTCATCCTGTAGAAGCTCCTTCGCGGTCGGTCGGTCTCTTGGATCCAATTTCATGATCTTGCAGATAAAATCCCTGTCTTCCTTTGATAGCTCCTTATCCGCAGAGAGATGAAAGGGCTTTTTCAGATTGTTGTCGTTGATGAAGTGGATTGTCTTGGCCAGAATTTCCAGCCTTTCGTCATCGGCAATATCCTGGAAACTCAGAGGCACCGGCCCGAAGATGCTCGCCTGTTTGATGAAGACCAAAAGTGGATATTCCTCGCTGTCAAATTCAGCGTCTTCCGGCCTAAATATATGCCAATTGTCGCCCCAAATCAGACTGATCAACTATATTATGATTACTACTGATAATATGGAGGTGTGGAGTGTTTGACTCACTGTGGCTCCAAAGGACCAGATATCTGTCGGAGCCTTCCAACGAAGATTGAGCATGGCCTCGGGGCTCCTAAAGATGGCCGCGCCAATGACGTGACCTTCAAGTGGATCCGCATTGGCGTCGATCATACATGCGTCCCCACAGTCTCCCAGCTGCACTTCACTGAAGCGAGCAGAATCACGGCCATAATTGACGAGGATGTTATTGGGTTTGATGTCTATAACGCCATCAGATCCAGTGGCTGCCAGTAAATGGTCAAAGAGATTACCTGTGTGGACATAGCCACGTTCGTGAAGTGCGTCGAGCGCTGTAAGCACGTTTTGAGCGACGAATTTGATGTCGGCTTTCTCGAGCCGCCTTTGGTTTGATGAATCGAGTAGGTTGTCATCCAGATGCCTCAAGACTAGAGAAGGGGGGTCTTCGATTGTGTCAATTAGTGGGCGAATGCATGGATTTCCGTTGAGGGCCTTAAGGACTCGGAGCTCGTTGTTTAATCGATAGTCAGGGGCTTGCTTGATAGTGACCTTTTGCGTCGTCGTCACATTTCTACTATGTAGTAAGGATCATGGACATCCGGGTAGTAAGTCAGTCCCTACGTTGCAAGCCAGATGCATGAGTGAATCTGTTCAAGAATCGTGTAGATGCTTGATTTCCCCCGTAATTGTTGTCCAACTTTGAGGCTGTAAGCCATAGTGAGAAGCCGCACGGTCAATCTCGGGGAGGAAATCCACTTGCCATCGTTCCGCTCTTAGTAGTAGCCAGCCATATAACGTCTAACAAAACCAACGAAAATTGTTGTTTCCAGACAGTCACAACAAAACCCCATAATATAATATTACTATACGATCAAAGCCGAGAGATTTACGGAAAAAGACTCGCGATACGTGGGTCTTCGTTTTGCTTGATAAGGCTGAAACGAAGACCCTTACCAGGATATGGGATAATTACATTATACATATATTCCACCCAGTCTGAGTAACTTGAAGTTATTACCTCCTAATATATGAGGTTATTAAGAGCGGAATGATTGCGAATGGGCTTGCCACGATCGATCAACAGCGACTAGCGAGCGAAGCGGGGCATTTCGTCTTCAGATTTGCGGGGCTTGCCAAGCGCGCGGCAAAACCTCCCCTGCATAAGGCATAAAGTTAAGATAAGTACCTTGGTCCAAAGTATTTGATTATCTCCCAACGATATCAATTGACTTTGCTTTTGTTTATAAATCAGATTCTTGTCGCTCTTTGCTAGCATTTCTGTCTTTTCTGGCTACACTTTCTGCTTTATAGAGGAATGGACTGACCAACAATGGACCCTATCACTCTAAGTCCCACCCAAAACGCCCCCACTCGGCAGCGACTACTTCCATCACCATCGCCGTCACGATCCCCCTCTCAACGGCAACATTTTACAAGCCAGGATCTGAATCCTTTGCTGTCGGATCCATCAACTTCTTCTACGCTCGAAGCGCTACAGGCCAATGACCTTGTACAAAGAGGTGGCAAGGCCGGCAACAGCTTCTTACAGGAAAGCGTTGCAACCGCGTCTCCGTCAGAAAGAGCATGGGGAATCAAGGCTGCGTTGGCCGGTAAGAAGGTGCGAGAATGGCATGCAGATATTAGGGGATGGGTGTGGCCAGGGTTTGATCAGCCGCTGTTGGAGGGACCGACAAAGGGAAGGACTCAACACCGCCATGAAGGCCACATCGACAGAGATTCGTCCACGGAGGCTATAAGATCCAGCGGGACCTATCCCCCTGGGAAGAAAATTACGGGGTTTCTATCTTCGACGCTGATAAAAGAGTACGAAGAGTGCATAGAGATAATCAGAGATGGTATGGAAACGTTGGAAATTGAGGATCTAAAAGATTACGTGCGTAATGCCCACTTCAAGGCTGGCTCGAGGCGATCCTCCCTGCAAGACCCACAAGCAAGCTTTGCACTTGCGACAGACTATGACCACCTCGACGACTTCACCGCAGTCATCACTGCCATCATCGTGCAGGCTCTACCCACTATGTCACGCCTCGAAACGCTTTTGAACAAATGGTCCACACGTTTATTAGTCCTGCGACAAGTTCCGTCCTTTTTGGTAGATTTAGACGCCGGCCGTGAGTCGATGGTTTCTGCGTTGATCGCGATTGGTGCTCACAATGTTCAAAACACAAAGCGAAGATTGGACTTCTCGCGAAAAGCCTTCTCAGACATCAGAGCTGTTCTGCAAGACCAAATTGCGGAGCTGGGGCGAAGGTTGGATAGAATGCTTGATCTCTTGGAAGGTAGTGCAGACACTCTACCTGACGCTTGGATCGATGGATTGGACAAAATGGAAAATCAATATAGCGCTTGGGTCGTGAGGGCTGAGCGGCTGGCGATGGACAAGGAATTGAGGTCTGCAAGGTTAGAGAAGGATTATACACAGGATCACTCCGATGAGCTTTTGGGTTTGGATAGTCCGCTAGATGTTCGGCCCTCGACTTTGGATATTGGTGCGCACTTCGATGAAATTAGACGGCCAGCCGACAGCGACTATGATTTGACGGGGCAAATTCCAGTAGAGATCAAAAAGTCTGAGAACGCGGTCACGGAATCTTTGACCAAAACTTCTGCCGGAAATTTTCATGGTCTTCCGTCGAGAGAAGCATTGCTTAGACAAGATCTTGTTAACGATGCTCAACCGCGAGGGCAAGTGGTAGACAGTGTTGACCGCCAACCGCTGAATGGACTTTCGGACGGACAAGAGACATCTTCGTTGCCGAACAGATCAAGTCATAGACCTACTCCTCTGATATTTGCCGGCTCACAAGCCAACGATAAGAGACCCGACTCTCCAGACGCTGCGTCAGATGCTTCCGACTCCGGATCGAGAACTTCAAATTATTCGTCGAATAAGTCAAGTCCAGAGATACAAAGTGCGGTGGTCGCAGAGTACATTGGCTCTCCTAGTAGAGTTACAAGCCCTGCTTCGTCGAACAAAGAGCCCATGACACCATTAGACCTTACCTTTCGAAAGTCGAGTCAACGACTAGAGGATGACGAAGCCGGGATTCATCAGACTGGCTTGCCATCAGACCTCATGTCCAAGAAAAGAGCGAGCAATGGAGGCCCAGGGCATGTCAGACCCAGAAGTGCTTCCATTCGGTCCTTCGAAATCGTCCCGAAACACGAGATTCGCAGGATTCAAGTACAACGAAGTGGGAGTCACTCTTCTACATTTTCGTTATCAGATCCGGAATATTGCCAGGTGCAGCCGAGCAGATTGCCTACCTCATCCGCTCCGCAACAAGGAGAGCGGGAGGCTTCGCGTATCACCACATCACTACCAGTCTCTGGAAATATAAAGGACCAGCAATCGTCAGCATCGGCACAGAACGTAAATCCGGGATTTGATATGCGCAGGCCAAAGCCTCTATACCATCCACCGCCACCTGTTTCCGTAAAGTCGTCAATGACAACACAAAGCGCAAACCGAGAGTCGCACACGCCTAAGCAAAAGCTTTCGTATCATACACCGCCTGCTGTTTCCCCAGGGCCTACGCACGCGGTACCAAGCCTGAATCGGGAGCTCGATGTGGCTAAAGGTCGAATTCCGTACCACTCACCGCCACCTGTCCCCCCCAGGTCTGCCCACAGATTCGAACGGGTATCTGACTTAAGTCCGGGGTCTGTTCCTGTGGAGATACGACGTATGAATATGAGTAATCCGATCAACGGCCACGCCGCTGGGCCTATTGAGGCACCACGAGCGACAGTAGGCCTTTCCCCAAGCAACTTCGAAGATCAGCTCGAAAAACGTATCAGCTCTATACTGACCGAGCTCCCAACTCAAATCCGCCTGACTTCGGGGCCTGAGCCTAATGCTCCCGAAGTCCCCCGCTTCAACTCTTCTTCCAATCCGAGGACGCCCAACACCCGCTCGCCGGCTTGGCGACTGAGGAGATCGCAGACATCCACCCCGCTACCTTCGATGACCTTAGCACCTGCGCAGTCAAAGAGCTCCCAGTCACGACCACTAACTGGTGAGCCAGACATAAAGCTCTACCATCTGCATCAGGCCGGCAAGACTGCTCCAATCAAGCTTTTCGTGCGCCTAGTAGGCGAAGGAGGCGAACGCGTCATGGTGCGCATTGGAGGTGGCTGGGCCGATCTGGGCGAGTATTTACGGGAATACGCAGGTCATCATGGTCGACGATCAGTCTCGGACACCCCGTTCGATATCACAGGCCTTCCATCGTCATCACCACCGGCGAACAACCAATCAGCCCGCAGCAGACCTGGTAGTCGACCGGACACTCCCACATCATCGACAAAACATAGTCCAGCCCACAGGCTCGCAAAACAGCAGGCTTCCCCAGCGATAGTCGAAGGTCCCCATACCCCTCACTCAGACCCTTCTTTACGCTCCTCACCCCTTCTGTCATGGACAGGCATAGACGAAGCCTCTCCGTCCCTTGGCCTTGCGGGACCTAACACTAAGAACGTGGACATCTCGCCTGGCAAGCAGGCATGGGTTGATGAGATGATGGGGCAAGCGAGACACAGCGGCGCGGAGAAGAAAGGCGGTAGTGATATTACAGTAGGCGAATTGGGCAAGGTCGGCTCGACGAGGAGGATCTTTTTCAAGAATCGGAAAGAGAGCTGAGAGTCGGTCTACGGGAGCGTAAGTAAGTAAGTGAGTAAGTGAGACTTGTCACCGCCGAGAGCTTGATGTCAGGGGAATGCGAACACAGCGTCTGAGGCTTTCGGGATAGAACATTGCCCCCTTTTCGTCGGCGTCTGGATGGGGTTTTGATAGCGTTGATACCCATGGCTGGACATAGACGGCGATTTCATCTTCTCTTAGCTGTAAAGGCACTGGGTTGATGCCTTGTTAATTCATGATCACGAACGACAAAACAAACGGATAGATAATCGAATGTATAATCCCCCAGCAGAGGAACGTTCGGACCTCAACTGTCTCGCTCTTTCACTTAATCAATCAACCTCGGCCGGTTTTCATAATCCTCTTGAAAAACCTCGGCTGTCCTCGCTAACAATGATCGGCACGGATATAGAGCACCAGGCGTCGACGGAAGTCTGAAACCCGAGATTTTTCCGTTGTGTGACCTTCTTGCAACAGCACCGACAACGCCAAACCCTGATGTCTTGGAAGTTGACCTAAGAAGTTGGAATACGATACATTAAGCGATTGGATAGTAATATGTTCGACAGGTTTGATATAGGTTTTGTGATGAAAATTTGTCTACAAAGAGAGGGCTTTATGCATGTTCCTAGTTTAAGCGAGGTTCAGGTTTCAGACTTCTGTCGACGCCTGGTGGAGTAATCCGGTTCTAGCGTCAGACCTCGTGCTACCTCCTCCACATCCCCATCTCTGCATCGTCTTCCATCCTCATCTGCTGTGCCATCGGTAGGATTTTTTGCCTCTAATTTTCCGCCCGTCACCGCTGCAAACTCAGAGATCTCTTGTACACCTTCGCATTAGCCATGGCTCTGGTCACATCTCCGGTCACGTCTCCAAGCCCAATCCCGGGTTTACACTATCCGCCAACGCTGAACGATCTTGTAGATTCGACCAATGTGTTCGTCCCAAGACTTGGTGTTGATTCGGTTGAGTGTGATCGCTGACATCATCCAGATACAATACCCTCACTAGCAGCGAGGAGCTAGGCTCAAGGATATCCTTCGTGCATCTTCAAGGCCTTGCGGAAATTTTCGTTCAATACAATGTGCACGATAGACTTGGAGTTCATCTCATTCACGGTCACGCACGATTGGCCACCGGACGTGTGATGTTAGGTCATTACTTCACAGACCCCTCAGGGTGCTGGACCAGACCGACTGCTCTGGAAGAAGTCAACCTTGCAGAAGTGCGTGGTCATATCTTTGCGCTTGTCGAGGAGGATCGCTTTGTCGCGTATGAATATGTCGAGGGCAGAGTCAACGATCTTTCCAGCGTCAGCCCCGGCTTTTTCAAGGATTTCGCAGCGTATGTGCGACTGAACGGATTGGGGAACACTGTCGGGCTCCAGATTCGTGGTCAGACTGCGCAGGAAATGGTGGAACTTGACTTCGGCGATTGCGGGACGGTCATGTTGAACGCTCAAGATACCCATCATGACACGCCATTTAGGACGACGGGGTGGGTGTTTAGCTGCGACAAAGGAGTCACGTCTTTCAAGGGCGTAGAATCCCATGCTCCAACGGTGAAAGGGCCTCACAAGGTCTTTCTCGATGGAAAGTGCGCCCCCGATGTCCTAGCCCTCAAGGCCATCCTGAGAAGCTTCATAGCCATTGGCTAGGACATTCATTGAGGAGAAGCTGGGGGAGCTAAGATGTAGCCAAACGTTACATCCAAAGAGATTGAGCATTAGTTGCGTCCAGAGGACGTTGCAGAGCTGCACTTGGTTATTTCTTTGTCCACACTCATGAGAAGTTTCTCCCAAGATTGTGCTCTATGTAAACCACCAATGAATTTGATGTGATACTACGGAGATGACCCTGAAGCACACAATACTACATAACATTGCCAGCAACAGCGCTGGTGGCCTGCTGTGGTTATCAATCGGCAGCTTTCATTAATCATTCCAGGAAACGACCTTGATGCTGTTAATGAATGATTTCGAGGGGCTTACTAGCCAATTTCAACTCACTTTGGAGAAATATGTCAAGGAGGCTTGTATCTTGTGCTGGCTTTTCTGCGCCCTCCTCCCAGCTGAAACCGTATCGAAGTAATAACCCAAGGGTCCTAAATTCCTCAATAGCCCTGCAAGCTTCATCCGAGAGCGCACCTCCAATCTCTGCCAAAAAGACCGTGCGAAACAGTCTTCGTGAGTGCGAAACGTCATCGCCGAGGTATGCCCATCCTTGTGGGCCGCTGCAACCAAGTATACTTTCCAGCCCCCAGAGAGCGATACCGAATGGTTCGATTCTAGCATCTGCCCAATCAACCACACCGGTAAGATGACCAGAATTCGAATCGACGAGGATGTTCATATTCGAGAGGTCCGAATGTGTCAAAACCCAAGGCACTTGATGGATAATCTCGTCTATAATTTGAAGGGTCCTCTTGATGACTATCATGAATTGACCAGGAAGAGTGCTGGAGAGCTGCATGAGCTTGGCCTTATAGCGCTGGGATACCCCACTCGTTGGAGTTTGGGGGCTTTTCCAAGACGACGCGTAGAACCTGTCGTACGTGTAAGCAATCTCTTAAATAGCAGAAATCGAGTAGGTGGCATAAGAGACCCACCTTGCCAAATCTATTACAGTCGTATCCAGTTTCGCCATTGTAATGCTGTTGTATATGAAAAGATACCCGACACCTGGAAGGGTTTCCATCATCCAGATGCTTACTGAGCTGTTAGGCATCAGGCCTTGGTAGGTAGTAGCCGGAGCAACATCATGGTGGACCGCTTTGGCAAGCGCGGTCATCGAAACATCGAGCGGTGAGGCCTTCGATCGAAATTGAACAATGAGCCCTGATTCTGACGCTAAGGTGTAACTGTGATAGCCTTGCCAGGGGACCGGTCTCACAGAGGTGCCCACAAGGTCCTGGGCATACGCGACGCAATCATCCTGCGTGACCTCGTTTTGCGTCTCAAAAAGATCCGACATTGGGGTCTGTTGCAGTATAGGTTGGCAGATGAGGTTCGACGAGCTGGGGTTGCAGACGCAGGCGCCTAAGGGAGGTAAGGAAGGATGTTGTGCCCTACTTACGACGGTGGGACATGGCCCAAAAAAATTGCGTCGTTGCGGAGAAGGACAGGTGGACCTTGGGGTATAGCAAAAGCTTGAAGCTGAGACTAGAGTTGATCAGTCTTCAATGGGGTGTGAGCGAATAGCTCGACGGTCGCGGGTTGTTTTCATCATCAGCAACAATGATCTTTATCCAGTATGCTTTTCATTCACGCATCAAAGGGAACGTGTTTTGCTAACTTGGACATTCGCTTCCAAGACTATTCGATTTGCTTCCAGCTTTTTGAATACATCGAGCCCCTCCCCGTCGCCCACCAAGCTAGGTGGGTTAGGCCAGGCTAAGCGAGACGCTAGAGCTAACAAAACCTCCACCCCTGGAACGCCAAGCCTCCTGATGCTGCCCAGGCCGATTTCCAGTACTTGCCCTACTTATATCCTGCCATGCCAATAAGTCATAAGGCATCTTCATCACTTTTGTCAGCCTACCCTCACATCTCCGAGAAAGTACCTCTCATGGCCTTCACTCGTCTACCCACCGAGCTCCTGGACATCATCATCACGCATGTCTTGCCCGAGGGCTTCGAGAGCCTGGCAGTGACCTGCAGGGCAATCTACGCATCATGCATCCCATTTCTTCAACGCCACAACGCCCTCCGCTCGCGCTTCCATCACTTTACCTACGGCCTTGATTACGATGAAGTCCGCCGCCGCCAACTCCGCAGCTACTCACTCCGCTGCTACTCACAACACGCTGCTGCTTTCCTTTTGACAATCCTACCAAATGTCGAGAGGCTCATTCTACCACAGTGTTGGAAGCCGCTCGACGCAACCAACAAGCTCATCATTGCCTTCATTCACAAGACCAAGCAGGTCCATTCCCTCTGCGACAGGCCTAGCCTAGCCCGGATTACCGAATTCGAGCCATCTACCTCGATATTATCCCACGATCGGTTTGATTTGGGTTGGGCAAGCCCCTTTCTGGCCCTGCCGCGCATACGGTCTTTCCGCGGCCCCAGCTGCGTGATCATGGACGACAATCACAAAAGCATCGTCCCTAAAGATCCGCACTATGGCTTCGGAGAGACCCTTGAATCGGTTTCGCTCGTGGCCTGCTGCATGGATGAAGTGGGTATCGGCGACTTTCTTAAAGACACTAAACGCCTTAAATCGCTTAGATACTCACACTCGGTAAAGTGGGATCTTAGCTCTTAGTGCTGGGATATCTGCAAGTTTGTAGCGGCAATTGAGCGTCAGGTGGGGAGTCACCTGGTGGAGCTTTCTGTTTCCGTTGGGAAACTATACGGCTCGATTGCTCCTGGCAAGGCATCTATGCGCGGCTTCCCGTGCCTCCGACAGCTCGAATTCCCTCTCGAAATTGTGATGTGTAATGTCACTGCCGCTGCATGCCAGGATTCTACGCCAAATGACACTCTCGTCGCAGGCTCATCGGACCACAAATCGGACCGTGTTGCGCTGTTAATTGGCGACCTTGTACCTGCCTCAGTCTCTGTTCTATCATTGATCTCACATGGGACTGACCATCATGACAAGGCTCTCGACGTAATGTTTCGGGACTTCGCCGCCAGGAAGGAAATCACATTGCCTGCTCTCACGGACATCCATCTAATCTGCCCGGATGGTGCGGACGACGCATATAAAGACCATTGCACCAGGCTGCTTGTAGAAACCCAGAAGGCGGGCGTGGTTCTACATCTGTGGCCATGGGAACAGTCAGGCGCTTTAACATGCGATTGGGGATTGTGACCATTTTCACGACGATCGCGTTTTCCTCGATTCTAGCATACGAGAACAAGATAGGGACGTTGTATGCGTGTTTGCGTTGTTGAAAATTCATGGACAGTCGGGGGCTCGTTGGCGCCAAGAACGTGGAGATGAGAGAAGAGATGGACAACTACTTTGTTCCTCTACGAGTATTTCTTACTTCTTAATAGCGGCAACAGAAGAGACGGCGGGAAAGAAGCCAGTCTATTCGATACCCGAGCAGCCTAGCGGTCATGGCATGTCCAAAACTCAAACGACCCTTCTAGTCTTCGCTCTCTGCGTGAGTAGATTCCATTCCATTCACATTGAACTGACGTCACGTACCATCACCCACCTTCACCCTCCTTGCATTGCAAAGCTGTATAAAGATCTATACCACAGTCCTCCATCCTCCTCGCCGCCCTAGACACAACCGTCCTCACCACCGCCCTCCCCACCATCTCCGCGCACTTCCACACAAATGCATGCTACATCTGGGTGGGCGCCGCCTACATTCATGCCGACGCGGCCTCGACGCCTGTCTGGGGCAAAGGAAGCGATACATAGGGCCGCAGACCCGTGTTCCTTGTTGCTACTGCCGGATCTTTCATTGGTAGCGCGTTGAGTGCCACGGCCGGTGATGTGGCGATGTTGATTGCGGGAAGTACGGTGCAGGGTCTGGGTGGGGGGGGTGTTTGGTGGATTTGTCGAATATCGTGATTGCGGATTTGGTTTCTATGAGGTATGCTCTGGTGTGGATGTGCATGATGGATTGAGGTAATGGACGCTGATGATTTGGAGGGTCGGTCGGAATATGGTGGCTTTCTGGGCATGACTTGGGCGGTTGCCTGCTTCATTGGGCCTTTACTTGGTTTGCTCAACTCTTTTCATCTGCAACCTCCTCTGCCCCACCCCTTTCCAACACGACTCCCCCAACTCCCAACTCTTCCTCCCTCCACGGCCCCGGCTCATCCCAAAACCTAAACTGCGTGCAGTAATTCCTCTCCCCAACAATCAAGAACAACCGCAATCCCTCAACAACGTTGCTCACCTGCCGCCAATTGAAAAATCTTTGCGAACCCTCGACATTCCGCATGACGAGATAGAAGCCGTCGCCCAGCGAATATGCCAATCTCTGTCGATGGACAATGTCGAGACCGGGAACGGCATCCTCACCTTCAACCTCAATAGCTCTGGCGATGTCATCCTGTACTACGGCGATGAGACCGCCCATGCTCATAAGGTCAAGGCGGTGGCGGGGGAAACCGAAGCCTAGACGGAGGTAGGTGTGGGTATTGGGGACGGAGAAGCCGTATGGAAGAAGGGTGGGAGAGCTCAGGGTGTGTGAGAGGTTTGAAGTCAATGAAGCTTCGTAGACTCGTGAGTTTTGAGTAATGTTAGATCTGAAATGTTGCTTGGATGCTTTGCGGCTGCCAAAGACTTGGCCGCAGCGCTGCTTAGCAGAGGGATCAAAATTGCACTTGACAAGATAGTGGAAAGCATGATGGCTGGCTTGAACTCAAAAGAATCTGACATCGAGAGCGTTGGTGGATGGAATCTACCGCCAGAAGATACGCAACAAGTCTATAGGCGCGAAAGCTCTATAGGCGCGAAAGCTCTATAGGCGCTACCGGCTGAAGATTGGCGACATGCGAAGTGAGAACCAATCGCTATAAAAGGATCTACCGACTCCGACAACGATCATTACCGCGGCAGTCACATGCGTGTCTCCAAGCTGATTCTCGCGCTTGGAATATTTGCAATCGTCGAACCACACCGCTGCAGCCATTCAAGAAAAAACGATGAAGAGCAGCTCCGAGACCCAAAGACAAATTCAGTCCACCATGCCCAAACGAAGAGAGAGAGATCAAAAAGCGAGAGCAATGTGCAGCTTCCAACAACGCCAGCAACGATCCTACCGGCATTGCATCGAACGAGAATACAGCGTTATGACTTGAAAATGTAGCCAACCCAAACGATGAAGTAGAGTGTAGCAAACCGCCCCTCTTACCTGCAAGACGACGCCGCTAGTCTCCCAATCCTTCAAGTATTAATCGAAGGCGGCGCAAACCCCACGCCACCACATTCTCATGGGCAAGATCCGATGCACAATTCAATCATGTATAGCAGCGTAGAGGAAATAGCTTCGTTGACAGACCACGGTTATGAGATTGATAGCGTACTGACCGCCGACTCATAGACGCCCCGCCACCACGCCATCCACAAGAAGAAAGACGAATCCGTTTAGTCATTGCCCGATGCCAACGCCGACGCCTAAGCACCACTGGGGTCCACTACTTCCCCGTAATCTGTCGCGTGGTGGACGAAGGCCGGGGTCCAAGATCCGGTACCCCCACGTCGGATACTTACCAGTTCGATAAGGCGGGGTCAGATGATGTCGTGCTGTATATCTCACGGCAACCCCGGGCGTAAGGGGGGAGATTTGCTTGCGTGGTAGATGGGTAGACGGCTGGTCGATAGAAGTGGAGTGTGCAGAGTTGCGGTAGAGAGATGGTGTGTATTGGTGTCATGATGGCTGAATTGTAGTGTTGGTGTCTAGCTGCTCCACGTCAATATCGTCGGACGGCCCGTCCAATCAGTCCTCATCATTGATGTTCTCATCGTCATCACCAGCGTCATTTAGATCCTCACACGTAGCTCCCAAATGGACTTCAAAGCTGGCATCATTCGAGTGCTCGCTGTTTGCATATACGTTGCTTCGTCAGGATTACAATCGGTCAAAGGCAATGGTCGAGTACTCTCTCCCGACCTTACACCGCACAGTTCCCAAATCATGTCGAACCCGATAGAAGACCTGACACGTCTTGTGCTCATTCGGATAACCATCGAACCCGAAAAAATCATTCGTACACTCCACCCGCAACCCCTTGTAAATCTTCCCCATCGTCCCGTCATCAATCGGCCCATGCTGGCTCAGCATGCCGCCCCATATCACGGCCAAGATCTCGAGTCCCGTTCCCGCGACCCCAGACTTCGACTCGCGATCCACAGAAGGAGCAAAGAAAGAGACGGGCTCCACGCGGCCAGGGTAGATGGAGAAGGCGCCCGCGCCATCGTGCGTCACCATGAGATTGAGCGGCTGTCCGGTGTAGGAGTACAGGATACAGGTGACCTTGCGGACGAGGTACCAGGGGTCGCCAGTGTCAATGTCGCGAGTGGTATCGATTTCGAGCGTCTGGTCGGGCTTGATCCTGGATGTCAAGGTGGAGGTGACGTCGCGCTCGCCCCACATGGCAATGTGGACGGTCAGTCTTGGGGCCTGGGTGGTCGTGCGTTGCGGCAGGTTCGCGGCAGCAGGCTGGACAGTGGGTTCCGTGGGAAGGGGCAGACCTATGATTTGAGTTGCTAGGGCTACGATCGAGCCGCCTATCAGTTCGCAGTTGGCATCGCCGGAAGCGAATTTGCATATCGAGCTGTGGTCTGCATTGATGGGGATAGCTTCTTCGTTTGGACAGTTCAGGAGGGCGGAGTCCTCGTCGACGATCTGGTATGGAAGTCAGTCTCTCATGTATTGGTGCGCAAAGCAGGGTAGTAATGTGTCTCACCAGTCTTCCCAAGCCCGGAAAATTGCGTGTCTCATAGAAGGTGATGATCCGTAATTGGCATATCAAATGAGTTGCATCAATGCAGATGTTGCTTAGCACTTTCGACCTGGTATCCAGGTCGGCCAGGAGATCAGAGTTTGTGTTTCGCGTGAATGACCGCAATAGGTACGCGAAGTACTTGCCAAGTTCAACGACGCCGGAACCATGGTGTGGGACACCCAGAAACGCGATCCCTTTGACAGCGCCAAGGAATTCGTCGTCTTTCCTGTTGTTAGCAACAATTAAAGCCTAGCAAATGAGTTAGTCGGTGGATATCCATCTGGCATAGAAAAGCCGGGCAGCGCACACCTTCTTCACGATAATGCCTCCAAGACTATGACAGATAAAGAACAAAGGTCTCTGCCTCTCGCTCTTGGTGCTTCGCCTCAGCTTGAGCCACGCCAATAAATTCATCGCAAAGTCAGGGATGCCTGCGACAGACGAGCTGCGAACGACGTTTGAATCGTATCCATAAGAGAAAACTCTCGCATGCGGGAGCTGGGAAGGGAGGAAGTCCGAGATCCATGGTTTGCCGTTAGGATCCTTGGCCCTCGTCCATGTCGTGTAAGGGTTGCCCATAAGGCCATGGACGGCTACGATGTCGAGATCTATTCGAGAGCCGTGGGCAGGAGCATAGAATTCGAAGAGCCTGTCGCCTTCAATGACCTTGTCTGAGCTACCCTGGTTGCTAGCAACAACGGTTGAACTGGAAGAGGATATGGATGGGGTGTCGCATAAATCATCGCTGGAGTCGCTGGGGCGAGAGTGCTGACGGAAGAGGGATGTGAACTTGGTCATGCTTGGATTAGGTATCTTCATATATAAGCCCTTGATATATTGATATATAACCGACTCATGGGGATATCGTACTTACTCCCGTCTAGTATGAAGTGGTGTAGAAATGGAAGTGCCACTACGCACGGAATCCCACGAATACGGTGTGCGGTAATGATATTCCGTCAAGTAAGACCTAATCAGATTAGGCATTAGCGTTGTCGCCTTACCGAGTCTGGCGATGGGAGGTGAGGCCAGGGCTCCTTTTTTCGCCGTCCCCTCCTCTATAAAGTAAACAAAAGCACCGTCAATCAATATCAATATCGTTAAGATAATCAAGTCCTTGGACTCCTTGGGTATCTTACTTTATATCTTGTAGAGGGGAGGATTTACCGCGCGCTGGGCAAGCCCCGCGAATCTGAAGACAAGTACTTAAGTACCAAATGCCCCGCTTCGCTCGCTAGTCGCTGTAAATTCTCGCGGCACGGTATGGTCGTATGATGATATGGTGATATGAAACCTTCGCTCTAAATACTTGTGCAATAAGAGCCCAGCTCTCAACCGGACAGTCCCGACTCCTGTCCTCTGAATACTCACCTTCGATGATCCCAACCCCTGACAAGCCGCGACATGGTCACGTGATCCACTCGACCCCCTGACATCAACGTCTCATGCTTCTCGAACCCCCAAGGCAGCAGGCGCAATACCCAGATATGCCTGCGAATACGATGCACCCCACAAATGTATGTAGAGCGGGAAGTCTCAACTTCCCACATTCCCGTCCAAGAGTCCCAGCTCCGTCGACCGTCGTCAACGATTGAGACCGAAACGCCGCCCCGTCACCGCACGTGACATCGTGGAACCACTCACACGCGCGTGTCCCGACATTCTGAGCCTAAGGTATCTTATGATTCGAACCCCAAGCTCCAATAACCGCATCACGTTCCGAGCCATGATGAGCCAACGACCCCAAACACTGCTGCCTTGCACGATCGCCACCCCCATGACTCCACACCCAAACATTCCTCACCCTTCGCCCCCCCCCACCCAACCCCACCTCCCAAATCCCAAGACCCTCCCATCGTCCATCCCACGCGTATCAAACCCATCCTCCATCCTCCCCCTCCCGCCAAACCCACTCTTCAACCCCTCCCCCATCCCCCAACCCGTCACCAATGCCCGACCCCCTCACGCACGCCGAGTACGGCGCCGCACTCCTCGCCTACGCCGTCGCCGCAATCATCATGTCCTACATCCTCGTCCGGCGCACGTCGAACAAACAGGCCGCCTCTACCGGTACGCCTTTCATTCTTCCATCGCTTCCAACTCCGAATATAGCAAAGGGGCCGAGTCTCACGATCGACTAGACAGACAAAGGGTGAACACGGTCGTCACATCATCGTAGAAGCAAAAACCCTAAGCTCAAGCTGCGGCAGTGCGCAGGGATGATTTTGGGGAACATGGCTGCCGTCTCCGTCGTTGCTGTCTTTGCGGTGTGGTTGATGGGGTGGCGCTTTGGGCCAGGAAAGGCTTCGGGGTAACGCGATTGCACTGGCTTCTCTTTGTTGCGTTTTATGTGGGAGCTGCGACTGCATGTTGAGGTCTGGAGGGAGTTCATCCCCGGGAAATCACTGGTTTTCCGGCGAGCTACTAGGCTTCCATACGCGGTGACGAAGATCATAAAAGGCTTTCTTGTAAGGTAATGATTGAGCTATTTGGATAATTCTGCTCTATCCAGAATATGTACAACGGAAACACGCCACCATATGAATACTCCATCGAGCTGCTCTCAACAAGCGGCTACGCATCATCGTCCCACTCATCATCTGAAATGTCAGACAGGTCATCACTATCCCACCTGCACATTCTAGAATCAGCATGACCTTAAAAGAGAATCCCTAGCTTACGAGACAGCTTTGGGAGTGAGCCTCGTGCTTGCGAGACTTGTCTCGCAAGCAAAAATTTGGTAGCAAGGAGCAGGGAGTTACTCGGAAGAGGGCACTTACTCGTCCTCCTCATCATCGCGGGCCATTCGTAAGAACCGTTGGAGACCTGGATCGCGTCCTCGGGCAGGCCCATTGGCAGGGGCTCGAGGTCTTGGCTCTCCAAATGGTACGATTGGGACAAGTGGTGCAAGCGGTACAGCAACTGGCACAGGTGGTGCCAGAGCAGGGTCGTCGTCGTCCTCATCATCGTCGAACTCCAAAGGTACTCCACCAGCCCCACCACCAAATCCATGGCCAAATTCCCCGTCATCGCCTCCTTCCAACTCCCACAAGCGCATGTAGCAGCCACTTTTCACAGTGTTGTAATGCTGGTATGGATTGGATTTGTCAAGATATGCCCCGCACAGGTAGCAGAAATGAGTATCGCATTTGAAGCAGATCATGTGGTTGCATCCGTGCGTCTTCTGAGCTCGGGCATCGCATGTAGGGCACGGTTGCGTGTGTAGCTTCATGTAATCTTCCGATGCTTTTTCCTCGGCCGTCAGCTCAAATTGCGAGCGTGGGAAGCAGGTGAAGTATTCGCCATGCCAGCTTGCTTTGCAGACTTTGCAAAAAGCGAAATTACAGTCCTCACAGATTACGAGGCGTTCGGCCGGTGGAGGTAGTTTCTCTTGGGGCGCATTGCGGTCATAGGTCTGAGGTTCCTCTTTCTCCTCCATCTCCTCGCTTTCATCGTCTTGATCGTACTTGCTTTTGCTGGTACGAGCTGGTCCTTGACACCATTGGCGAGGGCAGTAGACTGTCGTTCTGTCGGATTCGAGACGCTTCTTCCTCTTCAATTTGATGTACCGGTGGACTATATCCTCCTCCAATGGTATTTGTAAAAGTTCGCTTGGCTCCAGCGTCCTGTCCTTCGGTCCCTTCTTCTGCTGGATCTGATCGTTTGTCAGGCCAAGGCTGGGTTCCTTACCACAACCAGGCGCCGTACACTTGACGCTTCCTATATCCCCTTCAGTGATGCAGGTGATGTAGTAGTCTTGGAGACACGTTACGCAAAAGACGTGGCCGCAGAGTAGAAGGCGGTGACAAACGGTTCCTTTCTTGGAATCTGTGCCCAAGTAGTCAGTCAATTACCTGGCAATTTCCCTTCGCACGAGATACCTAGACAAATGCCACACTCGAACGTCTCTCGCTCAAATTTTGCCCGCTTGGCTTTCAGGTCAAAGTCGAGAAGGGACACTTTAAGATCAGGCGAGATTTCCAGCACTTGGTCATCAGCCTGAGCCATGTCGAATCCCCTCTCCGCTGCCTCTCGCAGATGGTCAATGTACGAAAAGACCACCTGATCCCTGCCTAGTTCCTCCCACAGCGTGTGACCCGCCTCTATGAGCTCTTGCAACTTTTGTTCCGGAAGCCATGAATACTGCGATTCCAGATGGAACACTGGCGGCTTCTCGGCGGGATATCCTTCTGGCAGGTGGAGTCGTAGGTTCAACGCTGGAAGGTGTGATAGCCGAGAGAAGTCTTCATGCGTGGGGGGAGCAATTCCGTTTTCTCCAACCTCCAATTGGGATATAACTCCGCTAGCCAAATGTGGAAGGGTAAGGGGCCCGATCGGAGGTACGCCATCAGCGGATGGGAAGCGTATCGATAAAGGTTCAACAGGTTCAACTTCGATAGAGATAGTCGCAGAAAAAGGATCCGGGCTCGTGTCATCTAACGCCAACTCTGGATAGATAGCCACGAGTGACGCAAGTTCAACGGCTCGATCATCCTCTCCGTCTTCAAGGTCATCGGCCATGGTTGGGGTTGAGATGAGGAGACATGAGTCGCTTCTTGTAGCTCGTGCTGGTGGATGCTCAACACAGCAAGCAGGAAAGGCTCAGGTAAGGGAGTTGCTAGAACGACGGATTCGAATGTCTGGAGGGATGGATCGTACTCGTGGCAAAGGTGAATCATCACATATTACCTAGAATACCAAAACGCCAAGAAACAGAAATTTGGCCCGACCTCCCAATCGGGTTGGCGTAGAAAATCTTGGCGTCCAGGACTTTCCACTATCTACCTTATGATACAACATACAACATAAATATATGATTGTCACGCGACCGAGTGATCGTGGCACGAACGAGGGTGATATGTACTGAGCGACTGCGCCCCTCGCGTGCGGCGTGTGTGAGCGGCCTGGCTGATGCCTGATTCCCCGGTCATCAGAATATACTACGTTACTCTTTTACACCCCGCCACCCTGGTGAGCAGTAGTGGTGCACAGCAGGCCGGGACTGGGTCATTACAAGATTGAAGCTGCCGAAGCGATAGCTTGATTAGATATCGCAACGCGCTGATTGGACCCATATGCAGTAAGCCCCCGCGCATAGAAGGGGGGCGGTTTAGTGCTTCCGTATCAGGGCTGGCCTCTGAGCGCGCGCAGCGTAGCCTTGCTCAAATATGCTGCCTGAGCTGACTCCCCCCAAGTTCCTCAGGAACTAGTCCACCTATCTCAGAGTCATTGATATTGTCCGCTGCCATTAGCCGCGATCATCCTAAATGCCGCCCCTACTCAAAATCTTCCATCTTTCAACAGGCGAAAAGAAAAAAGGTCGCGGCGATAGGCATGCAGCTGCTGATACTTCATCCGCGACGGTCGCGGGCAATACAGGCGACCAATCGGCGCAGACTGAAACCATCTCTTCTCAGAAGGAGAAGATAGGGCTGTTTGAGCTCTCAAAAGCTGAGGCGCCCAAGACAGTCGATGTCGTGGCTGTGCACGGCCTGCAGGGCGATGCTTTCAAAACCTGGCAAGACGAGAATGGCACTCTGTGGCTCCGAGATCTTTTAGCTGAAGAGATCCCAAGCGCAAGGATCATGACATTCGGCTACGATTCGACGGTTGCATTTAGCAATTCTGTAGCTCGCATTGAGGACAAAGCACTCGATCTCCTCAACAGACTCGGTGCGCAGCGAGATGAGAACACAGACAGACGGCCGATGGTTTTCATATGCCATAGCTTGGGGGGGATTGTGGTCAAGAAGGCTCTAATCCTTGCGCACGAGCGTTCTTCGGATCCGGTATTCAGGGACATTCTCAAAAATACCAAGGCAATAGCTTTCCTCGGTGTACCACATAAAGGCTCCGATAGCGCCTGGTGGGCCAACTTTGCCGCGAACGCACTGAAAGGCGCCAGTATCGGCCTTACCACCAATACCGCTCTTGTAGCAGATCTGAGAAAGGACTCCAGCGCTCTGTCGACCATCTCGAAGCAATTCATTGACAGAGGTAGTCACTTGACCATATATACGTTCTACGAAAGGCTGAAGCTTAAGGGATTTCTGGTTCGTACCCACTTCGACTGCAACGGAGATAACCGTAATTGAAATCATCCATCAGGTCGTTGATGAGCAATCAGCACAACTCAATCTACCAAACGAAAAAGTGTTCCCGGTCGATGCAGATCATAGGACAATTTGCAAAATCTCTTCACGCGAAGATCAGGTATACAAAGTCGTAGGAGTATGGATTGAAAAGCTAATCAAAGCGAACATTGGGAGAATTGTACCCATAGAGAATGATCGTATGTAGTTCCCTGATCATGGGATTCCTTTCATATGTCATTTCTGGTTAGTGTTTCAGGAACGTGACCTAGGTAATTATTGACTGAAGCTAATATGTCATCTTTTAGTATTGACAATTGGGAAGAGCCTGGTCGATCTCTTGAAGGCAAATTCCGCTTTGTGCTTGAACACTATGAAACCATCGGAGCCGATCCGCGTCTTCGAGAGCCCTGAGTATGGGAAATGGACTTCTGGAGAAACAAAAGAGATTCTCTGGTATCGTGGGAACCCAGGCTGTGGGAAGTCTACAATGGTTTCGCAAGTGCTAAATGGGCTCTTCGAAACC
Organism: Platismatia glauca; assembly: GCA_963556305.1. Taxonomy (NCBI): domain Eukaryota; kingdom Fungi; phylum Ascomycota; class Lecanoromycetes; order Lecanorales; family Parmeliaceae; genus Platismatia; species Platismatia glauca. Next base: position 182,664 of record OY745767.1, read on the forward strand.
CTGGCCTTTACAGAGGTCGCTGCATTCTTCGACTTTAGTGTCGCTGCGAAAATGGATCGACTTTCAGCGAACATTCCTGCAGCTGTTATATCGTTCATTGCGGCCCAGTTGCTTGAATGTAACCCCAACCTAGTGTCAGCCATGAGTGAAGATGAGCAGAAGACCCTTACTGCGGCTCTTCTCTGTACCAGAAGAATCTTTAGTGAGTCCGGATCACGACGAGCGATGCCAGGTCTTATCTCCGCCCTGCGGATAGTACAGGAGAGCACTTTATGGTCCTGCCTTTGCCATATTATCGATCGAGGCCTCGAGACGATGTCCCGAATTTACCTTATCTTTGATGAAGATGATTGTGCTCTACCAGAAGATAGATTTCGGTTTCTACGGAACATACGTATACTTTGGGAACGCAGCGAGAGCACGCGGAAAGGTTGTGTAAAAATCTTGATTGCAAGTCGTGACTACTCGAAGGCGAGAGAAATTCTTGATGGCCTGCCATATTTGGACAATGACAAAGAACAGCAAGGTGAGCACTCGGTATTGCAGGCATTTGCAATCAAAGTCTCTACGAGGTCGTCGTCGTCTGACTCGATGAGAATTAGATTGCCTAAATTCTTTGCGACTTGGCGCAACGAACGCTAGGATGGCACTCATTAGAGACGGCGAGAAGAACACGGGTGAATGGATACTCTCAGACTCACGATATCGTGGGTGGATCAATGAGCCTGGTTCTGCTCTGTTGTGGCTTCAAGGAAATCCTGGCACTGGTAAATCTACGCTAATGAAACAAATACACAATCGACTGAGCAATGAAGGTGGCCCCTCAAAGGCAGTGGTTGCCGCTTTCTACTACAGCGCAAGAGAAGGGGAAGCCGAGAGGAGTCACACACACATGCTCCAAGCCCTATTGTATCAGATCTTGCTTCAAGAGACGGATAAGACATATCCTTTCTTTCGATCAGTCTTTCGAGTCAAGCGAAAACAAATGCAACCATGGCGACTTGAGGAGATGCAGGATATCTTTGTCTCACTCTCTAGGTCTCATTCTGATTCGCTCAGATTCTATCTTCTGCTGGATGCTCTAGACGAGTCGGATAAAGACGGACTTTCGGATGTCATCTCATTATTCAAGGAAGTATCTACTTCACGAGCGAAGCTTAAAGTACTGGTGGCTAGTCGTCCGGGTCCAGTTATCAGCAGTAGGCTTGCTGGGTCAAGATATTACCTCATTCTAGAAGACGAAAACAAGAAAGACATCGAAAAGATGATCGCATCCAGCATAGGGTTTTTAAAAAGCTCGGATAGGACCACATTCGAATGGATCTCCAGCTACATTCTATCTCGAGCTCGAGGAGTCTTCATATGGGTCTCTTTGATAGTTAGCGACATCAAGCGGTTGGCGGTGGAGGATGGGTGGAGTGAAGCCGAGCTTAAAGCGAAAGTCGAGGCACTCCCCGTCTCGCTTGTACCCTACTACAAACGCATTACCTCAAATCTGGCGCTTCAGGACCCCGCCAGAGTGGATGAAGGTATAAGGATGCTACGTTGGGTTGTTTGTTCGGTGAGACCCCTCACCGTTAATGAAGTCAGAGACGCCGTTGCTACAAGCCACTTGAATACATTGACACATTTCGTGATCTCTGCTTCGAGTCTGTACGACCATCGACTCAAACGACTCGAGCACGTCTCTAAAAGACTGATGAGAAATTGCGGGGAACTTGTGGAAGTCAAACATCCAATTAAGCGTGCGGTAGAGTCCTCAGATGTAGACCCTAGCGATGTGGTCCAGCTCTTTCACGAAACAGTGAGAGAGTTTCTCAGAGATCCCACCGGGGCAGCAGCGCCATTTGATATGAAAGAAATACTAGGTCATGCGGAAATCGCCGTTGTTTGTGCGCGATACATACGCATGTCTCTAATACTAGATCGGCGCTACGACGAGGAGTATCGCAGCTCAAGCCCCACAGACAGCCCGAGCTCGTGGAAGTACGAAACGCATCGCAGGTTCGCTCAACGTCTTTCAGATCGACCTTTGTTACCCTATGCTTTGAGATATCTCCCGCGTCATATGAGTTTCTTGGAAGATCGAGGGCAAGCAAAGACAATCTGTCTTGAGTGCTTCAACGACTTCGACTCAGATCATGGATTACTCTTTTTGAGCAGTTGGCTTCAGACTTCGTTCCACCCACCTCCCAGTAAGGTAATCGTAGACGCAGATGAAGCAGCTCAGTTCCGAGTAAGCAGTCTTGTTGCTGCTGCAGATCAAGGTCTTGCAACAGCAGTGATATGTCTCATTGAACTCCAAACGACGCTTGATGCGGTTGAAGAGACAACAAACCATTCTGCCCTGCAAATTGCCTCAAGATGCGGTCATCTTGACGTTGTAAAAATACTCATTGAATGTGAAGCAAGCACCAATTTCCATGGCGGCTATTTCGGTAAGCTATCAAGATGGCTACGGTTTCTTCATTTTCTGTTGACGAGTAACAAATTCTAGGTACTGCGCTTCAAGCTGCTGCTTACTCTTGTTGCGACAGCATCGTGAAGACCCTCTTGGCCAGCGGTGCTGAGGTTAATTCCGAAAGTGGCTATCTTCTCAGCCCTTTCTTCTCGGCTTGTTGCATGGGACACTACCGCACGGCGGAAGTGCTGTATCGGGCTGGCGCAGATTTTCATATACCCAACGGCCTCTTTCGCAACATTTGGGATCCTGACGAGTTGAGACAATCAGTCAACAATTTCGAAGCTTGTCTCGTCAAAAATTTCGGTCGAAAATTCGATCGAGTGTGGGATCTTCCATCCGTTTTCGATGAAGCAGCGGTCCAATTCAAACACATGGAACAGACGATTAATGCAGAGGAGATGTACCGACGAGCGCTGGCTGGAAGGACGAGAGAGCTGGGAGCGGAGCATCCTCACACGTTGGCCAGCATCAATAATCTGGCATCAATACTTCAGGATCAGGGGAATTATGAGGAGGCCGAAGAGATGAATCGACAAGTACTGGAAGGAAGAAAAGCCGCTCTGGTTCGAGCATCCGGAGACGTTGACCAGCGTCGGTATTCTGGCATTGCTACTCCAGTATCAAGAGGGCGAAGACGCCGCCTGGCAATCACATAGACTTGTGTGACAGTTATGATAGATGAGGGGATAGGCGAGGAATGGAGACGAGGACATGGCAGAAGATATATCTAAAAGGTCACAGAGACGCAAGGTACGGCTGCGCATTTAAGAACGAGAGATAATTCCGAAAGCAGATGCGACGGGCTCAGGTGCATCTGGATATCGAAATGACTCTTCAATAGAGATGTCAAGAATGATTCCTCGGAGAATGGCTCCTTGAATAAGCTCCTCCAAGGACAAACCCGCGCTGCAAACAATCATTCCCACGTCCTCTATCTCCCACCCACTCGGCCATTCCGTCATCTTCCTTTCCTGCGACAACCAGGTATAATGTATGGATCGTGCCGTCCACTGCGACTTGAGTGAGGTACGCCAATCATGCGAACCCATCTGTCTCATGGCTGATCCGTGGCCCGACCGTCCTTTGTTCTATTTCCCTCCCTTTCCGCTGGAAGTCTGCTTCGAAGGCCTTTTCCGCGAAATTTTGCTAAGGATTAAAAGTAGTCGGGTTCATTCAAGAATGCCGACCTCTCATCCACAGAAGAGGTATTCGCCAAGTAGCTTTGGCCATAGACCCGAGTATCGGTCCGTGTTTTATGCTGAGACTGTTCGACTTCCGAGCACCTCTCTATATTACTCTATCGTCAGCGAGACCTGATCTGGCATGAAGTTTAGCGTGAGATGACGGACCGTCGACCTTCTTTCCGAGGTAACGGCATAGCATAGACTGTAGCATTGCCAAAGTACCCTGATGAATCCAACACAGATACGATGATACGATGAAACGTTTCTTGACGTTTGCACTCACTTATCATAGCGTCCGAATGCCCAGTTCTGACCTTTCAAGGTCTCCATCACATTGTACTTCCCTTGATTCTATCCTAGCCTGGTGAGGTCCCTGCCCGTAAGCATTGGCTTCGACTCTCACCAGGCGCTCCTCCGCCGGCACTTCCCTCCAGCCCATGACCGTGTAGAGTTGAGGGAAATGTCGAGAATGAACGTAGTACCGCTTCCCCTTATATCCATCACGGCATTCGTCTTCGAAGCCACCAAACGGGCTGTGCCAGAGAGCGCAGGGTAGTGCGCACACGATTCTGGCTGCCCGGACGTTGGGTGGGAGATTGGGTGAGTGGGGAGGTGATGGATGAGCTTGACACCCTGGCGCACTGGCGCATCACCCAGCTCGCTCGCTAAAAGCGGCAGCCCTGGGAGAGCTCAAACATATGCGCGCCGAGGCTAAGCGTGTGTGGATTTCAAGCGCGGTTGCGAACTGGCGCCCATTAGCATGCTGCCATTGAACAATAGAAACAGAGCTCTCTCTACTTATTTGACGCTTTATCATGCTATAGTCCCGACCCATTGAGGGCCACCCGCCCATCTGAAGCCACAGCCTCAAAGACCAGATTCGGCCATCATTGACTGCCAATCGCAGACCTCTATATATCCCATCACACCTCAAACAACCTCCAATCTTGCAGGCAAGATGGAAGCCACCCCACTCGCGTCCCTATCACTAACGCACGTCCACTACGTAAGTACTCCCCCCCCTCTTCCCCTCCCCACCTCGCACCCCCACCCCCGCTCACAACCCTCCTCCAGAACCCCCACGACCCCATATCCTACCTATGCGCCTGGCTCGCCCTGGCCCCTCAGACCCTCTGCGTCATCTACGTGACCCTGATCTGGTCGACGCGCGAAGTCGAGATCCTGCTCATGTTCGCGGGGCAAATGGGCTGCGAGGCGCTCAATTTTCTGCTCAAGAGGCTGATCAAGGAGGAGAGGCCGAAACGTAGGTGGGATCGATGCACCGTCACTGCGTGTGCTGCCGGACTGCTCGAGCGTAAGGGACCGAGACTGAAAATACGGGTCGATTATAGAGATGAACGGCAAGGGCTACGGTATGCCCTCCTCCCACGCCCAATTCCTCGCCTATTTCTCCATCTCCCTCTCCCTGTTCCTCCTGATTCGGCATAACCCGCCAACGCCTCCCAACTCGTCCCCGTCCAGCCAACCCCGACCATACAGCCACCGGCCGCTCAACCTGCTCCAGCGCTCCCTCCTCTCCATCCTAACCGTCGCGCTCGCCGCATCCGTCGCCCTCAGTCGTATCTACCTCAACTATCACACTCCAACGCAGGTCTCTGTCGGCTGTGCGGCTGGTATTGTCTGTGCGGTCGGTTGGTTTGGAGCTACGGAGTGGGCGCGGAGGGAAGGATGGGTGGATGTGGGGTTGGATAGCTGGGCGGGGAGGATGGGGAGGTGGAGAGATTTGGTCGTTGAGGAGGACTTGGCTGAAAGTGGGTGGAGTGTGTGGGAGGACAGGAGGAAGAGGCGGAAGGAGCAGAGACGGGTTAATGAGGCGGGGAGGAAGAAGAGGCGATAGTCTGAGTAGCTGTCTGACTATTTCTCAGAAGCGTAAAGGCCTAGTAGTACAACATAATGACACATTCATTGACCTAGATCTCGACTTAAGCTGACTGAGAAGCCATGTGTGAGGTCAAATTCGACTCGTTCTAGAGAAACCAAAATTCCCTTCGGCGCCGGCTAATTTCCCTCACAGCTCCCAATCTCTTTTCGTCGCCGCCATCATGGCCGTTCCTAGAATTACATCTAGCCATTTAAGCGCCTATTACCCATCTCTTTATACTACAAGTATATCGTCTTCCTCATCCGGGCGAGATATTTCATAGCTTAAGATCGTATGATCACAATACGTCATCAGTAATCGAAATCTTCTCGGGGGTCGCGCTCCCATCCTCGGACTGCTTTGCGGTAGGGCTGATTCCTGTCCCTGAATCGGACTAACGGCCATTCCCATCAAAGGCTTCCTTGGTCTCAGCCCCTTGGCTTCTTCAGAATTGAAAGGGAGGATACACTCGATCTTGTACCCTGATTGCTTTTGAGCCTCCCATCTTGTCATTGTCAAGATGCCCACACGGCCCACTTGGTTCCCAATGACGACGATACCCAGCTCTGGAACCTGCGCGATCATATTAAGACGTTCCATTTGGGTTAGGTAGTTGAAGCCTGGTGGCATCCTTTGATTCAACGCTTGTTGGCAGAGCACTTGGCTGTGGATTGAATCTGGCGGGCGCCTTTTCAGATCGGCATCGAAACGGATGTCTCGAACCAGGTGAATATCTCTTTCGTCCGTTTGGAGTAGATTGAAAGGTAGATCGACAAAACTCGGACAGGTCTTGGCATGTGTGGTGTCTGAGAATCGATCTATGGCTTTCTCGGGTCCTGCAAACAGAGTCTTCGACTCTTCGTCGGACCCTGCGAAGACGAGTGTCAGCAAGCGAACCTAAATCGTGCTGAAGCTGTTCATTACCTGCGGTCGCCTGATGATCAGTCTGTTCTGCCACAGGCATCTCTTCAAGGTCTGGAAGATCGGAGTAGTCGTCCTCTAAAATGGAAGTTTCATCCGACATTGATTGCTCAGCATTTGCAGCTTGTGGTGTATGAAGAAGTACGTCAGGAGGCATGAGTCCGAAAGTGTCGAGAAACAATGCTTCCCCAAAGGCTGCGGGACCGGAATCTTCCCCCTCATCAAGAGCATCTTCGTCAAAAGCGTCATCGATGTTATCAATCTCGTCCATCTCTTCGTCCGCTTCGTCCTCATCTTCATCTTCATCTTCATCTTCAATCTCAAGATCTTGTTCTGCGGGTGTGGCTGCTGCAGCCTGCACTGCTATTTGAACGGCAGGGGTAATCGTTCCTGGCACGGAGCCCAAAGCTGAGAATCCAGGATGCCATTGTGAGTTGTTATGCACCAATTCTCCTGCTTCCGAGTTGTCTATCAGGGTATTGCTTTCATCCACGCGGCAGGCGCAGCCGAATGTATTGACAGGCCCTTCGCTGACGAAAGTTTATAGTCAGCATGCGCTTATCAGGCCTTAACATTTCTTCTAGAGAATAATAAGAGCGATGAAAGGTAAGCCTTAAAATCAGAGAGGAATGAGTCATAAGAAAAAGCGCGGCCAGCCAAAAGGAGGATGGAAGACAATTCCATCACTGGGGGGGACCGATGGCAAGTCTGTAGAAGTTAAGCCTATGTCATCACGCAAGGTTGACTGATAAGAGTGGAAGGGTAAAATGAGAGGCATAAAGCCCAAACAATGAACCAAAATTTAATCTCCAAACAAGGCTTCAGACAAAGAACGGGGTGAAGGAACAAAACGATGCGGATCAAATCCTTTTACCAGTGGCAAGAGGAACGACAAGAGGCAGGGAAGGGAGGCTGAAACCCTTCATCCGCTCGTCAAGTCTGTCTCAGAACTCGGATTGAGTACTCAGACTGACAGCTTACCTAAGTCTCGATGATCGGGGATCGAGGCAAGCAACAGCCCAACCTCGTGCATCTGATGAAAATGAGTAAAAGTGCAACCAGAGGAATCTTCTAGTGGACTTACGAGGCCCAGTATTTCCAAGAGTCTCGAGGACCCGAGTACCATCCTTGATATTCCATACAATGGTGTATCCATCAATATCTGTGCTTGCCAAGTAGGTCCCTTCAAGGTCTAAACTGTTATCACAAAATGCGATATTAGGTATGTTTGCCGCATGGCCTCGGAGAACGACCCTTTTACCTAGAGACCGATCTTTCAAGGCGATATGGGTCCTGGTCTCGCAAACCATATACCTTTCCATTCTTTTCGGAGGCGGATACTCCGAACGAGGAGCCCTCTCTCGATTGCGGCTTAGAGAAGGAGCAAAGACGTTGATTTCCTTTGTATTTGAGCTGACTGCCAGGAGCATAGCACGCTTATGCATTGCGAGGCCCCATGCACTGGCACCAACATTCTCATGGAACCATGGCACTAGAGCGCGGAAATCTTGGGGATCGGCGAGAGGAAGGATGAGATTTGCGCAGCCACTATCTCTGTGGCGTTTAAACCTTTGATCATCATAGAGATCAGATGAAAAGATGATTTTGGCACTTTCGTTAATTGCGAGTGATATAGACCGCACGGTGTAAGAGATGACATCGCCATCATCGCAGGCCACCACGATGATTTCCTCTTCGCCCATGTCACCGGCGATGAGGTGGTTAACAGCATGAGGTCTACTAGGGTCCAGAAATCCCCTAAGACCTGGCCGACTTCTGGGGAGGTCAATGACCAGTTCTGGTTTTGTTTTGATGGTTTGGTCGGGGAAACTGGGCGCATAGACGTAGATTTTGTCGATATAGGCAACAAATAAGAGGTTCCGGTATTGAGACAGCGCGGTCTATCAGTGGAAATGAGCCGTGTATCTAATAACGATGGAACTCCATGGCCTACTAGGTTGTTGCGGAACATGGCGACTGATGGAATCTCGACATCCTCTTTGCTACTAGCCTTTAGTGTCTTACGTACATGCGCGACAAAGACTCCATGCCGGAGCTGCAAATGATTCTAGCCCAGATTCCGCAGGAGGAAAAGAATAAGAGAGAAGTTAAGTCTTTACGTGACGGACTGTTAGGAATGTTCGCGGGAATCGCGGGATCGGGTCCCTCTCCCTTGGAGCAGAGAACATAGTGATAGTCCAAAGGGGAGCCTTGAAAGTTCTAGGCACCAAGACGCGGAAGATGACGTGGACACATGATTCGATTCGAAAGGGTGAAACCTACTTATGATACTGCAAAACTGTCGTTAGCATGGGCACACAATCGAGTAGAAGGTGAATACTAACCCTGGACTTGCCACCTTGACGTGAGCAAGATGATACTCTCAACGGAAGCGATTCCTTCATAGGGGCCATCTCGGCATATGTCGACCTCTGCTATTGTACAAAGCCATGAGACAGCTAGCATCAAGACAATTGATAGGCTTGGTAGACACAGGCGAGACAAGTAAGGCGAAATATCTTACTGACCATTTCACCTTAACTACCCGGCGCAGGACCTCCCCACTGTAAACTCCGGCTTCAAAAAGCCATACCTGTTCCTCAACGTCAGGCCTGCGGTGTTTCTTGTGATATCCAATACAGCTATCGCTACCCTGGCTTACATCCGGTCTGCCCTGACAAAGACTTCCATTGCCAGTATGACAAGTAGTTCTGAACAGCGCAACATTATCATCATCGGTTCGCCACCCTCAACATCCTCGCCATCAAGTCGCATTGGTACTGATACTGGCATCAACATGCAGGCGGAGGGATCATCGGATGCACATCCGCTTACTTTCTGACCCGTCACCCATCCTATGATCCCTCGAGACACAAGATCACGCTCCTCGAAGCATCCAAAATTGCAGGAGGCGCATCCGGTAAGGCTGGCGGGCTCCTCGCACTCTGGGCATACCCAAGCAGTCTTGTCCCTCTGAGCTACAGACTGCATGAGGAATTGGCAGCGTCTCATGGCGGGCAGGAGAGATGGGGATATAGAAAGATACATTCCGGATCGCTCACCGCGAAGGGGCGGACGATTGGACAGGAGTCTGCGACAAACGGAAATCATGCCAGCGGGGACTCAGTGTCACTGCAAAAGCTGAAGGATAAAGCATCCCGGACAATGGCAGCAGCTGGCATACCTAAGGAATTGGACTGGGTAGCGGCAGACAGCGCGAGGAGTTACTACGAGATGGGAACACCGGACAATACAGCTCAGGTCCATCCGTATCAGTTTACAACAGCCATAGCTCAACTAGCTGAGGATGCGGGCGTCGAGATCATTCTCGGCGCTGTGACAAGCATCGACAAGAGTGGCGGCGCCGTTAATTCCGTCACTTATGACGATAACGCAACTTCCAAACCACACACGATACCAGCTACAGATGTTGTTATTTCAGCCGGTCCTTGGACGCGGAACATTTATCCACCAGCTCCCATATCAGCTTTGCGAGCTCACAGCGTAACCATTCGACCCTCGAAGTCCATTTCCGCATATGCGCTGTTTACAGATATCACCCTGCCACCCAACTTTGGACGGACCGATACATTTCAGAAATCGAGACGGGCCAACTCGAAACAAGTCACCCCGGAAATCTACGCCAGGCCGAATAACGAAGCTTATGCGTGTGGCGAGGGAGATACTTTGGTGCCCTTACCCAAGACGACCGCGGACGTGGTGACCGATGACGCACGCTGTCAGGACATTATCGACTACGTTTCTTCCATTTCAGACGAGCTCCGAGATGGCGAAGTGACTGCCAGGCAGGCTTGCTACCTGCCGAACGTGCAAGCTGCAAGTGGTGGCCCTTTGATTGGCCAGACTGGTATAAAAGGGCTACTGATGGCTGCAGGCCACACTTGTTGGGGTATTGTAGAACCCGGTAATTAGACTTGAGAAGATGATCTATCTGACATCCAACAGGTATCCAGAATGGACCAGGGACTGGTAAATTAATATCAGAATTTGTCTTTGATGGAAAAGCGAAGAGCGCGAACATTAGCAGCCTCGACCCAAGGAAGGTCTTGTGAATGCAACATATGCAACATGCAAATACTGTAGATGGAGGCCTTTCAGCGGCTGGATGTTCCCCACTAATTACGAGTACAATGAATCATAAAGCTCCCTAACCAGACTTGAGGCTATAAGTCCTACAGACGCATTAAAATATTAAAGAATTCCATCAGGTTGCCACCACAGCACGTTTGATAGTAATGAAACCTCTCTTTTGTGACATCTACCGCCCCGCTTTCTCTGCCTTGAGAAGTTCCCCTTGTTCAAATCCCCTTATACTTCCCGACCTTTGCACGGCGCTCCCTCGAACACCCGTCTCACGCCCTCTCTTTCTCCCTCGAATCCGTGAACTCGTCCTTCCGGCTGCTTCTAGTCTGTCTTACACGTCCACACCCTCTTAGATAGGATCAAGTTTGAGTCTAGAGCTCTAATCTTCATGGCCTCGAGCAGCTAAAGATTGAGGTCTGCAGCCTCATGTGGGCTGAAGTGAATGCTTTGGTGATGGAGAGAGATGCTCCATTCGCCATTCATGGGCGGCGCTCTTCGGGGAAGATACACTCCGATGCCCGAGATCTCTGTAAACATCTTGAGGAACATCTCCGTGGGGAAGTATTTGTATAGCTGGTCGACCGGCCTTAGCATGCTAGCCCGATCGATGTGTTTTTGGAGATGTTCCTATTTATATTCGGAAAGGATAAATTCCTAGATAGCTTGAAATGATCATATTTATTTGCTCTAATCGGAACTCTTTATGACTGGACTTGCCATGTTGCATCCCTGGAACCGATCACTCATCTTGAACTACACAAATCACAGAAGCTGAGTACTGCTTCCCCTATGGATTACAAAAGAAAAGTGCAAAAAGTAAATGACATACAGCAGCTAGTATTCGCTGGTCTAAGAACATGAGTGAGTATACAATTCATAGTTTGGCTAGGAGCACAACTTACCGTCACCCCGTATGTGTTCAATGGTAACGCTATACGTTAATTATTGCAAAAACTTCAAAATCGGCTTCCTACTCGGAGTGTTCTCTTAAGGCACAGATTTCATGGATCAATGATAACCCTCTCTTCAAAATGATCAACGATCGATAAAAGTGGTAGTGTTAAAGAATCGAAGGGTTTACAACATCGTCAAGCAAAATATTGCTGCCTTGGATTACGCCTATTTCGATGTGCTGGTATGCCTTCATCCAGTAAGGTGCCTCTCACGATCTAGCGAGATGGGCGGCTTCCAAGATGAGTTCGATTCAAGACGCCTGCGTCAATGTCTCAGAGAAAGTCCTCCCTGAATGTTGCTTAAGAAGTACTTCATCAGCCTATCCCCGTCTACTGACCTCAGCGCTAGGGTAGCCCAACTATCTATCTCTATATCTACTTGTGCCAGTTCTGTATAGCATTAACGAGCAACTTCTGCTCAAAAATAGACGAAGAATTCAATTGTTTCTGTCAGGCCGGCGAGCTTTCTGGCGGTCTGATAGGAGGGTGAAATCAGTGAAGCAATACCTCCGCTCTTCTATTTGGAGCGCTGTGTAGGCGTAGGAGAGTGTCTCTTCGGACCAGGCATCATTGAGCAAAACTGGCATTGATCTGGTGAACTGGCGTTCTAGCACACATTCAAGGAGGCCAGGATACGCTTCAACGATTTAGCTGAGTGTTATCAGGTCGTCAAGTTGCTCAAAGATCAACGGTACGATGGCCAGTGGTAGAGCCTGTTCTCGAGATACGACCATCATGAATGTAGAGATGAAGAAGGATCACAGGAGGAAAGACAGTGGTAGTGTCAGTATACAGACTCTTATCATCATTCGGGATTGGTGGTCGTGGTGGGCCGGAGTGCAGTAGAAGATTCTGGATGCCTGCGGGGAAATCGTCATTGCATAGCCCCGCAAGCGCGCCTCAACTTTCAACAATCACGAAATCACCCATTCCACACAACATCGACTCCAAAGGACGACTTATTTTTCCCAGTGGCAAAGCAGCCACAGAGTCTTCAGTTTAACATCTTCTCTCTGGAATTCTTCTACCTCCTAGACCAGCCTTGTTGCCGAGGCTGAAGCCAATTCCCCGCGAATGACTCTCGGCAGGTGACGATGGCGGACTCAGCCGCGAAACTTACTCCCCCTGTCTCTCCTACGGCCTCCTTCTACGACTTGAGTGACGATGAAGAAGGGGAGTACAATACAATCATGCATAGCAGCTCTGGTCGCGGCGTAAAGTTGCTGTTTTCCAAAAGCAAGGTTTTCACGACCTCGAGCACCCACTGAGCCTACAGAGACTGACATCTGGCGCGCTAGGTCTATGTACATCCTACACCCTCATCCAAAGACAACATCCCCGGTTTCATCGCTCTCATACAGCAGAAGAACCCTACCACCGACGCGCGACCTGGGACCAGCTCCTCCAGCTCCTCGAAAGTAGACCGAGCTACATCATACCTGCTGGCCTGGCTACCAGAATCCTCACTAGGAGATGCTTTTGACTCCTATGTCAAAGTTGAACTTTCTGATGCCTCTTCCCCACCCAAGAACACACCCCTGGTCCCCCAACCACCTACAACCACATCTCACACCACACCAATAGGCACGTACGCCTTCGCTGTACCAGTGAGTGAGATATACTCACTTCTCATAAGACCACCTAGTCTTGGCTGGTGGTTTGGTAGCGTCGTTATCAATACCCGAGCTGGAAATAGCTTTCCAGCCCTTTTCTTTCACGATGACGAGTGTCAATCGACCATACTACAGAAGAAAAAGCTAGTCAGGGAGAACTTTGATCCATTTAGTGAGGATGGGGGCACATTCTGGGGAGGCGATGAGGTCCTAAGATGGCTGAAGAGATATGTAGTAATCGAGAAGTCGGGAGCGGACCCTTCCGTGTATCTGATCGAGCCAAGTGCAGAGGACAAATTGGGCTTTGGCGGCAGCACATCGACGCCCAATAGCCCAAAGCTAGGCAGCAAGATTGCAGGACCGATGGGCATCCAGGGGCCCAGTGCAGCGTCGAGTAGTAATAGGGACGCAGGAATGGATCCAGTCACAAAGGCGCTGAAGCAGGCTAGGTGGAGCTTTCTGGAGAAGATGAGTCAGGTCACAAATTTCACGAGGAGGACTGCGCAGGAGATTGTGGAAAATCCCAAGGTGCCACCGCAGGTCAGGCGACTGATGGGGAATCCTGAGGTGCAGACTCTGCAGGATGAATTTGACAGCGCGCGTGTCTACCTTGCAAGGTGGGCTATGGGAATTGCAGAGCAAAGTGAAAAAGAGCGAAGTCAGAGGATCTTTACGGCGCAGGATGTACTCGAGATGGAGGACAGCGATGTGGGAGAATTCGAGATCCTGGATATGGAGGCCAACAATCTCTCGTTGGCCGAGAAAAGAAAGCCGGTTGCAATCAAAGAATGGAAGAGCTTCTTTGACGCGAAGACAGGTCGACTGCAAGTCACAGTCGATGAAGTAAAGGAGAGGATCTTCCTTGGCGGTCTCAATCCGAGCGATGGCGTACGCAAAGAAGCATGGCTCTTCCTACTTGGGGTCTATGACTGGGACAGCACAGCAGATGAGAGGAAAGCAATAATGAACAGCAAAAGAGACGAGTTCGTCAGACTGAAAGGCGCGTGGTGGGAGCGGATGGTGGACGGCAGCGCCAATGCCGAGGAGACTGAATGGTGGAAGGAACAGAAGGGCAGGATAGGTAGATACCCCTCGCTTTATCGAGATGCTTCTAAGACCACGCGGCTGACACATCCCATTGCTGGGGATCTTACATATAGAGAAAGACGTCCACCGCACTGACCGTCAGATCCCTCTTTTTGAGGGCGAAGACATACCGCATCCCGATCCCGACTCGCCATTTGCGGAAGTGGGAACGAATGTCCATCTTGAGCAGATGAAGGACATGCTCCTCACTTATAACGAGTACAACCGTGACCTTGGCTATGTTCAGGGCATGAGCGATCTGCTAGCGCCCATCTATACAGTTGAACAAGACGACGCTGTTGCTTTCTGGGGCTTCGTTGGTTTCATGAACCGGATGGTAAATATTATAAAAATGCGGTTAGTATCGTATCTTGGCTAAATCCGGGCACAGGAACGCAATTTCCTCCGCGACCAATCCGGCATGCGAACTCAGCTCCTAACCCTCGATCACCTCGTGCAGCTCATGGACCCGACCCTCTACCTGCACCTTCAATCTGCTGACTCAACCAACTTCTTCTTCTTCTTCCGCATGCTTCTTGTCTGGTACAAGCGTGAATTCGAATGGGCGGATGTTCTCCGATTATGGGAGTCCTTATGGACGGATTATATGAGCAGTAATTTCCATCTCTTCATTGCCTTGGCGATATTGGAGAAGCATCGGGACGTCATTATGGAGCATCTGAAGCATTTTGATGAAGTTCTGAAATACGGTATGGTCCCCCTTTAATTGACTAAATGCTAAAGATATAAACAACAACCTAATGATTTTGATAGTTAACGAGCTTTCAAACACAATCGACCTCCCCTCCACCCTTCTTCGCGCCCAAGCCCTCTTCCGTCGCTTCCAGCGCACCGTCGAAGCAGTCGACAAGCGCAATAACTTTCCCACTCCTACTGTCCGCCAGCGTAAACCAGCCGATAAATCCTCTTCACCAAAAGCTAGTAACTCTGGCGCCACGTCAGCTGTTGATGGACGGAGGCGGCCTGGTAGTAGCGCAGGGATCGATGGGGGAGAGGAAGGAAAGGGGAAATCTAAGGAGAAAGTCATCAGTCCGGAGCTGAGGCAGTTACTGAGTACGAAGGTGGAGGTGCTAGACAAGAAAGGGGTGAAGGAGCATGGGGGCGGTGTTGGTGCATGATGATAGGATAGCGATGCCTTTTGTGATTGTTCTCTAGCAAGCGTAGTGTTCCTCCCAATGGGTCTTATTACGCAGCGAAAACTACTATGATTTGGAATCTATACTGATGCCCAACGACCCGTGAGGAGGGATGGATGAAGCCTTCAAGGCGGCGAGAGCCAACGATCCAAATGAGCTATACGAGACACGTCTACTACGTCAACTCTGATCTATGCATGATACATCGCTTAAATAAGTTAGCCCGCTTCTCGTAAAATTGCCATGCTAGATTCAGTCGACATGGGCCTGACCTTGGTAACCTACATGCCAAAGCCAGCCTCGATCTAAGCCGCAGATGGTTCCTAATCCATACCCTAGCACTAAGTAGCACCAAACACAGAGCCTCCATCTCTTTGTCCTCCGACCGGCCACTGCACACTACACTGGCTGCAGATACGTTTTCCCAGCGGGGTGCACAGCAGTGATGATGAGGACGGATGGCGATTCTATCCTAGGGACCAACGGCTATCTATCGCCGATGGGGAGCAAAGAGTGGCTGGCTATATGAATGGCTCATGGAGTGAATGTGAGTAATAAAGGATAGAACGTGACACACCATCCAGGTTTTAAGTGTGATGGGTGTGACTCGGCGAGCCTTTTCTTGAAGAATTTCAGCCACCATGATTACTGATCCAGTCGGAAAATCCGTGGAGCAAGGCACGAATGCACGGCCTGCCGAGATTCCAGAGATTGCTTCGACGACTGCTTCGAGCGTAAGCAGCCATCGCGCAACACTCACGGGCCACCCCGGACACACTGTCGTCGAAGTTGCCGATTCTGGGCCTGGAGCACAGGTCTAGAGGAGCGCGGACGGTTGAATAATGTGCTCGCTCGTTCCTCGTAGACACGCATCTGCTAGCATCACGCCTGCATCTGTTTGATTCCTCACGGCTGGCCTGTGTGCTTTCAATTATTCTCGACACATTACAATTAATATTGAGATACTTGCGCTCCTAACGCCAAACGAGCAACCATAAACGCCATTGTGTCTGCCCACCGCCCGTCTCCTCGTCAGCTCTGGTGACCAAACTGCAACCCCACCCGGAGGAATAACCCCTGTCTCTCCTCAAACCCCTCCACACACTCCCCGATTGATTTTTCGGTATCCATCTAGGGACCGCCTACGCTCTATTGGTTCGAATCAAAGGGAGAATGAGCCCTGCCTCGCATACCTTGCATCTTATGCCTGGGTAAAATGCCCCGAACGGAAATCGTCATGCTCTTCGCAACAAGGGGTCGAAAGCCCACATATATAACGCTCCATTGACCCAATGCTCGATGACAGCAAAGCGACCACCTGTCCATAACCGAGCCGAGATTGCATGGGAGGACTCAGGATCGCGACGATAACATCCGGTTCGTAGAGCTACATGGATGATAGATCGGCTTGGGAGAGTCACCAAAGGGTGTCTTGAACAGAACTTCGTGGCATTCGTAACGGCTCTCTCGCTTGCATCGCTTACGCTGGATGACACTGGACGAGCTTTGACACCCAGAATAGTATCACATCGAAGGCAGGACTCATGGAATGGATGCTCCAACTTGACTCGCGCCATGCGAGGAAGAAGATAGCGTTGTTTGCATCGCGTACGCTGAATGATGCAGGGGTAGGCTTGAGCTGCCAGAATAGTATCATATCGAGCGCAAGACACGTACCATGGAAGCATCGCCTCGGTGCGAGCCATGCGAGGAAAAGGTTCTCCTCGCTTGACTCGCTTTCCCTAAATAATACCGAGAGGGCGAGCTTCAGCATCCAAATCGAATGTTGTGTATTATCATTAGGCGCCAGGCACCTAGTCTTATTGATCCTGCACCTAAGCTCGAGCCATACGTGGAAGGCATTCTGCTCGCTCGCATGCAACACTTACTCTAGGTAATACAAACCCAGCTTCACAATACATTCAAAACCAGCCGGCATTGGCCGCAAGACGCGTGAAGTGGACCCTTCGCCTCGGTGCGAGCCATGCGAGGAAGGCATTCTCCTCGCTTGACTCGCTTTCTTTAAATAGTACCGTGAGGGCGAGCTTCAGCAGGTGTTCTGTGTTATTATTGGACGCCAGACACATTGTCCTATTGATCCTTCATCTGAGCTCGAGCCATACGTGGAAGGCATTCTGCTCGTTCGCATGCAACACTTACTCTAGGTAATACAAACCCAGCTTCACGATACATCCAAACCCAGACGGCATTGGCCGTAAGACGCATGAAGTGGAGGCTTAGCCTCGGTGCGAGCCATGCGAGACGGGGACCTCCCTCGCTCGCTTGCATCGCTGCTTTGGACGTGACAGTGTAAGCCACAGCATCCCCATCCGAGTACAACACTGAAACGCAAGGAACCACGAAAGAAACGCATGAAACCGGCGCGAGCTATACAAGGGCGCGAACCGCTTGCTCTAGATATCCCAGGGCGGGCTCCATCATACATCCAAAGCAATACCACATCGAACGTGAAACATTCGAAGCAGACAGACCCTTCGCCTCGACGCGACCCACGCGAGACGAGCACTCTCCTCGCTCGCTAAAACCGCTTGCCCCGCCGTAGACCACACAGAGCCAGCTTCGGCACTCAAACAAATATATCGAACGTAGGTAGGTACGACGCTCAGCACAGACGCTCGCTCGCTTGCATCGCGCACCCTACTCCTCGGGCACCCTACTCCTCGGAACAAAACAGGTACATCTCCACAACATATCCGAAGAATTATCCATATCGAAGACAAAATACACACTCTCACACAAAACAGATCACGCGAGCCAAGCGAGGAAAACACCCTTCCCCTCGCGTGGACCGCCTCTTTTAAACCCGCAGTCCCGCCCGCCGAAAAAACACAGGCATGTCGTAGCGCCCGTAGAAGAAAGTTCGCATACAATGTGCGCAGCCGGGTCACTAATGCAGTGATGCGGTTTGGGTCGTGGTTGTGGAACGAACGAAAAATTGTTGGCGTCGGCTAGTTCGCTTGGCTCGTCAACGGGAGGGAAACGATGCTGCTTACCTAATGATCGGGGCGAGCTCATTGTTGCCGGCTGCATGATGCATGCATGCGTCATGATGTAAGTGTATTGTATAAAGCACGAGAGCTGTGGACGAGGCTGGCATTGACGATCTTTCCACTCGTCGCTGCTAGGTAGGCTCTTGGCTAGGTGATGGACTTGCGCAGGCTACGGGATTGCGCTCGCTGAACGTCCGTGTGATGAATGGACTGACAGAAGTCTTTGCAACGGGCGTCCGAACGCAGAGGACGTCGCTTTTGCCCCTCCAAGCCTTTCTCCACACCCCACCTATCAAGTAAGGTAACCTGAGACATCTGGACAAACCCCAAAGACCATGGAGCCAGAAACGCCGAACCCGGAACCGCGAGCCTCATCCACCAACACAACGCCCAAGCTATCAAACAGAGGCCGCGCAAACATGGCCCCCGACCCCATCAAAGCCATCATGAAAGCCGGCTCCTCCAACCCGCATCACCCGGACCACAACCCGACCGGCACCGTCTCCCTCGGCGTCGCGGAAAACCGCCTCCTGCACGCGGAAATCGCGGGGCACATCAATTCCCGTATGCGCGTCTCGCAGCGAATGCTTACGTACGGAGGCGGCTCGGTCGGATCGGATGTCCTGAGGCAGGCCATTGCGAAGTTCGTCAACGATCGTTTCCACCCCGTTGAGAGACTTGGGTACACGTCTGTGACGGTGCTGAATGGTGTGTCGGCGATACTTGACTGCCTAGCTTGGTGTATCTGCGACGACGGAGACGGTGTCTTGATCGGGAGACCGTTCTATGTCGGGTTCGTGAGCGACTTGATGAATCGAGCCACGGTCGATCTCGTGACCGTGGCATTCGGCGATGTGGACCCGATGAGCCTTGCGGCTGTGGAGAACTACGAGAAGGCCATGGGAGAAGCTCGAAGGCGAGGGAAGCGCGTCAGAGCGCTGATCTTGTGCAGTCCGCATAATCCTCTCGGCCGTTGCTATACGCCAGACGTACTCGAGGCGTATCTGAGGCTGTGCTCAAAGCACGGGATCCATATGATAAGCGACGAGGTCTACGCCATGTCGGTGTTTCCAAACAAAGACATCCCGAACCCGACTCCGTTCCGCTCTGTGCTCTCGCTTGAGTACAGGAAGCTCATTGATCCCTCGTTACTGCATGTTCTGTACGGCATGAGTAAAGACTTCAGTTCTAATGGACTGCGGATCGGCGCTTTTATCTCCACAAACAACGTTCAATTGCACGCTGCCATGCGGGCCATTTCCAAATTCGCCTGGTCATCCTCCTTGGCAGACTTGGCTTGGTCGAGCATCCTGTTCGACGACACCTTCTTGCAGGAACATCTCATGAAGCTTACTGCCCGTCTTACAGAAGAGTATGATCTCTGCACATCGATATTGCGGGGGGTGAACGTGCCATATTTACCTGCAAACAGTGGACCTTTCCTCTAGATCAACCTCTCTGGGTTCCTGCAACAAAAGACCACGGAATCCGAGCGCAACCTCGCATGGCGAATGATCAACGCGGGCGTGTGGCTCGCCACGGGCGAAGCGTACCGTTGCGAACAGCCCGGATGGTTCAGATTGACTTTTGCGGTGCCGGAATCGGAGATTCGGTTGGGTCTGGAGAGGTAATTGGAGAATCTTCTGGAGCATCGCGGTAACGATTCTGGGCTGACGCTGAGATTACAGACTTGCGCTTGCCCTCGACCAGGCCGATACTGCAACGGACTAGAGCCGGACATGAGGAAGCTATTTGAGGACCAGAAGCCCATGTTTGATCGGAAGTGTTCGGTATCAAGCCCGGATCAAGGCTTGATTGGGTTGCGTGTCGAAGCATCATTGATTGTCGAGATATTCGACCAAAATTCGTCGCGTCGGAGTTCCGAATGCCGCGCTCTTGAGTTTGGCGAACACGAAGCTGCTGCCTGCTCAATAAAAAGAGCACGGTTCGTCATTTACTTCGAAGGCTTGAACCTGATGATACAGGCAACTCCAAGGATATCAAAACTTGAAATGGAAGAGGAAACCGGACACGTTCATTCAGTAGACGTCGGCGAAGGCGAGCCCTCCAAATACAGCAGAGAATGCCATCCACCCTCCACTTTCTGGCGCCAAGGGAACTTTGTGTTTACATCCTTATACGCCTCACACTCGTAATCAATATCTTCCTTTGTCCTCTCACCCTTACTATCTTGCACCCACATCGCTCTTGCGACTATCCTGAAATCGTCTTCGGCGTATTCGTGCAGATATACGGCTTCCAGGACCGGAGAGTCTGCACCGACTGTGACGAGCAAGGGCACCATTTCGAAATGGCCTGCACCATTAGGGAAGCTGGCCTGAAAGTGGTTTTGTACTTGCGACATTATGTCCAAGACGTTGGCGAAGGTGTGCCCGGGATACAATCCTTGCGGGCCGATCTGTTTCAGCTTTGCGATGGACCATTGTCGCCATGTTTCAGGAATGGCTCGCCGGCCGCCCCAATAGAGTAGGGGTAAGAGCGCATGATCGACGAGCTTCCTGGGGTGGATGTTCTCATGGCCGGGGGGAGGGTACAAGAATTCCGCTATACGGAAGTTTGCATAGACATAGTAGCACATGGCGGATTTATAGCGCGGGGGATCAACGTCGGCGTGGTAAAGGAGCGAGGAAGTACAGGCCATATAGGTATTGTATGTGGCGACGTTCATGGCTGCGACGGAAGATGTGAAGTGGAGAGGTGCAGGCGGTAGGGGGAATTGTTCGTCCGCCGGAGGGGTCCCGTCTGAAAGGTCCGAAGGTGGCGATGGGGTGTCGTCTGTGGAGACAAAGGACGAAAACGTTTTTGTAGATCGAGCCTTCCACTTCCTGAGATCCTCTTGGAACTGCAAGATCCTGCCGCTTTCCGATACGCCGGCCGACCCGTACCACGGGCCCCAGATGATCCTGTCCGACTTGTTGAAACTCGAAATGAGTCGGAGTAGCTCGTCTCTCTCGCTGCATTTGGTCTCCGAAACCTCAGGCGGAGGCTGGATGACCGTCTTTACCTCATCCTTGAGATTGCTTGGAGGCGCACTCTCGATCAGACGTTCCCTGGTGATGTCCTGTATGGAGGTCTGCGCATATGGCACGAGGACCTGGGCCTGGAAGTCGAGACTTACAATGGAACGGAGAAGGGAGTGGATCTGATAACTGTGCAGATGAGATTGGTTGCGAACATGGGCTTCGAATACCTGGATGGCAGCCCAGAGGTTGCGAAACAAGCCGACAGAGCCACCGATGAAGCACTTGATTTATTAGCGTAAAATTCGGCGTTCAATTTGATTGACGCTAGTGATATACTGCATACCTCAAAGTACGAAAACAGCGTCAGAGTAGCTAGTACTTGAATGGGCTTCAAAGCACTGGCATTGCTGTCCCTTGACAAAAGCTTAATAGCTTGCTGATAATTCTGCAACGCGAAAGTCCTGAGTGCAGCCTGAGATGGCCGTCCACGGCTAGCGTTAGTAGAGCTTTTATGCATCGCAGCGAGCGCTATCATGGCATGATAAACGTAGTTCGTAGACCAAGTCATTCTCGCGACGTCTTCCCGCCAGAAATGCTGACGCGTGCCCCCACTGATCGCGTAGACCGTCTGCGTGATGAAATGGTGGTAGAATGGCAGGGCCACGTTGCCCGGGTTGAGGAGGGCGTCATTTCCGACGTCAAGCGGACCCGCGGAATAAACGGATATTCTCCTTTCGAGCGTCTTCGGTGGAACGTCGACGCACAGTACTTTTTTGGCGGGGTACCCTTCGCAGTGGACGTTGGCCGATTTGCATCGCTGGCAGTCCGGTTTCGCTTCGTCGCATTTGACGCGCCGTTTGCGGCACGAGAAGCAGCCGGTCTTTGCTCGTTTTTGCGGCATGGCAATATCCGGTCCGAGAGAGGGCGTACTGGATTACGGGAGTGCAGACTTGGCTCGTAATAGTGGACAACCGGATTACCGGAGCAAGGCTGGTTCCAAGGCGCCGGTAACCTTTGAGAGGCGCAGGTGGGCACAAAGCTAAGCCACATGTACGAGGATAAGGATCATTGTTGTTGGAAAGCGCATGCTGACAGATTGAGTGGTTGATCAAAGGCGATGAATACTGGGATGGTTGGACGTTGGAAACATTGTTACTGATGCCAGCCACGTTGTTAGGCACGCTAGTGTGATCCCTGCATTGGCGAGATAGGCGAACACTAGCGGGGGCACGCGTCATGGCTAAGTACCTAAGGATTTGACCCTCTCACAGTCATATTCGCTTGTCTTAGTTACCTAGCTGACAGAGTCCATCGCATAGCTCGTGTATTTCGTATGGCTCGCACCGGATTGAAGTATCTTCATTGCGACACCACAAGTGTCGAATCTGACGAAGTGTTGGGGATAAGGACCTGCTCAGTCTGATACGTTTTAGTTTTTATGGCCCAGCTACCTAGTACCCTACTACGTCTGTGACTTGGTACTTTACGTAACCTAATCTGGGAGCTTAATCTACAGCATCATACAACTAAGGTACCTTTTCCCACAATTTCTGTTCCTCTCTTACTACTGCTCAAGCTTTTGCCCCCCCAATCATCAGTCGTCGACCCTCCTGATCATGGGCTCCGCCCAAGAACCCCAACTCACCGGCCGCTGTCAATGCGGCAAAGTGACCTATTCCATAACCTCAGAGCCACACTCCCTAAACGTCTGCCACTGCCACGAATGCCAACGCCAATCCGGCTCCGCTTTCGCCCTCACCCTCGTCGTTCCATCTTCCGGCGTGCACCTCTCCCCGTCCTCCCAAAAGCACATCGGTCATTTCGAGCGCAAAAGCGACTCCGGAGGCATTCGCGGCGGTATCTTTTGCACGGGTTGCGGAGTACGCATCTACCATAACAATCCATCGGCGCCGCAGTGGATCAGTGTCAAAGCGGGGACGCTGGATCAGAAAGTCGACTTCAGCGATGCGACACACATCTGGACGAAGAGGAAGTTGGAGGGTGTAGCGGTTCCCGAAGGAGTGGAAGCTTGGGAGGAGGAGCCGGACGATGGAGTCGTGTGATGTGGTCTGCCAGAACTCGTTCGGTGGCAGGGTCACTGGTGATGTTTTGATGGGAAGCCCATCCTAACAATGCAAGGAGACAGCGAGGGCTGTTGCCCGCTCGTGGTAGCTGCACAAAGCGATCGCACAATGAGTGATGTTGAGTGATGCCCAGAGGTATGAAGCATGGATACAGCCGCGACCTGACATTATCAATACATACCTTTTAATGATGTAAAAGAAAAAAGTGACGTTTCGTTGCCGAATAACGACCAACGCGCTCGCAAACGCGGCCAGGACGTGGGGATCTTGCCGTTTGCACGAGGACACGGCGAGGAACGCGCCACCAGTATCGCAGGGCCAAAGCTCGATTGACGTTCTAATCCCCGTAACGTGTTGGACGGGTCATCGAGAAGTACGGTCGCATAGTCGTGAGGGTTCTGACGTCAGGCCGGTTTAGGGCGCCTATATGTGCTGGTCGCAAGAGGTCTGCCGAAGGGATTTTTGGCGGAATCTAATGGCGTTTTGCGTTCGAATGTGTTGTAATATTAATCAAAATAGTGGAATATTGAGCATTCGACGCCCGGGTGGCACAAGTAAGTCAAAATAAATATATTGCTGCTGTAACCTTCCACTCACAGTTTCTAGTTGGCTAGCGCGTAAGACTTTTAGAAATAAATCTTAAGGTTGAGGGTTCGAGCCCCTCCTCGGGCGAAAACATTTAAATTTTTGCTCTTTTCTAGCATACAACAGTATAATGATCGAAGGGGAATGAGTCACACTACAGATTTAAGGAGCTTTCTGGTGCGGGAGGCACAGCGAGCCGAGGCAAGCGGTAAGATCTTACTCAGATGCCCGCAACGCCTACGCATAAGACATCGCCATCTTCGCCGGATAATCAAGCATTGGGTGCGCTTCAATGTGAATGGATAAACGTATATTATCCACTGGCCATCCCTATATCTCATCGCAGAAACAGACAAAAGGATTCGTGAGGTACAGCGCCGTTGGAACCTCCATCAGTACATAACACTGCGATGTTGTTCGCATCGCTCAAATTCTTTGTCACTTATGGCTTACCTCTAATAATGAGACCGGCGTATGCATAGACGGCAGGCCCCTGTTCGTCGCAAGTGAGAAATTCTTGTATGGCGGCTCGGAGAAACCAAGTTGATGCAAGAAGGAGCGATCGAGAAAAGCAGATCGGTCAGCGAAGAGCGACAAGATTGCATTGCAAGTCAGACGGTCCCTACCCACAAGAAGAGGCAAAACGCGCCACGAGGGCCCTTGTGACCATCTCGTGGCTTCTGACTGACTGCATTTGAGGACCGATTCAAGTACGACCTCAGAGCCGCAAGCGACGTCTCGATCTCCGCCAACGACGCCTGATGCCGCGGATTGACGACAGTGTTTCCAGGATCGACACGCGTGACTTTGCCAGCTTGCGGAACTTGCGATTCGGCGTGGCTGCGGCAGGGTCCGTAGTCCGAGAGAGTATCTTGTACGACGCCAGAGCTTCGAGCGCTACGCCTGCGCGGCCTCTAGGACTTTGCGGGCACGCCGTTCAGATGACGCCAAGATATAGCCAGGGCGAGTTCTATGGACTGAAGCTAGACGATGTTTCCTGATGCGTGATAAATGAGGACGACGTATTGAGTTGTGCAAAGGGTAAACACCACATAGTAGGAATGTCCCATGTCAATGAATGCAGAAGTCTTCCAATTTCTCGAAATTTTCGTTAGTCAAGGCTTCCCCTTTCATGAACCCATGCACGTAAGCCTCACCCACAAGCTCATAGCCACCCTCCCTACGCTTCCGGAGCACGACAGGGACGCGGCAGCCAAGAAGCAAACAGACTCTATCTCCCTTGCTCGAATTGTGAGGCGCCATACCGATGTAGCCCTCGTGCGTGAAGAGAAGTCTTTTGTGCAACGTGGCTAATACAATGTCCTCTAAAAACATCGCTTCTTCGTCCGTCAAATCGTCCATGCTTCTTTCCGGCCTGGTTGGATCTGCTGTGAATATCCTGAACCAGTGGCTGAGTGCTCGACCGTGAATTTCAAGCGTTTTGTTGATGGAGTACCAGTGTTGGATGAAAACATCCACATTTGCTGCTGTAGCTTTGCCGTTGGAGGCTTGAACGACGTACAGAGAGTTGAGAAATTTAGAGCCATCGGCGTGGTCATCTCTGTCACCTAGCACTAAGCTCATCCACAGCGCCCTGAATATCCCTCTTTCTGAGCCGTACTGTGACCTGTTTTGTTCCGGTTCTGGCTGAATAAACCCACAACTCTTTTGCTCGTCGACATCAGGGAGGGACGTCTCTTCGAGATCGACAGTCTCGGTATCAACAGCTGCAAGCTCAACAGCTCCAAGACCATTTACCAGGTCAAGTACGAAGCCTCGAACTTTCAGAACTAGACCGTTGTTGAGGAATTCCCCTGTGTGAGACATTCTGAGATACTTGCCACCTTTCGTTGTACCAGTGGCGTTGTAGAGATCCTCGCGGCCCGCATTATTGCTAGTCATAGATCCTGAATGCACCCTCTTGGTCCATTCCGGAACCCATGATGGTAGGGTCCTACGAGGCGACGCTTTTGTGTAGCATATAATGTCCAATTCGGCGCTGGCTGCTATGATAGCGGCTGTCACCGTCATACAGATCTCCTCCGCAGACAATTCATAGTTGGGACGAGGGATCAGACCCTGACCATCCTTTGCAATCGCTAGTAAGCCGTAAATCTTGTCGTTTGGGATTGTTGCGAGCGCTGCGTTCGACCGAGTCATTGCACTCAAAAGGCTGACATACTCTCTCCTACTTCTAGCGTCTTGAGTAAATCCCCGCAAGGCGTCTATTGAAACGACATTCTCCATGGAGCCCAATTTCGAAGAAAAGGTCTGGGTCACAACAGAGAGCCGGCTCCGCCCGCCCGCTGTTGGTATAGAAAGCACCGCCCGAACTACGTCTTCCCAAATTGCGCATTGCGAACCGCATCGGATCCATACCTTTTTAGAAGAAGCAATTTCTTGAATGATCCAGACTCGCCTCCAGTAAGGTCTGCCGAATAACACTAGAATTGAGGTCCAGTGAGCGTCGTATTTGGGATTTTCTGATGGTTCGTAAAGTTGCATCAAAGCTTCTTCTTCATATTGAGCCAATGTGGAATCATTCTTGGCCTCGGATAAGATCTGAACCAGGTCGAACGCAAGAGGGCTGTCCGCAGCCTCAACTCCAAGCCAGCATATGGTTTCGGAAGCTTTTCTGTATATATCTCCCATTCGAAGTACTTGCCGGCTACGTTCACCAAGATCAAATTGGTTGATGCAGAGTGCATCCACCCACAAACATGCAGACTCGTGTCTTCCTAATTCACGCAGTGCGGCCTCTAAGTTCTCGGTGATCTGAACCTCGGCTCCATTTAGATGGATTGTGCTTGTATTATTACGATCGCCCCAACAATACGATAACCCTTTGTAAGGGGGCGGCTGACTGAGGGAAGCATGCTCAATCGTACAGCAGACTACCGCAGCTACCGCAGCCCCGTCAGAAAAGGTATGATCACGTCGACAACGTTCCGGTTTCAATTTGCCATCGACCTTGTGAACAGTGAGGAGTCGTATCTCGTCGTGAAGCTCGTCCAGTGGCAGGTAGTCAAAGACATAAAGGGATTTTTGTTTCTGCGTGCTCGTCATTTTGTTGTTGGGACTGTGCCAAGAAGCTCATTCCGGTTTGTCCTAACTCTTTTGCATCCTTGCGATAGGAAGTATCCGATCAAGAACAGAAGAAGGGACAAAGGGACATTTAGAACCAAGACTAGGTACTGTTCTGAGCCATGAGGCTGTCAACACGCGACGAGACGTCAAGGAGGCTGAAACGTAGCCCCCGTTTGAAGTGGATTAATATGGGCTACATGCTGTTGTCGAGTTGTTGCGATGTAGTGATCCTTTAGCGAGTGTATCTAGATAAAGTCTTGGTCCATAGCTAGGTAGGTGGCGCTTTCTTTTTCCAGCACATCAGCCCTACCTGCCAAACTCGGAGAAAGATGCCCAAAAGCCCTGCCACCCCTCCTTCTTCCACTTCCTTCCACATAGCTAGATACCAAGAAAATTCAAGCATTCTACACTACATAAAGAGACCTTGTGTTTGTGGTTCTTTCAGTGTTTCCATACCCACTAACGTTGCTTAGCGTTACCTTATGTGAGCTAGATGTACTGGAGCTTCTTGGAGAAGTCCACTAACTGTTTTGATTCTAGCTTCCAACACACTCCTTTCTTTGGTGGTGGTCTGAACTAGGTACCTACCTACCCAGGTAGGCAGCGGACTCCCAGGCATCCACACCAAGCATACGGGTCATAGGACGCCTTGCAACAGGGGTACATCTTGAGAATAATTCTGGAGACTTGTATATCCAGAATGTCGGAGTTCAACGAAGACGCATCCAAGAAAGTAAACCGCAAAGACGTGGAATACAATATGCCCAGGAATGAGTAAGGGCTACCGGCATATCACATCATCTTTGATACTACAAATATCTAACCGGGACTCTCGATGCTAGCACCGGGGAGCACGCCCGCCTGAACGATCAAGCTGCCGGCTTTAGTGAGCTGATGAAAGGGAAAACTGTCCACTCACCTCTGGAAAATCCGACCAAAATACTTGACGTAGGTTGCGGTACCGGTATTGTGACGCGCCATCTAGGATCTCCGTACCCCTCCGCCGCCGTCTATGGGATCGACATTTCCCCTGTCCCTCCCACCAATGCTTCTGACGCCGTTCCCAACACACCACCAAACGTCGAATACCTCGTCGGCGATGTCCGCAAATTGGCGGACGAAGACGAACGACTGAAGGCCGGAAACTTTGACTGCATCTTCCAGCGTCTGCTAATATGCGGAATGACGCAATGGCAATCATACATATCGCAAATAGCCGCCCTCCTCCGCCCGGGAGGTTGGCTGGAAATCCACGACTATGCCCATGTCTGGTACAATGCCAAAGAACCTGACCAAATCATTAGCCGTGGCTGGAAATGGCAACATGAGATACGTCGCGGTGCCGCGCAGCTCGGTCTCGATCTTGACATTGGGCTCCACGCCGCGAGCTACATGCAGAAAGCGGGGCTGGTCGACGTCACGGTGGAGAAGTACATGGTTCCCTACGGGACCTGGTTGGCCGCGGCGAAGCCCGAGACGAGAAGGATCGGCGCGAACCATGCGCGGGATATGGGGCCCGTTTTCAGCGAGAACATGGTGCCCGGGATCACGAGGGGGTTGGATCTGGGGGAGGCGGAGACGGAGGAGCTGAAGGGTGAGTGTAGGCGGTGTTTGAAGGGGGAGGAGGGCAAATACTGGTGGTTTATGGGTATAATGCGAAAGGGACGTCGAGTCGCATCCCCGTCCCGACTCAACCCGAGGATCCTTCTCATGCAAGGCTCCCAGTGGTGCAAACCGGCGGGCTGGAAGCCTAACCGGTCCAAAATGAGGCCATACCAACGGTCCATGGGCGGTCTAAGTTTCAAAACGGTCTACCATTTACTGGACCGGTCCGCTAAACAGTGCACCACGGTCCGATCAAACTTCCAGCGCTTCAGCAACTCCTTCCTCAGTCTCAATGATAGCAGTCAGATCTTGTTCTGTGAAAATCCCAAGCTTAAACCATGACTTCATGCGCTCTAGAAGCTCAATGGTCTCGGCACCAAGACTGTTCCTTTGGTCTGAAACCGTGTGTTTGGCCGCAAAAAATACGCGCTCCGGCTCTGAGGACATAGCAAAATCTCGATATCAAAGGACAAAGGCGCGAAGGAGATTTCCGGCATCGAAGAGAATTCTCGGTACCAAAGATGGCTACCAAAGATGGCTACCGTTGAGCAAAGAAAATCGGACCGGTGCACTATTAGTCGACCGGTCCATAAAAATGATGGACCGGTGCACCGCCTGTTAACAATATACTCAAAACGGTCCACTAACCGGTCCAACGGACCGGTCCAGACTATTAGTTGAACAGTCCGCGGTCGCCCACTGGGAGCCTTGTTCTCATGCCCCGTCTGCTCGGAACCCTTGAGCCATATTTTCCTCCATCGTCCAAAGTCGTCGAATCAATGATGCACACGCGCCAAAGAAACGAGCCTGTAGAAGCTCTCGCCATGCTTCCTAGCGCTACTGTAGTACCCCCAGACTGACTTCCCCCCAGCGTTCGTCATCACATATCCGTCACGAGTCCGCGAGAGCTCCCCGCATACGCAGAAGCGTCGATGCAGACGCATTCCACGACTCCGAATATAAAAGCTAGCAAGAGCAAGGCAAAGCCCGAGTAAGACTCCGAGGACGACGCTGGGGCGTTGAGCGCAATGCTCTGAGAGGTGGGAAACGAGGGGGATTGGGGATGCGAGGGTTTCTAGAGCTACTAGGGGTCGGGTTGAGGCTGTGGAGCTCTAAAGTCGTTTTGGGCGCGGGTGCGTTTCGATAGCAGTGGCGGCTTTTGCCGGGGGGGAAATATGGAGAGTTGAAGCCTAGATGATCAATATACCCGTCCTCTCACTGCATCCACGTGCCGGAAAGTACATTGAAACTGTGTGTTCCTTGGATGACAGTTCACCAGGACCCAATGTAGTTCGCATATTGCCAAGACTAAAGGAGGAGACGACACTGACACCGCAGAGTCACACAAAGCTACTGCAGTTACATCGGCTAATATTCGCGGAAGCTGATGAACAGTCGGTGTTGAAATCCGAATGGTGGTATCTAGTGACTCGAGACCGCACTGCCTAGCTACCCTTCGCCCGGGCAAAGTCGGACAGATACTCCACCAGCTTGTGCACGTTGGCCATGGGTACCGCATTGTAGTTACTTGCCCTGCGCCACGCATCAGCTACTTCGCCACCGAGTGTGAGAGACATGCTGGCGACATACCTGATCCCACCAACGCTCCGATGCCCTTTCAATCCCTGCAGCTTTCGAGCTTCGGCCCCTTCCAAGAATTCCTTTTCGGTGGCGGCATCTTTGACCCGGAAGCAGATGTTCATCCGGCTTCTTACAGTCTTGTGGGTTACGGGCTGGTAGACTTTGGGGTTCGCATCTAGGACGCGGTAGATGGTTTCTGCTTTGGCGTTTGATTCGGCTTCCTGGCCTGACACTTTCGAGTCCCCGTGTGCGATGAGTAGACCACGCATTACTTCACCGGCGATCCAAATCGAGAAAATGGGCATGGTGTTGTATAACGAATCTGGTGGCACATTTCTAGTCAGCGTTTCTGTATCAGAGTAGGTATGGGAGCTGCAGAGAAGATGTAGATCGGGGCTGAAAAAGGTTGTTGCTCCTCAAACAGGTTTTGGGACTCAAAGCATTGTCAAATGTGTACAGAGATGACTCTGAAGTGCACTTACTATTCTTACTGATAACAGACCAGTTCATAATTGTGGGCGGGGACCAGACTCCAACTTTGTGTAAAAATGAAGGCGAGGGCACCGTGTTCAAAATGTCCTTTCTAACGATTGCCAAAGTTACATCCGTAATGCCTAGATCAGGGTTTCGGAATCAGTACTGCCCACTTAAGAGGACATATCGAACCTTGCACAGTTTTGGGGGAGTAGAGACTCTCAGGGTATGTCTCAGGACCCAGAAATTGATTCAATAAAGGATTTATGGATTCCAGGAATACGGACCTATGTTCTTCTGCGCGCCCCCAAATACTACCGCGTACTTTCTGATGTCGAATTTGCGACTGAGAAAATTAGAGCTCATGTCAGCGACTATGAGTCTCTCTTCTTCTCCTGCTTGGGGCTCCAAGGACTTAGGAAAGCTAGGGTATTCGACTCCGTCGACGGTTTCGTTGTCGCAGTAACTCCACCAAATTGAAATCAGCATTTTCCTTCTAAGACGGGATTCTGGAGGTCAAAACCACTTCCGGGACCGGGGCAAGTCAAACAAATTTTCACACGCAGAAAAGGATATGGAATGGTAAGAAACAAATCGGAAAGGGTACTCACTATACGAAGGCACTACCACAGCCTCCATTGGCACCAGGAGCTGTCAATTTCCAGGTATCCTCTGGAGGAATCATTCCAAATTTCCCCTCATTCGCCTCGCGTGCGTCGAGGGCGACATTCACGAAATCCTCGCCTAATGGCTCCAGCAACTGTGCAGCCTCTTGGGATGCTTTCAGCGACCACGATCCAGTCACCAAATAATCCAAGCGCAGTGAGTACTTCAGCTCCTCTCTCACTCTCAGCAAAATGGCTTCATCGTTGTCTCCAATTTGTTCCTGAGCCCGTCGTCGTCGCTTCTCGACCCAAACAGCTACCATGTTGAATACTACAGCGCTAAATTCACCGGAACCCCCTCCATGCAGAAACAATATCTCATAATTGTGTGGAATGTCTAGGAGCGATATCAAAGCTTTCTTCGTCTCATCCAGAATTTTCGTTGCGGTAGACGAACTATGAAGATCTCGGATTCAGTATTTCTTCCTTGAGATAAACGCAGGAGTGATGAATCAGCCGGGATGGGTACAAAGCAATTTTTCCTCATACCGGTGAGAAATCTCAGCAAGTCCAAGTCCCGACTCTTCATAATTAACAAATGCCTTTCGGAGTCAGCATTGCTTAGTTGAAGATATATTTGAGCCTTTGAACGTGTTCACAGAAGGAATAATGCCATAACAGTTATCATGAGTCATACTTGATGCAAGAGAGCGGCTATGGACCGGGCAAATACGTACTGCGGCGCCTTCTTCAAGGACAGAAGTTGGAAGGGGGGCTGGTCCGGCTCCAAACTGTAGGATGCCAGTCAGGCCACTGTCCTATCTCATTTGGAAGATTCCCTCATACGTAGGCTACGTCTTCTCTGCGCATTTTGCGGTAATTGCAATAGGAAGAAAGCTTTTCGATGCGGTCTGATCACTCAACTGATTCGACGATGCTGCCGAGACTTGGGTTTTGGAGGCTTGGAGTGTGTGAAGTCTACTCTGCTTCACATGCCCGTCGAGACCTTTATGATTGTCGGCACCTTGAAATGAATGTTTTAGTCATCGGAGTTCGAATGTTGGAGGCACAGGCGGAAAGCTTCCGATTTCGGCCCTTTTTCAGAGCGTACCTGAGTGTCTGGAACACCTACTTTACTTGAGTATGTATGTATTTATGTAGGAGCAATTCCAGTGCAGCGAGAATGTTCAAAAAAAAAATGAAAAATCAGTGTTCGTAAAGAATTGAGCAATGGGATTGGTGAGCGGTGGAATTGAACGATGTGGAATTGGTGAGCGAGAGAAATGAGCAATAATGAGAATGAGATGGTGCAGAATGGCCCCTAGGTACCTAGGCTCGTAGGGTAAGGTACGCACGCCAGGCTAAACTTTAAAATTTTGAGCTCGAGAGCCTCCCTCCTCCATTTTGGAACCCCTTCTATGTCCATCAAAATTAGATATTTTCTACATATTAATATTCTTACTGCATCAGAATCGAAATTCAAAAGACCAGTTAACGTTTTCAAACTTCCTCTACCCTCATGTTGTACTTGTTGATTTGACCACAGAGACTATCATCTCGTGGGGTACTAAGTCACACCCTGCCGTGGAACTACCCGGAAAGCGCACCCGGGGCCAAGGTCCGGGGCAGGATGTGACTTATTACCCCACGAGATGATATGGGGGAAGAGATTTTCTCAGCGCCAAGTATCCCAGGCACTCCCGCATACACTTCGCTAATTACGCGACATCTTACTTTCTCCTCCACCAACTTGAGGTGCGCTGCATTGTACTTGCTCTCGGCGATTTTGATAGGCAAGATGCTGCTGGTGAGTGCCTGCTATCACCATATCAAGTCCAAGGTCCAGCTGACACTGATCTAGAGGCGCTCGGGGCTTTCGGCGCTTCGGTGCGCGTCGACAAAACATCCACCACCATTCCTACCTCTGCCATCAACTCGAGCATACCATACTTCACCGAGTCAACGAGCCGATGTGTTCCCTTCCCAATTGAACGATCCCTCCGCGGCAGCCGTCCTCTCCTCCCTCAAGATACCCCACGCTCCACAAACGCTCACAGAGAAAATCGTTCAGAGGTACAGTCTCGGCCTGTCAGAGGGCCAGTATGTCAAGGCTGGCGACTATGTTACGCTTTCGCCCGCCGTGTGTATGACGCATGACAATTCTTGGCCAACCGCACTCAAGTTCATGTCTATTGGCGCCTCCAAGATCTGCGATCCTGGCCAAGTTGTCATGACATTGGATCACGACGTGCAGAACAAGTCGGAATCGAATCTCAAGAAGTATAAACAAATAGAGGAGTTTGCAAAGAAGCAGGGCGTCGATTTCTATCCTGCTGGCCGCGGGATTGGACATCAGATAATGATTGAAAATGGCTACGCTTTTCCAGCTACTTTAGCGTAAGCACACTCACGGAATAATCTCTTGATGTGGTCCACTCTACGAATCGCGAGATATTCTTCGGGAGCAAAAGGTTTCCGGAAGTCCCTTCCCAGGTGTCTCATTGCTCGGACCTTTTCTTGAACAAGGAATGCTGACTCCGAATTCTTTGTAGTGTAGCGTCAGATAGCCATACTAATATGTATGGAGGTGTTGGATGTCTTGGGACTCCAGTACGTATTTTCGGAGTCCATATGTCCCCTTTCAGACAGATTTTTGAGCCTTGAGACATGTACCAGGAGCCTTTACTCTGA
Source organism: Platismatia glauca (assembly GCA_963556305.1). Taxonomy (NCBI): domain Eukaryota; kingdom Fungi; phylum Ascomycota; class Lecanoromycetes; order Lecanorales; family Parmeliaceae; genus Platismatia; species Platismatia glauca. The sequence continues at coordinate 216,735 of OY745767.1, forward strand.
AAAAATGTTTCAAGGCTCAATAAACACCCCCCCTCCTTCTCAAATAGGCAATACTAACGGCGAAATCGTAATCCAGGTTGTGCGGACTGATGCAGCCTCTATTTGGGCAACCGGGCGGACCTGGTGGCAGATTCCGGCCATCGCGAAAGTAACTTTCACGGGAGCTCTTCCGCGAGGTGTGACTGGAAAAGATGTCATTGTCGCACTTTGCGGACTCTTCAGCAACGATGAAGTATTGAATCATGCTATCGAATTCACGGGATCAGAAGAGACTATGAGAAGCCTGCCAGTGGATGCTCGATTGACAATCGCTAACATGACGACTGAGTGGGGTAAGCAAGTTGTCCAGCTTCTGGTTCCCTGATCCGTGCTATATTGCGAGCTACCAATCACTTTGCCATAGCGCAAAGCAAGTTGCTGACGAAAGAATTCGCAGGGGCTTTGTCGGGTCTCTTTCCCATCGATGGCGTTCTCGAGAAGTGGCTGAGGTACAAGGCCACTGAAACAGCGCTCCACAGGTCAAGTGAGCTCAGTGACGCACTGGATTTCAAGCGATTCTCTCATGAACGCGTGGATGATCTCTTTGCCCATCAGCTGTCGGCGGACAAAGGTGCCAAGTACGCCAAGTACCTTCACATGAACCTGTCAACCCTGTCTCCGTACGTGTCTGGACCGAATTCCGTCAAGGTCTCGACGCCCGTCGAAGAATTGGCAGCGCGAAACATCAAGATCGACAAAGCTTATCTAGTCTCCTGTACCAACAGCAGGGCTTCAGACCTAGCTGCAGCAGCAAAGGTCTTCAAGGACGCAGTAAAGGAGACCGGAAGACCTGCGCACATTGCTGATGGAGTTGAATTCTATATCGCCGCTGCGTCAATGCCTGAACAGCTAGCCGCCGAAGAGGCTGGAGATTGGCAAGCTATGCTCGATGCTGGCGCAAAGGCACTTCCAAGTGGCTGCGGACCTGTCAGTATTGAAGCATGCTTCACTCCTATGCCTGAAATTCCTCTCAATAACCCAGATTTCGCGTCTCAATCAAGCAGTGCTGACTCTGGATTCTGCATAGTGTATTGGTTTAGGCACTGGGTTACTCGAGCCCGGTGAGGTAGGCATAAGTGCCAGTAATCGTGAGTTCTACCTCCACTCACCATACTTGTGTCTAACAGTCTTGAACGCTTACTATGCATAGGCAATTTCAAGGGCAGAATGGGTAGCGTCGAGGCGAAAGCCTACTTAGCTTCACCAGAGGTCGTCGCCAGTTCCGCTCTCTCTGGCGTGATCTCCGGTCCAGGATGGTACCAAAGACCAGAAGAAGTATCTGGGGTGGCTATCGGAGAAGGAGACGGGTCGATCGGAGAGGGATCATGGTTGGTGACTGCGGAAGAAGCCCTGGACAGAGTGGTAGGCCAGCTGGAGAAAAGCATTGAGACTGCAGAGAAGCAGCTATCTCCAGACGAAGTTGCATCTTCGAAAGATGGAGCCCGAGTACCAGTGCTTCCAGGTTTTCCTGAGAGAGTGCATGGCGAAATAATCTTCTGCGACGCGGGTACGTATTTTCGAGATCATTCCTTGTGATTCAATATCGAGCTTTGACCTCGTACTTGTTTTTGTTTTCACAAGCATTGTTACTTTCAGAATCTACCTTTCTACTTGGGAAAACATGCTAACTCTAAGATTTTAGACAATATCAACACGGACGGAATCTGTAAGTTCCTTCTCGACTTTAGATTCTCAACCTGTCACCACCTTCTAGGTTGTGAAATGACCTAGTGGTGTCAATGCTCCCTGGGCACTCCTGAAGCGACCTTTTGTAATGGTCAAAGGAGGAGACTAACGTATGCAGATCCAGGAAAGTACACTTACCAAGATGACGTCACATTCGAGAAAATGGCGGAGGTCTGTATGGAGAATTACGATCTGTATGTCTTCCTCTTTTATAACACGTCATGGGCTGCAATGGATTCTTCCATAGTGAAAGGATCCTTTTACTTTCTCAAGGCTGTTTCACTATCCGGATATGTGCCTTAATCAAGAGATGCTTATTCCGAACTCCTCATAGAGCGTTCGGCACCATCGCACGTCCGGGAGACATCCTCGTTTCCGGCTTCAACTTTGGATGTGGGAGCTCTCGAGAACAAGCAGCTACTTCGATCTTGGCGAAGAAGATACCCCTGGTAGTTGCAGGCAGTTTCTCGAACATATTTTCACGCAACAGTATAAACAATGGACTCATGGGTGTAGAAATGGCAAAGTTGGTTCAGAGGCTAAGGGAGACGTTCTCGAACACCTCACCACAAGCATCGCAAAGAAATATTCGTGAACCGAGTCTCAACCGCGAGTCCTTGGACAGCCCACCGCCGGCACCGCAAATAACGCCTGAAAACGAAAAGCAGTTGACAAGAAGGACGTAAGTATTTTCAGAGGCCCCAATTCTTCTATGGTACCGCAACCCAAATTGCAAGGCATGTTTTGAAAGCCTAGGCTTCGAACTTTGCCTCCAGAGACTTATCTCATGTCTCGAATCTCTTGTTTTATAAAGCAACGCTGACACCGAAATCCTCATTAGCGGTTGGCATCTCACGTGGGATGTCGCTCGATCTATTGTCACGATACAAGAACGGGATGGTCAAACTTGGACTCAAAGCGTTGGAGCCCTACCGTAAGCTAATTCCCATCTATATCCCCAGTGCATGTTTGAAAGGGTTTCCTCTGGCTTTTTGCCTGTGTGGAGTGACTCCCGCACCGTGTCTTACGACTTTGTTTTGGCGTGTGAAGACGTCCGCTAACATTTACAAGTCCGAATGTACAGGAAATCATTGCTCGAGGTGGGCTTGAGAAATGGGTCAAGAAAGAGATTGAAGCAGGCTCCTGAACAAGGCAAGAATCTCTACGCCATGCAAGCCATTGCTATGAACATGCTCGGAGTCACTCCAGTGTCGAGTCCTCGGCTCAACCTCGCTTCGTCGAGCAATAGCTTCGAGGCAGGGCTGCGAATATATTCGCTGAAGCGGACGGATTTCGAGAAGCTATCGTTATCCATCTAAGGATGTACTTGCGCTCGCTGTCATTCTTCTTGGCAAGCGGCGCCTACGTGGAGTTTCTCTACGCCTCGTTTCGATTGTTGCGTCTTCGAGGCGATGGACTCTACAGAAGATCGCAAGCGTTTCCGTAGCACCCATGGCACGTTCGAATCTGGCATTTCTTCCTCCGATTGCGTCGGGACTCAAAGTGGGAGTAATATAGACTGGCCATCAGAAAAGGATAGAGTTCGAGCAAGATGGTAGAAGGGTGTCATTAGTACACTTTTGGAAAGAACCACAAACGCACATGTTAACGGCCATCTACCCAGGTATGCTAACATTTGGAATCTGAGATCCCAGTGTCTTGGACTGCAGAAGCACGAAGCACTCTGACGTTGGGTGCAAAGCCGAATTCAGATCCGTAGATCGAGGTATATTCTGGGAACGGAGCCCTTCGAATTACGTGAAAGCACACGCCCTGTCCAAAACTACCACTCACTGCCCCTTGACCGTCCACAACTACCATCAAACCGTACCCCGAAACCTCATTAGTCTCACGTCGACTTTCGCAAAGGCAAACAGCCTAACCATCAGCCCCTACACCTTGCTGAAACCGAAATTCCGCAATCTCCTCGTTCCTCCTATCCTTCAAATCCCCCAAATCCTCCACCAACCCACTTCTCCTCTTCCTCATCTCATCCCTCTTACCCGCATCCATCTCCGCCCGCAACTCCCTCGTCAGCGACTGCACCCGCGTCTCACACTGCACGATCCTGATCTCGTATTCCTTGATCATGTTGCGCTCGACGCGGCGATAGCATTCGGTGCAGCGCAGCGGCTCTGTGATTGTTTTCGTGCAGATGGTTCGGTTGGTGCAGAGGTTGAGGGAGGGGTGGTTTGAGAAGAGGGGACAGGGTTCCGTGACTTCGATGTTGCGCTTGTGACCACATTGCGCGTGCATCTGCTGTATGGCCTGACACATCGTGTTGCTATGATGAGAAATGGTTGTGGTGGGTTGTGGGGTGTCCAGATGTATTGAGGGCAGTGTTGGTCGGAGGTGGCGGAGGTGAGTGAAAGGTGAGGGAACAGGTTCATTCTTTGTGGCGTTTTGAGATCAAGACTGTCCAGAGGACAAGAGAATTGTCTATTCATTGTCGACAAAGGAATGGTACAGATTCAATGCTACAATCTCTTTGTTCCAGTCTCAAATGTAGAGACGTTGAACACAATTGCATAATTGTGGAGATTTCCTTTCTGGTGTAGTTCTCAAGCTAAGTCGACAATGAGTCCAGGAAGGATCACTATGTTTTATCGAACGGCAACGATCACGCGAAACATATTCTCAGAAAATGAGCCGCATGGACGCACTCATTTAGCACTCAATCGCAGATATTTCGATTCTCTTTGCGACCCTTATCAAAAGTACCGTAGAGCTTGCCATGATGATGGCTGTCAAAGCCCAATTCGTTCCCAAACAACCCAAACGTCTTCGTCGTATTGTCTCTGGCCTTCTCAGGGCATAAGAGATCCTTCGAGACAAAGTTTCAATATCATGGCTGCCTTACGGAGAACAAGCACAAGACAGAAACAGTAAGCGTATCAATAGTAGTATTGCACAAGCTGTTCCTGACCCTCTAGTCGTCAAGCTACAAGCGCTACCTGCTACCGAAACTGGGAGCACCGCACCGTTATCGACTTGGCGAACTCACGACCGCGTCAACCACTCTCACCGGCGCCCAGGCATCTCAGAGTATACCTCCCCTCCTCCTCAACCACAACTCTCACGACACTGTCCTCCAAATCCTGTCTTGGATTGTGAACTTGAACAGCCCACCACAAACATCACAGCATGTCAAACAGCTCTATCAGTCCCGCCTCGACCAGAAACCTGTCTTCTGACCAAGCGAACCTGTATCCAAATATCAGCGCCACCATGATCTCGAGGATACAGGTGTTGAGTAGGAAAGATGGAAGACTTGTTGGGGCGTCCATGTTCCACATTCGTCTTCTCTGTTCTTTTTCTTTTCTCGACCGTGGTTCTCTGTTGCTGGGATGGCTATGATCTAGTGACAATACAAAAGACTTATCAACAGATCAATAGGCAGGGGATGACCATCGATTTAAGAGCGAGCGAGCATCATACAAAGGCATGTATTGAATAGTTAGGTAGGTCTTTGTAAGCATAATGGCTTTATATCACACGCAAAGATCGAGAAAGCTATTGTTCCTATGACTCAGCGGTTTCCCCTATCGACTTGCAAGTGCCACGAACCCCCTTTGTTCGGGGGAAAGGAATAAGGAAACGACCTAGGTAAGTCAGCGAATCCTCACTATCAAGACAAACCCTCTGCTGCGCATGAACAAATCCCGCACCAATTTAAACGATGTCGCACTAGAACACGTCGGTTGTACCCACATCCGCAAAAATTGAAGCGCACATTCTTCTCCAAGTCGGTGATCTCATAGTGCCCTTTTACACACTCCTTTTTGGTCTTTGTCATTTTCTTCTGGGTATGGATTCCCAGTCCTCTCCTCCCACCATGGTTCAGTTGCTCCTGTTAATACTCTTATCCACGCTCACCGCCTGGTCCTCCCCGCTCGTCATACCTGTCTCTTCATCTCTCCATAGTGCGCGAAACGACAATTCCTCCCCACCTTCCCCCCTCCTCAAAGCCGTCCCCCTCTCCAATCCCTCATCATCAATCACCATCCTCCTGCCGCCCATCTCAATAACAAACACAAACTCGACCCCCTTTTCTCCTCTTCCTCCAACCCCCCTCTCCACCTGGCCCCACCTCCCCTTCACGGTCATCACCGGCCCCTCCCTCAACCTAACAGTCACAACCCTCGGCCCCGCAAGCCCACCCGACCACCGGACCCTGATCCTCAACAGCATCAGCGACCTGCACCACCTCATCGCAACCGAAGGCCCTTCCTACGAAAGAATATCCGGCGTGTACGCGCGCTCGAGCGGTGCTGTGTGGACGACCTTTGGCTACAAGGCCGAGGGGGAGATGCGGCGGTATCAGGTCGCGCAGGTGATGAGCGCGGTTTGGTTACTCGTGGACGAGTTTGGGCCGCGGGAGGTGGTGAGGGGTGAGATTGTGACGAGAGAGGGGAAGGAGGTGGCGAGTTTTGTTATCAGGGTTTTTGGATGAGAGGAGGGGTGGATCTTTGTCGGGGGGGCTTTTTTTTTGGAAGAACAGGGGTGGGTTGCTAGGATCTTCCATGGACGAAGAAAGGAACAATAGTCCGGGCTGTGCGGCTTTCTATCTCAGGAACTGTTGCCTATGCGACTCTAATGCGAGGAGGGAGACTTGTCCCTCGATCACTATCGTTGGGAAAGTCGAGAGTGTGGATTTATCAGCATCAAGGCCCAGGAGTAGAATGCAAGATTCCGTCAAGTGTACAGGGGCCAAACTCACGAGTATACCCTTTTCCAAAGAACCAAGAAAGCCATAGCAGGCGCCACTATACTCTTGGGACAAGCGAATTGATGGCCTCAACTAGGTATCACTAATCCTAGACTTTCAGCGGAGAATTCTACCCGCTTGTGTGTCTTCTGGTCTAGACAATATTAATTGCGGAGCCTAAATTCGTTAGCTATCGAATGAGCATGGGATGTTGGGAGGCTTCGTCGGTTTATGGCGATTGGCGGGTCTATGTGGGGTGTCAATCTTGTGTTATACTCGCGCTCTTCGCGGTATCTTGAATGAGCGACGCGTTAAGCGGGCGTATAGATGATGCTATTCCGACGTTCTTTTTCTCCGACACCGAGTCTCGAGACTGACTTCGACAATCCTCATCACGGAGTTCAATCACTGACATAAAGCTTTCCTCTCGACAATCCAGATTTCACAATGCGTAAAGTGTGGTCTTGGATCACGCTCCTACTAGAAATCTCCTTCGCCTTTCTAGCATCGGCTGCCACGCTTCCTTCTCCTCTACAACTAGTCAGCAACGTCAATCTTCTCTCCAACGGATCACACGAATACATCAAATGCCGCTCCAGATCCAACGTCACGTATCCAATTTACGACTCACCACTGGAGCTTGCCATGACCTTCGGACATCGCCCAATCCTCTCATGGCAACAAAGTACCTTCCTCCGAGCCGTGCTCATCGCCATTAAGCCAAATGCTTCACTTTATCCATACGAATACCTTCCCGACAATTACTACTACTATCATGAGCCCGGCCATCTCGGCGCTGTCATCGTAGTACCCTCTTTTTACCGGAACTTCACCTGGTCGGATTTGTATCTCGTGCTACATTCACTTGCAGAGTATATAGTCAAAGCTCCAAGTGGTTATGAGATGTGCGTTGAGATCAATTTCAAAGCAGGGGGCTTGGCCGGGGTCATCTTTCTTGATTGGTGGACAGCAGATGTGCCAACGATACGAGAACCTCTCAATGTTCGTGATGCCGAAAATCGTTGACTCCTTGAATCGGACTCTCAGGGACAATACCGTATATTCCGTCGCTGTTCGCCTCGACTTGGTCAGCCACACTGTGATACTTAAGGCGTCCTGGCCTCTCGAACTCGAGTATCATAGTTAGAAAACCTCTACAGCGAGACGAATGTTTGTCTTTGTGTCACTTGTCATTGGCGAATCTTCGTATCACCCAGTCGCATGGTTTTGGGCAGGCAACCTATCATACTGGATCTGAAGTAGCGTAATAACGTCGTTGCAATTAGTTCTGCTTCCCCCACACCACCCAGATCACGGTATCTCGGGTACGTTCCGACCCAATCTGCTTACATAGGGTCTTAATCGACGATAATGCTTCAAAGTGTGGCCAGATTCTTGGTATTACAGGGCAGGGCTGAAGGACTTCCAGAACAGAAACTAGGGTAGAGTGTTCGCAACATACGCGGACATATTTGCGCATCGAGAACCGCGCTTTTTCTTCCCGGAAACACTTGCATACTTTCGCGATTATGCGGGAGAGGAAATCCATCCTTTTATGCGAGATCGTGGCGTCACAACAAGGCAACGCTCCTACGGTTCGAAAACAAAATAACAGTTCTCGACGACTGTCATTGTCTTTGCTTCACGAAATGGATCGGCCTTTGTGAGTTTTGAAAGCAAACTCGAAGCTACAGTTTCGGCACACTTCTCATCGTTCTCGGTATAGGGCCCGGTCCTGGGCATTCAAAGCGCCAGAGCACTCGTACTTACCAGTCCACACGCTTGTGCCTAAGAGAATGCAACGACAGGCCCACCGCTCGAGGCAGCGACGGTAAATATGCTTTGGCAAATCATCACGTACAACAGCCTCACTCAGCCTATCCGCCGATATCATTGCTGTAACACCAGTCTCGTGTGGCTATCAACGATTAGAGCTGCTACAGCATCATCGCAGAACCTCCCGACGGGCAGCCGACCGAACAAAGGACCATCGACGTGCGAGATCTCGGAGTGCACTATGACTTTCGGCTCCCACAGCGGCTCATTAGGCGAACCACAGCCATGTTTGAGTGGGGAACTTATCATGATTTTCGGCGGTATGTCGGGGCCAGGAAGCAAAAATGAATAGCAGTCACCAACCGCCGATTCCGTCATCATTCGTACGTCTCTAGCCCAGTCAAAGCAGCCGTTTGCACAGTATGAGGGATTCGCCGTGATTACTTATGACAAGATGTCGAGCAAAACCACCAGCAGCGACTACGCAGACGGACCTTCGAACGTTGAAGAGGCTTGAGAGTTCCGTATCGATATATCGTACTCGAGCATGAGAAGTGAGGCGTTCACCGGAATTTCGACTAGATCACAGTAAGAATTTCGTCTTTTATGATGTCTTTGGCCGACGCACTACCATGAGTTGGCAAACAACTTCCTGTTCATGGAGTCTTTTTCTTGATACACTCTTGTCAACGAACAAGAAGTTTTCCCGCGTCGGACTCTTCAACCATATCCAAACTACGCTCACCCACCCAAAGAGCCCCAGCTTTGAGATACCCTTGTTGCCATGTTCAATCTCCTTAGGCATCTTTCATTATCAAGATGCAAAGTCATTGTGTCGCCAGAGAAACGTCTCCCCTGAGACACAATACCCCCATTGTCCTCCTTGACCTCCACACAACCCTATTATCATCCGTCTTTGTCATCCACACGACACCCCCCCTTCCACCCCGCATCCCACCTCCCTACAAGAACCCAGCTCGACCCCACCGAGCCCATCTCCCTCAATTCCAGCATCCAGCGTCTTCGAGGTCACAGGCAGGTACCCAATCCGACCTACCTCTCACCCCACGACCCAATCCAACACTCTCGTCTCCCCGTTCGCTTTTCCGGAAAAAGCAACGCGACCCCACCTCCACGCTCCCACCACCATGGACCGCTTGACTGCGTCCTCCACGGCCCCGTCGCCCGACTGGCCCATCGCCTCCCTCGTCAACGTGCCCCACGAAAACAAGAGACACTGCCGCATATTCGACGCAAGCACCGTTAGTCTGAATCTAGCACAGATGACGGAAGCGGCGGAACGCGAGGCACAGAATGAGCGGGATGGCCAAGAGGTAGAGCTGACGGAAGCCGAGGCGGAGAGGATGAGGGTGCAGCAGAGGATGCAGGAGAAGATTGACGAGGAGGAACAAGCTAGCGAGTCCAGCAGCTTCGACGAGATGATCAAATCAGTTGACGCGCTGCTCTCATCCACATCACTCGCCGAGGTAATCCCCCCAACGACACCCTCCCCCGCTACACCCCCTCACACCCCCCAACCACCACCAAAGACGATCACGAGCGCAGATTTTTCAGCGCGCGAACCCGCCACCGCAGCGCCCTCCGCATTCCCCGCAAGAGCAGACGCTCACACGACAACCACGAACGCCATCACCCCCACCACAGCCCTCCACTCCCACCCCCCCTCCTCCACCGAACGTACATTCGCCCACGACCTCCGCGCCGCCCACCACGCGCGCCTCACGGCCGCGGAACCCACTCAGGAGAAGCGCCTGATTCCGACGCCCGCGAACGCCTTGGCCGCTTTCGACGCGGTTACACAGTACGGTGGTCTGATCCCACACAAGAATAAGAAGAAGAAGAAGCTGACGTTTGCGAAGGCCGTCGTCAGGGGGTTCAGGGGGGTTTTTGGGGAAGAGAGGCGGTGGTGAGTATGGTGGATGGATGGGTGGGCGCTGCTGATGGGGTGGGATTGGATAGGGCGGTTCGTTGTTTGTTGATGCATGGCTAGTGGGGAAGTAGCTCATGGTTGAGATTCGGGTGAGTGGTGGATTTGCCGGAGTCGTGGGCGGCATGTTTGGAGGGGATCCCAGGTGGGTGGTGCTACTTTCTTGCAGATCTAGCGGTTGGCATTTCGTTTGCAAAGCGTGGGAGGTAGCATGCGCAGGACGGAGGTCAGGGTAGGCGGTCATTCTGGCTCTTTTTGGCTTTTGGCTCTTGCGGAAGCGGTATTTGGAATAACGTGGTAACGGCCGTGCCATTTCGCTGTGGCGTATTTCAAAGGGACCGAGATTCTGCTCAAAGGTATTGTTCAAATTTGCCTTGTTGCACAAATGCTAAGGGCCAATGAAGATGTTGTTAACATTATGGCTTACCGTCCATGACGCTTAGAATGACGCAGGGCAGACGAGCCACCTGCATCGTCGTACACGACTGCCGATCGGCGACCAGCAAACCTAGTAGAGTATCTATACCGTGCGCAGGCATTGAAGAATGTGGTCTGTGAGTTGAACAGCCGTCTAGGCGCCGAGGTCCGTGCAGCACAGATCCTACTCGAGCAGAATAACAACAGACCCACCCCCAGCCTCCCGTCTCACTCGCTCCCAATCTCAGGCTTCAAGGGCAAGGAGATCCAGAATGACTTCCCATCAGAAGAACACGCGTCATAGACTGCTGCTCCTCATGCTCCTCTTCACAAAACGAGACTCCGCTGCCGCCGCTGCACCCCTGGACCTCCTGCCGGCGCCGTCGGCGCTCAACGCCTCTCACGAGCAATCTCACGAATGTCACTGCAACGACCTCCCCTCCTGGACCGGCCGTGGTCCCGGCTCCCCCGTTTACCAGCGCGGAGACTGCGACCAAGCGATTCGCATGTTCGAAAAAGATGTCGCTAACAACCCAGGTAGAGCGCAATGGCTTTCTCTAGGATTTCCGCACACGGTGCCCGGGTATGGGGAGCCCGTTTGGACTCCGAAGCGGTATACTTCCGGTAAATCTCCAATCGGTCCTTGCCTGTCGGGATGATGCATAGATACTGACATGAGCGGGACCCAGGCACCTGCGTGCTGGCGATCGTAAGCCTCCTAGACGTCGGCGAAATCCCGTCGAAGCCTAGTATTCACGAAGGAGAAACCATGGGTGTCATTGCGACATGGACGGCGGTCTTGGAGTACGTGCAGCTGCTTTCCGAGGCTTGCCAAGTGCAGAAATCAGAAGTAGGGTGGACGGCCTACGGTACGGCGGCGGCGTCTTTTCCTTTGCAAAAACCCGCGTTGAGGCTTTAGACGTTGCTGATTGAGGGCTTGTTTCGCGCCTGCAGACGACAGTGCACTAGGTATATTCCTCTGGGCGACATATTCCGCGATCAATCAGCGCGTGCCATATCCTGACCAGGACGCATCTTGAGGCCGGGTGGTGAATCTGACGTCATCCTCCCCTCTACGCAAAATCTCAATGACGGGTCGTAAGTCGAGCAATAATGCGTTTCGAGAATCGGAACAGGAGTACCTTTTGGGATTCTGAAGTGGACGACCAAGATGGCAGCAGCGTTGGCTCAATTAAGACCGTGGATCGAGAAGAGTGAGAAAAGACAGCGGCGCCTTTCTTTACAGGCTCAAGTAGACGTGCAATTGTGGGCTTTTCCTAGGAGTGAGCAGATACAGTCATGAACAGCTCAATGACAGGTTTAATCTGGCATTCAACATCAAAAAGACAGTCTCAATGAGGAAAGTCCGCTTACTTCGCATTGGCTGGCCAGAGGCAATAGAGCAGTGTCCCGAGTTTTAGGAGCCAAGAGGGACGGGCGTCACTTTATTTGCCTCAAAAGTTTCCAAGTTGTCAAGCCAGAGATTATTCGTTTGCTGGGTCAGAATCCATGTGGAATCGTCAAAGTTACTCTTCGTCATCTTCTGTAGTCGTAATCTCTATCTCGTGAATCCCTTCTTCGTCTAGGTGGGCCTGGAGAGTAACTTCGCTCCCGTGGCCGGCGAGGCGGTCTATCCTCATCCCTTCTTCTCTCGTAGCTGCTCGACCGCTCCCTTCGATGCAAATGCCTGTCACTCGACCTATCCGTTGGTCGGTGATGGGATCTTTCCCTCGATCGGTGCCTTCGATGCGACTTTTTCTCGCCATAAGTATGCCTCCTATGCCTCCTTTCCCTACTCCTGTCTCGGCTTTTGCTTCTCCTTCTTTTCTCCTTCCTATCATCACCGTCTCTCCTTCTTTCCCTCACCGCCTCACTAGCAGGTCTATCGGTCCCTTCACCAACCAACACCTCCCTCTCCTCCTTCCCTGGCGCTCCTCCAACAAAGGCCCCAAACCCCACGCCCTTAGCGCCCTCCTCTTCATCACCCTCCGCAGTCTCCTTAATAGCTCTCTCAACCTCCTTCTGTCCAATCGGCGTCTCATTTGCATTATTCCTTATAGTAGGTCCATAACCGAGCGCTTCACTAAGAGCACTTTCTTCGGCTTCTTTGATCGCTCGTATTTCCTCTTTGCGAGCTTCGGCGGCGGACAGGGCGGCGGCGGACGTGTCGCCTTTGGCGTACCAATTTAGATCTTTGTTCTTTTGCCAACGGCCCACGGCTGCGGGATGTTAGTTGCAAGTGATGAGTAATTGTGAGGAGGAAGGAGACGTACGGGCCATGAGACTGTGACCGAGGTAGTTCTCTCGGTGTTGTGAATCCCGGACATCCTCCCACTTGAATTCGCCGCGGCCACCGCGGCTGCCTTCTTTTCGAACGCCTGCGACCAGATCCATGGCAAAGAGGGAGCCAGGGTACACCTGGGTTGCAAGGTGGGTATTCTCGGTCACGGTTGAAAGGCTTCGTAGCGCAAGATCGTGAACTAGTTGTAAGGCTGAGCTAGTCTTTCTGGGGTATGGGGCGTAAATGTCTTGGCACAGTAGACGTTGTCCTACGTTCATCATTACCGTCGCGTCGACCCTTTCCTGTTGACGCAGTAGAGAAATGCATCAGTCTTTCCTCTATAACGACAATTGAGTCATTCCAAGGCCTTGCCCGCTTCAACAATCTATCATACCACTCCAGGCAGTTCAAGCATCTTACAAATGCAGCCGAATTGGCGACTTGCCGACGCTCGTCATTTTATAGGTCATTCAATGCTTGCATTCTGTACCTATGGCTTCCCCACGAATGTGTACTCGCGCAAGCGCTAAATGGCGCACGAGTACAACTTTCATCATACCTGCTTGCCAATGTTAGTGCACCCATTCCAAGTCTCCTACGTAAGAAAATGCAATGGTATTACTCCAAAATGAAGGATTTCCATGGTTGTCTCCTTTCATTGATCTCCTTGTGGATCCATCTCAGTCGCAACCAGGTTCTCGCGATTGGCATACCTACATCGTTTCTCAACTTCGAATCTTCTAGCGCCGGTCCACTGAACGCGCCCGACTTAGAAGACTCAGTTCGGAATGCCACATCCATTGGAGGTGTTGATCCAGCTTTCGATTTCACACCGATATATCTCGGGGGAAAACTTCGACCCATTCCATGCCTCTTGAATTCTGTCAATGTTGCGCTTCAGCTAGCACTAGAAGATTTCGAAGGACTATTGTTTGAGACAGTATACAGACTTGACAGCCATCCTCAAGTCGAGATCGCAGTAATACCAGATGAGGAAGGGGGGAGTATACCGCGAAAATTTGCAGTGTGGGGTCTCAACATTGGTATAGGTGTGTCTTTCTGGAGTCCTTCTTTCCTGTTTGGTCTTCCTGGAGTCCTTCTTTCTTGTTTGGTACAGAGGAGGAGATGCTTCCGCGCGTTCAGCTTCTTATACGCTTCCAGTTCAGATACTGCTGGGGTTACCAGCTTTCGATGAGCAATGCTAACATCGAGCTCTCTTGTAGAATTCATGATGTTCGATTCCAACTTTCAGGCTGCACTATTCCTTCTGTCATATCGGGGGCAGTCAGTCGCCCGCATGTCATTCAAGGCGGCGGGAGTAGCTGACTCCACGTCCAAGAGCATCACAAATGCAACGGAGAGTATCAGTGGGACTCCGGCGCTTTCAAACACTACAGCGTGGCTTCTCAAGGCCTCGACAGATGCTGATACTACTAAGACCGACGCTACAAATGACCCACATCTAGAAATCGCTTTCCAGCTCACCGGATCAGTGGTAACAATTTACGAAATCTTTTATGTGGCCCTGGACATGTTACGCGAACTAGCGTTCTTTAGCCGGAAAGCACGACTTGCCGACGCCACAACTGAGGTCCCCAGTGCAAAGCTTGATTTGTCAACACGACAAGATGACCCACCACGCACGGTGCACAATCCTCCATTTCTCCAGGTGGAATGGATTATGAGAGCTCTAGCACAGACACCCGCATATATGCTAGAACAGCGGAGTTTCAGAGAAGTTGATATGGTTCTTTTTGTTGATGGGATTAAGGTTGGGGAGGCTTCGGTAAAAAGACCGAGGACTCCTGGAAATGGGTTGCTGCCAGCGTCCGATGATGTATCAAGCTCGTGAAATATGAGAACATTGGCCTGAGGAGATGAAGTTGGTACATATGCCGTAGGGGAGAACTCCAGACCTGCCTATGCTAGCTATGCTCGGTCGTTCCTATGCTGTTGAATCGTATCACCATGCCATCTGTAGGCAAATTGCCTCGAGCATGGAGTCCAAGGCATCATAGGACGGTTGAGCCTACTTATCAGAAAGTGTTGCAGCATCATCTCAAGTTCAACAAATCTTGACGAGAAAAAAAGCAGAAGTAAATCAGGTGTCAGAGGGACCCAACGGACGAGTCCACAAAACAGCACCACCGATCCTCCCCCAGTACCTCCCGAGGAAAAGGGTTCTCAGCCGTCGCCAAACGTCTCCACGTGACATGTCATATATCAGAGCTGTTGCTTGATCATGACCCCAAATTCAACACTCCCACCCCAAACCTTCAACGATCCCACTAGCGCCCTATCAGCCTCCCAAAAGCCACCTACCTAGGCACATTCCCCGCATTCTCGCATTTCCCCAGGTACCCCAGCATTTCTGACGTGGCCCGGGAAATATGACAGAAACAAAGGCTGAACCACATGAGGCTGAAACATATCTTCTAGTGTTCTCGGGCGCAATGGTGTTGGCAGTGCGCGATACCAACGAGTCCGTGCAGTATCATAGGACATAGAATACTACTGCCTTGTGAAGGTTCACTTCATGAACAGAAGGGTCGCTTGATTCGGTAGTACTTGCACTCCCTAGGTATGTACTCGTCAGCTCCAAAGGCTTTTACGTCATGACTCATGAGCTCGACGATGAAAGTATAGAATTAGAACCGCGAAGAGCGGTCATGTCACGTCGTGTGGAGCGAGCTTCGTGCTATAGTATACAAGGCTCATTTGTTACATCGCAACTACGTCGAGAGCCTCATGAGCGAGGCGCGCGATGGGCGTTTTACATTTTTCTCCGAGTCCCTCGTTCCCAGGACATAAAGTGAGGCAGGTTTCCTCACGAAGGCAATAAAGGAACATATGATCAAGTCGTCCTCCAAGCTCCTGCTCCCATCACGGCACCATATTTTCGATTCATATCCTCGCCCTCCAAACCACACGGACCGCTCTCCTCATCTTCGAGAGCCCCATCTCCGACACCAAGTCTCATCCCCGTACCCACTGCAACCCACAACGCAATGTGCCTCCTCACCGCAACAGCTCTGACAACCCTCGCCACGATATTCCGCACCTCCTCCGCAGGGAGTTGGAACGATGGCCACGGTCCGATCGACGACGGCTTCTTCTCGGTCGTGTTCAGCGCGGTACCCAGCCCCTACGGCGGCGAACCCACACCAGAGACCATGAACGTATGGATTCAAGACTACCAGCATACCGAAAACAACGGCGGGGTCTTCAACAACAACAACCTCTGCAATTCGAACGTCAACGCGGGCTTATGGTGGACCTACGATAGCTTCCTCCCGTACACCGTCAACATACTTGCGGGTTACAATTGGTGCTATGATCAGCCTTTTGATAAATGGGGCGACACCCATGTCGAATATGCTGGCTGGCATGGCCAGGTGTATGGGTGTTCGAAGTGTGGGGTGTTGCCTGACGGTGTGACGGCAAGATGCATCATTCCCCTCGAGCCCAACGGTGGGTGCTAGGGTATTGGGATATCCGCGTCTGGCTAGCATGTGTTCAGTCGGGGTTCTGCTTCGTCACTCAGACCTGCGGTATTTGGGAGCATCCATCTACTGACCCTCTCCTTGGATTCTCTGTGAACGATAGCTGGCTGTTCAAAGGGGAGTACGTGTAGGCGGAACGACTCAATGTACCCTGGGCGTTAAGGCACATTTTTGATACGATATTTTTACGGTGGTAAAGGGTCGACTTGGTTATGCGTGTATCGGTACCTCGAAAATGGGACGGACGCTCTCTTTCGTCGCTAAATGTACATATGCAAAACCGCTCTTTCGAGTCAACAATCAGAAGAACAAATCCAGCCTTCCTTCAGCTCTACCTGCAACTCTCTGCTTTGTTATAACTGCTTCAGAGTGCATCGTATCTGCCCCTGGAAACTGCGAGGTTTACTTTCTCCGAGCGATCAACACAGAACGTCAGCATATATTTTGCAATTTCGCCCCAGCATGATTAAAACAGCTCTAGATAAGTACTTAGCTAATCGCCATAGCTGTCCTCAAGGTTATTTAGGATCACCTCCGCTTGGTAGGTTCCAGGATCGCAGACACTCACAATCCAGAATTGATGCAGAAAGGGGCTTCTGGTCTAGAGACTTGGTAGTGCGTCGAGAGAGATCTGGGCTACGTATGAGGAGATTTCGAACAACTTTCGTCAGGACAGTCACCGTGGTAGCTCGGTGAGGAAGTTGGCGTTGATCTTGCCCGGGAAAAATGAAAAGCTACAGTAACGGTAACTTTTACGAAAAGATACCCGTACCTACCTTAACTACCTATGGATTATATAACCTTCCACACTAAGTATCCAGATCTAATATTGACCTCGGAAACGCGATTTTTACAGCGGTATATCAAGTGATGCAGAAGAGTGATACCTATCACCCTGAATCACCTAAGCCACGCGACTCTATTTTAATTATCTTCACGATGCACTTCAACCCGCTCGAATTGGCAGCTGATGCTTCGAAAACAGGCTTGAGAGTAGACGACCGTCCCAACGTCGCAGCACAAAAGGCCCGCACGAAGGCGGACACGATCCAGGCGGGCGCACACGCGGCCGAAGCACAAGCTGCGAATTTGCGAGGGAAGCAACAGACGAGTATATTGTAGGGCGTTCACGAGGCAGGGAATGAGGGTCAAGCGCAAAGGGGTACTGGTAGCGTTCAAAGGGACGAGAATTGGAGGGATCAATTGAAGTTGGTGGCATCCGCGGGGATGAGACGTGATTGTGAAAATACAGGGCTAGCTGCGGCTCTCTGCTCGAGGGACATGAGTATGCCAATCGATAGATAGATAATGTACCCATCGTGGGCAAAGAATCGACGCGTAAAGAGTGCGTACTTCCAGTAACAATGAGAGAAAACGTAGCATTTATGAATACTGTCCTTTGGGCTGTCATTTGAACGGTCAATTGACCAAGAGGGTCTGACCCGCATCGACATCAGTCAGTCGTCACCGAGTGCTAAATTTCAGACGAAAGGCATACGAGGCTTCCGAGCATCTTTCGCGGCCAACCCAAAAAGGGTTCTCAAGCCTCTTTCAGCTATGACTTTTGCGCGTATCGCATGTATTCCCAAGTTTGGGATGGGTACAAGACGTTGCCCCCGGAGATTTCTGGAAAGGTAGAATGCCTGATTGATGGAATCTACACATCACCCATTCTAACACATCTGGAGTCTGGACATCCGCTGTTGGCTTTCCACCTCTAGAGCGTCACGGATATGCCTCCGATAAGGAGAGAACTCGAAGGTCGAGCTACCCTACAAAATGCGCATCAACAGGCTTTCTTTCAACCAGGGCATATACGCGGTCACCAAATGAATCGGCCAATACCTCGTCTTCTAGGGAACCAACATTCCTGCGTCAACTACATGAGGACCCATCCAGGCGCCGATAGATGCACCTGCCAGCCACCGAGACCCGCCTATATCGACTTGACACAAGATGAAGATGTCCCCCAGGAGTGCGCAGCCTACTGTCCCAGATGTCCAGGAATGCAACATCTCAAAGAACCTTTCAGTCGAGTCTTCGATGAGTGTCCTACATGCTCCAACATCTATCAAGTGCATTACTACCCCTGCGCCTGCCCCCCTCGGCCACCAACTCCTCAATGCGACCAAGACCGCGACGATGGTCTCACAGACCTCCGTTCCGAGCTCAACGACCACCAACCTCCTCTCTCGAACCTCGCGAAGCGCACGATGCTGCTCGTCGCTCAAATTCCCCCGGGACGGTATACGACTTACATTGCATTGGCGGGTTTCTATCACGAGAAGTGGGGTATGACGTCAAGGAAAGCTTTCGGTGGTGCTCTGAAGAAGAATCAGTGGTGGCCGTTGGTGCCGGATCATAGGGTTGTGGCGTCGAATGGTGGGATGGGAAGGGGAGTCGACTACGGAGATCATGGGGCCAGCGTGGAAGACAGAGTTGAGATGCTGAGAGAGGAGGGCGTTAGGTTTGACAGAAATGGGAAGTTGTTGGGGAGCTCATTCTCGGAGTTTCGATAGCAGAAACCTGGCTTGGGGTGAGAGAATTTTTTACGTCGACGATTCTTCGTCCTTGAACATCTTCAGGCGACGATGATCGTCACCGCTGTGGCTCGGTCAGCAATTCCAAGACGTGTTGGTTTTGATTGCCGAGTTCGCGTATTCAAAACCCATTGCCACCTCTTGGCCGCTGAGCCAGAAATCTGATCAGTGAGATTGCTCGGGAGCTATAGGGGGGCAGCACGATGGACTAGCTTTACAATCTACTGCGGATCTCTCTCTCTCCAAATGCTGCGCGTCCCCCGTTCCCGCCCGCTCTTTATAATCAAGGTCTTCCTGATGAGACGCTTTCTATAGTTCTGGACTTCATTTCTAGCATTCTTGAGCTCGACGTTGGAAGCTTTCTTTTCTTGAAGCAGGCGGACTTTATCTTGAAATTCGAGAAGCAGTGGATCCTGTGTAAGAGCAGCCTTCTTCTCGGCTGATAACTCGCTTGGAAGGCCTCTTTCGCGGAAAGATGCGAAACTCTGGAAATACTCGATGTGATCTTGTTGAGCCTCTTCCCTTGTGAATGCCCTCCGCCCGTCAACGGAAGAGGTATTCGCTACTTAGCTTTGGCCGTACACACTAGCATCACTTTGGTTGATGTGCTGGGATCTCTGAACCTCGGTATACCTCTCTGCGCAGAATACTCGTGAGACGCAATCTTTCTCAATTTTTCTCAAGCTATGGCAAGGTTCTAGGTGCTCAGACTGGCATGGAGGCGTAGGTGGCTACTGTAAAGCCAACTGGGGGCGATGACGAGGTAGCCGGATCTCCAAGGAAGGGGAGAACCCAAGGGGAAAACGAGGCAAAAGAGTGAGCAAAGAAACAGCTAAACGAACGATCTTCTCAAGGGCCACCCTCGGATTCCGAGAACGGGCACCAGAAAGTAGTAGACAACAAGACCCTCGGTTCTGGTGGGTAGAAGAAGACGTAGATTCTATTGAGTCTCAGGCTGGGAATTTATCCCGTCCCACGCCTTCCAACTCAAAACCCTCTTTACATCTCCCAAAATATGAATGCCCCGCCTCTCCACCCCCCTCATCCTCCGCGCCCGCGCACAACATCACCTCCTCCCTCTCCTCCTACCCTCATGTCGCGATCTCCCATCCGCGCACAATGAGCTCCGCTGGTTGCGCGAGCATGCCATCGCAAACCGCCACGTGACACTCCCACCCTCGGGCCTGGTATCCCCATCATGGCCGCAGCACCTGCACCGCATGTGCCTTGAGCGAGCGAGAGGGAAGCCATTGCAATATATCCTCGGATCGCAGCCCTTTGGAGGACTGGAGATACTTTGCAAGGACGGGATTCTGATACCGAGGTTCATCACCCTACGGCTTCCATGTCTTCAGCCACGACTGACCCTACATCCCAGACCAGAAACAGAAACCCTAACCACCCACCTCGCCTCCCTCCTCCTCCTCTCCTCCCCACCCTCCGCCCTCCGCATCCTCGACCTCTGCACAGGCACAGGCTGCATACCGCTCCTCCTCCACTCCCTCCTCACCCCGCACATCCCCACCCTCGACCTCCACGGCATCGACATCTCCCCCCCAGCCACCCGCCTCGCCCAGCGAAACCTATCCCACAACATCACCACCACCCGCCTCCGACCAACCGCCAGGGCCCAAATCTCATTCACCCGCGACGACATTTTCGCCCCGGAAGCCAGCCCATGGGCCCGGTCCAAATGGGACATTGTAATCTCAAACCCGCCTTACATCTCCCCCGCATCCTTCAACACCACCACATCCCGCTCCGTGCGCAACTACGAGCCGAAAAGCGCTCTCGTCCCTCCCCCAACGACTCCTTCTCCCAAAAGCAGGACAGCGCCCGTAGATACCGGCGACACATTCTACCCGCGCCTGCTGGAAATAGCAACGCACGTCTCGGCGCGCGTGCTACTGGTTGAAGTGGCGGATACGGAGCAAGCTATCCGGGTTGCGGGAATGGTGCTGGAGAAGGGAAACGGGGGTTGGGAGGGCTGTGAGATCTGGAGGGACTGGCCTGCTGGTGGGGGGCAAAGAGGCGGGGAGGAGGTGGAGGTTCAGGGGGAGATGGTCGGCGTGAGAGGCGAGGGAAATGGGAGGGCTGTGTTGGCTTGGAGGGGGCAGGGTGGAGGGAGGATGGTAGGGAAGAGGTAGGGTTCTAGCTTTGGACGAAAAGCCCTTCGGGGCAGAAGCCGCTTGGCGAACGTGCGCAAGCCCAAGGAAGCTTGGTCGTCGACACAATAGCCTCAAGATCCTCTCCGTGCTAGAAATTCACTGTCCATTCAATGCATGATAAGTGATTCAAGGAAGCCAAACGCTCACGCCCACCCCTCCATCGCCAACGGTCCACCTTCAAACTCGGTCCCCACCCCCCCACCACCAGCCCCATCTCCTCCCCGAGCAGGCTCTTCTTCCTCCCCAGCTCCCGCCCCGCCAACACCCCACCCCATCTTTTCCAATTCCCGCGCGAAGAAATTATACTCCTCCCGGCCCTCGTTGCCGTCCTCGCCACCCCTGCCCTCCCCATCCCCCTCCATGACCCCCCTAAACTCCCTCAAGTGCCACCAATGCACCAAACTCCTCCCCGCCTGCTCCAACGGCACCGCTTCCTCGACCACGCCGTCCACGTCCCCGCCACACAGCCACTCGTCGCGCAACTCTGGTCTGCAGTGCAGGTATATGGCGGTGATGACGCGCATGTTGGTCTGTCGCCATTTCCGACCGCAGTACGGCGTTTGCGACTTGAACAATTTGAGCGTGTAAAGACGGAGGTCTGGTTGGGGTATCTTGAGCGCTTTGCGCAATATGGTGCTGGATTTGTACTGTACAAGCAACAGTGCGCGGTGGGCTTTCCGCTTGGTGATCTTTTGGAGGAGGCGGAGGAGGTTGATGTTGGTGAGGAAGAAGCGTGGTGCGTAGTTCGTTAGAGGCGTTTGGGGCAGGGCACCAGAGGTAGGGTAGCCGAGCTCGTCGACCTCGGGGCGGGCGGTCGGTGGTGGTGGGGTTGGCAGCGGAGATTGAGACGTTGGGCTGCGGCGATGCTTAAGGACTGGTGGAGGGACGGCTTCGTCGTCGCTCGAGGTAGAAGGTGAGAGGGCGGGTTGGGGTGGAGATACTGGAGGATGTTTCGAGTTGAGGTGGCAGAAGTAGAAAAAGCTGGATGTCGGTCAGCTAAAGTAGGCGTAGTAGTAGCTATTAACATACTCGAGATCTTCGCGATCATTCTTCTGGTCGACCGCTCTATCAACATCTTGGTGAGCAAAGAGCTTGAGGACAAGTGGTAAATAGTTCGCGTCTAGCAGAAGCTGGGTCATGTATTCGTATTCGAGTATGTCTGGGCAACGGTGTCAGGAACCCCTACAGACAAGTACTCAAAGAAACTTACGAGACAGCTTTAACCATTTCAAGAGTATGAGCAATATACCAGACACGGCCTTCGTTGTGATTTCTCTAGACCGCAACGCATTCAGCTCTTCGACAACGGGGTCTGTGCCATCCTCGTTTTCCGCAAGCTGACCATTTGCCATACCATTGACGTTGACCGAGGAGTTAGCGTTCGCTCTCCTTTTGCCTTGAGCCTCGTTGGAGCCGTCGTCAGGAAAAGACATCCCGTTCTGCAATCCGTCCCGACCGTTTTGAGCGACCAAACTTGATACATGGCTGAAGACAAGTTTCCAGAAAACGACCACTACAGACTGCAGATGCGGTAGATTTTCACGCTAGATCACATATCAGCGATGGAGATTCCTGAACACTTATAGTACGTACATAGAAACTACTAATAGCGTCCAATCGTCTTTGCACCTCTTCATTGTCCGTCTCCTTTTCCTGTTTGGGCTCCTCATCCTTCGAACGGGCACTAGACCGTTCAGCTTCACCGTGTAAGGCATCATCGTCACTCTCGAGTTCTGAATCCTCCTGCAGTGAATCGTAGCCATCTTTGGACCGATTCCAACCTCTTTCATATCTTATAAATTTCTCTCGTACGTCCCACATTTGGCGAATCGACCTCGACATCCTCATGCGGCTAGCAAACAACTGCCCGGCCTCTAATATAGAAGCTGGTACGTCACTTCCTTCCCACCGCTTGCCAACAAGCTGATCTTGTAAGTCAGCGTTACCCTTGCCACCAATCGTGTTACTCGTGTCATCCAAAGGAGGATACAAAAAGGGGAAATTCTGATTGGTTTGGTAGTTTTGTTTCTTCCCACCTTTGCCTCCTGGCCCAGCTGGAGAAGGTGGTGGGGAGGGTGCGGGCGTGGCGATATGTACAGGTTGATGGAATATCGATCTACCCGCGCCACTGACGCTTGCTCCTGCTGCCATTGGTAGGCTCTCTTGGCTGGCTTGTCGACTGGGGTGGTTAGGTAAGGGCGGTAGTATTGAGTTGTTCTCTTCCTCGATCGGGACTAGAGGCGGAGGAGGGCAGTAGGCCGGATACTTTGATGTGATCTCTTGACGAAATAGATGATAGTCGAGCGGAGAAGTCGTGAGGAAGCTTGGATCATGTTCATTTTCGCTCATGTCTAACTCTTGGCGTAGCGAGACTTTGCTCTCATCCAATTCCTTCATGTTGCCGAAGAGTGAAAGTATTGTTTTCCAGAACAGGAGAACGACCTTTCAGCTTCCAGGTCAGCAGGTAAGCTTCCAGATTTGGACGTTGGCAACATACCCTTTGGAGAGGGATATATGAGGTTTCTTCCCAGCGCAGCTTAGCAATCATCTTTGTCAAGACTGTCAGGATGCAAGGACCAAGGCTAGCTGCAATCATGATTGTCAGCTGCTGAGAAGCGCGTACAAAAACCTGATCTGAACAAACCGATAGCCTCTCTCATGGGTCCCTCCTCGCCTTTTGAGCGTTGCCATCTGCCGGCTTCGATGATCAAGTAAAGCGCAGTAAGCGTCTGATTGACTTCGATTTGCCTGAGAAATCTCCACGACGCAGCTTTCTCATCTTGGGATGGTGAACCGTCTTCCGACATCTCGACATCTCTGCTCCAACATGTTAGAACGTGTCCTCATCATGAAGAAGTTGGGCGAAGAGCAGTGGACTGACTGACTGTTCGCTTTCCCATAGCTTTATCAACACATCGAGCAGCTTCTGAACCGCATCGAGCTCGCAGAGCATTCGTGTGCCATTAATGATCCACTTCAGCTGTAGCTTTGGTTTGGTATTTGAAGCATCTAGCCATTTACTGTCGGCGACCGGAAAATCATATCCTTCGTCTTCTTTTTCTACCCCAGCCGTATCTCCCCAAACTCCAAGGGCTACGTATGACAGGCACTCAAGACTCTTGACCCGAGACGAAATTTCTGGATTCTGCAACGCTTGTATAGCTCCAACCATGAAACTCTCCCGGTCTTCTCCACTCACGTCCTGCCACTGTAACGCTTTATCTGATGATACTGGTTGTTCAGCCTGCGCTTGTTCCCATTTCTCGTCAAATGTTTGCTTTGCCCGCAGCAGCATGTACCTCTCTTCCTCTGTGTATGAGAACCATTCCTCTAGCTCTTCTGGAAATGACCTTGTCTCACAGTAGTCATACGCGTACGCTGTAGGCTCAAGCTTGGGTAGGTCTGTCACAAGTCTCTTCAGTTCAAGCAGACTCAAAGAGTCCGTTGGATTTCTCTGCTCCTCTTGCCGTTGAGGTGGGGCAGATGGAAGAGCCTGTTGTGGCGGGGGTGGAGCGGAGCCTTCTCGACGGAGAATTGGGCGGTTGGTTGCTCTAGGAGGACTAGGTACAGCGTTGGCAAGGAGCTTAGGACTTGACTGGGCATCGTGTGCTCTTCGCGACTCAATGCGCTCAGTGAACTCAGATTCCGGGGCATCTGTAGGGGATATTGTGGAGATATCGGCACCAGATTCATCCACTTCATCAGCCTTGACTATAATCGCATCACCCTCTTCATTTGGGCCATCAGGCTCAGTATAGTCCATGTTGGCGAAAGAAAGTCTACTACCGTGCGCTTGTTTGACCTCATGCTTCAATGCGTACCTCAGGCATGTGAGTGCACCACCTCAATACAAACATGGAGGAAAGAGGTATCCCTAGGGAGAGCGTGCAGTAACAGCATGTGCATTGTCAGTTCTCATATTGGCGACAGGATCTGAACAACAACGGGACCGGATTCGAGACTTTGGGAGAGGACACTGTCCTGTAGACAACGCAGATAATCTAGGGCAGGTAAGCAACCTTTCCCAGATAGGGAATTTCGACGGCATGGCTTCCAATTGAGGTCCGGTGCGGGAGTACCCACCAATCAAACTACCTCGTTTCTCCGCAATTTGACAGTTAAATTATGCACACATTTTGAGAGAAGCAAGTATCTTTCATGATTATTCTTCAGCATGGCATTAACCTACGAGTCATCGTCGTCCTCAAACAGGTGACAAGGTCACTTTTGCCCTCCGTCAGACCGACTTCTCAGATTCCTTTTACTGGTGTTGCCATGCTTGACGGGACAACCTTCCAAAGTACGGCTGAAGCCCAAGTGTAACGAGATTCAGAGGGCTGGCAAGAAGGCCGAAGAGGATGCTCGAGAGGCTGTCAGACAAGACTGGCTGTTGCGCGCCAATTAAACCGTGATAGAGCGAGTTTATGCTGGCTGGAAGGCTAGATTGCAGCTTTGCTCTGCTTGTGGGCTTGCAACTCATTTCAGAGGATAGATTTGTCTCCCTTGTAATACCTCTCACAACCATTCCTGACATGGCCAGTCTCAGTCTCGTCATGCTGTAAACAATATTCTAACATAGTCTTTTCTTGCCCGCGATTCACCTACCCTAGAAATACCGTCCCAACAAACATGGCGACACCAGTAAGGGGAGTCTAAGAAGTATCGGTCTAACGAAGGGCAAATGTGACATTGTCGCCTGTTTAAGGACGACGATGACTCGTAGGGAAGTTATTTCGAGTCCCTATTTATTCAGTGATGTAGTAGAAAGATCGAGGATATTACTCGCTTTTCCCAGAATATGGGCATAATTGTGAAATCCAGGAGAAACGCGGTAGTTTGATTGGAGAGTCCGCATGAGTTAAACCCCAATGATGCTGCTATTCCGTCTGACCTTCTTGTTTTGTGCCGATGCAGAATTTCCATATTAAGACCAAGGCGCCTCTAAGACGATTTATAAGTCTCGTATATACCTTCTATGTCAATGCAGTACTCTCATTATGATCAAGATGTATCTATACTGACTGTGCTGCCAGTGCAGCTCCTCCGATCAAGCAATGCACCAAGCTTCTGGGATATATTTATTCCATTTACTATGGTCCGCCTAGTTGCCCATGAGCATTGTGCACCGAGTCGAAGTAATAGACTGTCTTTCTCTGTGGTTAGGGCTCTGTTACCCGATGTCTTGTTATGCTTGAGCGCTGCATCTCTTCCAATTGTGTAGGCATTATGTTGATGCTCGGTGTTGCGTGTGTTGCATCCGGCCCTCGCCAAATTTCCTTCCCTACCCCCAACCATAAGATCAGAAGCACATCAGCAGCAGCGATCCTCACGGTCTAAAAAAGAAGCAACAGGATCAAAACAGCAAAAGATTCAGCCACCAACCGAAGTTCTTAGCCGATAGAAATCGGTGGAACCGTTTTGCTTGAATCGCAAGGTCAGGGTCAGTGTCTGACGTTCTTCCACCAGAATGGTGAAGGGTGAACGACTCAGATTAGCAACACCAATTTTCCTTTCATTCTTGGATTGTTCGCTTTTCAATTTTCGTGCCTCTTCACCTCTTGATTCCAACACCTCTGCGTAAAAGTTGTGATTCCGGAGTGTCGGGCATTAATTCGTTGATATATGCACTTCGCTCAATAAAGTATGTACAACGCCCTACCATTGCTTTCATCCACCGCTCTTGCCCCACCTTCTCCAAAACTTCCAACTCCCTTCTTCTCCTTTAGTTCTCCGCCCTCTACCCCTGACCCTCCAGAAATACACTGGCACACCAGCCGCCACAAATGCTACCACCACCATTGTCTGTCCTGGCTTTGCAAAAACCGCCCTACTCAGCAAGAACAGACTCACGCAACAAAAGATGATGGGCGTAGAGATCCACGTCCTGTATGGTCGCTCCAAATATGGTTCCCGGACCCTTAACACGATGAGACCTAGTACGGTTATGAAATAGAAAGTATACCCTGCCACGCCGTAGAAGGTTATCAGGGTTCCAAATTCGCCGACAACAATGTAGGCGCCAGTGAGAAGCGCATTGAATAGCATCGCATTGATTGGTGTGAAGCCAATCCCGCCTTCTTCGTCACCGAATAGGCGTATGACAGTCCGACTAAGCCATGATCTCTTTTGTAAGCGATTATAAGATTGAGAGGAGCCGGGCATGCCAATATGCCCTAGTACTCCGGGGAGAAAGCCCTCTTTGCCTGCTGCATATACGAGACGGCCACTGGTGAATGTTGTGGCGTTGAGAGCCCCAATACAGGATCCAGAGACGATGAGAGCGAGGACGAGAGAGCCAATGGGGCCGAAGACGACGGACCCGAACTGCACGGCTATGGTGTTCGACGAAGAGATAACGGACATTGGAAGGACGAAGATATAAGCGACACTGGCGAGGAGGTATGAGAGGATGACAAGCGGCATCGCAGTGTGGATGACGCGAGGGAGGTCACGGGCAGGATTCAGAAATTCTCCCACCACGTAATTGGTGTTATCCCAGCCATCAAAGGCCCACAGACCGGCGTAGACAGCCACAGCCCAGCTAGATGGATCCGTGCTCGTGCCCTCAAACCAACCAGTCGTCTTCCACTCGGTATTTGGTGTCCCTTTCCACGTAAAGCCAGTCGCTGCAACGACAATGCCGGTAATGGTGATACCGAGAAGGGCAACGAATTTGAAGAACATGAAGACATCGCCCATTCGTGTGGCCAGCCTCGTCGAAATGCAGTTGAGGATGGTGATAGCAGTCAAGCCGGCCAATGCAACGCCCTTGTTGATCCATGCGCTCGCGTTCTCAGCGTCCGCTCCAACAGCCGCGCGGACTACGTATTCTCCAAAGATTATGGCAATGATGGCTGAGGAACCTGGCTTGAGGACAAAGACAGCGCTCCATGTGAACAAGAATCCAGCCCAGTCCCCGAAGATCTTTGACAAATATACCTGCGCTCCACCATTAAGGGGTATCGCTCCCCCTAGTTCTGCGTAGCTTGCAGCACCTGTCCATGCCAGTATTCCAGCTACTGCCCAAACAACCAACGATGCCCCGTATGATCCTGCATTGAGGTTGACCTGGGCAGGTGAGGAGAAGATACCTGAGCCAATGATCAATCCAACAATGAGGGAAAGCCCGTTAAGATACGTGAGGGATTTGTGTTTCTCGAGTGACGCCCCGTTGAAGTCGACAGGTCCAGAGCCAGGCGCCCCAAGAACGGAGTAGCCGGCAGTAGTTGACGAGAGGGGAAAGAGATTTGAAGCAAAGTCGAAAGCGGAGGAGACAGAGTAGGAGCGGCTGTGAGGGGTAGGGCGTGGTGTGGTGGCAGGGTTGAGAGGACCGTCATTCGAGAGGGACTGCTTTCGAGAGGAGGAGATGCCCGACGGAGAGGATGATCTGGAGCTGTGGGAATGATCTAGGCTAGAGGAAGCCAACGACGCCAATTCCAGTGAGTCTCTGGGCGGGGGATTGAGGTTGGCATAGTTGACGCGGGACATTGCCACACAATTGCTGCTGGTCAGAATGTTCTTATGATCATGTTGTGAATGGATATCTGCGGCGCATACAAGCAGTTGATAGAGGTCTCGAGTTGGAATATGTGCTTGTGTGTAGGCTGTGTAGTGAAAGCTCCTTTGATGTAAGTCGAAGAAAGCAGCGAGCGCTTCAAGTTGCCGTTCTTGGACTAGCGCATATCTGGCAATTTCTTGACGTCGGTTTTCTGAAACAGATTCAGTATATCGTTTAGCAAGCATCAATTCAATGCAAGGCTCTTGCTGTGTTCGAAGATGCATTCAACCGTCACTAGACCAGGCCCTGTTTTGCAAAGCGTTGCAGGCTCGCAGCTTTGCAGCACGACCGTCCCCATGTTTCAGCGGCTTGCATGCAGGGAAACCATCTGGGGCCCCTCGATCTCCAAAAGACAAAGCTCCCAGCTTTGAACCCACTGGGCCTGCACCTCGAACAGACTCAGCTTCTCAGAAGAAACGTGCTAAAGAGGTCAACGATGCAGAGGCTCCTCCCAAAAAACGATTTCGGATCGGGCCTGGCAAATTAATCTTCTTTTCCATCACTGCGTATTTGGGTTACAGAGTCTATATATGGCAAACAAACCCGGCGAGATCTGTCGTTTTAAATCCCAGATTCTTTACTCCATTCATCCTTCAATCGAGAGAGAAAGTTTCCTCCACGAGCTCTATATTAAATCTACTGTCACTACCCCGAGGTCAGAACACAGCGAACATATCGGAAGCATGGAGAACAGGCGTCTGGAGCGTGCAAGTGATGCAACCTGAGCTTCAAATCGTGCGATCATATACGCCTCTTCCCCCAATTGAAGGCACAGAGCCTGAGCAAGTGAGATTGTTCGTCCGGCAGGAGCCTCAGGGAGAGGTATCTACCTTTCTGCATAAAATCAATCGGGGCACTATTGTCCATCTCCGTGGCCCGAGAGTCGAGTACGAGATCCCAGAAGATGTAGACGAAATTCTATTCTTAGCAGGAGGTACTGGTATCGCCCCAGCGCTGCAAGTGGCACATACTTTGTACAATCAGCGGTCCAGATTGACGGAGCAAGATCCAGAACTACGCATCTTATGGGCGAACAGGCGCCGAGAGGATTCGATCAATGGACTGAATCCTTTCTCATCTCAGCGGGCGCAAGCTGGATTGGTTCCTCTGGAGACGATTGAGGGAGGTGCTGCTCCTTCCCAACCATCGCAGGCTCGTCTGGTCGACGAGGTGGAATCCCTAAAAGCTAGACATGGAGGCAAGGTCATTGTGGATTACTTGATCGACGAGGAAGGCTCGTACATATCAGAAAGTTTACTGAGGAAATATCTGAGCGGCGTTGATCAGACAGCGAACCAAGATGGGACGCCTCGCAGGAAGGTCGTCCTAGTATCTGGCCCCGAAGGCTTCGTCGACGTCTTCGCCGGACCGAAAACATGGCAAGGCGGGAGGGAAATCCAAGGGCCTCTAGGCGGACTGCTGAAGAAGATCGATCCCCAGGGATGGGAGATCTGGAAACTTTGATTTAGATATCCACAGCCTACTCTAATACATCGATCATACCAAGTCTTACCCTATTGGGCAAGACTGTGCCAGGACATCGTATCTCTTGCACGAACTCCCTAGCTCTGCCCACCAATACTACCAGGCAAGTGGATCCGCCCACCATAAACAATAGGCTCGAAGATCCCTCTCAGGAGCTCCTCGATAACGATTCCCCGCTGAGTACTCTCCATAATTCCCCACACGTGTCTCGGCTCAACCCTCCCATACCAGATACCTTTCCCCGCCAACGGATTATCCTTTCCATCAATCGTCTGGAACTTTTTCGGCAGGTAGATAATCACATTACCCGCGAATGCGTGACCGCCAATATGGCTTGTCAGCGCGACCCTCGATGCGCGAAACGGATTGACAAGTTCGAGTCCATTGAACAGGAAACCCGTCGGACGATCACCACCAGCCGGCAGCCGAGTTCCGCCCCTAACGTACGAGTTGAACTCCGCACGCAACAAGGGCCCGAGTATACCACAGCGAGTGTCCCTCGAATTATGCCCGCAGATCAAAATTGTAGGACACCTGTGGGCCACAGTAGCCAATTTGACTGTAGGAGCCGAATGATCGTCTTCCAATTTCGAAACCCCTATCGCATCAGACCCAACTTTCGATTCCTGGATATCTCTATGCCCCTGCCGACTCCTCTCACTCTTCGATAAGAGGAAGCTGCGCACAAAGGCCCCGTAGCCTTCAGGCGTGTTTGGTATCCTTGGCACATGCACACATTGTGGGAAGACGTCGACGGATGTGAGGTTCGGATTAGGGCTCGCTCGAAGGGAGGAATTGGTAATAAGAATGGGTTGTTGGGGCTAAGACTTGCTTGCATCAGCTCTCTGCTGCGTATCACCCGCACCACTATCAAACATAGAACCCCAACACCATACGTACATTATGGAACTCCCCCCCACTCCCCACCAACCCCTTCAAAATCCTCGCAAAATTCACCCTTTTGCCCTCCACGCTCGCATCCTCCTCCTCAATCTTACTCCCCCAGTCATTCCTCCCCGT
The DNA here is from genome assembly GCA_963556305.1 of Platismatia glauca. Taxonomy (NCBI): domain Eukaryota; kingdom Fungi; phylum Ascomycota; class Lecanoromycetes; order Lecanorales; family Parmeliaceae; genus Platismatia; species Platismatia glauca. The sequence continues at coordinate 247,864 of OY745767.1, forward strand.
CCTCACCACCACATGCTGCACATACGGCGGCATCGTACCCCCCAACGGCCTCTCATGGTCGATTTCCAACCCCGACGGCGTGTCAGCGCATGCGCAGGCGGAAGGCGGACATGTTGGCGTCGCCTTTATGAGTTCGTAGGGGTACGTGCTGATGGGGACGGGGTTTGGACTGGAGGAGGCGGGTGAGGAGGTGGTGAGGGCGCGGCGGGAGAATGGACAGGCGGAGGGGAGGAAATATCGGATTAAAGGGGAGAAGGGGGTGGGACTGTGACGGGTGGCTATGCGGAGAGAGGTCATGGTGGCATGTTAGAAAGGTGCCTCTTGGAGTGAAAATAGGTACCTACCTTACCTAGTTTTTGGGCTCTGGCTGGGAAGGTTAGCCGATGATCCTTGGCGGGCCAACCGGATCAAACCCCATCAGCCTGGGTAGGACCGTAGGGTAGATATGTATGCCCGTGACCGCTTCCATTCCAATTGTACAGGTAAGATACCAGTCAGATGGAGGTTTGCAGTGATTGTCAAGCAAGATCGGTCAAATGAACGCTCAGAACTTTTGGCAATCTAAACTTGAGCGGTAGAGAAGCGCCGCTGCCAACTCGTTCCGCATTCCAAGTACTGGCTCAAGTTCCACAGACCCATGCTGAGCGTCAGATTCAACAAGATCACGTCCATGGGCCAAAAGCGCGGATGTTGGAAACATTTCATCCCTCACTCTCCACGTAATCCTCTTCCATCTCCAGGAATTTTCACAAACCTTCTATTGTTGGAATTGCATCGGACTGCCTCGCCAGCCCGGGACTCGAAGCCTCTCTTTCACAGAAGGCTCACTGTTGCTATCAAGTATAGGCTGTGGTCGTGGTTGGTCAGAAGAGATCTCTCCCTCGAGGATACGGCCTCCATAAGTTCCACAAGCTTTGACGCGTGTTTGTTCCTACTACAATGGTCCTATTGCAAAGACCCTTACGGCCAGCGTTTCCAAAAAATCTTCCGACGCCCGAGATGCTCCAAGCACCACCAACCGGTAGCCACTTTTTGGGGGTTCATGGCTGATGGTACCATCACTGCGCAGTCCGACTGCCAAACACCGTCAGAAGCTCTTGCAGACTCTGTGGACCTGGGCAGCTATAGTAAGGGCGAATCGACTCGGATGGTCCCTAAAGGCACGAATGTGTCTAGTTTCTACTCCGTATGTCCGCAACATAACTCGGTGTTGGTTACTTGCGTAGGAAGTCCACGTGTGCGCTTTGATCAAACTTCAATGAAATTACGCGATTCGTGCGTTCCGCTCGAAGACTCGAATATCAGACGCTCTGACTGAATTACCATTCCGATTTCGCCGAAACCCATGAAAGATGGGCAGACGAGCTGCATGGTCGCATAGCAGACTGGCCTGGGTTGTCAGGACTTGCTGTAGAGCGGGACATTCACGCCAACAAGTTCGATTTGAAGCAAGGTTTTGCCTTTGCGGTCGCAGGGCTGATATACTGCGGACCGCATCTCCTTGCACGGAGTGCACATCTTGCGTCCCGGGCAGGGGAAGTACTCTAGCGCGTCTTTGGGACAGTGGTGGCGTCTGCAGGTTATGTACATGTCAGCTTCGACCCGTTGGACGAGCTCATCAGTAGAGCCATTTCGCGCTTTTTCATTTGCGTTCAAAAGCACAGCCTTTGCGTCTGGCAGATAGCCTCGCCAGAGTGCATCTCGTGCTTTCGACAGCCGACACGTCCAACCGCGATCGGCATACGAGCGGTCGCCGTGGCCCCAATACTTTCCGCACATCACAGAGATCCAGGATATCGTAAACCCTACCCACCACGCGTTTGCGTCGATGAGATGAAAGTTGGCGCAGCGTCCAGAAAGAGCGTATCTGCATTCCACTACAACGACGGTATTCACATATGTTGTAGAGAGCACGGGCGCAAATTCGACGATTCCACCCTTCAAAATCTCACCATTACTTCCTTACTTACTACCCAGCGTCCCAACACGACTACCTGCTACAGAGTAAAGATACGTACAAAGCCAAGTAGAGTACATGCGATCGAAACCTCCCCACAAGCCCCTCACTCACACCCCAGCCCTCCCCCGTCTTTCTCCAACGCCCAGCTCCATCCCCCCCCCCCCCCAATCCGTCCCGCCCGCCAAACAGAAACCCCGCCACCCCACAAACCACCCCCCACCCATCCGCCGACCCCTTCCAAACCCCCACTCCCAGCCCGCCCAATCGTCCCGACCGTCCCGAAACCCGAGGATGCCGTCTCGCGATAGCGTGGCCGGGTAAGCGCGGGTGTTGAGTCGGTGCGAAGAGCGAGGTGGTGGGATTGGAGAATAGGGCGGTCGAACGGGGTTGATGGGGGTGTTTCGTGCAAGATCTACCGAGAGGATGGTATGAAGTGTATACAAGTTTTTTATATTATGTTATCACGCGATCTATGTATCTATATGCATCTCCCCGGAGGGAATTCTATACTAATAGCAGCATTCCCTACCCGCATCACTGCTTCTATCCTCTCATCCGCCATTCCCCCCCAAACGCCTCCCATCCTCCCTACAAATCCTTCGCGGCCATCTTACTCGCCCCCCTGATCCTCCCCCCATAATAATACAACACGAACGGAATCGGAATAAACGCCACACTCACAAACCCCAACAAGCTACTCGCCCACCCCACCCCCAACCGACGGTACATCGCGTCCGCAAACAGCGGAAACGCCGCCCCGAACGAGCTCCGCATCAGATCGTTCCCCGCGAACACCGACGCGACGTACTTCGGATAGGTATCGCCGAGATACGCGAGCACGGCCATGAAGAGCAGGAACGCGCCCGTGCCGAAAAATGCACTGCCGATGACGGGCATGATCCAATGGATCGCGGGGCGCGCGGACCAGCCGAACCAGAAGAGGCAGACGGGGATGAAGAAGGCGCCGACGAACGCGGGCTGGAGGCGGACTTCGGGCCGGAGGCGACCGTCGTCGCTGAACTGCGGTTCGACGTAGCGGTAGTTGTAGTAGAAGAAGGGGAGCATGACGGCGCAGGAGCCGATGAGGATGCCGAGGAAGGCGAGGCCTTCGGCGCCGAGGGTGAAGCGGTAGGTGTCGATGAAGATGAAGGGGAAGCTCTCGAACCAGAGGTAGAGGAGGCCGTAGATGAGGGCGAGGTAGAGGTTGAGGAGGAAGCAGATGGGTTCGGTGAAGGAAAGGGTGAAGGGCCGGACGAATACCATCATGCCGATTTCTTTGCCCGACATCCCTTCTGCTTCGATTTCCGGCTCGCATTTCACCCGCGGGTTGTTCGTCAACGCTCGGATCCTGACAGTCCGTCGGTAGAGGATGTTGCTGCTGCTCGTCTCCGGCAGGAAGAAGAACAAGAAAACGAAGCAAAACCCCGACAGCCACATCAGCTCCCAAATCGTCCACTTCCACCCCTCGTTCTCCGCCGCGAATCCCCCAATCAGCGGACCAATAGCCGGCCCGAACACGGCCGAGATGCCCCACACGCCAATACCGTAGGCCTGTTTCCTCGGCTCGTAGATATCGGCGATGGTGGCGCCGCCGGTCGCGAGCGCGGGACTGCCGACCAGGCCTGTGAGGAAGCGGAACGCGAAGAGCATGCTGCTGTTGGAGGCGTAGATGACGGGGAGTTGGAGGAGGACGAAGGCGAAGAGGGTGCCGACGTAGACGGGGTTGCGGCCGATGTACGGGATTTCGGACATGGGTGCCTACGGGGAAAGAAAGACGATCAGCACGGACCAAGGATCGGATGTTCACTGGCTAAGCGGGCCGGCTAAAGGGGAGGGGAAGGGGATGCGGCGTACCCAAACCATCGGACCAAGCGCGTAACCGATGACGAAGAGGGTCAGCCCGAGGAGGGCTTTGACGGGAGAGATGTGGAACTGAGCTTGGACACCCTCGAGGCCGGCGGTGTAGATGGCCGAGCCGATGTAGACGGAGGTCGTCAGGAGGCAGATTTGGAACGTCACGAAGAGTTTCTTAGGGAGGGACCAGTTCCTCGGGTTGTGGGGGTCGTCGGGGTCCCAGGCGACGAGGAGGTGGTCGGCGCCTTTTTCTCGGTCGGTTGGGATGGGCGTTGCTTGGCCCGCGAGTGGGGACCTCGCCGGGTGCGAAGCGTCGCCATCTTTCTCCTGGCTTTGGCGTCCGTCGAGGTTGAGCGACGTCGACGACGAATCCGAGTTGACGGGCTGGTATTTCTTGAGGGTCGACGGATCGAGTTCCTCGTCGTAGGCGAACAGCTTTCCGCCCGATGCGAGACGGACCAGGCGTCCGAAGGCGGTTTCGCGGAAGAGGTCCTTCATCGGGCGGTTCTTGGATCTGGACTATGATGGATTGCAGAGCCGGGGTAGGGATAGAGAATGAAAGGATGTTGGTCTGGAATCAACGACCTGCGAAGAACAGATTTGGAGATGGAGATGAAGCTCAGCGACTTTTCTTTACATATAACAGAGAAACAAAGATCGCGGCTTGAGAGTTGCGACAAGAAATGCGAGAGACCATTATAAACCATGTATACCTTTTTCGGCACATGTAACGTTCTTCGGGCTCCGAGAAGAGAGTCATGCAGCGACGGCCCTTACGAGCGTGAGATTGGCTACCTAATGTAATGCATCATCATACGGACCGGACGCCCGCTATTCCCCCATCTCCATAGTCCATACTTTACCAACGTGCGACTCGGAACAGCGGACCGGAAATCAAGATGCGAGATCGGCGCTAGGCATTTGATTGATATAAGCTTCCGGGACCGGACCGAGAATCAAGTACCGAGATGCCAGGTTGTTATGTATTTATCATTGTTATCACGGAGTATTATACTATTAATTAGAACAAGGTTAAGCCCATCAATAAAATTCATGGAAGCAAAGCCCTACTCTAACCCTATACAGAGAAAGCCGAGAACATCACCAATTTACCACCTCTCGACACCGCCCTTCTCCAATCTCTTCCCAGGGCTCCCAAACCGGCTCCCAAATCAGACTCTACTGGCTTCTATCTGGTATCTGGCCTACTTCTACCCCTGCTTCTCCAACGCGTCGATTAGCAGCAGTAGGTGCTCGCTTGCGGCCTCGATTGCCAGCGATCAGCGATTCGCCGAGGAGCGGCCTGGACGCGTCAGTCAGGCCTCAAGACGTGGGTCGAAGGGGGGTATATGCCTCGTATGGCTGGTAACGCGTGAGCGAAGGGCACCGAGGGCGAATGTGTCTGTATTGGTGGATATATCGGTATATTGGTCAAACGGTAGGTAGGTTGATGGTGTGGTGAGGAATGATGGGTGGAAAGATCGAAAGAAAAGATGGGCGTTGACGCTGACTGGCTGACTCGGCACAGTCTAACCTAGAAGCGTAGTGGTTCCGAATTTATGATTGGCTGTACAATACAAATCTCAAAATTAAGGTGTGTTTTTAGCTCAGCCCTACCATATTCTGTTATGTATACTGATATCGAGAGTAAGATAAGATATTTATTCACCTGATCTATATACTAAATATATAAATACTTACTCTAGTGAGAGTCTCAGAATGAAATGAAGTGAAATGAAATGGGCTCGATACCGGGCTTCAAATCGATCTTACTTACCTACCTATTTACTTATGTATAGATACGGAGGAGGGAATCATTTAGGCGAGCTTTCAGATAAGGCGGGTTGGTTGATTGGATTTACAAATTTCTTTGGAAGCTGATTGGCTGACTGACTGTCTCGGGAGGTAGTATGGTAGTTAGACTTATTGAGTAAAGGCATTGCAATCCTCTTGCCAGTCCCGGTGGTCGTGGGTGAATGATGTGAGCAGCTCGATTTCTTTTTTCCCTGTCGTGAACAATTGCATCGTCTGACATCGCGGAAAGGAGATAATTGATGAGGCCAGAGGATCCGCAGAAGCTGCGAACACAATTGTACTGGACGGCCAAATGCTCGAACGGCGTTGGGAGCAGCCTAAAATATGTGTCTTTTGCCTGCTCATTTCGCACTGGCACCCCCATCAACCGGCAACACGATACCATTTACATACCCGCTCTCGTTACCGCTGGCCAGCCACACGGCCGCCCCCGCCACATCACGTGGCTTACCAAGATGGCGAGCCGGGATCATTGTATCTAGGTAAGAGGAAAAATCCGCGTTGGCAAGAAAGGGAGCGAGCATTGACGTGTTGATGTCTGAGTAAGCATATCAGCAAAGTGTTGTCGTATGACAGGTTGGAATTGTCAAAACGGGTGGACTACATTGTAGAAAGCGAAAGAGGACATGATGAGGGATGAAATGGGGTTGGAAAAAACTTACATCCTGGACAGATGGCATTGCATCTGATACCTCGCGCGGCATATTCGACGGCTACGGCGCGCGTCAGGCCCACGACGGCAGCTTTGGACGCGCAGTAAGCAGCTGTATGCTGCATGTCAGTCCCTCTCAAGTGGAGTTTCGATAATGAAACAAGATCCCATGCTCGACCCACATAGGCCTTGAGGCGAAAGGAGAATGATAACTGACAGCACTCAAATAGCCCCACAATCCCTCCTCCCACGCTAGACACGTTGATGATTGTTCCTCTTTCACCCTGCAGGTCGGTGTCTTGTGAGAGGAATTGGTTGGCAGCGCCCCTGGAGCCGAGGAAGGTTCCACGGGCGTGGACGGACCTGTTCATGACGGTAAGATGTCGAGCTTGACTGTCAGACAGGCTGTGGAACAAGTATGAACAGGAAAGGGTGTCGGAAAGGTTTCATCAGGGGACTTGACATTTCCGTGGGAGCCAACTTACATAGATTTATCCCATTGTGCTTCAGTCATTTCGTGAAGCTTGATGTCGAACGAAGCAACCCCGGCGTTGTTGACTAGGCTGTTGTTTTTTGAGAGTACGTCAAAATCAGCGCATCGGAGTTCTGCTGTTTCGATTGATTTGCTGCAGCAACCGACTGCGTAAAAAATGCTCTTTGGTTCCTATTGCATACTCATAACTCCAACGCTTCGGTTCTTACCTTGCTCACACGACGATGAACAGGCAATCAAAGAACAGGACAGGTGAGATTAAGCGAAAGTTGTTACAAAGGCCGACCTCCGTCCCATATGAAGATAAAAAGGGTCTGAACTCACATGTCTAGCCTCCCTCCTATCCTGACGGCTTCTTCGATAGCTATGTGCACTCCTTTCACTGTCTCCACCCATCCTTCACCACGGTGCACGTCTCCATTCACTGGTCCCCTTTCTTCTTCTTCCCCTACTCCAAGGCTGACGTCGCACCTGACAAAGACTCCCGATCCCTCGCCATAAAGCTTGCAAATGAGCTCATGCGTTGCCTGATTGCTGTTATCCGCCTGTACAGGATCCGGTGCTGTTTCCGCAATGTCACAACAGTTCGGTTGTATGTCGGCGCAAATGACAAGTTTTGCTCCTTGACTTGCGAATGCGGTAGCGATGGAACGGCCAATGCCAGATGAGGAGCCAGTCACAACCGCCACCTTGCTATCTAAGCGGAGAGCCATTCCCAACGGATTTGGTATTTATGACAGATGACGGGCATGGAACGAGGTAGAGAGACCTGTCAGCTGCAACAGGTCGACTGCGTGATTTGACAGTCTTGGGCCGGTGTCAGTTGGAGCGGAATCGAAGATGCAAGTTGTGTAGCTTGTAAGTTGTTCTAGTCGAGGGATGCCTACCTTAGGTAGACACTCTCCAGCAATCATCGGAAGATGGTAGAGAACTCGGCCACCCACACTCTCGAAAATAATCTTGAATCAGCTAATTGGAGACTTGTCCATGCTTGCATGAAGAGCAACATACTGCATAGGGTTGCGTCTGCGGCGTTGCTAGTACGTGCATCAGAGTGAGGAGTGGTGGTGGTGCTAAGCCCAAAGGGGTAAACCATGCGAAAACGCTGATTGATTTGGGGTACGCAGAATATGACCTTAATGCCAGGCGAATGTGACCTGGGCGATCAATTCCTATCACGAATGGATATCCAATCCCATAGCAAGGTTTGTGGTCGGCGAAAGGGTAGGATCAAATCAATGCGGCAACATACATCCTTTAGCAAGACAGCCAGATTTTATTCGTTGCTCATGGTCCATCACACTCCACAAGCATCAAATCTATCCAAAATCAAAGTAATGTTGCTAAAACAAGCAAGAATTTCGTGAGCGCAGCAACCAAGTCGAAATAGGAGCCAGGTTTCCGATAAGTTCACCTTAGCTTGCATGAGCTCGCTCACCTCGTTGACCGCTTCTTTGAGCGAAAGCTGGTTGGTCTGGATATCCCAGAGCTGTAGGTATGTAAAGTTTTTCTAGAATCTCAGACGTTACATTTGAATAGTGTTGCGAGACGTTGTTTGCGGGGCGAGGGATCCGAAGCCGCCGACGATCCGCAGCAGCTGAGGTTGTGTATGGGCACCAATCAGGCTCCCCGTTGGACTTGGCTCGGATGGAAGGGTCTACGCAATTTATTGTTGAGTTCTGATTGCAGGAGGGAGAAATTAAATGTTGCATAGCCGAGGTCTGGAATGTACCGAAAGAAACCATACGACCAGTCGACCATCAACTCTCGTCCGCCGTTTACCTAAGGATCTAATGTCAGTCGATCACTATCGTGATCCCGTCGATGGTCTGTTTCATCACACTTTGCCTTACTCGCGTATACCCAAAAATTTACCTGCCCTCCTCACTGCCTCCCTCGCTTCTGCCTCAAACCCCAAATCACTGCCTGCCGCAAATGTATCATGCATGGCATTCTGCACGCGCCACAGCATCGCGTCATTCCCCTTTACAGCCCCCATCATGTTTGCCAAATCCTCGATCTCATCAGCTAGCAGTTCTGCTGTTCCGAGCTCAATGAAGAGCTTAGCTTTTGTTGCGAAAGGGTGTTTGACAGGCGAGAAATAGGGTCCTGAGGGCGGATGCCCGGGGGGCACATAGGCTCGTGAGCCCCAGGCTGCTAAGCTAGCAGGGAGGTAGTCGCTTTGGTAGTTTCGATGTCCTTCGTAGTCTGTCGTGCTTCGTGTCATATCGACCCAAGGACTCCATAGGGTGGCACCGAGAGGGCATGGCAACAAACTCTCCTGCTCGTTTTCGGAAATGTAGCGCAGGAGCGCAAGGACTAGGTTAGCACCTGATGAGTCGCCACTCAGTACTATCCTATTCGGAGAGATACCGAGATCAAGTAAGTATTTAAAGGCGGTGATTGCGTCTTGAAGCGCGGCCGGGAAACAACCGTTAGGGTCTGAGGCGAGACGGTAGTTTACTAGAAGAACAGGCGTGGAAAGTTCGTCGACGAGGGTCTGAGGACCCCATTGCACTTTGGTAGATCGGGGCGAGAGCGCAACGTATGCTCCCCCGTGGAAATGGAGTACAACGCTTCTATTTGCATCGCGAGATCTATCATAGGGAGCCGGGAGCCAGATGCCGCCCACTGGGCCAGGCTTGATCTTTGTGTCTTGAGTGGGACCACGGTAAAAGATTTCGAAAGAAGGTTTCATCAGCGCAAAGCGAGGAGCGTCTCGCCCTGGCTTAAGACTTCGCGTTGTTTTGGTTTCAATTATGCTGCAGCAATGGAGAAAGACTTTGGTCATATAATTTGCAAGAGCTTGGTAGTAAGTCCAACTTGGATGCGGACGTAGAGAGCGTGGTATATTGTAGATGAGCAGAAGGGGAAGGTAAGCCAATGTTGATAGAACAGTATAGACTGTGTAGATGCATTTGCCAGGTTGCCGAGTGAAGGTCAACAATTTATTAGACATGGCTAATGAAGTGTGTGAGACTGATGGTCTGAGGTAGGGATTGTCTTGCCTAGAGACGGGGCCAGCTTCGCTTGTTGTACTTGGAGGATCATATGGTGGGAGGATAAAGGTTAAAGTAAGGATCTTCCGCTTGCCGCTAACGTCACTGTGCATCACACAAAATCACGTGCAAACTCGCAACAGGAACTGACCTGTAGCTTTCTCAAACGAGTTCAATTTACAAAATACAAGCTCCTCGTTGTCACTAGCATTAGACATCTTACATTACAAACGACGGGCCCGCGGGGTCACGTCGATACGCGGATCTGACGAGCCCAATTCCCTAGGAAGCAGTGTTGGCTTCTAGTATCAAGCTACCTAAGTAATGAACCTCCAAAATGCATAAACCGGTTGTGTAGTGAAGACCTTCGTTCCTGACCGGCAACGCTGTCGAACATCCGACTCCAATTCAGCGACTCTGGTCGCGTTGATCTACTGCCACCGCGCGAAGAGCGTAATTGTGGACTCTGCTATCCCTCAACATATCCTTGTTTTGGCTTGAAGTTTCAATGAGGTTTTCGGCGTCATCATTGGGCATTTTTGTGGTTCCGGGATTGGGAGTATACTCTTTGCCGGCTCTTGATGTTGTCCTTCCCGACTGTGACGGCCATTTTCGTAGACTTTTCAAGGATAGGATCAAGCTCTTGATGCTTGGGATAATGTTGCTAAAGAGCTTGCCATAAGTTGGAAGGCATGCACAAATGATGGCAACGGCTAGCTCTACTGTACTCCAATTGAGGCCAGTGGGTAGATTATCTAGGAACATTAGCTGGAGCATATAGTTTCTCTTGAGACGCGCACTTACTTGGGTTGGCGTTGGTACTGTTATATAGGTAGAAGAGTCGTATCACACAGACGATGCAAACACTGCGTTCCTCGACGCATTAGAGTAGACTCAGAGCACTTGAAGCTGATCAATCAAGACCTGAAAAACTCACAAACCACCCAATAGGAATACACATGATATGGCAACCTTGCGGGATGTTCTCATCTGTAATCCTCTGATTACGTTGATCGGAAGAGCCAAAATCGCGATATCAATGACCATGTTTGTTAGTTCGTATCCAAGAAGAACTCTGCCAAATGGAAGGCAAGAGCCGTCGCCTTTAGCAACGAGTTCAAGCTCCCAGAACGCTTTGACCGGCTGGCATTGTAGTATGGTCAATAGAAGACACGTGAGAGCCCAAACCATACACAGGCCACCAAGAGCTTGTGCTTGCCTCCTGAACAAAGTCGTAGGGAAGATCGAAGTATAGAAAAGGAGAACGGATATCTTAACGGCGCTGATTGTGATGGTGAATAGTATCTCCATGACATAATTAAACTATTTGTTCCGTCAGACATGCTGAAATCAGGTAGAGGAGCTGATGTACTTTGAAGAGATTCATAATCTCAGGGACAGTCATTTGGGTCCTGTCAAGAGTGCCGCCGGAAGTTTGTATCCCTTGTGAAATTGTCAGATTGGAAGAGGAGGTCGACTATCGAAGCTCCAACCTCGAATGAAGACGGCCGAGTACACGCAGAAATTCAAGTATGCGTACAGAATGACCCAGTCAGTTGCAGTCATCCGTGCCTTGGTCCTTGCGACCCCTCGAAAGCCTATGGCGGCAGTACTCAGCGTCATCATGCCGGCAGACAGAGCGATAGCTGTTCGACCGGTCGACTTGAGGCCAGTACTCTGCAATTCCTCCATAATGGCTGCAAGTAGAGGTGATTTGGTAGTAGGAGAAGATGAATACGGCGAGTGCAATAGAAGGAGATGGATCGTGCAAGATGAAATAAAATTGATCCAGAGGGAAGTTTTGTCCGTGTGGCGTCTCCATCGAGACGTCTGTCATGTCTCCCTTTGATTTGTGCGCATCGATCCGGCGCCGCAGAGGCAGTCAAAAGGTACAATATAATTTCATTGCCTCTGCGACCTCTACTAGCCTGATTATGAAAATGTCGTCTCCGATCCCATGCAACTGTCGCACGTGAAAGCTGCAAAGTGCTTCGGAGGATCGACGATGGTGCATCGAACAACGAATCGGAATCCATAGCTCAGCATCTGTTGCTGTGCATCGGACGTCGCCGTTTTACTTGCATTCGATATGAAACCGAACATGGTAGTCCACTTGGGTCTCAGTGCATCATATGATTTGCAAGTCAATGGCGCACCCCGTAAAGCCTGCAGCCTTGTGGAAATCTACAACATATTTGCGCGAAAGCTTCCATTCTTTTCAATGCCACCCATTTCTACCTTAGTCCTAAGGTGCCTTTCAACCATGCCGCCTTCATGCTGCAGCTGTACTATCCAGCTTTGCTGCGGTCAGACGGCTTTGCTGCGGTCAGACGGCTTTGCTGCAGTCAGACGGCTTTCATGCTCTCTCCTTATTTAACACCACTTGGAAATTAAGGTAGCTGTGGTGGCTGCAGAAAGACCGCTCAACGAGGTGCGGGCAGCCCTATATCAGGATTTAAGGTACCTTAGAGTACCTTGGGTACCTTAGGCCAAGGCACCCGGCCACATGAAGAACCCCGCCTCACTACAACGATCCAGGCCATCCACCACACCACACGCAACCGTTGCACTATTCTATACATGTAGCCGTCCCAATCAACGGCAGCCATATCAATCATGCATTTCTCCGCACCATTAATTCGTCATGCATTTGCCACGTCTATCCTTGAGTATGCTCCACGTGACTTGAAAACACTGCTTTCCTTTTTATGTATTCGCTGACACCGGCCAATGTACAGCAAGGAGGTGCGACTCCTGTCTATACAACTCATGTTTAGGTCTGGATAAGGTAGATGAGACTTTCCTCTCCTGTATGCTAGCCTACTTTTCCACCCTATTGCCTATGGCACAGGCATGGGATTCAGCCGGCATGGCCGAAGGACAAGAACTAATCCGCAGTACCATCCTCTTGCCAACCAGTCATTCTCGCTCACTTACCATGCGACCACTTGCATATTCGTCCTGCCAGCTTAGTACTATCGCATAAAACATCGTGGGGAGCTGAGACAAATCTGCAGACCCTCTGCAGTATTCGCTGAAGTAATGTGGCTCCTACACCCCACAAAGAATAAAAGTAGCGAAAATCAAAGGATAAAACAGGCATGGTTGCGATGGATTCTCCGGTTCAAACTGCTTGCCGCCAACCTGTAGACTGAAACAATGGTCTAGCCCCTTTGCAATGCTCCACGTGATTTGGGGATACTGTTCTACAAAGATGCTTATGGTGTTTCTTGATAATTTGCTTTTCTTTTTGGCGAGGTAAGCATCAGCAGCAGCTTCAAGGTCAAAGGTCGAATTTCTCTCCGTGACCACTATTGATCGAGTACGTTGAAGCTGTCATTCGGTACCAGTATATACTTGTTGATTCAGAATCATAAACCTCTTCTCATCAGGTTCAATATGAGTGCGTTGAATGGACAAGAGCTCCAGATCGATGATGGCCCTGTCGAGGCTTTAGCAATCATTGGCTTCTCAGCAAGGTTGCCCGGTGATGCTATATCTGCAGAGGCATTTTGGAACATGCTGAGTGAGCGTCGAACTGCCCACGGACTAATCCCGGAGGATCGCTTTCATGCCAAAGCTTTCTATCACCCGAACCCGGACAGGACTGGCTCCGTAAGTATCCATTCCAGTCACCTTCGATGAGCAATAGAATATAAAGTAATGATGATTATATGTCTAGTTCAATACAAAGACAGGTCATTTCCTACAAGGTAATATCGGAGCCTTTGATGCCCCGTTCTTCTCCATTCAGCCTTCTGAGGCCGAATCCATGGACCCACAGCAGCGTATTCTGCTTGAGACAACATACAGAGCCCTCGAAAATGGTAAGCCCTTCAGAGTCCTCTCGGCCATGACGACGCCGCTAATATGAGGCTGCTGCAGCCGGTGTTTCCATGGAAAAAGCTGCTGGCTCGAATACGTCTGTCTACGTTGGCGCTTCTGCTCGCGACTACGAGACACTTCAGACCAGAGACCCAGAGGCCCCTGCAAAATATCTTGGCACGGGCGTGGGCACTGCACTTCTGGCGAATCGGATCAGCTGGTTCTACAACTTGAAGGGTCCAAGTATAGCACTCGACACAGCCTGTTCCAGTAGTCTGAATGCCTTACATCTAGGTTGTCAGAGCCTCAGGAGCAGGGAGTCTAACATGGTATGTGGGAATTTCTCCTACTTTCTATGACGCTGAACTGGAAAGACTTACTCATAGCAGGCGCTTGTCGGTGGCGTGAATTTGATCATTGCTCCAGATTCCTCATTCATGCATCTCTCAAACATGGGTTTCTTCTCACCAGATGGCCGATCCTACAGCTTCGACTCCCGCGCAAATGGGTACGCAAAAGGTGAGGGCGCTGGAATTGTAATCTTGAAGCGTTTGAAGGACGCATTGAATGACGGCGACACCATTCGCGCGGTAATCCGCTCCTCTGGATCGAATCAGGATGGCAGGACCCCAGGAATAACTCAGCCAAGCCGAGCAGCCCAAGAAGCTAACATTCGGGACGTGTATCGCAGCGCGGGCCTATCTATGAGCACAACACAGTTCCTCGAAGCCCATGGCACAGGAACACAGATTGGCGACCCGATCGAGGCAGGTGCTATCGCTGGAGCTTTTCAGAGAAGAAAAGAAAATCCTTTGCACATAGGCGCAGTGAAATCGAATATCGGGCACCTCGAGGCAGCCGCTGGGATAGCGGCGTTGATCAAGACTGTGATTGTTCTTGAGAAAGGTATCATTCCGCCAAATGCTCTCTATGACGAACCGAACAGCGCAATTCCCATGGAGCAATGGCATGTCAAGGTATCGCGCCCGCTCAATCGAAATGAGAAGAATCATGCTCAATCTTGTTTTAGTTCCCAACACATATCATGACTTGGCCAACGCCGGGTCTCCGTAGGGCGTCTGTGAACGCTTTTGGCTATGGCGGGACGAATGCGCACGTGGTCCTAGACGACGCTTACCATTACCTCAAGCTCCGCAACCTGAAAGGCAACCACAATACCACAATAACACCAGCAGGGCCAAGCAAGGGCGGCCTTTCTGAACATTGCAATGGCAGCTTTTCTAAACCAGTTGATGGCGATCCAAACCGCGAAATGTCGCTTCAAAGCCCTCGAATTTTCCTCTTCTCGGCAGCTGATGAGCCCGGTTTGGGACGTCTTGCAGCTACCTATGAGATCTACCTATCGTCGCTCCCAATTGATTTTATCGACCATCAAGACATGTTCCTCGAGAACCTCTCGTATACACTAACGACGAAAAGAAGCGATCTTCCCTGGAAGGCTTTCGCGGTTGCCAATTCAGTAGAAGCGCTACGACAGAGCCTAAGGATAGGTTTGTCAAACCCTGTCCGCTCATCCACATCGCCGTTGTTGGCGTTTGTCTTCACTGGCCAAGGCGCTCAGTGGTACGCTATGGGTCGCGAGCTTGAGATATACCCAGTCTTCAAAAATAGTCTTGCGAAAGCGGAAAAACACCTCCACTCCTTTGGCTGTCAGTGGTATTTACTTGGTGAGCCTTGTTCCTTGCCCAATTGGCGAGGCGCTCACGAACTACAGATGAGTTGCACAAGGTCGAAAAGTTTTCGAGGATTGATAATCCCGACTTTTCTCAGCCCATGTGCACTGCCCTCCAACTGGCGTTAGTGGATCTCCTGTACAGTTGGAACATCACCCCACAAGCCGTTGCAGGGCACTCTAGCGGCGAGATCGCAGCTGCTTATTGTATCGGTGCATTGTCGTTCGATTCATCCCTCAAAATCTCTTACCATCGTGGAAGGCTTGCAGCCAGCCTCGCGGAGAAAACTTCAAGCCCGGGCGGTATGATATCTATCGGTATGTCAGAAGCAGAGATCGGACCGTTTCTCGACCAGGTCAAGGTTTCTGAAGCAGGCGAGGCTGTTATTGGATGCGTTAACAGTCCCAAGAACGTCACCATATCTGGGGACGTCTCATGCGTAAATGCGCTCAATACGCTAATGGAAGATCAGAGAGTCTTCGCACGCAAATTAAGGATCACGCTTGCTTACCATTCCCCACACATGGGTGCGATTGCATTGGAGTACTTGGAAGCAATCCAAGATATCGGACCGGAAAGGCATCTGAGCCAAGACCATGATGATTCCAGACAGCCCAGAATGTTCTCGTCTGTATATGGATCAATGATTCAGCCAGGACAACTTAGTGACCCGCAGTATTGGGTGACGAATATGGTCTCTACAGTCAGGTTCTCGGAAGCACTAGAGCATCTAACCCTTGATATGATCTCAGGACAAGGAAAAAGAACTGCCACTCGGCTTAGCCAAACCAGGTACCTAGAGATTGGACCTCATTCATCGTTGCGAAGACCATTACAGGATACAGTGTCCCGTATGGCTGGCGTCAAACCTTTCGATTATGACTCACTGCTCGAACGTGGCGTTTCAGCTTTAGAGACTTGTCTGCAAGCCATTGGTCGGCTCCGCTGCAGCGGCTTTGTTGCTGACATGACACGTATCAACATACAGCAGTCAATGAAGACTGCACCTCAAATGCTGGTCAACTTACCGGGTTATCCATTCAAGCATGACCGCGTCTTTTGGCATGAGCCAAGAATAAGCAAGAACTATCGATTCCGTAAGCATGCTCGGCATGAATTGCTAGGGTCACCGTCGGTAGACTGGAATCCATTGGAGCCGAAATGGAGACATACAATAAAGATGTCGGAAAACCCCTGGATGCGGGATCATAAAGTTAGTAGAAAGGTCATTAATTGAACAGAGGAGCTGACCTATCTATAGATGAGCGGCTTAGAAATATACCCCGCTGCAGGAATGATTGTCATGGCCCTCGAGGCTGCACGACAAATCAGCGATTCCAAGATGGTTATCAAGGGCTATAGGTTGAACAACCTACAATTCTTGAAAGCACTGCGGATATCCTCTGCTCCTGAGGGTGTTGAGACGCAGCTTCATCTCCATCCCCTTAGGGGCGTTGGCAGGACCTCCAAAGAATATGATTTCGCTTTATATGTCCACGCCGATGACGACTGGTCAATGATCTGCCGGGGTTCAATTGCCATGGAGTTTCTCGAGATCGATTTGAAGATCGACAACATCGAGGGAAAAGACCATGGGCAATCTGCTCTTTGCGATACTTTTAATCGCGGTATTGAAGCTTGCAACAAGCCAGTCGTTGTTGTGGACTTATACGATACGATGGCCCGCTGCGGTTGCGACTTTGGCCCGACACATCAAGTCCTCGAGAATGTCTGGTACAGTAGAGATAAAGAGGCAAAAGCAACGATTGATATTGACGGTTGGGCCGCAAAAGTCACTGCAGACCCAATCAAGCCACACATAATCCATCCTACAGCTCTAGATGGAGTCATCCAACTTGCCATAGTGGCTTTCAGTAAAGGAGGCTCCGTACCATTTCCAACCATGGTACCGACAAATGTGAGATCGATGTGGGTTTCCAACTCCCTTGTCGATCGCCCCAGCGAAGCCAAGTTGGAGGTATTAGCAAAGACAACATTTCAGGGTTATCGCGAAGCAGACTTCTGGATTGCAGCATTCAATGGCAAAGACGCACAGATAGTGATCGATGGTTGGAGACAGATGGCGGTGTCTAACCTCGAGTTAATCCAAAAGAATGAGGATGGATCACGCAGACTTTGCTACAACCTTGTGTGGCAGCCAGACATAACGATGCTCTCCCCCCACCAGACAAAAGAACACTGCGAGGTAGAGGCTTGCAAGGTCCAGGAGCCACCGAAAGTTTCAATGAATGAGTTGGAGCTGGCGACGTACCACTTCATTTCAAGTACCATCGAGATCCTGGGACACTGTGAACATAATTCATTCCCTGCAACCTACTCAAAATATATTGAGTGGATGAAAAGGTCAAGCAAACAGTTTAAGCGTGACCGAGGAACGTTAGTTTCTGGCGACCAAATGCATGCCGATGCTGTAAAGTCTCGAGAGATGGATTTCAAGAAAATGGCTCGAAGTAGTGCACACGGTGCACTAGTAGTTGCAGTCGGAGAAAACCTGATCCAGATACTTCGAGGAGCGGTAGACCCACTTGACTTACTCTTTGGCGGTAGCCTTGCTCGGTCATTTTATTATGGGGATACGTTGGCTGGTAGCTATGCAGTAATCGTCGCATACATGGACCTAATGGCACACAAAAATCCTAGTCTCAAAATTCTGGAGATAGGTGCAGGTACCGGGGCAGCAACGACTCCGATTCTTCAAGCTTTGTGGTGTCGCAGCGACACCAAGGAAATGAGCACAATCCCTCGATTCACGCAGTACGACTTCACTGACCTCTCGCCGAATTTCTTCGATGAAGCGAGAAAGGCCTACAAGGAGTACGGTGAGTCAGTGAGTTACCGGACTCTAGACATCGAACAAGATCCGCTCGAACAAGGATTCAAGGCACAGCATTACGATGTTGTTATCTGTAGTCTGGTAAGTCGGCCATGTTTCACTTATGACTAGAAGTGTTTCTCCTAACCGTATTTCAGGTTCTTCATGCAACCACGGAGCTCAAGCGTACTTTAGAGAATACAAAGAAGCTCCTGCAACCGTATGTTACCACAGCGCCTCGTATTTGCAAGCTCTGACATTTGAACCCACAGTGGGGGCAAGCTTATATTGCTAGAGCCAACAAACAAGGAGCGTTTAAGTGTGCCGTTTATTTTTGGCTTGCTGCCAGGGTGGTGGCTAGGTAAGTTGGCGTAAACTCCATGGTCTGACATGCTAATGAGAGAAAGGGACCGAGGAAACCCGCCAATGGGGTCCTTTGCTGTCAGAAGAAGAGTGGGACAGTACGCTCATGAAAAATGGTTTTTCTGGCGCAGAATTATGCCTTCGTGACTACGAACGCCCGGACGCGCACAGCAATAGTATCATCGTCTCAAGCGCCATCAATCCTAGCCTGTCGCAGAATCCGTGCAACCGACCTATCTTCATCGTTGCTGCCGAAGAGGACCATTTGCAGATGAAGATCGCTGAAGGACTTTTGAGCGCTTTGGAAAAGTCTGGGTCATCTAATGTTCACATCACTTCTGATGAAGACTTGCGTTCAACATGCTTAGACGATACGGTGTGCATCTTCCTCCAAGAGCTTCACAAACCCTATCTCCTAGACATCCGAGAACCAGATTTCGCTCTTCTCAAGAAGATGGTTGCAGAATGTCATGCTATAATCTGGGTGACCAAAGGTACCGGCGAGAGCCCAAGTAGTCCCGAGCTCGACCTTGTTACTGGATTTGCCCGCAACGCTCGAATGGAAAACTGGGCCTTAAAATTCGTTCATCTTGGGATCGAAGCCACAACTCCTACGATGGGAATCATCGTCCAGATTTCCAAGGTATATTATGAAGTCACTACGCGGACACCTGAACAATGCGAGTCCGGATACAGAGAGGATAATGGTAAGCTCCACGTTGGACGCGTGGTCGAATCGGAGAATTTCAACGAGCTTGTACAGACCAAAAATAGGAGCAATCTTCGGCCCAAAGAATCGACCTTGGGTCAGAGCGATGACCGCGCGTTGGTACTCAGCATCGCGACGCCCGGACTCCTTGATAGCTTCCAATTTGTAGCCGACGATGAATCTGCCACGGCCCTAGCTCCGGATGAAATTGAAATACTGCCCAAAGCGGTGGGCTTGAACTTCAAAGATGTACTAATTGCGCTTGGTAACATCGCTGGCAATTGTTTGGGCATTGACTGCGCCGGTGTTGTATCACGGGTGGGCGCCGATGCAGGATTCGAAGTCGGCGACAGAGTCTGCTGTTATACCTCCAGCGGCGCCTTCAAAACGCATGTACGAACTCCAGCTTCTAATGCGGCAAAGATTGCAGGAAGCATGTCTTTCAATTCCGCGGCTGCTGTCCCGGTGACGTTCTGTACAGCCTACTACGCCTTGTACAGTGTGGCTCGATTGGCAGAAGGAGAATCCGTTCTCATCCACAGCGGTGCTGGAGGCGTAGGTCAAGCGGCCATCCAGCTTGCCAAACTGCGCAAGGCCACTATTTTCGCCACGGTTGGGACGACCGAGAAAAGGGACCTGCTGGTCCAGCAGTTCGGTATCCCCACAACACAGATATTTTCCAGTCGCAGTGCTTCGTTCGCGGGAGCCATAAAGAGCCTAACCGGCGGGATGGGTGTGGACGTCGTTCTGAACTCTCTAAGTGGCGATCTCATGCGAGCTTCGTGGTCATGCGTCGCACCCTGCGGCCGTTTCATCGAGATTGGCAAGACAGACATCATGTCTGGTAGGGGTTTACCTATGGATCCGTTCTTGAAAAATGTGACATTTTCATCCGTTGACTTGGCGGTGGTGATGGGAAACGCAAAACCTTTGATGGTCGAGATGATGAACGCTATCATTGACCTCCTCCACAACGGCTCAATAACCCCTTGTCAGCCTTTACATGTGTACGGTGTTTCAGAATTGGAAAAGGCCTTCAGATTCATGCAGAGCGGTAAGAATACGGGCAAGATTATCATTGAGATGGACAAAGATGCTCCTGTAATGGTAGGCTGGATGATACTACTATCCACTCGTTCTTCAGTCCAGTACTAATATGATGGATGGTAGGTTGTTCCTAGCTCAAAGCCCTCGTACCATTTCCACCCTAACGCAACCTATGTGATTTCTGGTGGTCTCGGTGGTATTGGCCGGTGTATAATTGGCTGGATGGTAGAACGAGGCGCAAGGTTCTTTCTTGTGTTGTCGAGATCTGGTGCAACAAGTCAAGCTGCCCAGGAGTTTCTGTTCGAAGTGCGAAAGAGATCGGTCACAGTGCTCGCTCCCCCATGTGACATAAGCTCCGAAAAGGTCGTTACAGAGGTAGTTGAAGAGTACGCAAAGACTATGCCTGCGATCAAAGGCTGCATCCAGTCTGCCATGTTGTTAAAGGTACGTTTGTTTTACTCCTCCGAGTTTTCGCAGGATTGAGATCTTTTAGGATGGCCTCTTCGAGAGCATGACCTCCTCCGACTTTAGGACGTGCCTCGCACCCAAAGTTCAAGGCTCTTGGAACCTACACAAGCATCTACCCTTTGACCTTGACTTCTTTGTCATGTTGTCGTCTGTGGCCTCCATCACGGGGTCACGTGGCCAGTCAAATTACGCAGCTGGATGCTCTTACCAAGACGCATTAGCACGACATCGAATGTGCCACGGCCAGAAAGCTGTTTCTCTCAATCTAGGTCCAGTGTTGTCAGTTGGTGTAGCAGCGGAGAAAGATCTCATAGCATCGCTGGCAAAAGGTGGCTTCGAGGGTATACGAAAAGAGGAGATGATTGCACTCCTAGACTGGGCGTGCGATCCAGCGCTGCCGATTCCCAAATCGCCAAGTCAATATCAAGTCATAACTGGCTTCGGCGGCGCGCGAGATCTCAAACCAGGGCAAGAAGCTTACTGGCTGCAGCACCGTCACTTCGCTGTGCTGAGGAACGCACGAGGTTCAACGACCGCGGCATCGGACTCTACAGCTTCTGAGCAAGGTCCCAGTCTCGGCACACAAATCGCCGATGCCGCAACGAGTGCTGCGAGGCAGGAGCTTGCCGATCAGGCGCTGGTGCAAAAGCTGGCAAGGACGCTCAATGTACCCGCAGAGGACATCGATTCCAGCAAGCCGATACACGCATTCGGGGTCGACAGCCTGGTAGCGCTCGAGATAAGGTATTGGTTCATGAAGGAGCTGAAAGCCGACCTTGCCGTCCTGGAAATTATGGGGAGTCCGTCGCTCAGCGTACTGGCGGGTATCGCGGCAGAGAAGACCGAGTATCGTGCTCAGCACGCGTCGTCAGAAGGCAAATGAAGAACAAGGCAAGCCTTACAAGGTGAAGAACACCGACAGCCTCCTCCACTCCAACCTGATGACTACCTCGATGCAGTTCAGTCCCAAAGAAACAGATTTATACAAAATCGCGAGGACACGTAGCAGCGTAGAGTTGTATAGCAGCAGCGTTTTAGACAGAGGTCTCCTTGAAATCAGCATTTTCCCACTCTTTTCTCCATCTAATCCAAACCACTCGCAATATACACCCCGTGTTCTATCTATCCGGCTCTCTTTTTCGAAAATGCCATCTATACGCTATCGACTCTCAGCTTACATTGGTTATTACATGCGTCCCATCGTTTACCAGGGCGAATAAATAAAAGATTTCGATCAACGAAGTCTTGCCAAGGAGTTCTGCTGAGACGAGAAAATTGAAAGGAACATTTTGGTTTGGCCGAGAAGTGCATCCTGTCGCAGTGCAAATTGGCTCGGCCTCGTACGGAGTACTCCCTAAGGATTCTAGGGCCTTGAGACTGAGAGGCTTTGGTCAATACGCATAAGTACTTCGCTGCCAATTTCTTGCCTATTGGCTAAAGTTTGAAGGGGTACGGAGCGTGTCATTAAGCGTGCCCAAACACCTTCCTCGGCATACATTATCGCCTTGCAGATATCAGCGCTTTCCCGAACATAACGAGGTGGCCGAGAACACATACCGCCATTTGAACCCGGTGGACTCGGAAACTGCGTACACCCTGCTTGGATCGCTATCTCCCCACACGCATCAGCCTGTCACTTACTCCCTCATCCACCTCATCTCTATCCTTGTATCCCCATCGCAAAAGAATGCCATGCGCGCTCACTCACCAGCAGCATAATACGCGAAATTCTGCGCATTCTCCAGACTCCTTACCGCATTCAAGCCGACCACATCCGTCCAATTATACACCTCCTCCGTGCCATCAAACACGTCCTGCGTATGATCAAACGTGTTATAAACATGCACCAACTCATGCACCAGCGTAGCAAACTTGGTCGACCTCAGCTGCAGCGGCTCAGTCTCGACCTCCCCATTCACAATCACTGGACACGCCGCTTTTCGCGCAGCGCGACGCATGGTCCAAAAAGAGGGGCAAAAGAAAACGACCTTCTCGGGCTGCATGGTGAACGCCCGAGTGCCAGCGGGATTGTTGCATCTGCCCCGCACCCGGTTGACAGAAGGCTCGTCGCCCTCGGTGCAGACGAGGACCGGAGGCGCCGTCTGACCGGGGGCGACCAGAGGCGAGCCCTTCATGATGTCTGTGAAGACCTGGCGGACGGTGTCGAGGTTGTCGTTCGTTTTGAAGAAGGCGCGGTACGCCGGTGATGCGGTCCCGCGTTTGACATCGTTCAGGACGGCTTGCAGGTTCGATTGCATGAACGGGACCAATTGTTGCAAGTAAGCAGCGTGGGAACCCGGAACGCCGGCGTTGCAGTAGCCGATGAGGTAGTTGCCGCTTTGTGTGTAATCTTCCATCCCGTCCTCCCAGGAGTATTGGCAGAACGCGGTGCTAACGTATGATAGTATCAGGAAGACGATTTTCATCAACCTTGCCTCGGGCGAACATCGTGTCATGCGCATGCTTGAATCGGTTCGCTCAAGGCCCCGTACCTTATTGATGTTGTTACGAGCAGCAGCCCAAGGAGAGTGAGATCTAAGAATCTGTCCCGAGAGGATGCGACACCTACCTATATTGGTTCCTCTCTTGCAAAGCCGAAGCGCGTCGTCGCGAGGGGTCTTGATGCGAAAAGCGCTCTTGCGAGAAGCGCTCCAAGCGCTACAACATGGACATGTGCAAGTCTCCCCTCTGTCACGCCATCCGCCTTGATTGAAGTTGCGTATTAAACAGATGTCAAATATCTAAGCTGTTCGCACTCCTTCCGCCTTACCCTAAGACCGGGTCAACTACTCCTTGGCCGAGGCAACGAGCGTTGTTAAGTCCGCTGGGAGCAACTCGATCTTGATGTGATTGGTTTACATATCATTCTGTGACTTCGTACAACGTAATTAGAATACGTACTTTAATTCTATGTGATCGATCTGATATCCATCCATCGTGCCACGCACTTAACTCGTCTCTCGCTAAGTGCGTGGCACGATTAGCAAGGAAAGTCACGTTTGTCACGGCATTTTGCCTAACGTGCTACACCGCCCACGTCTACTCGTCCTCTGGCGGGATCGTAGGGTCTGTCCCGTACTCTCGTTTAAAGCGTCCAACGCGGCTTGAGCTAGTGCCAAGTGCTAGAAAAACCCGGGTGCTTCGCCGTTTGGACCAGACATCACAACTTCGTCTTGTCCTTGAAAACCGTTGACGAATTCCTCCCAGTTGGTCAATACCATTTGACTTATGTCATCATCGTACTGGTTCCCCATTGACGACTCCATTGACGTTGATGCCGCTGCCAGCCAGGGATCCCAGTCGAAAGACGTTGAGTCTGAGATGGAATGGGCCAATTGGAGTCCTTCCATAGGTGGCGTGATACCTACCACCCCTTCTTGTACGTTGTCTATCATACCCAACGTTGGATCTCCCGTGTCCGTCCGATGGTCGCGTTGATCAGGTGCATTGCGGTCTGCCATTCTTGCTGATGGGTCAGCCCTTTTTGGGCGTGAATTGAGATACCCTTGTCTCAATGCTTGCGCCCTGTTCATCAATTTTCTGATTGGACGCCACAGCATGCCCTCCCTGGAGTCTGCTACGTGTTGCGAAGCTTCCTCGAACACGGGCATTAGGATAGCCCATGCCTTTTCAACCATTAGACCATCAGTTTTGACACATAGCTCTGCAGTTGTCACTGCTATAGCATGCCATTGCACATAAGTTTGACACAGCCATCGATACGGGCTCGCAGCTGGATCCGTGTTCAATTGGTGAGCCCTCTCAAGGACCTCCACCGAGAGCCCAAGGATGCCCGGATCCGCGAGCCGAGGAAAGAAACTGCTATCCGGACGTTGTTGTATAGGGCGGTATACGCTAAGCCACAGACAAGCAGCCATGATATCCGCAACTCTCCGTGTCGCCCAGTGAAAAGGACGTGCCAAGCTCAGATGACGCAAATATCTCTCTTCTAGACGCCGTTGCAGGTTAATAACCATGTCAATCCTTCGGGTCCATTTCTCCTGGGACCCACTCCGAGGTTGATCGAGTTCCCTCGCAGGTGCAAAGTTGAGCTGTCTCTCTGTACCCGTTATTTCGTGACAGATTAGGCAGAACGTCATGTCGGTGAAGCCCTGCCGTTCCTCAACTTCCTCGCGTGAATCGACGTGCAGATCTTCATCGTTGATTTTCAAGGGCAACTTGGTGCTGAATGAGTCGGCGGAGAGCACAGGGTTTGTGGCACGGTCACTGGCCGCGTGGGCATCGAGAAGGCATATCTGCCACCACAAGCGTCGGCGCATTTCCCTTCCGAAAGGGCGAAGTGAGGATGAAGAGTTCTCAAGGTGTAGACCCATGGCTTGAGCAATACGCACGGCAAGACTCGTGAGCGTCCACATAAGCCGGCGGGTATCGTTGACGCGGACTGAGGCCTAATTTTTATCAGCCAGTATCGTCGAAGAATAGCAACGTGAGGTATGTTGGAAGCAAGTGATTACCAGATAGATGGTCATTGCCTGCAAAGTCGACATCTCGACTGTATTCACGAAGTCTGCCTTAGCTAATGCTAGTTCTGTTCCCGCTCGATATTTCGCCATCAATATTCCCCTATTTTCGCCGATCCGATGGCTGCATTCTCCATCTGACATACTTAGTGTGGCGGCATAGCAGATAGCAAACTTCAGCGCTTCGAGTCCTCTTGGACCGGGACTGCAATCGAGCTCCCCTGCTCCTTCTTGTAGATACTTGCGTAAGGACGGTGCATGTAGAATCTTCAAGACCGGATCGACATTGGTGAGGTAGATCTCGCAGAAGGTGTAGAGCTGGAGGGGCGACGGCATATCAGGGCTCTGTACAGGATTCGTTGAAGAAAGTACAAATCCAGAATCGCTAGTCTGCTGTAGCTGCTGTTGTTCTGGACTCAACGCCGAAGACTTGCCATCTTCAGCTTCGTCTTCCTCATCCGATGAATCATTCAACACGTCTTTGAGCCCATTAATCTCCTCGCTGAGCGTCACCCAAAATGATGTTCCTAAATACCGATCGAGCCCTGATCCAGATGTTTGATTTCGAATACCGGTAGCTCCATTGCTGCTTCCGTTCGATTGGTCGTAAGCATCAGAGACAACATCTTGCAAGGACCCCTCTTTCCCATGGACTGGAGGCATGCTATTCATGCGCCGCGGGTTCGTCTCATACTCATCCGAGTTGCCTTCAACGTTTTTGACTAAACCCTCCAATTTGGCGATCCGCTCCAACAACTCCCTATCCGTCCTTCGTTTTCTTCCACCTTGTCTTCCCCGAGGCGCCTGAGAAAGAATCGACGGCACACATTCTGCACCGCCACGCGCGCAATTGCTACAAGGAACGCCGCGGTCACACTTCACTTTGCGGCGGCGGCAGAGCGTGCAGCTTGCTGACTTTTGGCTGTCCTGGTTCCTCCTAGCGGGACGTTGGCCGACATTGCGATTTGAAGGTTGTAATTGATTTGATGGGTTTGCAGCAGGGGTTTGCGCGAATGCTTGTGGAGGTAGGAGATACTGTGATGATTGCGATGGTCCTAGACTTTTGGCAAGGCCATCTTGAATATGCACCGTGTCATCTTGCATATCCATTCTGTTCAGTCCTTGGTCCTGCTGCCCGCGTTTCATGCACTACGCAGGCTATATTTCTTCGTCCTCTGAGATGGTAAGCCTTGGCATTTTAGGCAACGGTAAAGTGTAATTTTGATACAGTCAATCTTGAGATGATGCGCTAGAATTTGACTTGTCCGATAGCACCTCTGTTGGGAAGGGTTAGTGTTGCAGGGGGTGACCATTGCATATCGGTGATATCACTACCGGAGCAGACGGAAGGGCTCTTGCACCGAGATTGCACCGTAGAGCTGACCCGATTGCCAGTCAAGTCGTTAGGTCATATGTTAGCACTGTCGGTTGTTCTCAGGGGGGAAGGTCGAGCATATCTGGGGTATAATAGCTGGGCATGGCTGCCTACATGAGTCCACAATTCTTTCCTTATGCCTTCTGATCAGATTAGTCATTTATTCACTAAGCAAGGATAAGCGAGATTTTGTTCCCAGTTGAACTTAGCGTTCCGCGGTCAATCATTATTCCGCCCCGCGTAGCCTGTACTCTAATATCAACAGTTAGCCAATCATACCTTACCTTACCCTACGTGCCTAGGTACCTAGCCCTAGCTTTTCGACCTTACCTACTTACCTATCTAGGACTAAGATTCTCTAGTCGGCGATTTCTCATATCGTGAGAGAAAGATATCAAATAGAAATTCTGAATGCGTGAAAGAGAAAAAGGAGCGCGAAATATTGAGGAGGCTTTTTGCTACTGTAGTTGTCCAAAAAATGAGCAAGTTCGCGTGGGAATACGTCTTCACTTACCAGACCACTGACTAATTTTTGATGCTTTGTCATGCTGCTGGGGTGAACGGACCATCACAGAGACAGTCAAAATAAACGGCAGGGCTTTGGAGGTTATCAAGATCCTATTTTCAGCCTTGCTATGCGTGGGCCAGGAAGAATGCCCAAGAATCATTGGCGTAATACATCCATCAGACGAACGCAGACAAGCAGATTTCATAATTATTGGTTATGCTAGCTACGAGCCAGCGACCGATATTCTTAATTGGCTTGAGAAGTGCGCCGATAGTCGTGAAGAGGCTGTTCTATTCATCCACCTTCTGAACGCTACGACAATCCTAGATCGCCACAATAAAACCCCAAATCGAAATTTATGGGATCTTAATGAAAACCGTTAGGGTCTCCCGCTGAAGACCGCCAAGATTTGGTATGAGACTTTCGAAATCACCAAGCGGCCATTATGACAAGAGCTTGAGTGGTGTAGGAGATTGTCTCATCTCCAAAGCGACGAACTTTACGTTGATCTCGAACGCACATATGCGTCAGTCGCACGTGGTTGAATGTTCAAAATAGCGAACGCGCACAAAAACTTTACCGCTGTCTCCGAAGGTGATGCTGGACTTTAAGAGACGGTGACATTGTGGCTTCTTTTCGCAGGCCGTGGATAACTTATCCATGAAGGGAAAGGGTCATGGATGTATACTGGCAGACCCTCCTCATTGGATCCCTGCGTGGCAGTCACATGATCCCGAGGCAGCATCTTTCCATAAACGGGATCAGGGCTCCCCTTCCTTGCGGTAAATGCAGTCGATGCCATCGATCGCATATCACATGGGATCTCCCTCCTAGCCTTTTTTCGTTCGTCTCCCGGACTATCTTTACACGCAGTGTGGACACCTTTGGCGACTCTTGAGGCCGCGAGAAAGTCACCGGAACCGAAGCCCAAAGACATTGAATCAGGCAAGCGGAGTCTAGCCAAGCGGACGAACAGGATTGAGGGAATTATGTCATATTCCTTCAAGGCTGAGGCTGTCTCGGCCGTGGCAATCGCGGCCCAACCCCCAACGTCAGTGAGCCGTGACGCTGGTAGTACAGATAGTCTCACGGGGCTTGAGGTATCCGTGTTCAATTTGACCCAAGTCCGCTGTCCAACGACGTATGAAAGCGCATCTTTTAGCAAGTGTGGTGCCGATCTTATTAAGTTATCAGAGAGACGTAGGCCCAATGACTGTTCGGTCTGTGGAAGATGGCCAGCAGGGAAATCATGACATTCAATGAAAATTGCTCTGAATAAATATGTATGTTCATATCTACATGGTTACGCCGTGCAATGAGATTTGTCTTTGCGACCGATACTGTCGTGTTGGGATTCGTAACTTGTTACTGCCTCCTCAGAAGGCTAGCAGGCTGTGGCTACGATCGTAGACCGTATGAACATTTGCATTTGAGTACCATAGCCGAGATAGAATAGATATCTCGTACCAAGAATACGATCATCCTTTCACAGCACAAAAAGACTTCTACAAAAGCACGTCGTCGTAGGAATCTCGTTCAGTGGCTGGGTGTCGTTGAAAGCGTGCCGAGTTCCGAGCGCTTCGCCCTCGACGTCTCAGCGCGGCTGATCTTTGCTGCTTGCAGCGGTAAATGTAAGACTAAAAGAAGCCCGCGGATCCGCCGACAAGGACGATCTGATTCCCCTCTTTCCCCTCATTCCTACAGAAGGTACAATAGTAAGCATGCGGGCTGTGCGAACTCGTCACCGGGCGATATTTTGATAAGCACTAGCCGCTGTCACCATGACTCGCTTATATTGTACTTGCATCACTTTCCTCATCTCAGCAACATCTTACCATATTCATCTCTACCCTCTTTCCTCCTTCTCATCAACAACACTGGGAGACCTAGATGATATCATCTATCCTAGCGATATTGTTTGTTGACACCTCGACATGTCTACCCTCAGCTTCCACAACTTCTCCTGGAAAGGTGATTCTAAATGGTGGAATGCCTCCAGCTGGACTGGGTACGGCCCCATCGTCGTCTGCGCCATCTTCGCAATATCAACCGTCCAACTCGTGTGCGGTTCCATCTGGATCGTCCAGCTAGGAAGTCATTTGACAGTGTATGTTCTGCGTCGCTCGCCCAAAATAAATCCAGCTCTCCCCGTAGAGTGCCACCGCCGCTGAGACAAATCACAGACCAATGATCATCCAAACATTACTGATACCAGGCTGTTCCTTCTTCAACGCCCTCCCATCCATTCACCTACACATGCTCCTGCGCAACAACCCTCCCAAAATGGCCATCTGCTTCTCCTCCATCTTCGTCGTCCTCTACCTCTGCTCCGCCATCCTCTCCCTCGCCGCCTGCGCCGGCTCCTCACCGTCCGGCATCCCCCATGGTCTGCGCCGCGCCGAATGTCCCCAAGGCATTGCTGGCGGTCCCGAGCAAGGTGTCAGTAAAGGGGTCTGGGGAACAATGGTCGCGTTTGAATTCTTGTCGGTGATAGCTTACGGAATCCACGCTAGCATGGCGTATAAGGTGCATAGGGTGTTGAAGGTGCGGAGAGAAAGAGGTGAGGTCGAGATGCTGGATCCGGAACAAGAGGAGGCGAGGAAACAGAAGGCGAGGGATCTATGGCAGAAGAATTACCGGATGGAAGGCCTCTAGACTGCGTGGACATATAGAAAGAATGCACATGGGTGGATAGCTTCTTGAGATCTGGTATTACATAGCGTTTGGACAATATGAATGATAACATCTCAGGTGGGGTAGCATATTTTACTTTAAGCCATGGAGAAAGCTGTGGGGTTGGGAGTAACTGTTGCTTTGGGAATCAATGCCACTTCAGCCTGCCATCAGTCCGTAGCGAGGCATTTGACACGCGTGAAGAGAAAATGTCTCACACCTGATAATCTCTCATCAGATAAGAATCAATCAACAAAAGTCGAATATCAACTAAAGCGCTCCAAACACCAACCGTCGGAGAGCGCGGACATGATGTTACAAGAACTGAAGGCTTCGAATCCTGATATATTGAGAGAATATAAGGTTGTCTTCAAAACTCGGTTAGAAGCCGCAAGTGAGCGCTCTCTATCGACGTGACAATCGAGAAACAGAATCAACGTGGACCATGAAAGTGACTCTCTTTTTGACTCTGTCAAGATCCTTGCTTTCAACAACTGCACTCAACTCACTGCCTCCATCCATCGCGCCGCGGAGACTCTCTGGTCCGAGACGGGATGGATACTCAATCTACCCTACACAGAACCATCAGTGCCTTGTGCCAAGCAATTACGATCCAAAAAACCTCGAGACGGTGTCCTGCCTGTCCCGACTCGCCGGAGAACGAACAGACATGGTTGTGAGCCACTCGTGCGGCTATCTCAGCAGCAAGGAGGAACCCCGACGGACGCCCAAACTCGCTCCAGCTGCATGTAAATGCCAAGTGCACATAAGCACTTTTCTACAATAAAACCGGGCAGAACTCGGGACGGATCTCGCCCTGGAAGTGTACGACGAGCAGCCAATCGATCATGGATGGCCCGTTGAGCCGCTTGAGCCGTCCCGCAGAACCGCAAGGGCAGCGCGCACCTTCCACCGCGACCGAAGGGCCACGTGAACTAGCAATCAGTGCACGATCCGGGAGCATCTGAGTCTCTGCGTCGAGATGCCAGACCCTGTTCGGATCTCTGATGACATTTCTCAACATGGTGTGATTCTGATCGTACGGGATGTTTTGGCTCCTACCCATCTCCTTTTGCGAAGATTGCCGGTGTGATCGAACCCGGCTTCCTGCACCGGGACCCAATATCTTTCCATCGGTGGCGCTCGCGCGCTTGTCGAAGGCACGGGGAAGCCAGTGGAGATGGGAGCGGCATTCGGGCTTCGAATGATTGCCACGTGCTACCGCACGCCAGGTTGGGGTTATGTATTTTCTCTACCGAAAGCCACGATTCCAAACACTGCCCCCAGTCTCCACACGTCACCGCCAGCATCCCGGCACCGCTACCGCCTCGTCCCTTTCCCACTGATCTCAACCCCGTAAATCGAGTTCACCGCCCGCCCCTCCGCCGAATCCTGGCGCACCACATGAGCCACGTACCCGTCGCCGATCTCCCGGATGCTCAACACGTCCGGGAAACGATTGGATCCGCGGGGCGCCATGACGATGTTGCCATCCTCGGTGACGTAGGGGACGGTCGACCGGTCCCATGTGCGCATCTGTCCGAGCCGTTCTTGCCCGGTTGCGGTGGTCGGATCGCAGCGCGCGCAGGGAGCGTCGAGGGTGCGGGTGTTTTTTTCGCTCACGAGGATCCCGTGGTGGGACTCGGAGTGGTCGCAGCTGAAGCGGTGGAGGTAGATTTGCGGGGAACGTCGGGCCATGGCGCGGAGGACGGTCCGTGGGTTGTTGACGGTGTCTGTTTGGTGAGGGGAAAGGATACTATGTGCCTCTTGTGAATGTTTTGGAGATGTGTGGAATCGGTGTGGAGAGAGGGTGATCCTAGATGGAGGAGAGTTATGTATGAAGAGCATGGGTGCTGCCAGGTTGGATTGTTTCAAGGTAGGTGTGAACGATGTAGAAACATTGCTATTGTCTTTGTTCTGCTTTCAAAGTCTCTGTCAACCGTCTTTGTTTTTTGCTCAGGCTCTCATACCGTCTCCTCGAACAACAAAAGCCAGGGAAAAGCACGCCAGGCTCTCGGCTGGATCACAAAAGCTCGTGCTCCTCATGTTCTTTGTGTCGTCAGGAATCGCAGATTCCTCCGACGCCGTATCCAACAGCGAACCAATCCAATCCCCCGAGCACTGTTCGTCTACCCTGCTATATGCCTGGGACCTCATGTGGTCGCGGCTCGATTCATCGGCATAGTCTCCCAAGGCCGACTTGGTGATCTGGGCATATGCGTACCACCAACTCATACCCTTCGGTAACAGCTGCTTGAGAACACCGGATCGACCCACCGTTCTAAAACTCTGCGAGTGATTTGTAGGAAAAAGGCTAGGTCTTGCAGATACAAAAATATCCGATCACGGTGAGCGAAGACCTACGGTCTAGATTTCTGATAGTTTTGATTCCTGAGCAGCTGCACCCGACCCTTTTGATTGCTCGTTGAGCTTTCATCTGACCAATCACTTCAGCTCTGATCCTTGAAATTGTGCTAAATCAGATGCTAAAAATCCCAAAAAAAATACGCGTAGAGTACACGACCTACACGACCCCCCCCCCAGGTCTATCTTACAATTCGCCATGCACCACCCCCTCCCCTCCGTCACCCCGAATGAGCTCCGGCATCGCCATAATCTTCACCACCAAACTCGTCCACCCCGTAAAATGCTGCGTTCTCTGTCCAGCGCCTGTTTCGGGATTATACTGCTCCCATGCGAAGCCCGTTCCTTCCCATTGATTGAAGACGTTCTCGACGAGGTTTTTCCGGAGAGAGGTGTAAGTACTAGCAGCTTGAGATTTGTGGGGTCCGGGTTGGATTGCGATGTCCTGGACAATGTTAATGGGATAGATTTGGCGGATTTGGAGGTAGATATTGTGACTTACGTAAAGGCTTTTCACTGCAAGGTAATTCATGTTTATCCATATCGGACTTCTCCAGTAGTTCTCGTCTGTCCCATAGAACTCATCGCTCTTGCTTAGACTTCTTAGTCCGTAATCGCTCCACAGCTCCTCGGGATCGCTGATTAGGTCTAGTATTGCCTTCAACCTCGGACTCTCCGGCGGCAAAAGACCGGTCAAGAATGGGAAAATAGATATATATCCCTTGTGGCAAACATGCACACTTTCCTCGTAGTCGTCAATGGTCGCATCGCAGTATGTGTTTGCTTTCTTATCCCAATGCAAATCATCGATATTCCTGACAATTGCCGTCTCGTACCCTGTGAACTCTTTCGCATCATCGCTTTCGCCGATAGTCTCGGCGATTCGTCGCATTGAGCGTGTCATCATGCCCATCCAGCTTATCAAATCGGTGTGCAGCTCTCCTGGATGCGGTGGCTGCGGCCGAGGGTAGTCGTCAAGACCAGAGGTCAGTATATGACGGGTGTCTCTGCCTCGCCAGCGGTAGCCTTCTTTGGTGGAGAACGCTTCTCGGTCATAAGACTTGATGTCGCCCCATTGTGTTTTGCGGAACCAGAAGTAGTGACGCTTTAGCAGTGGGTAAAGATTACGCAGATAGTCAATGGCGACATTAGGATCTTGCAAGTGGGCGCTGCGAATAGACTCGAGAGTATCGTCCATCACCTTAGTGGACAGCTTTTCTTGCAGCTTATCAATCAGAGATTCGAAAATCAGGAACAGCGTAGGAGGGTTGGCGTAGTGCGGATACTGGACCTGAAACTCTTCGGGTACCTTGCTGCGGGCTTCCTGACCCAAGATCTGCTCGCGTCCAATCCAACCATCTTCATCCATAAGATTGAACCAGCTCCGGACGATCTCTAGCGTAAGGTCCATATCCCAGTCGGCGATAGGTATCAAATGAAACCCTTCATCCCATAGGAAACCTCGAGGAAAGAACGGTCTAGATGGTATGCTGGTATAAAGCTCAGAGGGCCCTTCAAGTCTAACACCTCCTTGGCGCATACGAGCTTCTGCGGTCTCTTGCCAGAAGCCTTCATTTTCCTCCTCATACTCAGGAGCATATGACTTATCAACCACGGAATCTCCATAGAAATAACCGATACCTCCGATGAGATTCGAGAACATGGATTTGGCAAAATCTTGGTATTTTGACTTGTTGAAAGGAGCTCGGGGTGCCAATAGCTTCTTGAAACGGTCTACGAAATGGGTACTTGTCTTCTCAATAGCTTCACTAAGGTCGTCCGCTTCGGCTAGTCAGTGACTGGTGCAAAAAGATGATGAAGATCGCTTACACGTGACTGGCGCATGGGCGGATGCCGAAGAATATATGATGTCGAACTGTACCCTCGGTCAGTAAGTCAAGAAAAATCACGAAACACCAGCTGACCTCGAAAGGACCCTCGAAGACCTTCTGCACAACATGCATATTTCCCTCCTTGATGTCATTGGCAATTGTAAAAGTTGCCCAAGGCGGTGGTGCGTTCTCCTCTCCAAACAGAGCAATCATTGCATCAATCTCTTCTTTCATCTTAGAAAGGACCAGTGCTTCACTCAATCAAGTAATAAGTCAGCCCACATGCACGAAACGAAAGGAACGTTGTTCAGTCGACGTACATTTAGCCTGCCATAAGGCACCTTCTGGTACTTGTAGACTCATAACTATTGACCGATCCAAAGGCTTGCCTTCATAACTCTTGTGGCTTGGATGTGGCGGCAAATTGGTATCTGGTCCCTCGGTGATTTGAAGCTTGAAATCCCCCAGCTCATTGCTTGAGCCCTCCATGTTCACAGCTCCTACTACTCCCAGATTGTTTGGCTCATTTTCCACACTGAGACTCCCGAGGCCCTCCATTCCAGCGTAGAAGAGCACAGTGCTCATCAGCCGGGCTGGCGCGTTCTCTCTCGGAGTTCCTTTGACTCGGACACCCCAGCTCCCGCCATGCTGTCCTCCTGGTATCTTCACGAATTCAGTTGTAATGTCCAATGAGTTGCCCGCATCGTGTATCGTTTGGCGCCCGCCATGGCGCACGTCGTACTCGTCCCAACCGTATCCGGCCATGCCCTCATGCTGCTCGCAGGTGTGCCGGAAGTCTACATCAGCACTCGATTAGCCAAGTGGCCCCCCAAAAGCATAGACCTCGGGCGTTTCACCGAGCTCGCAAACACTTACTGTTCTGTACTCCTTGAAAGCTATCCACCTTCGCCCATACTAATCCTGTCATCAACGACTTTGGTATTCTCGGCCGAACGCCAAAATACAGGTTCGGTCGGTAAGGACCCCATAGCAGTGAGTCATTCGAGAGTTTGGAGTTCTCAGAAAGGACATGTTGTGCGGTGTCATCCCCACGGATCAATGAGGACAGCGAGAGCGATACAATGAGCGCCGAGAAGCGCCATAGCTGCAACATCACTGAAGAAAGAGCTACGACAGGAGTTGACCCATGCAATAGCTCGCTAGAGCTGGAAAAGGACGAAGCAATGCCGGAGATGTGGACACGAATGGCTTGGCGTAAGAAATTTTCACGCTTACAACCCGGCGCTGGTTTCAGATCTCTTGAATTCGTAACAGCGAACAGAGCCAACAAAATGATTTGAAACAAATACATATAGCTCTCTACCAGCTCAATTGCTCTATGAGACACCCTGTATCCTGTTCGAGATCATTGCACGTAAACCTTGAGTCAATTTCCGCCAGCACCTCCCCGGCTATCATCTCGTCACCTCCTCCCCTGCCACCCACTCAACCCCTGTGTAGCATAACTCCCCACGCTCTGCCCCTGCCCACCCCTCCCATCATCGCCCCCTCCCCCCGAACGCGTCGAACTTCCCCTCCCTAGCCTCGCCTTCAACCTCTCCTGCGCACTCCCACTCCCCGAGCTCCTAGGCGGAGGCCCCGGACTATGCATGCTCCTTCCATCACCTCTCAATTGCTGCTGCTGCTGCTGCTGCTGCTGCTGTGCATATGCCTGATTCTGCGTCTGGTAGCTCCCCGCCCGCTGACTAGGTAGTGGCCGCACATTAAGGCTTTCCTGCTGCTGCTGCGGCTGAGCCGCTGCGCCCAACCTTCGTCCTCCTAGCGGGCCACGACGTAAATTACCTCGCTCTTCCACCGGCGATTGACCGCCAGAGCCCGGGGAGTCGGACCACAGATCACTCAATCCTCTTCCTTGCCCTGGTCTTTCTGCTGCTGCATCGCTCGTACTCGAATTGCCACGTAGACTGCCTATGGGCCTGCTGGTCACGTAGGGGTTCTCTTTCTGCTGCGCTCTTGCGACTTCACGCGGATCTGTGCCTAGCCATGCGGGGAACGGGCGGCCTTTTTCTGTGTAATAAGCGCGCAAGACACGGGAGACGTGGGAGTCCTCGGGGTCGGTGATGTTGGAGTCGTCTTCGGAGGTGGAAGTGAGGTTGCGGCGGAGGGAGGCGTAGCGGGATGTTGTGGAGGTGAGAAGGGAGTTGAGGGTGCCTAGGTATGACATGGTTGGAAGGAAATTTAGATGAGTAATTAGAAGAGGGTGACTTGAGAGGCGGTGATGTTGTGGTGGGGTGGTGGAATTTGGTAGGCGGGCTCGGCTGGGATGGTTGCCGAAGATTTGAGTCGAGGGAATGCACGGCTTACAACAGTATTGCCAACAGCTTCCGTGACAGGTAACAGCACGGAGTTTTTCTATTCAGTGTTCTTCGCATGAATGATTGGCTTCTCATGTGGTGATTTTACATTGAGTTACGCCAACTAAATTCCATGAAGAAGCCTGCCTAGGTACCCAGAGCTACCTTATATACATGTAGACTGCCAAAGTCCCCGATTTCCGTAGTGATTTCAAACATTTCATTTCTTGTTCCTCTGTCCATATGCCTTGGAAACATAGTCTCCGTCCTTGACGATCAAATCTTCAGGTCGGTAATCGTATCTTCCAGAGAAGTATGATTCGAGAATATCCTTCGTGCCCTTCGCATAACGTGCCTGGGCATCAATCGATGTGCCAGACATGTGAGGCACCATGGCGTTACCACCGCCCATGGTGTTCTTGGCGTAGCGGAGAGGGTGGTCTTTGGGTGCTGGTTGTGGGAACCAGACGTCGCCTCCGTAACCACGGAGGTGGCCAGACTTGAGAGCTTCGGCAACATCCTCCTTGACAACGATGGCTCCGCGAGCGGTGTTGACGAGCCATGAGCCTATCGTCCTATTTAGCAAAAGTAGTGGAGTTGCGAAGATCCACCTCACCCTTCTTCATTTTGGAAATTAATTCCTTGTTGAACAAGCCTCGAGTCTTCTCGTGCAGCGGGCAATTGATGGTGACGACGTCGCACTGGGCCAACATTTCGTCCAAATCATTCACACGTCGGCATCCAATCTCCTTCTCAATCTCAGGTTTGAGGGGTTGGTAATCGAAATACAGCAGCTCCTTGCAGTCGAATGGCTTGAGTCTTCGCAGCACACGCTCGCCAATGCGGCCAACAGCGACCGTACCTACAACCTTGTTCTCAAGGTCATATTCGTTCTTAGCAACAGCGGCGACGTTCCAGTCTCCACCCGCGACTTGCTCGTGAGCTGGGACGAAATTGCGAACAAGAGTCAGGATGGTCATGAGAACGTGCTCTGCCACGGACACAACATTGGAGCCGGTTACTTCAGCGACGGTGACACCACCGTTGGTTTGGTTCGCGGCATCAAGGTCAACATGGTCAGATCCAATGCCGGCGGTGACGGCGAGCTTAAGCTTCTTAGCTTTAGCCAGTCTCTCTTTGGTCAAGTAACCTGGATGGAAGCTGAGAGCAATAAAAAATTAGTCAAAGTGTTCTGGACATGACTCTTTTTCGCTGTGCTGCTCCTCCTCTCCTGCCATTTGCTCTCCGATATTGCAAGACTCACGGTGTAGTGATGATGACCTCAGCGTCCACCAACTCTTGGTCGAACTTGGAGTTCTCGCCTTCTTTGTCTGAAGTAGTGACTAAGGTGTGACCCTGCTCTTCGAGCCATTTTCTAATACCGAGTTCATTTTCGGTGGTTCCTAGCATCTCAGGAACCTCTGTCGCGTGCTCATGGCCCTAAGTACCACGCTCGTTAGCTCGAGCATTCGATCGCTAGGGACTGGGTCAATTGGGAAAGTATGCTTACATCGTATAAGACAAGGAGTATTTTCGACTGGATTCAAGTACTGTCAGTATCATCCGAGGGTCTGAGGGTGTGGAAACAACCTGTAGTCGGGAAGTGGCAGTCAGCGTTCGTACCCCGCCCAAGGCTCCCCGCTGGACCGGCAGAGCAGTCCTCGAGGACAGGAGGGAGGAAGCAGGGCGCGAAAGGCGGGAGATAGAGCGGGCAAATACCATAATGATTGAAAAAGATTTTTTTGAGGTTTGAAAGCCTTCTCGGACTTCAATGGGTATTTGTTCGAAGGGAAAGGAAATTGGGAAGCTGCTTAAGTGCGGGACGGGACTTGGAGGCCAAAGTAGGTACCTACGTCAGTGGGTACTTGGCATCGGAAGACGTCACTCTCCAACTGGCAACTTACGGCAGTTGAAATATCGCTTTGAAATGCAATTTTCAGATGGGAAGACGCTATCTTGATGTCAATTGACACGAGAGCAGGGCTGGGTGTTGAAATTGAGAAAGTCAGTGACTTCCAGGTGGGTTATATAACTCCCAATTGCGGGGCCAGCGGAGCTGGTGGGGACCACGCAAGAGCTCCTCTTCCCGTTCTCATCCTTCTTTAATCGTGCCGCGCATTTAGCTCGCCAGCTCGCCAGGCAATCCTTCTAGCTCTCCGACCGGGAGAGCAGTGAAGTGCGTACATTGCATAGCACGCTCAGGAAGTGGTGCCGCTGGAAACCCGGAGACTTTTCCTATTCCTGGAATATCCTTGCGGCTCTCGGACTGCGGGGTTGTTTAGACTAACTACTCTAGTGACCGAAACTTCCTAAAATCCTAAGGTGGAGTAGGTACGATACCGGTACGTCGGTAGGTAGGGTGGTAGGAGAAATGGAAAAAGACCACAACACCATTGTACCAGCGCCAATAGGAATCGAACCTATTATGACTTAGATACCACCCAACAACGGTAGGTAGGCTCATACTGAATTGGTCGGCGAGCTAAGACAAGCGTTGTTTGAGTTGCTCTTAGGGTTAGGGCTATCCTTCGCATCTTCCATTCCAGGCATCTCACAGTTGTGTCACAGCAGTGAACAAGATTCTTACCGTCGTTATCCAGCTATCCGCAACGCGCCTTCGGGTTGGAACATGCCGGAAGGATAACCACGGAACACTTTGGAAAAGGCTGTTGCCCTGCATCAATCAACGATGCTCTGAACGGCTTCTCTGCCCATTATCTTTTCGAAGAAGAATTCGTCTCACAAAATTAGAGTGTCGCCATCTCGTAGCGAGATTATTCAATGTTATTAGAGCCCCTTTGGCAACCACATGTTTTCAAAATAGGTATGTCGCAAACTTGCAGATGTTTTCAAATTACAGCAGAGTTTCCGCTTAATTATTAATCGAGAAAACGCGAATCCTCAGTCTGGCTCTGGCCTTATACTCTTAATATAAGCCAATTTAACAGTACTGTGATAAACTTGCCCCGACCTGTGATCTTTCTGTCCAGGAGTTTTTCAGTCTCGTAGGACTCGATCACAATGGGGTCTTTATTGTCAAGTATCACTTCTTGTCCTTCCTTTTGCGGGCGATCATAAGGTTCATTGCCAGGCGGAGCTGTTTTTAAGCACGGCGACACGGGAGAGTTTGTAAGCCAAGCTACTGAACAGTCCTGCCCTCTGATCTGCAAGTTTGGCATTATCAAGTCCCGACAGACAATATTCCTTATAGAGTATAATGGACGCCTTGCTTCCAATCTCCATCGTCAATGGTCTATGCTTACTGCCATCCCTAGACTTTCCCTCAGCGGATGCGAAGGCCAGGGCATCCGCGGCCTCCTGTTGATTGCGCGTACAATCCATCACTACAAGTCTGTGTGATCTCCAGCGTCGATACCAACAATGTTGGTGCCGTTATTGAGTTTGATGCAATAGCACATCTCGTTTGGTGACATTCCGACATTCCAATGGAGGCATTTGTTGAGTTGTTGAGAGAACTTCTCAAATAAGTTATGAAGGCATCCCAAAGCTTGTCTAGACTGATGGAGATGTGAATTCGCAGGGCAATCTCAATCGTCTGATTGGTTGGCTCAGATTGGCCATCCGTCTGCGGGTGATATGCTGTCGACACAAGCAAGTTGGTGCCCAAGGTCTTGAAAATTGCCTCCCATAGATCAGAAAGGAATTCGGAGTCCTGGTCTGGAATGATAGCTTTGGGGAGCCCCCAATTGACAAGAGCAAGCAGTAGCGCATTGGCTCACTCGACGGCATTCCAAGTGTCTTTCCTTGGGGTGATATTTACCCTCCTGAAAAACTTGTCGGTGATGCTCATGAGGGTATTGAATCCATTCAGCAGTACAACATAGCGGCAGCGCGAGGATGAAGTCAATCTTTACTGCATGGAAGATTAGCCCTGTTGTTGAGTCACACACCTGAACCCCGTTACAAGTATGATCCAGCATTCAAAGCTTGACATGAAATGTATCTCTTCTTAGAGCCGGATGCACGATTGGAATACTTCTTATAATTCTTCCTTCCCGTTGCCCAAGGGCGTGATGAGATAGAGTGATACTTGAGTAGGCTGAGAGTGAAAAAATAAGCCCAGAGTACTCATGCTCGTCTCCATCTTCACCGAGACTCGGCCGGGATTGTTAGTCCGCAAGAATGGTAACCAAGGGAAAAAAAATATGCGCTCGAGGTAGGCCGTTCGCGACTTTGGCTGATGTGTCGATGTGGACTTTTAACGAATTGTGGGATACAAGCAAGATTTTCTCTCACATCTTGCCGACTGAAAGAGAGCATGTGTTCTGTCGGATGTCAGCTCACCGTCCACAATTAACATAGGGATCAGACCGATGTTCGAATCATAGGTTTCGTTGAGTGGTATCGATCTGTTATTGTCGTATCTAATGTGGCTCTTCTCGTACTTATGGATATACTATATCAATCTCGTGACGCATCATATAGCTTTTGCTTTCAGATCAAAGCATGTGTGTAATTTCTCCCCCAAATACCCTTACTGATCGCTCTTGATGAGATCAGCCGCCTTCTCAGCGATTGCGTACACAAGAGCTGCAATATTACCAGATACATGTAAAGGAATAATGCTTGCATCAACAACCCTGAGACCCCGAACACCGAACACTTTTAGCTGCTCATCAACCACCTGTCCCAGAGCCGCCGTGCCACATGGATGATACTCTGTACCGGTGTGGGCACGAAGATATTGTTCCCGCTGTCTGCTTTTGGAAAGGCCCTCGAGAGGATTTTGTTTGCTAAAGGTTTGCTTCGAAACATTGCATCCGCAACACGAATTCCAACCGAAAGGATCTCGACATCCACTCTGCTCTGCAAATACCGCGGATCGATCTTTGGCTGCATTGTGGGGTCTTTGTTCTGAATATGAATCGATCCCTTCGAAAACGGATGCGAGAACGCGACGATGACGGAGCACCGACTGTTTCCCACGCCTGGCGCCAGGAGCTTCGTTTGATCATCGAACCGACTAGGGTCTGTGGTTGCTGGGAGTATCGCCAATTGTAGGCTCGCAGTTTGTGGATCGTTGATCCTCTCGGCAAGGATCTTGCGGTCCGCTTTGGTCCATCGGTCGGACGCAGACTCTAATTCTAGCTTTACCGCGTGGTTGATCCTAGCCATTTCTTCCGGTGTCGCTATCTGTGCAACTGCAAGGAATGCATTCCCGTTCATTCCGTTTGCCAACGGACCCCCTTCACCCCGCCCATATTTCCGCATGGCTTCTCCCATGACGGCCTCTTGGGTCATATGATCCAGAGACATTTCCTCATCGACCAAATCGTACGACAAGGCAGTCACCGGGTGGTCCACGAATTGCTCACCGACCCTTTGGTTTTCGACTATGCATTCCAATCCTGCGGATTGTAGAACGTCGGGTCTCCCGATGCCAGAAAGCTCCAGTATTTGCGGTGTCTGCACCACTCCAGCGGCGAGAATTATCTCTCGTTGAGCATAGACGGCAAACTCTTTTCCGTTGCTCT
This sequence comes from Platismatia glauca, assembly GCA_963556305.1. Lineage (NCBI taxonomy): Eukaryota > Fungi > Ascomycota > Lecanoromycetes > Lecanorales > Parmeliaceae > Platismatia > Platismatia glauca. The sequence continues at coordinate 289,619 of OY745767.1, forward strand.
GGAAAGCCACACCTTTTGAGGTCGTGATCCCAGCATTCTGATCTAATAAGACTTTTGTCACAGTTGCTTCAGTCAAGACTTTCAGATTGTGCCTCGCAGAGTTAGGTGTCAAGTACCCAGTCACAGCGTAGCTCCTCGTCCCAGGGCCCTGACTCCTGTCGATCGTGCTGAGATTTGAATACCCTCCTAGATGAGACCCACTCCAAGCCTCCTTGGGTGGTGTCCATTGCAATCCCATCTTTTTCCCAGTCTGATGCCAGGCTTCTTGTACAGGGGCAGACCAATTTCCAAAGCTCGTCTTGATAGGGCCAGAGGAGCCGTGGAATTCATTCTCAAATACTATTATTCTAGACTCCATATCCACCGAATCTTGTGCTGGCACTGTCATCGCCTCATGTTTTAGGAAGAAGGGCTGGAGACCAGACCAAGCTCAGCTCTGGTATCCAGTAATTCGGGCCCAGTCGTTATATTCTGTAGCTTGTCCGCGCACATACATCATGTAATTGATGGCACTGGAGCCGCCGAGGACTTTACCGCGAGGAAAGGCATGGACAACATTATTGGTGCCAGGCTATTTGTTCGTCAGAGATTCATTGTCACCATGGCGTTGAAACTTGAGATAGTCTTACCTGCTGTACAGTTTTCAACAGCCAATCGTAGTTCTCATGCCCAACTAGACTGGGAAATGCAGCCGGAGTAAGGATCGAAGGGTCATTCAGCCTTGCAGCGCCAGCTTCAAGAACGCCAACAGTAATATCAGATTTCTCGGAGAGGCGAGCGGCGACAGCGAGGCCAGCGGTTCCACCTCCAATGATCAGATAATCAAATGACGTATGGATGAAGTCCTCAGGGTCGTTCGTGACAGACATTTCTGAGTACGGGAAAGCGAAGAGTCAAACAGTGTAAGTGCTTGAGTGAGAATAGTTTTTAAATGTTTGTCAGTGTTGAAAGTTGCACTTGCTAAGTGTAGTGTTAAAGCTATGATAAGAGGGCCGGAAAAGATTAATAAGTGGAAGTAAATACTGGGTTGTTGCCCCGTGACATTCGGTACTGTATTTGTGTAAATTACGACTTACTCCAAACAATTACATACCGACATTGTAATTTTGAGTCCCCAATGTGCTGGCCACAAAGGACGGAAGGAGGGTGTCTGACGTGTCTGACCGTGCCGTGGTGCAGAAGGGTTCCAATCCTGTCGTTCCCAAGCCATGCATATTAAAGCCTCACATTCAGCCCTGGATCTAGATTTCCAGAGACTTGGGTCTTACTACCCAATTCAACTCTTCTCGTCACCGAGTGGTGGTTAAAGCATGCACTCTCTCACCACCTACTTAGCGAGGTGTGGCAGCGTCTGTGTTGTCAGCATCATTCAAGCGCCTCAAGTACGGGCTGTTTCGCTCACTGATCCGTCTTGGTCTGACGTGAATGGCGTTTTGTGGTCTGTAGTCGAACTCAACATCGGCATTGTCAGCGAGTGCCTACCTACACTCCGTCCAATCTCCAGCTACATGTTCCAAGGACATCGTCAAATGATCCCAAAAATGAAGAACAGCGCGACTTCTCGCGAAAGCCCCGGCATCAGACTTCGAGGTTTCAACAAGTCTTCAACGGGAGAAGGTTATGGGGAGCTTAGGACGTCACCGGATCTAAGAGGACTTGTTCATCCAGACATGTCTAGGAAACACGAAAGCGATCGCGATGTCTATTCTCCTCGAGAGGCGTAGGATCGAAGCAAAAGTGGCGGGACGTCCAAATCTGGGCTGGATAAGACCCTCGAATCAACTCCTCATGCGATCGGGATAACTACAGAGTTCGATGTGCGCAATGTCGCAGGCAAGGATGTTATACAATCTTATCTGGCTCTCCTAAGCCAGTCCGATTCTGGTTCATCAAGGGCTTAAGCGGGCTTCCCTCCTTCCCACTGCTTCATTCTCGCCTGTCCGGCGCATGAGGACAGGCATGTTCACTCAGCTATCCCCTTATCTTGTTAAATATAGAGAGCTGGATCGGTCTGCCTGACCTATCTCGATACTTTGAGAAAAGCATGCAGAGAGCCTCGTTACCACCAGTATCCGGGGGACTAATCCTGTGACAATTCCAATTCCAGCAAGTCCGTGTTCGAGTCCGTAACTTTGCGGGAGTTGACTTGCGTCCGTTACTAGCAGATCAGTTTCTAGCCGATCCGCTCCTCAAGTATTTACCTAATTATGAGCAAACGAGGGTTGCGGTGGGCGTGCATGCATAGTGATTGACTACCTAGCCTACCGCAACTGACGCAGCGTCGATAGGGTGCGCTTTTCGGAATCGCTGCAGACGAATCGTAAACATGCAGATGGATCGAGATACACATCGCATAAAAAGAATTTGGGGCACTTGCTCCTTTCAGCACAGCTTGCAAGCCAGGTGACCCACTGGGTGAAGGTACTCCGTCACATCTTTCAATACCTTAGTGCCCGTACATTTCGACGATCAGCACTAAGGTAGATAATGTATGCATCTCGCCATTGGTATGTGGACCGGCTACTCCGCAATCCGCATTTAACAAGGCTGCGATCGTCTCGTCAACCCTCCTTAGAGAGAGAATCTGGGCGCAGAAGGCTTGGCGTTGAGGATTTTTCGGGCCACGAACCGGCATTGAATGCTTTATTGGCTAAGGAACCGTGTACGGAGGTTGACACCGGAAGTCCTGCACCCACCAAGACTGCCGAGGTACCTCGTGGGTGACAGAAAAGGCCGCACGCCCCAGATCTGCAAACCAGCGACGACCTGCCGATCTCATGTCTTTCTACAATCCTTTCGCTCCGAGATAGATAACGCAGGGGCAGAAATGATGGTATTCAGCCACAAATGTTACTCTTTGCGGGAATCATTGACGAACTTGTTTCAACCAAGGTGGGAGGGCTGCTTGGTGCCTGCAGACTTTTCTCTCACCCACGAGGGTATCAACCTCAATACACACACACACACACACACACACACACACATACATGCAACCATACATAAAGCGTTATGCGGTACTTTGGCGATGTGGGTAACACTTGCGAGCACATGCAGACTGACCGATGTTGTCCGGTCTTGGATAATCTGGCCAGTCCAATTGATGCCTGGTCTTTGATCGACCTCTTTTGGTACCTTTGGGCTTGGGGGAAAGCAACAAGGAAAGCAATCAAAAGGAGCTTAGCTTGGCAGATGCGTGAGATCAAGCTGACAATCCTTGGCTCTACTGTACGGCACGTGCCGTCATGCGAGTCTTCCGCTCAAGGTAGCGCAGAAAATGTGTTGATATTACAGGCTACGGTGGGCGGAAGAATGATTGACCGAGAGAGCTAAGCTTAATTAAGTATAGATCCTCGCTTAATCTCGCTTACTAAACGAATAGCTATTCTGAAGGAATAAGGAAAGAATCATGGAGGTGGCCATGCCCAGCTGTTATACCCAGAGGTGCTCCCCTGTTCCCCCTGAGATAGATCCGATAGCCCCAACACATTGCCTAAAACATTGGCTGGTTATTGGGTCGCCTATGCCTATCCGGGGCGATCTCGGTGCATTAGCCCTTCCGTCTTATCACCGACATGCAATGATACACCCTCCGCAACGAATTCCTCGGCAAAACCTGCCCAACGGATATTTCAAGGCTTGGTGACATGTCTAGAAGAAGTTGACCTTCAACCTCTTCAACCTTGGAGTCAGAGTGTAGAGCAGATAGTATTGAGTATCTGGAATGTTAATTCTTGAATTCTAAAAACAAGAGGTTGAAGAGAGTTGATGAATGCGCAGTAAGAAGAAAATTGCCAGCATTTCAACCTTTTCTACATACGGAGGTTGGCACCAAAAGTCCTGCACCCGCGACTGGGCGTCTTGGCATGCTTGGCGGGTGCAGAACTTCTGGTGCCAACCTCCGTACGCTAATTGTAATAGCCCTCTGCATGTCCGTGCTATTTCCGTGCTATTTCCAGTACGAGCTGCATGCATCAGCCCTGAGTAGTTCGAGATATGTTGCATTGGACACAAACTTTTGATCAAGGCGAGCGATAAGACTCGTCCACCGATTGACAACCTGCCCTTCCACGTATCGAATGACAGAAAATGCACCTGATCTGGTCCCGATGACGACTACGCTACCCCTTGCTAACAAGATCCAGCTGTGAGGATTTGCAATGGCAGGCTAAGTCATGGTGGAGATGTCTCGCATCTACCACATCTTGCTGCGCTGCCTAGATCTAGGGTCATCCTTGCCAAGGATAATGATACTCAAAGCACCGTCGGGAACGAGTAATCATTATATCTGCTCACTGGGATATGGTCCAACCAATGCCGCTCATATTCGACGTCACACTGCAGCCGGCAAGAGTGATGACTCAGCGTTGTGTGACGACCATGACCACGACCACCATCAACCAATCCTCCAATCCTCTGCTACCCGCCTGAAGACACTGTAGTCTCTGAAAAGTGGAAGAAGATATAACGACATCATCCACAAGCTCCAGAACTTCCATGTCAACCTGTCCGCTACCGCATCTCTCCACAGAAACAAGCGTGCTATGACTAGACAGCCGAGCATCACAGGTGCGATATAGCCCCAGATATCCAGCATCCAGTACGCAGGGCTCACTACTGACCATATCACCACCGGTACCGCAATAGTCCACCTAGCCACGGCGTCCCCGAGCATCAACGGCGCCGTACTCCTCCCTCTTGCACGATCGCCTTCCTGGTCTTTCAAGTCTTGGATCTGCAATGTTGAGAATATCACAGCACCAATCATGGCCACCCACTTGTAGCCAGCATCATTGAGCGCACACATCGTGTTGCCGCAGGCAATTCTCGTAGCACCGGCGCTGTAGGCTGGATGAGCAAAACCGTTGATCAGATTGCGGACAAGGTAATTCTCGTCTGCGCCACCCAAGTCATTGTAGATCCAGGTGAGGGCTACAAGGATCAAGGTTTCTTCCGTACCCCCCAGATAGATGGTGAAAGTGACAACTGCTACGATGCTGACCATGAGTAGCCGGCGCGTCTGGGTCTGCGTGATACGGCCTGAGGGAAGAGGACGTGAGGGTTTGTTGAGACTATCCTCCACGATGGAGTCCGGAAGTCGTTGGTTAGCAAGGGTGAACAAAAAAGTGTTGAGCCACGTCCAGGTTACGGTGTGTGCGAGACGGGCGAGTATTGACACCAGTCGAGGATTCGGGTTTGTGGTTACCGCGGGCCCGGAGAGGGCGCTGAAAATTCCAAAAGCTGTCTCTGGAATGACGAAAGTTTTGATGTCACTAAGTGTGAAGAGCCAGAGAGTTGTCAGGAAATAGAAGAGTCTTGAATTCCATGTGCATGTCGTGCGTGGTGCTTCTTCCTACGAGTTTCCAGTCAGCCTTGAGCGCTTCGATATAATCGGAAGCCTTTTCTCAGATATGGAAAACAGAGGACGACTGCGGAAGAAATAGGTCTTCAGGTACGTGACCTTCAGCGATACCTTGCTTGTGGATGGATGGCTTTTCTGCTCTAGGCTCCGACTTTCTGATGCCAAATCCAGAGAGGTACCCATAGTCGTCTGGTTGTGCTTAAATTCGGAAGCCTTGTGAAGAGGACTTTTTCGGGAAAGATAGCAAGTTGAGTCTCCAGCAGAGTCTTCAAGGAGTGATATAGGCCATACTTGCCTATGGATTCTCTGTCAAGCTAGTATTTGTTCTTCACTGGGAATAAACCGGGGATCAACTGTTTCAGCCATGGGGTATTTATGAACCGAAATGGTTCGTACGAGATCAACGACGAGGTTGCATCGAGATAGCGAACTTTCTCAATAGTCTTAAACGCAAGTAGAGTACCTTTCTCCCAGATCCAAACCAGTGGTCCGTAGGGGACGCACGCACATACTTTATGCAAGCCCGACTGCCCGAACAGGAAACAGCTGCGATGCTGCGGCTGGAGAAAAGTCGTGCCCGTCACCATGCGAACAACTCCCGTGGGAAGGATCTCGCGGACATGTTTCGTGCGTGCGAAAGTTTAATCTAACGCTTGCCGTAAGGCCAGCAGTAGCTGTGTCTGCATTCTTAAGGTATTTTATGGGTTGCGTCGTCGAACTTTGAGTTACAGCCTAAGGTACACTCTACTTCAAGGTATGAGCGGTCTCAATATCACTCGGATGCCATCTGCACGCCGAGACCCCAGTGGTGCCGTGAGCACAATGTTATCAAAGACGGAAGGGTCACGGGGGATTCATCCACTGATTAAATATAGATGCAGAAAATAGATGTGGGACTTTCGAATTGCTACTCAACGGACTGCTACGGTTTGGCCATCACCCCAGATGGTCGGATCTCCGAATCCAGTCACACATTCGACTCCAAATGTGTACCGTCTGTGGTAACCACCACCGGTTCGTCACTTTGGACATGTGTCGTAATCCTGTTCATCGCCTTGACGCGCTTTGCGTTACTCAGAAAAGACGAATCATCGCCATTTCGAAGATAATAGCTCAAATCCCCCCCCGGAAGTACTTCAGTTAGACTGAACCCATTCCCAAGCCATGCAAACCTATTACCGTGGTATCTAATATGCCAATCATCAGCTCGAATCTCCGACATTGCTTCCAGGAAATGCAAGGTACTGCCAGGCCACAGCGCACTGTTTCTACCGCTGGCACTGCCCTTCCTGAACCACGACCGGCTGTCTTGGTCCCATACCGTACGCTTCATGAATCGGTCGGTATGAGCACAGAAATCTTCCACGGCTTCGGCTTTGGGATGGAAAGAGGCGATGTTTTCAGTCTGCCACCGGTTGCAAAACTTCAACATATAGTCAGCTTGACATTCTGCCTGCAGTATTAGCCATGTGTGACGCCCAAGGCTAGATTATCAATTTGAGACTGACCAATGGCAGGGAAAAGAGATCCATTTGCTACGGGACTATTAGGTCCAATAAACATCATGTAGTTTGGAAATCCCGATGCCGCGATACTCAAGTAGCCTTTTGCTTCCGAGGCCCACTCGTGCTGCAGATTCTTCCCTTGAAGTCCGATTATGGGGAATCGAGGCGTATAGGAAGTATCAAACCCAGTAGCGCATATCAGTACATCCACTGAGACATCTCTTCCATCGACCACAATCCCCTTTTCCGTAACACTCTCGCAGCCGCCAAACAGAATTTCCACATTGGCGGCGCTGAGAGCCTCGAGATAACCGGGGCCCGGCGTGAGTCTACGGGCGGCAACACCATAGCGAGGGATGAGCCTGTCGTCCAAGTGGGGCAAGTTCAGTCTTTGCTTCATCTGTATGGTTATAGCAGCGCGCATTGCAGCTTGAACAGGACCGTCGGCGAAGACAGCAGGAAAGAGGCTATTGAGACCATTCTCAATGCCCTTCCTTAGCTTTAGCAGATCACTAGGCTTGACCACGGAGTCCTGATTCTGGTCTTTGCTATACGTGTCTTGATCTGGTCCGAAGGAAGGAGAAATCCACGTTGGAGTGCGTATTACGGTGGTGACCCTTTTGGCAATCGGTTGTATTGCTGGAAGAATCTGTACACCGGAAGAGCTTGATGTTCTCATCAGCACTTCTCACACAAAGTCGAAAGACAACCAACATACCCATTACCGATCAAGCCAACGCACTTGTCAGCCAAATCGACTTGACCATCCCAATTTGCACTATGAAGCAATGGACCTTTGAAGCGAGCCAAATCAGGTACGTCAGGCCAGCGCCACGCGTTGAGATACCCGCACGCATTTATGAGAACATCACAGGAGTCGCGAATAGCATTGCCAGTAGCTAGGTCCTCCACCTGCACCTCCCATCTCGCCACGTCATCGGCCCACCGCGCACCAACGACCCGGTGTCTCAACCGGCAATATTTCCCCAACCCATGCTTGGTCCTGAAGCCTTCAAAGTACTCGCGGGTCTCCGCGGCCGTGGCATAGACGCTGGAGAAGTCACCCTTGGGCTCGAAGGTGTAGGTGTAATTCACGCTGGGGAAGTCACATCGGCATCCCGGATAGGTGTTCTCGAACCACGTCCCGGACACCTCGGCGTTTTTCTCGTAGATGGCGAGGGAGAAATTGGTGAAAGATCTCTGCAGCTTGTACGCGAAGCACAAGCCAGAAGGACCTGCACCGATGCAAATGACGCGCATCTTTCGTTCGGCATATATTGCCGCTTGCGGCGGCTTGTAGTCTCCGTTCTCCATGCTCCCCTAGATGCTTCAAGGTCGCACTTTGGCAGACGACACGCGAAGGATTCACCGATATATAGTACGGTGGGAAAAGGACACAGGTAGCTATTTGCACTTGCATTTGAAAACAGCCAGAGCCTTTTGCTGCGCCCTAGTCCCCTCCTCACCTGCATGACCGCTCCTACCGAACTCACGCGGAAAGCCTCTGACCCGCATATGCTCCAGCCAAAGCACCGGCAAGGAATAGGGGGAGGGGGTCGCTACTGATCGTGCGGGGGCACGATTATCATGCATGATATGTTACAACATGCTGCGTATGTGCATGATCCATCGTCGGCAACAACTACGTCCCTACACCCTCGTCTTCACACGTGCATGAGGATCTCCGTAGCTGCATGTCCATCACATCGGCAATAACAATAGTCTGTTTATCACGTCGGGAATAACCAACGCCTAGTTTCTCCCGCACCCTCGGTCCAGAGCCGGGGATAAGAGTCATGCATGTTCATCGGAGCTTGCTGTTTTGACATACAGGCAGGTATCGAACTACAACACTAACGTTCAATGGCCATGACTGGGATCGGCTACCCATTCCCCACCTACTTATCATCATGGGCTGATCCTGATTTTGAGACGTACAAACTTCGTCGCTCTAGACCGAAACACTGCTACTTCCCATGATTCCTCTTGCTCATTTAAGCTCCAATGCAACACTATAGAATCGCGAGACCCATAGTCTAATACAAGACGGACCCAAATATACTCGAGACCAGCATATCATGAATGAGTCATTTCTCTCCGAGTGGTGCGGCGGGGCGTTGGCCCAGCATGTTGTTGTCGCAATTTTTGTCGTTCTTGTGATTGGGGTATTGCTATACGTATGTCGATACCTGATCTCGGAGAGATACGGATATCTAACTCTCGCACAATTAGTGTTTAGTGGCCGCCCTGTATCGATTGACGCTTCATCCTCTTGCCAAGTATCCTGGCCCAATCCTAGGGAGGATCACGGACTGGTACTCTGTCTGGCACGTATGGAAAGGAGACCAGCATCTCAATTTTTACCGAATCCACCAGATCTACGGTAGGCTCCAATTTTCGCAACCGAAAAGTCAAGAGATTCCAGACTGATGTGCGGGACAGGTGATGTGGTCAGATACGGTCCCAACCGAATCTCCGTAAACACCGTTAGCGGGCTGCAGAAAGCCCACGGGCCCAAAGCAAACACACAGAAGTCTCCGGACTTCTACAGCGTCTTTCGTCATTTTTTTGGCAGCGACAGCACACTAACAACCATCGACGCAGCGTCGCATGGCAGGAAGAGACGCCTTATATCGCAGGCGCTATCGGGGAAAATGGTCAAAGCAATGGAGAATCACATCTTGAAGCATGTAAGGACTTTCTGCGGTTGCATGGAAAACAATCCCGAGACTTCGGATCAAAGTCCTACAGGTGGCGATGGGTGGACCCATGCAGTCGATGTCAGTAAATGGACCAGTCGGCTGACGTTCGATGTCATGGGGGATGTCGCGTTCGGACGTACTTTCGAAGTCTTGAAGGACAGTACCAACCGGTACATTCTTGATGTTCTTCCATACGGTGTTCATGGTCTTTACATCGTAAGCCGCGCTTTCGTATCATTTCTGAAAAATCGAGCCCACGAGACCTAATGATCAATGTTGGGCATAGGTCGGTCATATGCCAGGACTGCTCAAGCTGAGTCTTGACAAGGTCTTCTTTCGGTCTCTGGTGGAAGGAACGCGTCAGTACGAGGCTTTCAGCAAAGCCCAACTTGACGCACGCACGAAGGAAGGTACAGCTTACGAGACGAGAGATATCTTTGCATCGCTGTTGGAAGCCAGGACCGAAACGGGAGCAGCCCTTACACACTCGGAGTTGGTGAGCGAGAGCAGTCTGTTGATTGTGGCTGGTAAGTTCGATGACCCCTAGGTTACCGCTATTCCACGAGCCGTCCATCTTCTCACACGTCTCATAGGCGCGGATAGTATAGCCGCGGCCCTCGCTGCCACCTTCTTTTACCTCGTCCATTATCCCGCTACTCTCACAAAACTCCACAACGAGATTCGCACCGCGTTCTCCAGCCTCGAAAACATTTGCTTGGGGCCTTCTCTGTCATCATGCCGATATCTCACTGCGGTCCTGGACGAAGCAATGCGCCTTTCACCTAGTATAGGAGGTCTCCTGCCCCGTGAGGTTCTCCCCGGTGGCCTGGAAATCGAAGGACGCTATTTCCCTCCAGGCACCGTGATCGGCACCCCTCACTATGCGATCCATCACAACGATACTTACTACCCTGAGCCTTTCACCTTCAACCCTTCGCGATGGATCGAGGCAAGCGATACGACAGATGCAAGCGTTCAGCTAGCCCAGTCGGCTTTCTGTCCCTTCAGTATAGGTCCCAGGGGCTGCGTGGGGAAGACGATGGCGTATGCGGAAATGAAGATACTCTTGGCGAGAATGACATGGTTGTATGATATGCGGCTGAAGGAAGGTTCCACGCTCGGGGAGGGCAATCCAGCGCTGGGTCTTGGTAGGGCCAGGAAGGACGAATTCCAGCTCGACGACTGGTTCGCAGCGAGGGCACAAGGGCCAATGGTAGAGTTCAAACGTCGCCAGGAGTCATTTTCTCCAATGGAGACAGCATGACGGAGAACTTCTCATTAGTCTTAGCCATAAGCAAGCACGTGCTTTGGGTACGCGAGGTGCCTTGATGAAATCAAGACCAAGTTCTATGAGTTAGAAGGAAATACCGCGTTATAGGAGGATGACGATAGAGCTCGTATATGGCCAGTCATCTCATACCGTGTCCGAATCTCCCTCATCCACCCACATGACCATCTCACCATTGAGCGACGCGCATCCCATCTCTGGCCCCCTCGAATCCGCCATCTTTGCCGATCCTTCAGTCGTACCAGAAGTGTAAGATCAAATCCCTAGGCATGTAATAGTCTTTTGTACGACTTTTCATAGCCCAGAAGCAGAGAGCGAAGATGGTTTCGAGTACGAGAAAGAGGCAACGGAGTTCATACCGATCTGAAGGAAGTGGTAGCGTCCTGACCGCTTTTACGCTCCTCATTCGTGCGCACGGAGGGGAAATTTATACACACATGGGGCGTCGCGGTATGAATGTTGTTCCGTCGACTGCATTTTTTTCAGAGTGTTGGCTTACGGTCCACAAATCAATCGATCCTTCACTCCATTGATGTGGGATTCCCTGGGTGATACCCCTCCCCTAGGGTGGTGAGACCTAACCCCTCCGAGACCCTTAGGCAAGCGAGTGCATCGGAGGGGCCCCCGAAGGACGGCAGGATCTGATCCACGAGCGATTAAAATCTCTCCATTTCGATCCGAAATGGCGACCCACTGGTTGACCTTATACGTCAGCCCGGGCCTGACACGCGCGCACTGCACTGAGACTGTATGCCTCCTCATACGAAATTGCCATATCCATGATAGTGACCCAAAGCAGTTAATCAAAGATTGAATACATGGGAGGTGTTTGTGATTCACCTCTTTCTCGGAGACAGCGCTCAAAATTTCCGAGTCCCCGCGCGCGCAGCGGTCACAGATTGGGTCTGGGTACCCGCCGCTGGCTCTTGTTAGTTTGATTATCAAACACATGAATAGACGTAGAGGACCACATTCTGTCTACAACATCAAAATACTCTAGGCTGCATCACGCGCGCTACACTGGGATTGGATCCCTCCCCGAACGCAATTACCACATCCCCCGTGGTAGTGTCCTAACAATTGATTAAAGATTGAATATATGGGAGTCGAGTGATTTACCTCGTTCACGGAGACAACGCTCAAAATTGCCCAGTCCTCGAGCACAGCGGTCGCAAATCGGGTCTGGGCACAACCCCCTGGCTCTTATTAGTTAGATTATCAAATATAGGAACTAGTAAGTGAGGACTGACCGGGATTGCACCAAGAGTGCATGAGCAACGTGGCCCAAAGGCCGGAAAGGCAAGGCAAACTGAATGCTCACGCGAGCAAAAAACTGTTTTCCGGCATGGCCAGGAGCGCAAGATTGAAGGGGGAATGGGCGAGGTAAGGGAACAGCTAGAGCGTATGAGTAGCTTTTTTCCCAGAAGAGGGTTTGCACATACTTCGTTCCCTGCCGCGATGATGAGCTGGTAATCGTCGCGGGGCTCGATCGCAATGGGAGCCCGCACGTCAGTCATACTGGAGCTGGCCGCCGTGGCAATTATTCTGATTCCTTTACTCCACTGTTGAGATGTAGATCCTTCGACTGCCTACGCTCCTACCGCCTGCCGGGCCGTTGGCTGTTTACAGTTCGCACTTTCCACAGTCTGCAGTGCTTTAAGAAAGGTTGGTGCGGCCTTCGGGCCGCGTAGGAAAAAGCCAAAAGAACCTTTGCTCAACGGTAGCCAACTGCGGTACCGAGAGTCCCCTTCGACACCGGGAATTCGGAATGGGGCTACTTGGAGAACGATACTGCTAGCTAGATTGGCCTGCTTGGAGAACGGCCACCGTTGGAGGAGTCGGGCTGCTTGGAGAACGGCATGGCTGGAAGAAATGCTTGCGGAATCATGCTGGCTGGATTAGGCCGGTCGGAGAACGATGTCGCTGGCGAAATTGGGTTGGTGTACATAGGGACGCTGGGTGATCGAGCTTGTCATCGTCATTTTGGTAGAAGAGAACGACAAGAAAGAATACAGTCCGCGATGTGGTTTGGTGTTCACCGGCCCCTCATTAGCACATTCTTTTCCCCACCCCAACGTTGATTGATCTTGTGTTTGGATTTTCCAAAAGCTATGGAGACATGCTCTCGAAATGCCTCGTCGAGAGCGTCGCAGCCCGCGCAACCGGGCTGTCAAATCTTGGCGCATACCTCATCTCCCGCTTCCCGACCACATCTAAGCATCATCAGATAACTCGTATTTGTACTCATCATGATTCTGCAATCCGCTAGCCAACTTCCCCATCGTCCGTGTCCTATGCTCAAAATGTGCGACTTTCCGGAATCTGCACTTCGTAAGATACATCCGTCAGAGTCCTCTGTTGACTTGGAAAAGACTAGCGGGCCGACGAGGCAAGCTCCATTGCCCCTCTTCCGCGCAGCCGAGGGGAGAATTCGGTCGCGCACGCGTCACATACAATATGTCTGACCATGATTTGCCTACGAGGAGACTAGGTGGAAGTGCTTCGGGAGTGCACCCAGATAAGGTCACGGTTCAAGTTGGTCTGAATGGTTGGAGCTTAAGCCGTGTGTGTCTGTGTAGGTACACGGTGTTGCTACTAACAAGGCCATGAGTGGCTCGATATCTTTGGCTTCCAGACCAGATTCATCAACCTGCTTCCCGTCATCTTATTTCTTCCTTGTTCTTGGCCTCTTCGATAGCCTTGCCGTTGCTCTTGCCCTCGGCAGTGTGGTTGTGGCCGGCTTGAGAGCCACCGAGCCACCGGCGTTGTCCTGAAGGTGTCATTTCTTTGAGGGACTGCATTGGTCTGAATCATAGGGAACTAGGGCCAAAATGTCCTGGGACGCCGCAAGGATGACGACAGCGAGATTGTGAAGAGTCATCGAAGTTTGACTCGTATTACTACAATGGCATCAATTCTTGCTACTGTATCCACTATCCCACGCATAGTTATGGCGGACGATAAGAGGGGGTAGGACAAAATTAAGCCCACCAAATTTTTGCCAATTTCTCTTTGTTACTTACTAGCCCACCTCGCCCGCCTTGCACACCATGATTAGGCCTAAAAAGCATAGAGGGTATTGTTTTTCATGAGCGCAACATCATTATCTATCCTAATAAGCCTATGGTCATCCAGTAGACCGACTCGACCGAGTGCAAAAGAATTACCTCAGAGACCCTTCAAGTTAGGGCATGAGGGCATGCTTCTAGAGTGATGTAGGTCAACAACAACGACAACTACTCGGCTTAATTTTGTCCTACCCCCTCTTATCGTCCGCCATAATAGTCTTCGTACACGTAATATGACTTCCCCTTGAACTTCCTGGGATACAGCGTATCAAACTGGGGCGACCACAACGTGATGAAGTCTTCCCATTGTTCTTCTGTCAACCGCATTCTCCCCTGTCGAGTCATTACGTCGAGTTTGTCAATCGCAATTTTCGCACCCATCATTTGAAGTTTGTACTCCCTATAGTCGTCGAGCCAGTCCTGATACTCCGCGTCCTCTTTGCTTTCTTCACTGTATCCATCCTCCTCATCGAATGGAATGCACCCCTGCATCATGGCACTAACGATTCGGAGCCGCATACGGACATCCTCTGTGGTCTTGTCAGTTCTCAAACCCCAGGGGAGGAAGAAACGGGCTTTCGGAGCGCTGATACGGGCAAACAGGTCCATGATGTCAACTAGATCACTTTCTCCCCGTTCCGAGAGGTTCGTGGAATCTACCTCCGGCACCAGAAGGTCAGAGGCTTTGCCATCATGAGTCCATGACGCCAGTTCGTTCTCATCAAAGTTGAAACAGATTTTCTGCAGCTGAGGTACAGCCCGTAGCTCTGCCCGGAGTTTTCGAAGATGCCTCCAAATATCAATCATATCGGTCGGGCGATCAGGATGAGGGGGCCATATCTCTACGATAAGACGAGGTATGCTGCCGTAGTCCCTTGAACATTTCCGTGCGATGAAACATGTCTCTGCGAGACTACTAAACTGAATACCCTGATGAGTGACCCGGAGAAAAATCGACCAATTCTGGACCAGATCGAGGACTTCAGCACGGACTTGGCTATTGACTAGTAGCAGCGGAGAAGGAGGGTCCCTCGAACCATCGGGTATCTTCCTTAGGTAAATGGCTTCTGGAGCAAGGTTTCGAGTGACCAAAAGATAGTGCGCGTAGATATGGCGGCGCAGTTCAAGGGGAAGTTGTCGCAATGGGAAAGGCTCTGATACTTCCAGATTCTGATCACTGATCGTTCCTTCCATGGCCGTGCCGGCAGAGACAACGTCTTTTGATGTCGTCATCAAGCTGAATTAATGTGAAGATGGCTGTTGTGCGATTACGGGGACACTCTTGACACTCTTAGTATTGAGAGGGAGGCTGTTATTGTCGGGATGCTGGATATAAGAAGAAGATGGTTGAACGGGTAGGTTTGAAAGGATGTTAAAGGTGTTGAAGATGACGAGCTTTTGGTGATGGTTGATGGATGTCAGAGACGGTGAAGGTCGAAGGATTTAATACACAATAAAAGTGAAATTTGAAAAATATGAAAAGTATAAAAAATACAAAAAATACAGCATTATCCTGTGAGTCATTTCTTCCCTTGGAGCCTCAGCCTAGACTGAGATGAGGTTGGGCTCGAAGCGGGGAAAGCGGGCGTAGCCGGGTCTTGTCCTTTAAGAGACTAGCGGTTCCTCAACGGTATCTATGATTGGCTCGTGCACCCTGCAGAAACGAGACTGTAATTTTTATTATTATACTGCCAGCGCAATCTTCAAATCTTGTAACTTTTGATGAATTTGCTCGTGATAGAGCAACGTAGTTTGTTCAGACTCTGAAGCCTTGCCAGCCATCTATACTTATGGAAATCATGATCGATGTCTTGTCTTCGATGCAACCCTACGGCGTTGCCATGGAAATGCTCTTGTTATTCTCAGGGTCCTCTTTTGTTTTTCTCAGGGTCGTCTTCTCTCTTCTCTTCTCTTCTTTTTCCCGAGGTAAGAGCTTTCTGAACAATTTGATGGCTAATGGTGTTGGTGTAGATATGACTTCTTCTTCTCTTTCCAGTACCTTCTCGAGACTGATCCCCGTCTCGAGGAGGGCGACAGCTCAACTAAATACTCAATTGCGAAACCGTGAAACGCCAGAGGAGTACCGACCGGCCTCGACCAACCAGTCTCGCGGTACACTGGAGCAGCAACGGACCACCGAGCTTGGCGACGAGATGCGAGCTGTACAGTCAATCTACACAGCCTGTAGCAGAGACCAGGGCCAGTCATCCACTGTTCAAGATATGTACCGCCTGGTGACCACCCTCGCCACTGAAGCAATGGAGGCGCATCTCGACAGCTCGATCGAGAGACTACCTCGGAATACGGTACTGCTCTACGCGAGCTATCGAGCCGGACCCACGATACTCGGCTTTTCAGGTTCCACGCGCACTTGGGCGACTACGCAGGGGAATTATGTGGGTTACTGAAGGACGACAAACATTCTTCTTCCACCATCTTATCGGGAACATGGACCAATATCGTGAAGGCCCTCGATGACTATGACAAACGTGTAGCCTCCTGGAATGCCAGTGGTTGCAAAGGCCCGGAACCTTCATGTCCTGAAAGGGACAGGCTCGAGGTGCGGTTTCAAAAGTTCATCGATGCAGGATTCACCGACTTGGACATGGACTTAGCCCTGTTCGCGATAAGGTCATATGCCAGGCGGAACTTCATCGCGCACGGAGGAACCCTCGACCTAGATCAGTCAAAAGATTTTGCCGGGCTGGCAAATCACATTGACATTGGTGAAAAGCATCTCGAAGATATTCTCCCCGATGAAGAGATGCCTATGGTAGTTTATTGGAGAAGACTGCTTACGTACTTCAGGAGTTCACATATCCGTCAGACTGGTGATGGTGGATGGGAACGACAAAAACCTCTTAGCATTGCGCCTGAGAGTCCACCTCCATTGACCGGCCCAGTACTACGCTGTCAGATTGAGCTAGGTCAAAGACGAGAGTTTAACTCTCCAGATGGTCCACCTCCATCGAATGTGAAATTCGACTTTGGCTCATACCGGCGGTCTTCCGACCCGGGTAGGAGAGGCATCAAGCGACTCGCCACGGGGCAGTTGCCTGGACGAGCTTCTCCCAAAAGAGTCAAGGGCCTATTTTACAGTCCGAGTTTGGAGGCCATCGATGAAGTCCCAGAATCTGACGCGTGGAGTGCCGCAGACTTGCAGCTTAAACTGCAAGGATTCGGTGCTAAACTGGCTCAAGCTAATCCTAGAATAGCCGTTAGAGTGATACAGCCGCAATTAGTGCAATTAAGGAGTAGGTTAGAGCAGCTCAAAGCTAGACTGGGAAAGAAGGAGAAGCAGCAAGCGAGAAAGAACTGGGAGCCTAAGGGCCCTAAAGTGTAAGTGCATCCTTTGATCTGACCGGAAAGATGCAGCTGACGATCTCTGCAGGGAAGCTGTGGATTTCAGCAACTGGGAGGACCGGACCTCATATGGCGTGTTTGGTAAGCTGTGAGTTCTGCTTTTTCCTTTTCTTCAATCTATCTCGATATATTTTCGCCACATCGACCCGAACATGAGCTTGGCCTTGACGTGGCGTTCGGGCTTATGTTTCCTTAAAGGAACAACCAACAAGCTCCTTCCTGTAATGCTTCGCTTGGAATGTCAATTAAATGAGCATCTCAACACGGAAAGTAACCTTGACAAATTTCCATACATCGCAGCAATAGTACGCCGCGGGAGAAGCAGTGGCACATCTTCCATTCATCTCTCCTATTCAACATTCAGTCAGTCATTCAGCCTAGATGCATGGTAATTACTCCTTACAATTGAAGAGTTCCTGAACTCAAGAATCTTGTCCCACTCTTCGTCCCAGCTCATCACTCGACCTTAGAGGTAAGGTATGGATCTGAGCTTAGTTTCCGTGCTCATCAGACTCGGCCGTCGGCAAGACGCAGAGGAATGGCTGACGCATATTGAACAACGTATTCTCCGGAAACAGCCACGTAAGATGGATGAACAGTGATGCCTTTCCCAGCGTTTCGACAGCAGCTTTTTTGCCTGACCAGTCAACACGCTGCACAGCTTCGCCGCCAATTCGCGACACCAGCCCCATTCCTGCCGCTGTGAAGCGTGGCGAAAGACACTAGACCGTAGAGAGATACTTTGATACAGATGCACAGCGGGTCAATCCTGGCTTCGACCAGCGCTTGCTTCTCCAGGAGCTCTCCGAGCGAGTATGCTCTGAGGGTTATCGGTCCGTGTTTCTTGGTCTCATCCCGACGCTTATGTAAAGTCTGTTCAGCAGCGTGTTCGTGCGACCGTGGATTGGAGCTTTGGATGCATTTGTCAGGACACTGGAATTGTATGCGGAAAGGAGGATCCATGCGCTGGGGACGGATTCTAGGAGGAACGCCCGCGGCTCAAAAGCGTTTCACGCGGGACTTCCCCCCTCGTGGTTCGGTTCCTTCCCAGCATGATATCTTGTGGGACTGAACCCTCAGACGACGACAACGTCAGGGTCATCGGGCGCGACGAGCAGCTCGAAGGATTCCACGAATCAAGATCCGCCTGAAAATTGTACAGATCTTGCACGCAGACCGAGCGTGAGTGCTAGGGACGTATCATTGACTTCGAGTTCCGTACATGCAGAACACAAGACCTTCGGTCCGTGCCGAATAGAATACGCTCTCACTCGAGACGAAGACTCTCATCCCAGGGAACAGATCTATGCCATCCAAGAAGCCCAATGCACCAGACCACGGGTTATATCATCAGATCCGGCGCTTACTCACAGATCACCTACCACCAGTCCACTTCAAGAAAAAACCACCTCCCCCGCACCTCCCGCACGACGTCGCCATCGACAACCCACCCCGAGTCCGTCCAGCCTCGTCTCAGCCCCCATGGTCCGAATAGATCATCCGCGTAAGCCATGGCGCCCGAAGCAGACACCAGTCGCACCTTCCCACGCCGTAGAGATCCGCGACGCGAAGCGCCATGGTCTTCGTCGCGGCCCTTCATCTCTAGGAGTCGAGAGAAGTCGAGCCGTGCTGGTGGTGAGAACCTACTTGGTGTTTTCCGAGCGTTGCGGGGACAGTGGCGGCGGAGAGGATGAACCATGCGGAGTTGTTGACGCTTTTTGTTGCACGGATAGGATTCGAGCAGCGTGATTCCAACGCCGAATCACGGTGTTGAAGCGAGCTCGGTCCTCATAGGCACCTACCTACCTGCATACTACGATGGTCGCAGCCTCAACGAATCGCCCGCCACCGTCCAACGACGGATTCCAGATCTTTGTCTATATCCCCAAGCACGGACCGATCGGCGCGGAGGGGTGGGCACTGGTGCTCGTGCGGCACGCGGTTCCCGTCTTTGGCCTGCTACGTTCAATTCTACATCGGTAACAAGTTAAAGGGTGCATAAGTGACGCACGAGGAAGGACTGAGCGGTCAGGGTTTTGAATTTGCTACGGACAGGGCTGGTGGTACATAACGTTTAGCCTATGAACGTGTGGTGCTTTGCCTTTTCCCTGCCAACTTCCAGAAGTGCGATAAGTCCGAACTGATCTACTCAAGAAGCGAACGGCGGAAACGCCAGCGTGCGCCGAATCTCACCCGCCGACAGGGACGTCGGACCGCCGAAAATGTCGCGCCAACCCTGGTCGCTAAGCCCCTCCTGTTCGCGGTAGAGTTCCACGTAGACCCCGCGCACCGCGTCCGCGCCGACCCCCGTCACCCGCGCAATCTCCGCCAGAGCCTTGGGCGCCCGACAGACGTGCGAGGCCATGTACACGGACGCCGCGCTCAGCTCCCGCTCCGAGGATCGCAGGAGGGAGGCGTAGTCACCCGCGTTGCCCGCGATGGCGCGGGCGAGTTGGGCCGCGGGGAGTCCGAGGCCGAGGGCGTGGCAGAAGCGGAAGGTGAGGGCCGAGAAGTTGTGGCGGGTGGCGTTTTCGCGGACGATGCGGGCGAGGTAGGCGGGGTCGGTTTCGTGGCGGCCTTGGGACTCGTCGCGGCGCTGGAGGCGGAGGAGTTGCTTGAGTTTCGGCATGATGGGGAGTAGGATGTGGGGTCAGTTTTTGAGCTTTTTGTTGGGTGATGTGAAGTGTTGTGGTTGCGCAGCGGAGATGAAAACTTTCGAGAAGTCACAAGCGGATGATAAAAGTGTTAAGGAGGAGCCGCTTGAAACAGGCACTGACGTGAATAAGCGAGATGTAACACAAAGGACTCTTTGAGGGCTGAAGGTCTTTTCTGTTCGACCTTCAAGCATGATGCTCTGCTTTGTTCACTTTGATTGAATGCTAGCTTTGGCCTTTGTGGGTTGATTTCCGATTCATGTCCAAGTTGGAAGATGTTCCATCGCACAGGTCTTTCTTTTCCGGCGACCGCGAAATGCCCCTTACATACACACAGCATAGTGAGTCATAGCCAGAGCACTGAGAGTCAGAAGGGCACTCGTTGAGATTCTATGCCACTCTCCTCCGGCGAGATTCATGCGCAGTAAAGGCAGGGGTCCGACGGTGCTCCCGTGGGAATCCTGAGCCAGCGGCCTCTGACACATCGCTCGCTGTGTTGATGATCAGTAACCAGGTCATCATCCAGCGTCACGTCGGTTATTGCGCCAGACAAAGTGTTCGCTTCCTTTGAGATCTTCGTCCGACCTAAGCGCCAATTTGGGGGTTAGTACAGTACAGTACTCCGGATACGCCGCGTTTTGGCGGATGAAAGTGAGATACATGGAAGCTTCTTTCAAGGAGGCTCGTTTAAAGACGAAAATGCATTCTGCCCTCTTCGATGGAAGTCCATGTAGTGCAATTGACGTAGACTGCTGCCCTTGCCTGAGATAGGAAGTCGAAAGAAGTCGAGGAAGTCGAGGAAGTCGAGGAAGTCTGAGACGGAGGGCAGATCTGCCTTACCGCCAAGAAAAAGCAACGGCCCAACGGCCCGGACGTGGCTGAGCTCAGCCACGCACGCCAACTCTCCACCTGGCCACCCACAGACCTCTCGTCGGTGAGTCGTCGCTCCTCCATGCTCTACAGCAGCGTGAACCTTACGAGGACAGTGTTCTCCCTCTCCCAATCCGATGAGGGAGAATGGCGCTTTCCGTAGGGCTTCCTGTTCCTGCCATGCGACTTCAGCACCGCCTCCCTAGCACTAGTCAACTAATAGGCGAGTCTCTTGTCCGGATCTTGATAGTATGAAGTATCAGAATCAAGTGATCTTTATGTGAGCACTATATGCAATCGACCAGATGTTCTCCAGATCTCAGCCTCGCCGTAAAGGCCAGCAGCCCCGCCGGAAAGGTGGCGTTCCTGATTAGCGCAAGCGTTCCCACGCTGTATAGTCATTGACTAGGACCAGGCAGCCAAAACTCTAGAGTCATATTATCGGAAGCATGATCATTAGGTCTTTTCAGTCGGTCAAGATAAGAGGTGACTGGCGAGAGTGGCACAGGCTGTGGTGTTTTGACCGGTCGAGGGCAATAAGACTCTCGACGGAACGCTGTATTTCGTCTTCTTCATCGCATCTTGTCTCATCACTTGAACAATTTTACCATCAACTTTGAATGATGACCTGGATTGGCATCCTCATCACGCTCTCCTTGTCTCCGTTTTTCAATGCTTGCGCCGCCTCTTCTCTCGATTTATGTCCACTAAACCCGAACGACACCGTTACCACGTCATCGAACATCACGTGGGCCCAAGTGGTGGATCAACCCATCAGGAAATTTGATGGGCCTTCCTACCTGCGCCCTGACATCGGTATGTACCTCTGTCGCCTCCAGCATCCTGCCACCAACGTGTATCGACGATGCTAACGGAAGCTTATCCAGGCGGCGCATTGGTTCCGTGGGTCTACAGCATCATCATCCTCCTGGTCCACATCCCGGTCGTGATCATCCGCGTCGTCAAATGGGAAGCCGTGCAGACATGGTGCTTGGGCGCCACCCTCTTCACCATCGCCATCACGGCGCAGGCTTTCGTATCCACGGGTTTCCGCTCCGACAAGATCCTCACGTGGACGCCGCTCCTGCTGGTCATCGATGCGGGCAGCATGGCGCAAGTGCTGTTTCTCATCGTCGAAGAATATGAATTGATCACCCGACTGAGACACGCCATCATGCCTCCCCGAGCGAAACCATCAGAAGAGCCTTTTCTCAACGACGAAGAAGCCGGCAAACGTGGCGATATTGACGACCGCGTCTTCTTTGCCACGCGCCCTGTAAGCCCCACCGCATCTGCCACTGCGCCCACCAGCTCCAAACACCCGCCCCTCTTCACCTCGAAACCCCTCTATGTTGCCTGCCTATCCTCCCTCCTCCTCATCTCCGTCTTCGTCCTCCAATTCCTCGGCCTCCGCCACGCCGTCTACGCCGCCAAGCAGTCCGCCCCCGCCGTATCCTGGTGCAGCCCCATCTTCCAACCCTTCGGCGTCGCCGTCCTCGACGGCAACTGCCACGTCTGGCCCATCCTGCAGACCTTCTCCAAGGGCGTCGGCTGCATCTTGATCCCCGGAAGCCAGCAAATCGCATGGCTCAAAGCCACCGTCGCCGGCACGGGACTCTCCATCGGGCTCGAGCTGGTCGACATTTGCATCCTCGCGACCGTGCACAGCGGGACGCGCTGGCGCGGCGTCAAGATGCGCCGGCCGTGGTTCACCATGTTCAGCGGCGTGGCCGTGCTGGGACTCATCCTGGTCTTCGGCGTCGTCTACAGCACCATACTGCCGCCGGGGATTTCGGAGAAGGTGTGGGTTGTCACCGACGCGGGGGCGGTGACGGTGTATGAAGGACAGCTCGGGACCGCCGGGCTCAGAGGCGCGATGATCGGATGGAACGATGGCGTCTTCCAGGGCTGGGGAAACACGTATTTTGGGAGCTGGGTGGTCTGAATCATTTTGTATAACGGAGACAGGTGAACATCACTGTATGTCGGAGTATAGGAGTTTTCTGTGATTTTTGTATTTGGAGGACATCTCACGGCGTTTGGCGCAGAACAGTCATCTTCTTGTCACATATCGCTCATCATTACCACACACATCATGATCCCCCTGAGCAGATGCATCAGTGGCAGTTGCCGAGCACGACCCGATGAGCAAATGACCCCCACGTCGAGTCACCAAGACGCAAGACGGCAGGACACAGTGAACAGACCGCCACGAGAGCTCACGCGAACACTCGCGCTGTCCCAAGTCAGTGTATGCATGCGGCCTTCGCGAGAAAACTCCCGCAAAGACTTATCGAAAGAACCAATTCCGTCCGGTCAACATACTCCCCACCATCTCAAGCTGCCGATATGCGCGTGGAACCACCCTGAAGCACGCAAGAGAGACGAAGATATCTCGCTACAAAGTAGAGACAGATCGCTTGCTCAGATATCCTTGTTTGCCTCTGGACATCTAACAAATTGCGTGGTCAAATTAGATAAAAGAATTGAGTGTGAGCAATGCTAACAGCCAGTGATTTTTCAGAAAAGCCCCTCACGGTAGCTGTCGATAAATATACTTGAAGCAAGTAGTCGGCTCCACTCTTAGGCTTTCAGGCCTTTCTGCCATGCAACTTGAAAATCAACCCCAGAGCCTGGTTTCACTCGGTGCGTTGGTAGGCCACTGAACAGTACACACCACGTTCCTTTCTTCGACTTTAAGCGTGCTGTGTGTCCCTCGAGATACAAAAGTCTGATCCCTAGACATGCTCGCTAATGCTGTTCATGTCATGAGCTTCGGGAAGGAGGGGAGCGGAATGCTGTCGATCTCTGTCATCTGCTTTTCCCGCACTCCGCCACCCGGAAGCCGTTCCCAAGAGCCAAGAGCATGGACGCAAAGCTTTTCGAGCTGAATATCGGTCGCCCAGTCATAGTCCTTCCACCTATGAATGATACCACTTGCATCAACTTTGGGAGCTTGTCCTCGCCCTGGGTAAGACCATCGCCCAGTCTTTGGATCATAAAGACATCGGTGTCCCATGGTAGAAGGCATTGCGGTGCTTACGACATAAATGCTGCTCTCATATGCGTTTGTCAGGAAGTCAGCCTTGAAGAGTGATTCTAAGAGGATGTGTTGAAAGTGATATAGCCGATGCGTTCGGTCAACAATCAAGACGCGGAGACTCCTGGTTCGCGACGGGTGGTCAAATGGGGAGAAAAGGCCGGATATGTCGACTTTTAAAGGCGAGTAATCAACGTTACTCGTCAACCCAAACGCGTGCGAAGGACTGCCTATGTAGGGGAGATCATCAAAGTTCGGCGGACCACGTACTGCGTTCACAGCTGCAACACGGAGCATCTCATGCACATTTAGGCCGTGTAAATGCTTGGAACACGCATCGATACTGTCTTTCGATTTCAATCTGAGTCTTCCCAGACACAACGAAGCGTAATCGGGATTGACCACGGAACCTCTGGGGAAGACTGCAGATGTCTCTCGCTCAAAGTGCGCGAAAGAGGTACGTAGTTGCGGTCTGGAAGCGCGTGTGGCGAGTGGAATATCCAAGTAGTGGGTAAAGTCTCAATATGCTATCAATCTGCGAGCTTTCGTTGGGGACATGATACACTGTTGTATGAGCAATCAAGGAATGAAGGATGATTCAAGAAATGGATAGGGAGTACGAGTAGACGAGACCGACGATTTATCCCTTGCCAGTGCCGACATTAGCCTCATGCGACTCATGCAAGGAACCATTTACGTCCCGTGGGGCGATCTAGTTCCAGACCCTCCAAATTGCCAGGAAGGTAGGAGTTATAATTGCCCCGCTGTGTCGGGGTGATCGAAGGTCTGCGAGGCGAGTCGGAATGTGCAATCCTGGATTCGTCCAGTCTCTCTCCATGGAACGATCTAGCAAAACATGGGAAGTCACGAGGTCGAGGTCGGGTGGGCCCACACATATCCGCGTACCGACCGAGCATGGCCAGCATGGTCACCTTCATTCGTGGTAGTCAAGAGACTCGAGACTGAGAGTCGAGAGACTGGAGAGAGTCTCACAGTACCCTTTTGGCCTTGCCCTACCGGCCCGACATTCTTCCGCTCCCGTGTCGAAAACCTTCTCCCACGAACCAGAACCTCGCACAACACCAAGCGATATTCGATGAACAATGCTTGAACTAATCTGAACCGATGCACTCGTGACGGAGTGCCATAAACATCCAAATGTACACTGCTGTCCTACCATGACAAGCCCCATGCCTGTCACAGTCACAGCGAGAGATCAAACGCTATGCGGAGACGCTATCAAGGTCCCTCGTCCGTCCATCCATCTGCTCCTGCGCCTCCATGATACAGTAAAGGGTATTAGTAGAGTAAGTATCCTATACACACGAAACGAAAAAGGGCGGATGGATATAAAAAATGTACAGCCCCAATCATCTCTTTCCACCTCTTCTAACCTCTTCTCACCCCCTCTATTCGTCCAACAGCACCGGTTTCGTCGCTGTTCCTTCCGGACTCGGCGGCACCACGACCGTTTTCGGCACGTCCATCTCCTCTGCCTCATCTCCGCCGTCCTCACCCTCTGGTTCCTGAATCTCAGGTATAGGAGTCTCTTGTCTCGGACTCAGCGTTTCCGCTTCATCCCCAACCGTGCTGGAACTTTCTCTCCCTTTCCTCCTGCTGCGTCGATTCTGTCGTTCGTCGTTGGCGCTTTCTCTTCTTCTTCTCACGCGGAGACTACCGTCTCTGCTGCCAGGTCTGCCGCTATCGGCATCGCCATCGGCATTGCCACGAAGACCTTGAAGCATACTAGCAGCGCGCTCGGCGACGTCCTCGCCTTCGCTGATAGGTTCCATTTTTTCGCTAGGGGCGTCTCCATTGGTGGCCGCCGTAGGACTCAGCAAAGCCTTATCAGGTTCCTCGCTTTCAGTACCACTATTAGATACTTCAGCCAGGTCCGGAATGCTTTGACCGCTAGCGATGCGGATTTGATGTCGGTCCTTGAGCCGTGCTCTGCGCCTACGATCACGCGTGTCACGAGCTTGGGGTGCGGCGGCTCGAAGCTTCTCAAGGAGGGAATCCATAGCGCCGGTGGACGAGGGGGAAAGCGGGCCGTCTGGTGTCGCAACGCCAGAATTGGCGGCAGCAGGGTTAATGGCTTTGGCGTTAGCACGTTTGCGGGCCATGGAGGCTTCATTGCGTTTGTGGGTTTCTTCCATGACGATGTTCTTTTCTTTGGAGCGCTACTGGGTGTTAGCAATAGTCGAATACATAGAATATGTTCTTCGAAGCATACCTTCCATTCGGTAACGAATTTGGCTAGCTTGTCAAAGAATTCCCGTCTGGCATTTTCGTCCGTGCTGTCCTCGCCATAGAACGTCATGATGTCGTCGTAAGTCCTATTCATCTCATCGAGATACAACTGCATCTGCTCCGCTTTCCTTCTGGCCTCCTTCATGGACCGCTGTACAACCTGACTCACACGATCTTGTGGGTGGAACTTCTTGCTATCGCTGAGATTACCAGAGTCAAGGGACATTTGTACATTCTTGATGTTGTCGATATACTTCTTCGCGTCCAGGCGCAGCTGTTCGACGTTGAGCTTCTGTACAGTAAGTACACCGCCAATATCATCGACAAAGCCTTCCCATTCCGGGTATTGTTTTCGAACTATCCGCTCCACAAGATCTGCAAAAGTGGATTCGTTCTTTTCATCCTTCACCATCCCCAGGCGGGCTAGCGAGCTGAGCTTGAAACCAGTGGCTTGCTTGTTCGAGTCGTTCATGTAGTTACCGATATCCAAGATAAGGCCGAGAATATTCATCAAAGCAACCGAATCACGCAGAGACTCCGATACCGAGACGATCTCTTTCAGATGCTTTGAGATCTCGTCGTATTCACCTTCGAAAGTGCGCGTCAGTGACAGAGCTCTCATTCTCGACTTCCAGTAATGATGGAGTTCGAACGCAGTCGCTAGGTATATTTGATCTTCCCTCGTGAGCTCGCTGGGATCCTGCTCTCTTTGCGTCCGTTCTGCATCTGGTCCAGTCCAGTCCTTGCTGTAAGGAGCCATAAGCTTAGCGGTATTGTCGGGTACTACGCAAAGGTCTTCTCTTTGTAAAAATTCCATGACCACGTGGTTGTCTAACATGTCCTTATCGCAGTGTATGATCGTGCGGATGACTTCGTCGGCAGACTGAGTCGAGAATTTGGACAACGAGATGAGGAACTTTTGCCGCAAATCACTTCCAATAATCTGCTTCTTGTCAGATTTCCCGCCCTTTGCAGCGCCAATCTTCTTGATCTCTTTGGCCATGAAGAGTTTTTCGACCTCATCCAGAACGCCTCTTCTTGACAGCTCCATGTATTTCTCTTCTTTAGCCTGATGGGTTGGGGTATGAGAGGCCCAGACTGTGACTTGAGGAGCATCGACTTTGTCCCAATGTATAGCCTTGAGCTTCCCCTTTGGACGAATGAAGGGTAACCCGATTGTGGGTGCTGGGGTATACTGGGTCTGGGGGAAGTAGCTGCCTTTTTGTGGGCCCGGAAGAGGAGGTGCACCAGGAGTGGGAGGTGGACCCATTGATGTTCGGGCAGACGATGTCGCCGTTCGAGGTGTGCCTGGCATCGGAGGAGGTGGCGGAGGGGGAGCGCCAGAAGAAAATCCCGGCATTGAGGAGGGAGGCATCGGAGGAGCCATTGCAGATACCGGAGGCGGCGGAGGAGGCGGAGGAGGCGGTGGAGGTGGAGGACCCATTTCAAAGCCTGGCATTATGGTCGCTGAGGGTAAGGGAGGCGGTAGCATTTCTTTGGACTTCTCAAGCGGTGGAGCAACTTCATCGATGGGAGTTTTCGGCGAGTCAGACTCAAGACTTGGGTGAGAGGGTCCAGTAGTAACGCCATCGCCGTCGGCATCATCGTCGTCACTGGCATCAAACCTGCGGACCTTAGCAGCAATTTCGCCCAAGATCCCGGTGGCTTGTTTGGTGCTCATTTTGGGACGGCTCATCTCGATGATCCGCGGTTTCTCGTAGATTACTGCATCATCGCCTTCGCCCCGGTAGGCTTGTTCTTCACTCGCGGCCAAAGCGTCGGCGGCAGCGCGCCTTGGACCTTTGAGTATCTTGGTCCGGGAGGTCATAGCAAGGGGCCCAGGACTGAATTGCCTCGTCACCCTGCTTGAGAAGTCTTCCTCTGAGGGGCTCGATTCACCACCGTCCATTTGCTCACGCAATTCCCTCAGCCTATCAGAAGGACCAGCTTGCTGCCAGACTTTACCCTCCAGCTTGCACTGCGTCTTCGCCCGCTCTAGTTGCATTTCCAGTCGAGACATGAGAATATCGCGGTCTAAGATGCCCTGCATTTTCTTTGGGTCCGTTGAAGCAAGCGCCTCAGGAACTCCCTTCTTAGCCACAGAAGCAGCGAAATCCTGGGCATCGCGAAGCATAAGATACAGTTCTCTTGTCTCCAGCTCGTTCCTTTGTAATTCCCCAGCGCGAATCCATTGGAGATCAGCAAGCTCAGCCTTCAAAGCCTGATATTGCCGTCCTTGGAGCTCTATTATTTGGGTCTGCTCTTCCAGCTGCTTCTGCAACTTCGCTACAAGCCCATCGGCGCCCATGTCTATTCTTGCCTTCATCTCGTCCCGTTCGGCCATCGCAGAGTCGGCCAACTGCCTGGCTTCGGTGGTCTCATCTAATGCCTGGCGTGCTTCGGAGTCCGTGTGCAGCTTATCTAGCAGGCTTTGAACTGAGAAGTTCAGACTCTGCTTGAGATCCATGTCTGGCAGTCTCCTATCCATAGCAACATAGCTGAGCATGGCATCGACCAATTGAAACATTCGTAATCGATCTTCTCCATCATTGTCTCGGATCAGCAACATATGCTGCATGGCAGAAAGAAAGTAATCCTGCGCTCGGCTTCCCTGAACCTTTGACTGTATGGCATCTGCAATCTGCAACGGATCTTGCATGTCCTTGACCTCCGCTTCTATATCATCTTTCATGCTGCTGTTCTCGCGCTGAAGCAGATCCTCGTAATCGATGGCTTCGTTTTCTCGATATCGCTCAACTTGCTTGTCGATGGCCTCGTATTGGAAGTCTTCCATCTTGTGTAATATTCTCTTGATACCACAAGACGTGAATTGGGCCCTAATGTGGCATCGTAGTTGCAAATCATGCTCCGGCGCATCGATGACCATGTTCATAAGAAAGAGCGTGGCAAGTGCATATTCCATGAGGAGGTTCTCCATGCCTATGCCTCCACTGCGGACCTCTTCGCTGGCACCCACAAGACTGCCCATCTTGCCTCGGCCATCTATTGTGACTTCCACTATTCTCATCCAGGCATCAAAACGCCCATTCTCGCCCTGGTGGTTCTTGACATGGTCCATGGCCTGGAGCACCTTCAGGTGCCCCTCTCCTTCTCCCCAATGACATAGAAACGTCAAGACTTCGCTGACCAATTTGCGGGTTGTCAGTCGTGGTGAAATGAGGGAGGTTGCGAGGGACACGACTACTTGTTGATGGGCTAAAGCGTCGTCGGCACCATATTTGTTATTCATCAATGCCTTCAAACATTTGATAATGTCGTACTCCCGATCCAGATCTCTGTCACTTGTAGAACCTGAAGCAGGAGCCGGCCCTTGGCCCTGCCGTCGATTGATTTTCGCAAGAACATTCGTTAAGGCCACTTGACCCTGGGCTTCGACAAACGATTTGACCCAGCTGATCGGTTGCGTCCTCAGACTGACACTCAAGCTACCTAGTTGCTTCGGGGTTATTGTGTCATTCATGACCCTCCTGACATACCATTCGGGACTCCCCTCCTCGTCCGCCCTTGTTAGGATGCCTTGAGACCCATCGTGGCTAAGCATCGTTTGTCGAGCATTAGTCCTTCTCTTTTGCTCTCCTTGCCATTCCACCATTCGATCTTGATGTACCAATTGCCATTTTTTACTTGTAGGGTAGGCCATCATCTGCCGCCGCGCTTGTTCAGGCATAGCCTGCCAATTGCGTTTGTTCATCATGTCGACGAACTGTTTCTCAATGACTCGGTCATCGGTGGGCCGTGGGAAGTGGAAACCGTCTGGATTGAACGACGTAGTGGAGCTAAAACCCGAAGATTGCTGCGGCGCCCAAGCGCTGGGGTGGTGTGAGCCGCGAGATGATGTACTTGGTCGCGATTCCTGCACTGCTGTTCGTGACGAATTATCGGAGGAGAAGATGCTGGAGCCTCGTGTGATAGACGAAGCTGCTGAGAGGACGCTCATTTGGTCGAATGAGTTTCGGTGATTGGAAGCTGTGTCGCCGGTGGAGTTGGAGTTGTAGGTGCTATGTGAATCGTTGTGGATACTTCCGGAGTCTGTTGGTATTGGTTTGCGACTGCTGTCGCGTGTAGGAAGGATGGCATTGAAGGGCTTCAATGAGGATTGTGTAGCGGATGAATGAGGTGGTGGTCGCGGTCCAGTCGGATGTGAGGAGCCGTTTGTAGCTTCTGAGGGGTTGAAGGAAGGATACTGATGAAAGTCTTTGCCTCCTTTGCCCAAGTGATGCGGTAAGGGTTCTTTCCTCGCAACATTCATGTCGTTCTTCGGCAGATAATCCACGGAGATTGGGGTCTTCCCACCCGGTGACACACTATCGTAAGGTATCGACGTGATAAGGCCAGCAGTCATCGATAAGCCTGAACTATCTCCATCTTGCTCCGTGTCCCCCGATGGCATTTGCGATCTGTGCGAGTATCTCGAAGATCTTGATCCATTGGCGCTGCTGGTGGCACTGGGCACCTCCAGGACCGAACCACCATCATCTGGACCATACGAGTCTTGCGACCTTTCTTTGTGTAATTTCCGCCCAAAAAACGACCTCCCTCCTGACGATTGTCGCGACTTGTTATCGACGGGTGCGTTGTTGGAAGGCATTTCCTAGAGACCACGCCTTTTCTTCGCTCCCAGGCGCCGTGGGAGTTGGATGTCCTCCAGCTCGACGACTCGACCGTTTGGTCGCTCGAAAGGGGAAATCTGTTTTGAGGTGCCTGTCGTGAGAAGGTCAGACCGATGAGTATGTTCGGTCGACGTGGCGTCAGACAAGGTGCAGGAGGCGGTTGTTTGCCAAGGATGGTTGCATCGCAGTAAGAAGCATACGCACGCCGGAAGGTCAAGAGAAGAGACGAGAAAGCAACGGCGACTAGACAAGCCTATCAAAGGCAAAGAAGAGGAGTGATTGTATTTTGAAGTGTTTCCCGTTGACTTTGTGTTCCCCTGGACCACTACTGTGTACGCAAGAAAGAGGAGTGAACGATGGCGAGCTTGTTCCCTTGAATGCCTTGTAGAGCAGAGTAATCTTTCCATGCCGCCGCATAGGGGATCCCTCTTCGCGCTAGACGCATTCTACGGCAGCCGCAAACACGAGGCGGGCCACACAAAGCATTTCTTCTCCTGTACCGCTCTCACTGCTCACGCATACTCTCCACATGCCTGCATATGCACAGTCTATTTAAAAGTCTGTGCTTTCTAATCCTTTACTACTGTGTACCTGTGTACGTACTCCGAGAGATCCTTGTGAGCCTATACTTCAGCTTACTGAGTGATCCTTCCAGGCAACGCCTGTCAGATATTTCCAGCTCTGCCCTTCGAGGGCGTCCTTTAGCCTGAAATCCTACCAGCTGACCAACATCCTCCGTTCCACGGTACATCAGAAACCTGCTTCCAACCACGCATACATCATGGGCGCATTCACTTGGAAGGTATGCGATGCGCAAATCTTCCCTTTCACAGGTATCTCCAATGATTTGACTGACTCCTCACAGGCAGTACTCCTTCCACCTATCTTCGCCCTTGCTCTCTACCTCCTAACCACCTACCTCATCCTCCCCTACTACCGCCGTCTCCGTGCACGCTCCTCTTACAGCCTGCTGCCTTCCTTCCAATCACCTTCCAACAATCCATCCCTCACCACCCGCCTCTTCTCTCGCATTCAGACCTTCGTCGGCCGCTCAAAGCGACGCGCCAGCTTAAACAGTTTGCTTGGCGATGAAGAGCTAGAAGAAGGGCTGGACAATCTCTCCGAAGACGTGGATCGGGGGGGATATGACGTGACCATTGACTCAAACACCGAGGATGGTACGAGATTGAGTCGCGAATTGGAGCGTGGCTTCCGAGATTCAAGTGATGAGGAGGAGGATGATAGAGGAAGAGGAAGACGATGATGGTCTGAACATTTCTTAAGGACTGTTCCTCAAGCTATGCGAACCATCATCGTCAACCGCAGTTGCTGCGTTCCGAATCTTCAGAATATCGAAGGCCAAGAGCAACGAAGAGAAAGCTACGACCCCTCTGCCAAGACGATGTCTCGAACAATCGCCGAGTTGCTCGAACTCAGCCTCTTTATAGTGAATCAGTAGACTACCAGGAGACAGGAGGTGTATTCTCATGTGGCGTGTGAAACAAATATTCCCAACTGCCAAAACCAGAGCCATGCTTTTGACGGAACTTTTCCAAGCTGGGAAAGTCCGAGTCAAGTTCTCACAGCTGACTCATGATCGCCGGAAGTTGTAGCAATCGCACGACTTCCCCAGCGAGCGCCCCAAAAGACCGGCTTCACCATCTACCACTGGGTCAGCGAAGGTCCGGCCCGCTTACAGAAAAGGTGATAATCGCAGCGGTACAAATCTGAACCATCTGTAAAGCACCAGACTTCCAAACCGGAACTTTGTTATTTATCACGATCTACATAAACAATTTTTATGTGCCAGCAGCGAGCACGCATTGTCACCCACGGTCCTCCAGAAGGCAAGAAACCCAATGCCAGCAGCTACCAGGTTCTCCATCACCCTACCCGACACCTATTCTCACCGGACAGATCAGACGTAGCCAGCAACTCGGAATCAGACCGCCCCAGCTCTGCAGGAAGGAACACATCTTGCGGAACGTGAACGCTGACCTTGGTCCTTGAACCGGAGAACTGCCCACCAGCACGCAGTGGGGGCAATGCTGCTACGATTCCTTCTGCACTCGCATGGAGCGAGAGACATACGAGACTGGGAGTGATTCATCGGAGGGCTTTGTCGCTGCCATACGTACCGCATGAAGGGTAACCAGTGCTATATCCTCAGCATACGCATAGAGATCATCCGAATCATATAGCCCGATCTCATTTCAAACCTGAAAATCAGCATGTGTCTCAGCCGGGACTACAAGAATATTTAAAATTTCAAATAACGCAGAGGAAACACTGCGTTTCGGAGCGATAGCTGGATGAGTCAACGCATGGACAAGGATGTGGATGACCTGGTAGATCACTTGTGCGCACCGCCTTGCTCATTCCAAATGCAAAACAGAGTTGCCAAGGGCAAACAGTAAAGGAAAATCTTTGTTCATTGGTACCGCTAAGCAGACAGAGGATGTAAGTACAGGATGCAGATATTAGGTGGGGAGTTTTGGTTCCAAAGACAAGGAGCACAGCCGCGCGATCCTTCAATTAAGCTCGCTCCCCCTCTTTCCTCCTCTTTAAATCGGCTCAACCGAAGGGTATTGTATTTGATTCTCTCGTATGCGACGTGAATATGACAGATGGTGAGCGAGTGATGGATGAAGGGTATAGTGAGCAAGCGGCACACGCGCAATCCGACTTTTTCCAACCCCATTCGAGCTATGCCGGGAAGTTTTCTGTGAATGAAAGCCAGGCCTACGTCCGTACTATCGATCTACTTCACAATAGCACGTAAGCGGCGAGACCGGCGAGACCGACGAAGCCGCCGACTGCGACGCGGCCGGCTTCTGAGGTCGGGCTGGGCGAGCCTCCGGCCGCTGAGCTGGAGCCTGTGGTTGATGAGCTAGAAGTGCCACTTGAAGAGGACGAGGAAGATGAGCCGCCGGTGGATGAGCCAGTCGAGGATGCCACCTTATGGGGTGTTAGTGTGGGAAGCTAGTTAGGAGGTATTGGAATGCCGAACTTACCGTCGACGTGGTGGTGCTGCCGAGGCTGTTGGTAGTGGTGACAACACTTCCTCCTCCTAGGGCTCCTCCAGCTTCGGTGCCGTTTGTGCTTGAAGTCCCATTCGTGCCGCTCGTGCCGCTCGAGGTCCCGTTGCTGATACCTGTTGCCGCGGCAGCGCCGGTGGTCGTGGTGTAGGTGGAGCCGGAGCTATCGGTGGTTGTGATGACACCGGCACCGGCGCCTCCAGCGGGGACAGAGGTGGTACCACTGAGGACGGTCTGTGCGACGGTGGTGCTGCCGCCGGTGGCGGCTGCTGCTTCAACTTCTGTGGGATATGGTCAGCAGAGGACCATGGTCTTGAGGAGGGAATCGGACGAACCTGAGCAGAAGTTCATTCCGACAGAGATGATGGTGGTTGGGTCGACGGCTGGTTTGGCTGCCGCGCACACGGGGATGGAGCAATCGCGGACGCCAAAACCGAAGTTCATGTTCTGGCAGAGGCACTTGTAGTCTGATGTTGAGCAGCCTAAGCTTTGAGCCTTGCCTAACATATTGTTGATACATGTTTGCTATTTTCCCGTTAGCGAACGGCCGTGAAGCTGTCATTGCATGTTCATATTCAAGAGACACATACGCCGCAGGCTGGAAGATCCTCAATTTGGGTGAGGTTTTGGGAGAATGTGAGGCCGGCGAACAGGGCGACGGTGACAATGAAGAGCTGCATGGTGGTAGTATATATGACGGTTGACTTGATGTGTTTGTCAAATGGCAATGGGCTGTCCGATGTGACAATTGAGAGCTTTGCAGAGTAGAACGTGTGGTATGAGAAGATGCTGTAGGTAGGATGCAGGTGACGAGTCGACGAGAAAGGGGAGGCAGAAGATATGTTACCGCGTTGAGGATGAAGAGTGAAGAGTGGGCGGCAAGTGGGAGAGTGGCCGTGATGGGGGAGGTGAGGCTAACGTAGCGTAGCAAGCCTGTTTTTGATCGTGGCGCGCCGTTCAGGCGGGCAAAAGAGATTTAAATTGCCAGCGAGCCAGCGACCAGTGAAAAGAGATTATCACGGCAGATTGCATGCATCGCTTGGCCGCTTTACACCCAATCAATCGACGGCAGCGAAGGCCAAACCCACTCCTGAATTGGGCCACCGTCCAAGTGTCCCAAATTTCTTGGAATGAGTTTGCAGGGGGTCAGCTTCAATCGTCCAGATCGATGCAGGGTCCGAGCAGAGCAGTTTAGCGCCTATGAGGGACCTCGAAGCACGGCCTTATCCGGCGCAAAGCTTCCACGGTAGTCTCGACTATTCCGGCCATCCTGTGGCTCGCCAGGGGAAATCCCTTGGCTGCCCATCGGCCAGATCATGTCAGGTGATGTCGTCTCAGCCGGGGCAGCGCTGCACCCGGAGCCTGACGGGCTTTCCCCCAACTTCTGTTCAGTCAATTCATCCCATTGCCTCACGCTGTGGAACGTGCATGCGCTGTCGCGTCATCGCCACTCCTAGGAGATTCAGGCATTATGCATGCTAGGTGTGAAAGCGGTCCACAAACGGTGAAGCTCTACGAGGGGCCTGATTGGCCATCGGCAAGCGCGATGATGAAACACCAGCCCTCCCAAATTGTGGCGGAAATAGATTCCTGATGCTTGTTGATTCAGATTGACGCTCTGTTTTTATGAGCTCCTACAACATACTATTGTTAGGGCCATATCTAGGTAGGTAGGTACATGGCTGAGTCTCAGAATACGTTTTGTCTGCTGTGAGCAGTGCTGAATTACAATGGAAAGATCCTTCCCTTTCGGTCAATCGGTGGGGCTTTTCCCCACACACAAACCTCCGCATCGGCATCTGCCGAGCCTGACATCATTCTGCGTCAGAATCCATCCGTCTGAGATTTCAAGAATCATCTTGAACTCACACGTCATCACACACAAGTACATAATGATAGGGAATTCCACAAAAGTAGATATGCCGTACCAAGATAGATGATTTTACAGACGAGCAAAAGCACAGTTCTGCCAGAGCACTGACACATTTTTCAGTTGAGAGATTCTCCCCGCCACCCGCCCGGCCGCCTCTGTAGAAGGGCTAGAACAGCCGAGGGGGCGGGTGCACGCTGTGTTTCCGCCCGGAATCTAGACGGTTGAGGAATGTTTGTCGTCAAATCATGAATTCCGTTGACATGATCCATTGACTCAATCCCGAAAGGCTGCCTACGACTCATCAGATCCAGACCGAGACAAGAAAGCTGCTCACCATGATATCTGCTGCTTGCTCTGTCCAGGTGTGGGTTTAATGGTGTCCCGAGATGGGCGGCGGTGCTAGCGGCAGAATACTGGCATCGGCGGCTAGAAATCGCAGATTCCTTTCCACCGCCTTGTCGATTGATGATTGCTATCGCACCTGCGGGACGGGATACCGTAGAGGCGTGGATAATTCAAGATGACGAGAGGCCTCCTAATGCGTACAATAAGCTCGCTATCCAGAGCATTTGAGACCAAGATTTCTCCCATCTTCAGCCGGTCCCCTCTTCGTCCTTGATCTCAATGATAATGGACCAGACGCCCCATTTGCCACTTGATCTAGTACTTGAAGTCGAAATGTTTCGAAATGCGGCCTGGAGGCAGCAGTAGCTCTAAATATGTCAGAAGGAAATACGTAAGATTACAGACGGCAAGGCATCATCTTTGGATACGCCGCGTCAGCTGCGGTCGTTCTGACGGCCACAATAAGTCTTCACAGATTTACTACCCAGCAGATTGGCAAGGCTGTCAAAGACACCGAACGTGCAAGGTCAAAGCCTGAAATTTCCAAAGAAATTATATCGTCACTCAAATTCTGTAGCGGTCCTTTCAAGACACCTATACAAGTCCAAAGTATTCCCTGTCTTACTATCTACTAACTTGTTCTACCGACGGTCAACAGCACCCGAGCCGATCACCATCACGTCAAACCAGGGGCACGAACGTGATGTATCAGTTGAAGACAAAAGAGAAGCCCAGCATAGGCCGTCCACCGATCGTCTCCGCCACGATGTGACCAGCAGACAAGTCACCGAAAGCTCAAAGGGTGCGTCGATTACGGACGCTGACAAAAGCGCGGCGGACATGGTGGAGGGTATTTCTGACGGAGGAACGCGGATGCAAGTCGCCAGTTTGCGGTTCTTTTTCACGCATCGTGGATGGGAAGGGAGGGGAGGCCAAGGTGGTGGGAGGGGGTTTGTAGGAAAGGGGCTAGCAGGCGAGGAAGTTGCTTTTGGGATGAGGTGGGATGCGAGACCTGCGGTCGGTGTTACCATTGGACTTTGAAGGGATTCAGTGCAAAGAAGGCCGGTTTGACCTCATATACTGCGACGGCTGCTTCACTGGTGTATTTATCATCGGTCGAAATATATAGTACCAAACGAACACCGTGACTCATGCTCGAAACCCAAGCAACAGGTCACATCTCACCAGACAAGCCAGGTCCCATTCCAGCTCGACCTGCCCGAGCAATGAATCCGCCTCTCCCACACCTACCCGATCTCCATCCTCGGTCCCCTCCCGCGCCCCGAACGCAAGGCTGTCCCGCGCTCTCTCTCCGCGCTTGCCGACGGCTTCCATGTCTCCTTTTCCACCTGCGTCTCCACTACCGCTCTCCTCGTCGCTGTCACTTCTTCGCTGCCTGCTCCCGTCCCCACTACGCAGCCGGTCGTCGAAAGTCGCCTGGTCCCCTCCTCATCGCGCTCTTCATCGATGTCGCTCCCAGACTCTACTTCTCCCACGCCCTGTTCCTCTACGTCCTCCTCTTCCTCCAGCTCCTCGTCATTTTCTGTGCCCCCGTCCACGTCTCGGTCTCTTTTCGCTTTCACCGCCTCGTTCTGGACGTTTCAGCGCTTTCTGCCACACCCCCTCCCCTCCTTAGCGTGTGACTGCAGCAAATTTCTACCGCAGTTTTACCGCTGGCGAAACTGCCCAGGCTCTTGCTGCTTCTCTTCGGACGCTCCCTTTAACACTTTCTGCAAGTCTGCACTTGAACGCGGAGCTGCGGCTATAGCGCAATGCCAGTCCACATTAGGTTTAGCTAACTCGGGTTCTGTGTGCATTCTCCTGCCGGTCACATATCGGGGATTTTCTAAAAAAGTAAAGCGGGACGCTAAAAGTTCAGCGCCCGTCTTCCGGGCAAGACTAACCAGGAGAGGTATGGACCGGGCAGAGAACTGAAACAAGACCGTTGTCAATGTACCTTGGGCAGTGAAGAAATTCTCGTGTCACTGTAACTTATTTATAAAAGCTCTTCCCACTCTCAGAATCCGAGAATGAAGACAACCCTTTCTCACAATCTTCGATCGTCCCAAATATCATTCTCTTGTTTATTCAAATCTAAATCAAAGTCTCGAGCACAAATATTCAGAGTTCGAACATACTCATCCATACCAGTTGCTCCCTCGAGTGTGAGGAGGAGGTATGACATACCCCGACCAGGACATCCAACCCAAGCCATCAGGTCTTTGAGTCTTATTAAGAATGACGAGACCACTATTTACGCCTTATCGACCGCTCCAGGACGAGCGGCCATTGCCGTCATCAGGATCTCTGGTCCGGCTTGCATGACAGTGTATCGAGGACTTTGCCGACAAGAATCGCCACCAAAGCACCGTTACGCCACACTACGGACCCTGTTTAAGCCCTCAGCGACTTTGTTCGATGGCCAGCAGGAGCAAGTTCTGGACCCAAATGCACTAGTCTTTTATTTTCCCGCTCCACAGACCGCAACGGGGGAAGACGTACTCGAACTCCATGTTCATGGTGGGACCGCAGTGGTAAAAGCTGTCTTAGCTGCCATTCCAAAGACTGTACCAAAGCATCCTCCTCAGGGCATTCGATACGCCGAGCCAGGAGAATTCACACGCCGAGCGTTTTACAACAACAGACTCGATCTCCTCCAGATCGAAGCACTCGGAGACATCTTGGCAGCGGACACGGAACAACAACGCCGGCTAGCAGTTCGAGGCTCAGCCAATGTCCTTGGAGAACGCTATGAGGCATGGAGACAAAAGTTGTTGACTGCCCGAGGAGAGCTAGAAGCATTGATTGACTTTTCCGAGGACCAGCATTTCGATGAATCACCTGCAAAGCTGTATGAGTCGGTTGCCAAACAGGTCCAACATTTGAAATCCCAATTGCAAGCGAACATTGAGAGTGCATCTCGAGGAGAGCTACTGCGAAATGGCATCAACATAGCCCTCATCGGAGCACCGAATGCTGGAAAAAGCTCTCTCCTCAACCAGATCGCGGGCCGAGAAGCGGCCATTGTGAGCAGCGAAGCAGGAACAACAAGAGATGTAGTAGATGTCAATGTCGATATTGGAGGCTTTTACTGTCGGTTTGGTGACCTTGCTGGGCTTCGAGAGCAGACGCTCGGTTCTAACACACATCAACTCGGAGAGATAGAAAAGGAAGGCATCAGAAGGGCCAAAGAAAGAGCGCTCAAAGCAGAGGTCATCGTCGTTGTGCTTTCTGCGGAGACAGTGAAGGACTCGGCAACCCCAACGGTCAAGGTTTCGATAGGTCCCGAAGTCCGGGAGGTGCTGAAGCAGGTTGATCTCGGCTCACAGAAGGTCGTTTGCGTTTTGAATAAAGCAGATTTGTTTGGCAACAACCATCATCTCTCGAACACACGATCCAAACTCAGACGCCATCCTGATTTGAGAGATTTTTTTGACTTTTCTGAAACCCAGCTCTTCGCAGTCTCATGTACGAATGCTGAGGCCTCTAACATCAGTGACAAGTCCGATCCAAGCGGCATTCAGACCTTTCTTAAAGGCCTGACTGGACTCTTCGGCAGAATGACCACTGCGGTTGTCCCTGGAGAACACAGTGGGACCTTCCGCAGCTCATTTCGGGCGGCGGAATCACTTGGTGCCACTGAACGACAACGGCTGCTGCTTGTACAATGTCTTCAGCATCTGGAGAGCTTCCTAGGTGAAGTCCAAACCACTGACCATCATAGAGGTGGAGCTACTAGTCAAGGGGATGACATCGATGTAGTCCTCGTGGCGGAGAGCCTACGCTCTGCTGCCGACTGTTTGGCAAGAATCACCGGGAGAGGCGTTTCTGGGGATGTCGAGGAGGTGTTGGGGGTCGTCTTCGAGAAGTAATAGAAAACTCTCCCCCGCAAGTCACGGTCAAATATGCTGACGGTCAACAACAGATTCTGCGTGGGCAAATGAGTTGCGCAAGTCCATCGTTTGAAAAGACGTGCAAGCGAACATCTGCTTTAGAATTGATGCCTCGGTGTATTCCGATCCGCTCTGCTCAACCGGTTCCTCTTTTTTTTTTTTTTTTTTACACTCGACGGCTTCGTTTGGCGAAAGAAATGTGGCATTTTGGAGTGTTGGTTTCTCCTGAGTCTTGCGCGTTTATCCATCTAAAGCCGAAGCTGGTTGCCTTTGAGGCTTGGATCAGACTTCGGGTATGTGATAGGAGACAATAACGTTCTACTACACGATACATATATATTATATCTAGACATGGAACACCTCGCCGGCGGGGTGCAACTAGGTAAGCTACAGCAACAGCCTCGCTCAGATCAATCCTAACGTCTAGCTAGGCAACGCTTGCACTCTTTCCCTAAGATGTCTACGTTCAATGCTGCTGCGGGCATCCCCGCCGACAACAGGCTGTTACACAGTCTGTTTCAAATGGACTCAGATCACCTGGACACTAGTACACGGCTTCTGCGGGCCATCTGGGAGTTTGCAATGGCAAAGGCGGAGATGTCTGCAAGGACTAACATAGAGGTCTTACTCAATTTATACCCACGGTCGGAGCGGAGAATCTTGCCGCTATACATGGTGAACAACCACGAGATCGCCTTCCGCCAAGCTCCACGAGTATTACGTCTTGGACCAAGACCGTTTGGAGCCTGAGAATCAAAAGTCTCCACCGCGGCACAAGGACCTTGTGGCTCAAAACATGGCTGGGAGATAAATTGCAAATCATTTATGTCGACACAAGCGACGAACTAAGGCTTCAGAGATCTCTTGTTCCGTATGATACTGTTGTTTTCAACGATGCCACTGTGAGGGCCGGAGCACTCAGGGCAGACTAATAGGGCTGGCTCGCTTGACTCGGCGATTGCTTAGCATGCAAGGCGGTTGCCTTAAATACTCACGAGGCCCCTTTCCCTTCTTCCTTCCTTCCTTAGCTATTAGTTCAACTAGCAACCGATACAGTATCTTAGCACCTACGCTCACCATACATCGCTGATTGCCTCGCCGCTACGCAGCTCCATTGAAAGAGGCCCTTGCTACCTCACAGCCACGAAGCGAGGTCGCGGTGCTGATTTGATTCGACAACGTGCTGACCTGGTCTTGGACAACAATGGACCTCTCGAGGTCTCCGTCAAGAAACTACTTAGCTTCGCAAGTAGTATAAAACTGAAAGAGACATGCTTGCGGACTATCTGGGGCTATGCAATAGCGAAGGCGGAGTACTCTATGGGGGCAGCAGCCAGAAATCTTTGAGCATAGTCGGAGAGGAATAGATTGAAACAATTGCGCGGCGCAGGAGCAAGACTAGTGTCTGGCGCGCTTTGCGATCCATCATCTTAGCAATTGCCACGAGAATAGGAGCTTAGCATATAGGAAAGAAACTTGATCTTTGAAACCGGTTTAACATCCGATGCCTTGATTCCGAACAACTGAAGATATGCCAGCACCACCACGTCCGACCAACCTTTTGCCCCCCGCTGCAGAATTGACCTCTTGACATGTTATACCCACCAGCGCCCTTGCGACCACTCGAGAAGACCCGCCGCAGCGACGTATAAATCCCCACCCCAACGCCCAATAAACCCTTCACAAGACAACGACCAGCAACCAACGACCCCGCCCAACCCTTTCGCGGGATGCCACGAGGCCCCTTTTCCATGCGGCGGCAGCGCACATTCGTCAGGCCGCTCATCAACGTCCTCTTCCGTTCCCCTCCATCTTCTGTCAAACGCGTTATTTCCCAGTCGCCGCTAACCGCTGTCGTCACAGCGTAAGTAGAACCCGCATTGGATTGCCGCAGCGCCGAGCAGGCCGCGCATCGTAGCAGCTGCTGGTAACGTCGAGGTAGGAGGCAAGGCTAGAGAGTGAGGAGACATCGGTCGGGAGGTACACCGCTGACATCGCATGGATACAAGAGGCTGGATTGGGCGAGTGAGGGTGAGTGTGATGGGGTTGGGTTGGGTTGGTTTTCATGAGGGCGGAGAGTAGCACAGAGCAGAGTGACAAATTGGCCGAGAGGAGTTGGGACGGAGGCGAAAGCTTTTGGTGGTATGAGTGAGGTTTCAAAGTACTGGAAGAGATGAAACTCACAAGTCGCCAGCTGCAATTCTCTGACAGATGTTCAAACTTTCATCATATCCCTCGAACTCTCAAGTCTCAACGGGGGTCGATATGTGAATCCCATGACCCGACGACGGGGTGGAAGAACAAGGTTGACATGGTCAGATAATGGTAGAGTAACCAGAGTCTGACCATAGCTCTGGAAAGCATTTGGACGAGGACGAGGACGAGGACGAGAATGAACATCAGGAGTCCGATCATGGCCAGTCACAGCTAGCAACTCTGCTACCGTTTCTGTTGACCAGGTAGACTCCTGCAAAACTAGTTCAGGGAGTTGAGGGACTGAACCGAGTTGCAGAATGCCTGGGATATTTGGTACCGCTCGCCTGTTGTCGTCAGGCTCCAAGAAGACCTTGAATGGTCTATACTACCAATTAGCCTGAGAAAGCAGCATTGGGAGAGACAAGGAGAGTTCAGTAGAGATCAAGGTTTATACGTACATAAACACGTAGATGATAATTGCCATTAGCGATGTGGTGAGGGCGGCAATCAGTGATGCCCACGGATCTTTCCACGCGCAAAAGGTTGGAGGATCCCATTGCGAATATGGCTGGTACCTTCGCATCACCGTCCAAGAAAAAACAGTGATGAAAAAAGATAGGAGCCAGTCCACACAACAGAAAAGGACTGGAATCGTCACGAGCAGTGCGATCAAGCAGAGAATAAAGAGCCAATTGTTGGCTACGTAAACGTGCATCTTAAAGGTTGAGTGATGAAAGAGGATGTACGGTGTTGAACTAAAAATTGCTACCTACAAGTGGTACGACTTGGTACGCGCGTGGGGCCAAGTGAATGAGTACCTAGGCTGCGGTCCGTTGACTGTAGTGTTGATGAGGAACCTAAGTTACTGTGAAGACTGTGAAGACTGTAAAGACTGTGAAGGCTGTGAAGGGTTTGAAGGGTTTGCGTTGGTGGTGGTGGTTTTCTGATTTTATCAGTGATTGTGAATAAACAAGCGAATGAGAAAAGTGGGTTCTCTAATACCTTACCACTATCACCATCACTACCCTGCTACTCATCATCACAAGCCCCACTTTATCACACGAGTCACGCCTTGATATCGTTTCTGGTCATTTTTTCATTCTTTCTACTGCTTGCTACTGTCGATTGATACTTTGCGGTCACTCACACATACAGCTCCCCCCCTTCCCCAATCAAATTGTGCCTATCTCAGAGAGAGTCTTCGCAGATAAGCGCCGAGCTTATCTCTCACCTTGCACAAGGCACCTAGCTGTCCGTAGAACAAAGAACTGATATTACCGTGTCCAGATATGACCTTAAATTTCCATAGAGGCCGTACGGAGCGGGGAAGAATCCAACAGAGGGGAGGAACTAATACAGAACGCCACCGGCCGGAGAGAGCAAATGAGACAGAGAATGAGATTGGTGACGATGTTTCAGGCAAAGACGAGCAGACGGAGGATGAGAGATCTGCAGACGATGAAGGCGAAGTTGACAGCAAAATGGTCGCCAGTGAATACGAGAGTGGGATGGAGAGGATGGTGGATTATCCTATGTCCAGGCTGGGCATCAAGCTCTGGGATTTCTTGCCGCAGTCCG
This sequence comes from Platismatia glauca, assembly GCA_963556305.1. Taxonomy (NCBI): domain Eukaryota; kingdom Fungi; phylum Ascomycota; class Lecanoromycetes; order Lecanorales; family Parmeliaceae; genus Platismatia; species Platismatia glauca. Next base: position 333,272 of record OY745767.1, read on the forward strand.
CCCGGCTTGATGCCCCAGTCGCCAGCATATGGGACACAAAGAAACGGATCGGAGAGATGATTGGGGGATTGACGGTCTTATGGAGGACGGAAAAGAGCGAGAAATCTCCGCACTCGCTGTCATCATTCCATTGCAGAAGGTGATAGAGATGGCAGTATCTCCGCTCCACGGATCTCAGGCACATATCCGACCCGAGTACCATTACTGTCACCCATCACCATCTCTCCCACGTCTAAGGTGATAGGATACTGTTCACGCGTTGGGTCCTCGCGCTGCTTATGCTGTCCAAATCGATATGCCACGAAAATCGTGTTGCAAACATGTGGAAGCCGACGGGTACGGCCATACCAATAGTTATTTTGCTTGAAGTGAGAAGCCTGGAGAGACCAGCCGAAGAGCGTGCGCTTGGTCCAGAGCTTGACGTCAGAAATTCGGTGGCCGGAGACGATGTCGCTGCAGGAAGTGAGTGTACAGACCGGGCTGTGTCATCGTGCACGCTACACTGTAGAACGAAGGAAGGATCGGAAGTGGCGTCACATTGCAGAAGATTCAAGAGCAGCGACAAAGTGGGTGGATTGAAGTCCGGAAAAGAGGGCGACGGGTGCGTAAAACGGCTGTGGCCTGTGGCCGATCCGATTCTAGCGTCCTATCCACGTCTCAATCGCATTTCGCATTCAATGTTATTGTATGTCATAAGGAATGAAAGACTGGCTCGGACTAGTTCATTAGAAAAGCTCGATCTGAAACCCTGTAGGACTTTGAAACCAACATCGTGCCAAGCGCCGGCATCCTGTAGCCTGGCAGCCGCAACGCGTGCCAACATTTCCACCTCCAGTCCAACTGTCTACTTACCTCTCATCATCCCCGTATTCACATCTCACCCATAGCACCATCGAACACCTCTGGAATGCCTGAACTCGAAATTGATGACACCCGCCAACACCTGCTTCATGCAGGGCAAAAGGCCAAGACGCACGCAAGCCGCTTCTGGAACGGCTTCTCGGACTTTGCGCTTCAAGACAATGTTCTCGAGGTAGCTGTAGGTCTGATGTAAGCATGTCGCCCCTTGATCCCATGTTTCTCTCCATGTGGCCTTTGCTCTAAAATTTACTCTTGCTTGGTAGACTAGCTGCAGCTTTCACGGCTGTTGTAACCTCATTCGTGTCTGATATCCTCCTCCCTATTCTCTCGCTCCTGCCATTCATCGATCGCAACTTTGATGAGAAGTTTGCGGTTTTGAAGGCCGGGCCGCATTATGGCAAGGGTCCAAGTCGGGGGTACAAGTACGTATTTTTGGGATTGAATCCAAGTCTTGAGACATATCTTGGGGAGTCTCATCAAGCAGGGGACACTGACTCGGAAGTGATGAAATAGTACGATTAAATTGGCGCTAGAAGACGGGGCCGTCATCATGTCTTGGGGGTACGTTTTTCCTGTCAACTTCCTGAGATCTGTCATTACTTTAGGAATGATGAAGTTGGCCATGGATTGACGGCCTTCCTTTTTCTTACATCCTCCAGTACCTTTGTTAACAAGATATTCAACTTCATTGGTATTGGTATCGCATTGTATACTGTCGCACTTGTCTACGGATGGGCGTCTCAAGACTCCGTCATCAAGCATACTGTCAAATGCAAGTACTGCAGGAAGAGGATCAGTGAGAAGGTAAGATGTTACTCTCTCCTTCGAGGCACGGACTTTTGGTATTGATCGTTGGTATGTAGGCACAACGATGCGTAAACTGTACGAGCTGGCAGGACGGTAGAGAGTAGTGAGATTGATATGATGCGGTGAATATCTTGTGGAGATTTATCTTTCGTGGGATGCGTGAACGGGATGCAAGTTTCCTGTGGGGAAGATAGGAGTCACCGGAAAATCCAGACAGCCACGCATCCATCGTATCGAGCCTCCTACCAGGCTTTCCGCTGCGAGATTTTTCAAGAGGACAGCAAGGAAGAACTTGGAGATGGTTCTGTGCATTTGAGTTACGATATAATAGCTCAATATACAATGATCTAGCTTGCATTTGTATACACTTCTTGCACGCTCGGATCGTCTTGGATTCGACCTAGGAAAAATTACCGTCAGCCTTCATAGAGTGAAAAGCTGCCATGACAATTACCTAGAAAGCTATCCAGCTTCTCAGGAGATCCCACATCCACCATCATGTCCTCTTTGGGATCCCAGACGATATCCAAGCTCTCAAGCTTCATCCCCGAGGATGTAGCTAGAGCGTCCGCGACTGCCTTAGTCTGAGTAGATTCGGCGTAGACGATTATCTTGCCATCGTCTTCAGTTTGTACATCAATTGCCCCTGCCTCTACTGCCCGATCAAATATCTCTTCTTCTCCAATACCCTTGTGTACTTGAAATACGATTTTTCCCTTCCTGTCGAACACGTGGCTCGTAGGCGTCACGGTTCCACCGGCCTCCTTGATAGCCAATTTCATCTCGTTTAGAGTTCGTGCCTTCGAGTCTGTTAAACATTCCACGATTATGGCGACCGATGGTGGAATCATTGCTTCGATGGTAAAGGACTCCAGGGCAGATCCCGTAGCCGAGCGGCCTTGTCCTCTTGCAATAGCATTCTCGATCAAGGCTTTAGGCATTCCTTGCTTTTTGGCGGCGCTGATGACGGCGGCGAGGCGAGGGTTCATCTGAGGATCTGCTCCATATTGTTTTGAGGCGAGCTGGAGCTCATGACTTAGAGTAGAGCGCTGCTTGGTCACGGAAGCCTAGTGGGCTTGGTCAATTGGTTCCTCTGACCATACACCTGTTGTCTGGGTACGTACATCTATTTTAGCCTTATCATGCCTGATCTTGGACCAACGGTTATGTCCAGAGCGCAGGTTGCTCGTCGATGAGAAGCACCGACTTCCCCGCAGTTGGAGAGTCCTGCATACTCTTACACTGATCATGAGCAGCTGCTTACATGATCGCCGCTCCCTTTTCACGGGGAGAAGGGCAAAAATGATCAGCGTCGCGTCCATATGAAATCTCAGCCCTATGCAGCTTTGGAGTCATCGAGCGCCAACTTGAGATGAGACAGGGCCACAGCATTTCTTTGCGCAGAATAACACTTATGTCAACCCCCCAGAACGGCAGTACAGTTCAAATAACCAATGGCAATGCCGAAACATCAGAAAAGGGAGAAATTCCCCTCAAGGTTCGACTCGACGTCCCAAAGTTGCACTCGCTGCCATCAGAGCAACAGGACATCTACCTCTTTACTTTTACGGTCGAGCTCGAGAGTTACGCAAGCTCGCTGGATTACGAGGCAATATGTGTCAAACAGACGAATTTGACTAATGAAACGCTCCAGATCATAAATCTTCCCTCCCCAGTACCCTCGAAGGCTGTCCGAAACAATCTGGGACGATGTTACGCGACCGTGTTGGGCAAAGGAAACAGGAAGATCCTGTTCGAGTCGGTGAATCAGCTTGTCGCTGTGGTCAACGCAGGCAAGGGGGAAAAAGAACTACACAACAAGCATGCCGCCGTTCACTGCCTCGGAGAACTCTACAAAGCCGCTGGGGACAGTGCGATCAATCTCTCGAGTCTGGTGTGCTTAAGCCTACTTCGCCTTTTGAAACCCGCACAAAACCACGCAGGATTGCGGGCAGCCATATTCCGGGCTCTCGGAAAAGTGGTTGGGTCGATTCAGGGCTCAATTGAAGACACAATTGCAAGAGACATCTGGAAAGCTGGAAGAGCCGTAGCTTCGGGAGATAAGGCAGCTTTGGTACAGGCAAGGGCATGCCAATGCCTACAAAATCTGATAGTCTACACGAATTATTTTGAAACGACTGGTGATTTTGAGAGTTTGAAGGCTGCAATCTGGAAAGCTTGTGAAACCTCCACTCCTGCTGCTCGACATGCTGCCGCTTCCTGTCTTGCTTCGGCGCTTGTCAAATCCTATTCCGAGGACATTGCTTCCAAATCGTCCCCGAAAGTCAAGAGACCGAAGAAAGTGAATAGGAATCAGGCTGTTCTGGAGGAGGCAGATGAAGAAATCACGAGGCCAGGGTCTCCGTCCGGGAAGAAGACCGCTATGAAGCTCGAACTCTCTCTTTCAGACATCTTCAGACAGCTCTCTTTCCAGTATCATCGCTCGACTACCAGTAATAGACTCAGAGCAGCTATTGCGCACTGCTACATAAAAGTCCTTGGCGGCTTGAAAGCCTCAATCATCGAGACGAACTATGGTCGGATCATGAATCACCTTATGGCCGAGCTCTTGAGCAATGCATCCGTTACCCACGATCGTTACCGGCTGTTGCTGACGCGAAGATATGTGCAAAAGATCTTGGCGGATTGCATTGGCTCCAGAATCCTTGGTGAGACCGGGCGGCTTAACGCAGCAAGGACTTTAATCAACGATGTACTAAAGAACTACCCTCAAGTCCTGAAAGAAGTACCGGAGCCGTCAAAACACGCTCTCGTTGGCGTTCTCGATGCTCTCGCTTCACTCATCAAGTCATTGGGGACGGCTTTTATTTCCCTTGGCGACAGCTGCAGGGAGGCTCTTGTCCAGGTCTTGCAGCACCCAAGTTATACAGTGCAGATCCATGCTTCTCATTGTCTGCGTGCTTTTGTGATGGCATGCCCACAACAGCTGCTATCTTGTGCTTCCATCTGTATGAATAGTGTCAACAGGGAACTCAATGTCTTGACTACTGGTCGCCAATCTCCTCGACGCTGCGTCGGATACGCCAATGGCCTTGCGGCGGTTCTGAGCATATCGCCGTCACAGCCACTTTATAGCTCACTTGAAATCAGCTCACGCGTTCTATCCACCGCTATCGATTTACTCAAATCAAGCAGTAAAGCTGAGCTACGCGTGGCCGGTACTCAAGTTCAAGTCGCCTGGATCCTTATAGGCGGTCTCATGGCGCTAGGGCCAAATTTTGTCAAGATCCACTTGTCACAATTCCTATTGCTTTGGCGAAATGCGCTGCCAAAGCCGTTGACAAGAGAGAACACTGCGCAGCGGCAGTCTTCAGAGATTACGTATCTGACCCACGTTCGGGAATGTACTTTAGGATCTATACTTTCATTCCTCGAGTTCAATGGTAGACTGATAACGACTGATGCCGCCAAACGGATCGCGACCATGTTGCAGAATACTGTTGAGTATCTGGAAAATTTGCCGCGCAAGAAGCTCATCGACGACGCTTCTCAAAAGCTGTTCTCTTCACTGCAGTTGCAAGACCTGGTTCTCATGGTCCGTCGGAGGGTTCTCCAGTGTTATTCAAGACTGGTCAGCTTCAGTCCGCAAGCCAGCGGCGAAATCCTAACGCAATCTAATCTCTTGACGCTCGCGGTGACGCTGTTGGCAGATCCAGAAAGCTATACACCGGGGACCCTGGGTTCGTCCATTGCAAATGCTGCAGGCACATTTGACAGCATTTGGGAGATCGCAGACAATTCTGGCTTTGGTATTACAGGTCTAATCCGCGGACCACTCATTAAATCACTACCAGGAGAGCACAGGACAGCGCAACATGTTGAGCGGCAACACCGTGGCGATTACCTTTCAGATATTGATGAGGCGGTATGTTTGCTATGCTAATTTTCCTTTCGAATTTGCTTGCTGACAAAGCGTCGGTAGTTGATGGGTCCAATTTGCGGTGCCCAAGAACACGACTCGGTGTGCCTCTACACCAGTTCCGAGGGCCAGGCCGAAAGCCTGCCAGATCCACCGGCGACTGAGGTTGTTAATTCTGCTATCGTCCTCTTCGCCACAGCGTTCCCGCTCCACAGCTCAAGAGTTCAAGAAGGCGTACTAGCGCAACTGGCCACTTTTTTGACATCTACGAGCCTTCATCGAGATCCTGGGAGAAAAGCAGCAGTTGCTGTCAATACTGCCATGGCTCTACTGAGCGCGCTCAAGGTCGCCGTTGGCGAGACCATCGCTGAGCACGGGGATCTCAAGCATCCCACAGTGGAGAAATTCATAGAGGAAATACTAAGAGTATGTCTAGAATCTGGCTCTTCGTCTTGAGCAAAACTGTGTTGACAGCATCCTAGGGCTTGGTGATCGATCAGGATCGTTTCATTAGATCGGTAGCCTACGAGGCCATAGGGAGACTCTGCAACAGTTCCGGAAATACCTTTACTGCGAACGAGGTCAATACGTTGATCGATATGATTGTATCTAATAGAGACCCCAGCGCCCGTGCCGGATGCGCAATGGCGCTTGGGTCTATACACGCTCAAGTCGGAGGAATGGCAGCGGGCTTCCATCTTAAGAAGATTCATGGAGTTTTAATGTCTCTTTGCAGCGACCCGAACCCGATCGTGCATTTCTGCGCAATCGAAGCTCTGTCTGAGGTCGCTGACTCTGCTGGCCTGACCTTTTCGGGATACGTCGCTAGCACATTGGGCCTATTGGCGCAAACATGGACATGTGACAGCCACAACGAGGAGTCAGCTCTGACAGCATCCTCTAACCTGGAACTTGCATGGCCTACCGCTATAGTAATTGCACACAGCATCGATTCTCTTATCAACGTCCTTGGTCCCGATCTTCAAGACATGAGCAAAGCAAGGGAACTAATGTTGATACTTATGAAACAATTTGCAAAAGACGATCTGGCAATTGTCAAAGCGGAGTGCTTACGCGCCTGGGAGCATATATACCTCTATGATTCTGGGCATGTCGATTTGACAATTTATGTGCGCCGTTTGCAAGAGAACCTCGAGTCTGCCGACCGCATCGTTCGGAAGGTGGCTGTAGATGGGCTCTACAATCTCATGCGCAAAGATGCCGAATACATTCTCATTGTTGCCAATGAAGGCTTAGAAGATCAGCTGTGGCTGGCATTGAACGACAACCCAGAAGAGGAAGGTATCCGTAACCTCGTCCATTCTTGGCTTGGCCAGTCAAGCCTGACTGAGGCCGAGAAGTGGGTCTTGCGTTGCCAATATGTTCTAACTAAAGCGGCGAAAGCTCAACCAGAATCCGCTTTAGTAATAGAGCCCAAGTCTGCAGCGCCAGATTTGCAAGATGAGGAAGTAGCTGGATTCGCCTCGGGAGATGGAAAGGACCAGAATGGCGCTCCGGTGCCTGAAGCAACGCAGGAATTGCTGAGATGGCAAACACGAGCCTTTGCGCTGCAATGCTTGAGTGACCTGGCGGCCATGATTGGTAAAGACATGGAATCAGACCCGGAATCAGCAGCCGGCCACGCCTTACAGAATAAGATCGCAGAGGTCATTCGTTTGGCGTTTCTGGCATCAACGGCTTCAGTCGTAGAATTGCAGGTCGGAGGTCTGCAACTGATTGATCAAATCCTGAAGGTAACGATAGTCCGAGGACCCCCAGCTATCAGCGTTACTAAATCGATTAGATATTCGGGACCATGCCAGATCCTGATTTCTCGGAGGCCCTTCTACTTGAGCAGTATCAAGCCCAAGTCAGCTCCGCATTGACACCAGCTTTTGGTGTAGACTCATCCCCTGATCTCGCCTCAGCAGCAGTAGATGTGTGCGCAACCTTTATTGCTACCGGCCTTGTCACTGATGTCGATCGCATGGGCAGGATCCTGAAGCTGCTGGTAACAGCATTAGATAGCTTTACGGGTAAGTCAATGGCTATATTGCGAGACTTGTCGCTAATGAAGAGCAGACGATGCCCAGGACTCTGCAATTGGTGAATTGCGTGGTCTCAGTCCTAATGCACAGACTATGGTCAAAATGGCAGTCCTTTCTGCGTGGGCTGAATTACAAGTCGCCAGTACAGAACAGGACTATCTCGTGAAAGTAATGCAGCCACATGTTGCCAAGCTTACGCCGCTGTGGCTTTCGTCCTTGCAGGAATTTGCGCGCTTGAGATTTGAGCCAGACATATCGAATTCCATGGGGCCAGCCAGACCAGACGAAGGTCTTGATGTGGTATACGCTGCGCTCAATCGGCAGACACTACTCAAGGTAGGCCGATATACATCCAATTGCTCATGGACTGTTTGCTGATGAATGAGAAAGTTCTACCAAGATTCATGGCTCAAGCTCGTTGATGCTATTGCCAGTCTGATTGACCAGGACAGTGACTTTGTCTTTGACGCGCTGGATGGCAAATCAAGCACTTCCAAGACCAACGGCAATGTTGCGACGAAGCATGACATAGACTATCGCGACGAACCCGCTGCCTTCTTCTTTGTCCTTTTCGGCATAGTGATCGAAGCATTGACCACCAGGCCTGGTAGCGTTTCAGAAGTCCAGACTCTAGAGGTTCTTTCGGCGCTCAAAAGGATACTTCGGCCATCCGTCTCTGGCAATGCGATCTTCCAAGACACTGTGTTTGCGGAGACTATGGAGCTCTTCGATCGACTGGCCCTTACCGAAACTCTCGATGTCCAACTTGTCATTATCGATATTGCGAGGAACATGTGTCTCACGCATCCATCTGCGAGAGGGGAAGATAATGAAGGAGAGCATCTTTCAGAAGACATCGAGCAGCTTTTTGAGTTGACCAGAATCATCGTCCTCGTTCTTGCAGGCGTCCTGCCCAATCTCGCAGAGCGCAACCCTTCCATCAGGCCACAGCTCCCCGATGATGCGGTGTCGGTGATCCAGACGTCTCTAGAAGCCCTGGTAGATGCGTCGGAGATATTTCCCTCCATCATCAAAGCCGATCTCCACGCCAGCATCCTTCACATCTTTGCCACTATCCTCAGCACCGGCGCCTGCCAGGCTAACGTGGTGCCCCAGGCCTTTCCGATTTTCAAACGTTTCCTGCAAACTATTGCCACCGCTTCTACATCAGCAGCCAGCTCTGATCTGATCCGTGGCTGTCTCCATCGATTCCTCTCAATTCTCTCACACGCTCAACGTCGCGAATCGGAAACCTCGCTTGCATGCGCCAAGAATACCTTTCTCGCCTGTACCATACTCCTCACCAACGCCTCTCGTTCTCTGGCCCCCAACGATCGTCTCATCATACGGACTTTAGAGGAAATGCTCGACTGCCTCCAGGACCTCGGCCTCGCCAAGGTCGTCGCAAGCTGCCTCCGCTCTCTTCTAATGGTCAGCCCCAAAAGCGAGACGGACGAGTCAGTCGCACGATACCTCTTCCCCCACCTTTTACGCTTCACAGCCGACACGGAGCTACCAGATCCGGAGAACGCACGATCGCTCACCGCGCACGCCCTCACGTCCTTCGTCACGACTACGTCCGGCAACGCCTCCTCGGCCGCGATGAGCGTCGTCATCCCGACGCTCCTCGCCCGCGCCTCCGCCGACGGCAAAGCCGTCTACCTCGAAACGTCGAAACGACTCCTCGAACTGGCCGGTGGCAACCTGACGCCTGTCTTCAGGGGCGTGGTGGCCAAGATGGGCGCGGGGCAGAGAACGTTCATGGAGGCGGTCATCCGGGAAGGTGGCGGGGCGGGGAGGGGCGCGGGCGCGAACCGGGAGAGCGCTGGGGAGGCGGAGCCCAGTATTGCGCTCAAGTTGAATTTTGGAGCAAGATGATTTGGCGGATGGAGCTGGTTTGGTTCGGGGAATGGCATCTTGCTGTGTGCTGTGTGTTGTGTGCTGTGTACGGTCCATGTGGGCATTCTTAGCGAAGCATTAGTGTGCGGAGTCAGGTGCCATTGGACTGCCATTGCTGGGAATAGCTTCTCGTTAAAAGAAGGGGGTATATGCGCTGCCAAATCCATCCGAGAGTCTGTGACCTCTTCCCGTCCGTCCCCAATCATCTACCCCAAAGAAACATACCCCACGTTCTCGCTCTTGTCCCCCATGCCCCCCTTCTCCTCCCCCCCCGTCTGCGTCCCCATCTCCCGACTCGGCACCGTGAACCCCGCGCCCGTCCCCGCCCCCGAACCCTGCGCCCCACCCTCCTTCCTCCTCGCCTCAACGTCCCTCTCGTGCATCTTGTAGCTCCCGTACCGCAAACTGCCCAGGATCAGCACGGCCATGAGGCCGATCGCCATGGCCGCCCGGCGCGTCAGCACCCACCGCAGCCCCTCCACCTCGCTCTTCTGCTCGCTGCCGAGCACGACGCTGATTTTGTAGTTGAGCTCGCTGATCTCGCCGTCGCGCGTCTGGCTCTGCATGCGCACGGCCATGCGGCGGTCGTTGAGCATGCCGCGGAGGTCGTCTTTGAGGCTCAGGGTTTCTTGGGAGACGCGCTGGGAGAGGATGTCGTAGGTGTGTTGGAGGTGGGAGAGTTGGGTGCGGGTGTGGGTGGAGGAGGATTTGCGCGTGTTGAGGATCTCGGTGCGGAGTTCGGAGCAGGCGGCGCGGAAGAGGTAGGTTTCCTTTTTGCAGAGGGGGGGGGTCAGTGGGGGTGTGGGGTGTGGGTGGATGGATGTGGAGAAGGTAGTTGTGGGAGGGAAGGGGGGAGGAAGAAGGGGACAGTACATTTTCGACATCAGATCTCGAAATAAGCCCTTCCTTTGCAACATCAAGGTTTATCGCCAACAGGCCTCTTACTGCCTTCATGATCGTCACGCTCTGCTCCTCGCTGAACCCGCCCCCTTCGAGATCCTTGACGAGGGTAAACGTGTCGAAATGATGCACGTAAGGCGGCGCGTGGAGATGCGGCGCTTTGTGCTCTTCCGGTTTCTCGACCGCAGGCGCACCCATCTGGAGGACCGTTTCGAGTGGTTTGGCGGTGCGGGCTTTGTTGTCGCTGAAGGGTTCGGGGGACGGTTGTTTGGGGTTGGGTTCGGAGGCGTCGAGTTCGCTGGCGCGGGTGGAGGGGTCGCGCATCGTGGTTGTAATGGCGGCGTCGCGGGAACTATCTGCTTTGTCTTTGCTCGTGTCTTTGAGTTCTGATGTTGCTTTTCTCTCGGGTTCTTTTGATGGAGGGGGTTCTGTTTTCTTTTGCTCAGACTTATCGTCACCTTTGACTTCTTTTTTGATGGCGCCGGCTAACGTTTCCTCTCCTTGGGGTTTCGAGGGCATGCCGGGGGGCAGTTGGGGTTCGGCGGCGGTGCCATAGCGCTGGGCGTAGGTTTCTTGTCTGTGGGGTCGTGTGGTGCTTATGCTTGCTTTTTGGAAAGGCTGTTGGGAGGCATGTAGGGGATTGAAGGTGAGACGTGCCTTCTGAACTCGTGTTGGATTGAAGAGGTGAGGGTAGAGGAAGGTCAGGCGTGGGATAGACATCTCGATGGGTCTCAGTTTGAGAGGTGAAGACAAGAATCACCGAATCAAGGGCTGCGGTAGAGACATATTCCTTAGTGGTAAAAATGGAGAAGCTCATAAGGTAGCGGAGTCTGCCGCTCGGCCGTCAGCCCTATCAGAAACTTGTCTGCGGAATAAGGTACCTTAGACTCAGTAGACAGTAGACTGAGGCCCTAATACGAGGCATCTCTAAATCATCATCATCGTCGGCATTATTACTGTTCTTATTATTGATATTGTCATTGTTTGATATAGTCTCAATATTATAATTCCAATTGTTGTGACGTAAGCAGGAGGAACGTTGCGATCGCTAGACCAGATACTGGGCTCCTTTTCTTGCCTTTCGGGTGGTGAGTTCTTCAGACCACTGACCCTTCGGCACGTCAATATCCAAGGCAAGCTGCGACATAACTTTCATAGAGAAGGCATCTGTCAGCCTCTTCCTGAATTACGGTATCTCCTCCTTTCCCTCCCCTCCCATCCGGCGATGGCAACTCGCCTATCAATAAGCTCGACGTCGAAGTCCAGAAATCACTTAGCGACCGTAGTAGCAATTTCCAATACAAGGACAAGGAGGGGCCGCCGATCGGCCCATTTGCCATGTTCGCGTAAGACTTTGTCTGTTGAGATTCTCTTCCTATCAGATAGCAGGGATAAGCGGGAAGATATCTCCATCTAAACACAACACAAAACGCGCTGAACTGTGAGCAAGAAAAGCTACACCCTCGCCCTCTTCCAGTCTCACGCAGCGTACCGATCCCGACACGTTTTCTGGAGCCCTCCTCGCCCCTCCTCACACCTCCACTTAACAATGACGTCCAAAAATGGCGCTTGCGCGCAAGAGCGCGGCGAGTAGATGTACTTTAAGCCAACATCGAAAGGATTTGCTGACTTCAGGATGCCCCGGTAATTCCAAGTAATTACTCGGGGGTACGTACGAGGGGCGTTAACAGCATTGTTTCCCCAGTATGCGCTCTTGTTCTGGCCAACATCCGACGTCAATAGCAGCTAACACTGTGCGATTCAAGAAGTGTCCCACTGCCATATTCCAGATTTCCTGACATCACAGCATGACAAGAACGAACGCTATAAGTCTTTTAAACCTTCTTTTATGATCCCATGATTTGGGAGAATCTTTCAAATCTGTATTCGTGTTCCTATTCGCGATTGGCTTCCTGCATATTTGCGTCACAGAGCCGCTGAGATTGGATTGCCTCTGGAAAATGTGAACTCGTTGGTGTCAGAAGTGTCAGACTGCGAAGACCGCCACGGTTGTCTTCCGAAGCGTTACCCACGGTGAAACGAGAAGCGATCGCTGATTTACGATATCAAATAGTAGACCGAAAGTCGAATTTGACAGGTCTTCCGATACCCTGAGTGCTCGGGCAGCAGCACCAACCCTGTGGGAACGGAATCACCTCATCTGGTTGTCCGAGAAGGATCCATATCACTGTTAGACTTTCATATGGTTGTGCGCAAAATGAGGCAGTTCGGGGTAGAGATATACCACCACCAGTTTTGCCATATCCGAGGAAGTCATATCCAATCGAGTACTTTCGGATCCCCAAGAAGAGCATCCCAATCCACGTCCAGATTTCCTGGATCTATCAGACCGTAAGCGTTTCCAGTGCCGAGCCCGCTCGAGTCTGTTTCAGTATTCAGAGCCTCAGCGAGTCCATCTCCCACCACGCGCGGCCGACCAGCCCTGCTATTGTTTAAGCCATCAATCTCGATTCTTTCCGGCTCTAGGACCGCACTTCGACCCGACGGTCCTGACGTAGCTAGGCCGTTCTCGTTGGTCCGACAGACATCACTGAGTGCGTCTTTCAAGGCCTTGACGTCACGCTCCTTCCGATTCTGCGACAGTCGGATCAACATGGTGGCATTCTGCACGGCTTCGCGAGTAAGATGGGTGTTGAATACCGCTGCAACCGCTTCAAGGGTATGCAGGGCTCGTGACACTTTGCCCAGTGACTTCGGGGTGTCAAGGGAGAGGAGGATAAGTGTGAAGTGGAAGGGTATGGAGATGAGCGACCACCACGGGCTTACAGACGAAGCGCCTTCTGAAAGAGGAGACGATGGTGACGACTTGGCTAAGTAATTGCGTATTGCCTCCAAAGCCTCCGAGCCTATTGACAAAAGACGTGCTATCGTTGGGTCTGTATCTGATGCTGTGAATGCGATTGATGTGCGCATAGCTCGGAGATGACGGTACACTGCGAACGCAAGATCTGCACGGAAGAGCGACGCAGGAATTTCAGAGGCGGTCAATTGCCCAATCGATTCGAGCATGGATTTAGTTTGTTTGATATCGGAATCCTCGTCGCATGTTTGCGAGTTATCGGGAATTATTTCTGCGAGTTGGAGGTAGTCTCTCGTCGCGTCGCTGACGAGATCATTCACCCTGGCACAGCTAATTCTATTGATAATGATTCTGGGCCGAGAATACTCGTAGGAAAACATTGCATTGATAGCTCTACCAACCCAAAAGACCTTACGCTGATGAATGGATTGTGCTTGATCAATGTTTGTGCTATTCGAGGATGGGTAGATAAGAGCAATGGAGGAAGGATCACGTTGAATGCCTGATGCTTCAATCAGATGCATCGTGATGTTACTAGCCATCCACGACGCATGAGGGCGCGACGTCGATCGGAGGTATAGTGCACGCAGGATCCAAGCTGCGATGAGGTCGACGGTTGGAGGCTTCGTAAGTGTGACGCTCTCTAATCTTTCTTTCGCGAGATTTGTGAGAGCGGCTTCCATGCCATTGTCAGTCTTCTGGGAGACAAAGTAGCCCAATGCTACGACCCCGCATATCACTGCATCGAAGTTCATCAGTTCCTCGGTAGGACTGCCTTTCCATCGTAGTGAAGCGCGGCGTATGAAGTCCTGTTGGTTCAAGAAATTAAACGCTGGATGCACCACCACAAAGTAGTCATTGCAGTAGATAAGCACGTCATCCAGGGAGATGAAGTGTGTGATGTCGAGCGCATTCAGTACAGGCTCGGATCTGATACCAAGATTCCATGCGAACGAATGCAACCGTGGGGCTGTGTTCGCACCAAACTGAATCCCAAGCAGCCTGGGAAAGGCGATTGCGGAACTGGCATCGAAATATCGAGCCTTTTCAGGATCCAAGATGCTATGATCCACACTCTCTGTTTCTCCTAGGCCAGTGGTTCCAGTCACTTTGGGTGTTGCCTTGTCGACGGCAATATGAACGACGCTATCACCGCCCCCCACCACGTTTGTGACACTGGATCCCTTCCCTTGCTGATAGTGACAGTCGTATTTGAAGCGCGCACATTTTGAGCATGGCCTCTCGCCATCGCATTTCCTTTTCAGCCGTCGGCAGGGTAGACAGGCTTTGATGGTCCGCTGCCTTTTGCGGGAGTCCGGATCCGACATAATACTTGAAGATATTACCAATTGAGAACCAAGAGTCATCCAGCAGCAAATTGGAGACCGACTCTGATGACTTGATGACGCGTTCTATCTCCGCTGTCCTGGACGAGCCGTGAAACTCGGGTTGTCTGGGAGAGGATTTAGGAGGGCTCACATTGTTGCAGGGGTCCGGTGATCCTCGGATATCATCGGGCGGACTGCGGAGCAAGCGGCAAGCGGACCGGTCTCGGCAATAGCAGCATTGATTGAACCCAGTTGCCGCCCAAATCATGAGGCGATGCGATGGACCAAGCGGACCCTTCTCGGAGCACCACTTGCGGGTATAATGACAGTTCCATGGCCGCCTCCATGCCTTCCCTTCTGCTCTGCGATTTCGATGCTATCGCTATATGCACGTTCCTTAGCCAGGTAGATTTCATATACGAACCAGTCCAGCTCGTCCGGTCTACCAGTACTCTACCATTCTTCACTCTTACCATTTCTGCGAAAGATTTGATTGGTACCGAATCTACAGGGCAATACTCGATTTGCTACGAAGTACTATCTTGCCACAAGTGAGACTGTGAATTTGAAGTGGGCCTCGGTACTCGGCTGCATGCTTCCTGGCCATGCAGGACCGCATGCAGGGCCATGCAGGCTCGCTATTGGCGATGGCCTAATACGTGTTTCTCGGACGTTCGTCATGGGACGATATTTTGCAGAGTCAAATGGATGCCCATGTTATTTGGCCATTCGAACGAGACCGTTTGACTGCTCAGGCCATTTGGCTATGTCTATGGCCGTCCCATTGTGTAATTGCTTTCCATTCGTGTGCACTATTTCAGAGCAACTGCATTTCTTTGTCCCGCCCGCCCACACCTGGATTGCTTCGTTGTTACACCAGGTCTATGCCACATAAGCATGGGATGATGGGAGATATCTAGCGCTAGGGCACGAGAATGTGCCTGTCGAGGCCTCTATTTGCATGCCGCCTTGGCGTTGGAGACGCTCAATCACGATTCACTACATTTGTATGCCGTCATTTGTGCTTGTGATGTGGCTTAGTGGGCTAAATGGTACGAGGAAATCAAGTGCATATATATTCGACAGTACCCATGAAGTAAAATTACATGAAGACTTCCTCTCTGCTTGGATCTCAATCTTCTCTAAAACACAACCACGAATTTCTTCCCTCCTTGACCGCTCCTTATCCTTTCGTACGCATCAACTGCATCGTCAATCCTGATCGTCTCCAGTTCCGTGTCTTTTGCAGCCTGAAGACTCCCATTCTCGAATCCCGCCGTAATCTCTTTCAAGTCTGCCGCAGTTTCGGGCAGCTCCGCCAAAACCGAATTGCAACCTATGATAACTTTCTCTTCTCGATAAACCTGTCTCAAGTCGAACGTGAAATCTGTCGAGCCTTTTCTTGGGGCTGAGATATACGCAAGACGGCCGCGTGGCGCCAGACAGAGCAGGGCGGCGTTCATCAGTGCCGGTGATCCTATCGTGTCAACTACAACATCCGGGCCCTTACCACCGGTCAGCCTCTTCGCAGCTTTCAATTCCGGATCCGTTGCAAGGTTCACATCCGCAGTATCTCGTCGGGCAGCGGTAAGTACTCTACAGCTCTGACTCCGAGCTAGTTGACAAGCAGCGGAACCAACAGCACCTGACGCGCCGAGGACCAGGACAACGTCTGTGGGCTGAAGCATAGCACGGCGAAGCGCAAGCGCAGCTGTTGTAAATGGCACGCCTACAGTAGCGGCCTGTGCAAAACTCAGGCTGGAAGGCTTGGGTGTGATGGAGTTGGACGGGACGACACAGTATTCCGCGTGTGTACCATCGACGGAGAACCCCAAGGAATTTCCGCTAGTCCCATAGACTTCTTGGTCTATGAATTCCGCGGGTCCAGCTTCAACGATGCCAGCGTAGTCCCGACCGGGAACGCGAGGGAATGCTGTATGAGGGAAGCTGCCGCTGGCGTTGAGGATGTCGCTTGGATTGATGCTGGCCGCTTGAATCTTGACGAGGACACAATTTGGTGGAAGAGTCGGCTTGGGTAAAGTGGCGAGAGCCAGGGAGGGTTCCAATTCTTTGCTAGCAGTCAAGTGCAAAGCTCGCATTACAGGTTGAGCCATTGTGGTCAAGTGGGATGGACAGTCAGCCTTATAATTATAAGGGAAATCTTGACTGAGTCTCGTCGACCTGGTACGAGTATGAGTGGGAACTGAAAAGCAGTGATGTCACGGTCTGATATGACAGAGTGACTTCAAACTTACCTTCGCAGCCATGAGGAGGAGCAGCCCTTTTAATTACTTGCATTAGATTGGCCTCTTGGGCACAAAATGTTCGGGGTATGGTGCCAGGTGGATGATCAATATACAGATCTCTGATCGGGCAATGGAGCGGAGCGGAGCGGATCGGATGGTGGGGTTGGTGCTTCCATATACTGTTGTAAGTACGGTACTCTGCGACTCTAGGTACCGCTTACCTTAGTAAGCAGGTACCTAGTCAGTGCAGCATGTGCAGCATTTACTTAGATACGACCGCTCAAGTCGATTGTAGTACGTCGTGATAATAATCACTTACGAGTACAACATTAATCACGGCCGACTTCCGTTCCGACATTCGCTTAATCCCGCCTACACTCAGCGTTCTCTTCTTGGGCAGGTAAGCTGCACCAAATCACCAGATAAGATTCTCATTACTGCTGCGGTGTAATGGCGGAGCGGGCTCGACAGTGCGTCATCAGCTGCGTTGGTGGACGGGTTACAATGTGTGCGCAGGTTCCGGGCAGGGACCTGCTTCGTAATAACCACCCTCTCATATATAATATCAACAGACCTCTCATCGAAAATGCACACCCATTTCACCATCCTGAAGTCGACGATATACCAGAGATCATTCCATACGTCAACTCGAATTCAGGCTTCGTGAACCACCTCCCAAGCCCGACCGCCCAATATCTCTTCCCAATTCGTAGAACTTGCCTGGCACAACATCAACAGACTCATCGAACCTGATGATGAAGAGACCAATCACCAACCTGTCCGCCGACAGCCCCAATCGTCCTCCAATATCCCTACTTCACGAAACTGCCTTTGTCGCCATGGTCTGTTCGGCACAGCTTCTCACGCAAGCCTGCCTGGCGCAGTCCATCACCCCTCTCCACATCATCGGCGGCAGCTTTGGAATATCAAATCCTGCACTCCTGAGCTGGATGCCAGCAGCATACAGTCTGACGGTAGGAACATTTATCCTTCCCTCGGGACGCTTGGGTGATCTGTTTGGCCACCGGAGAGTCTTCATCATAGGATACCTGTGGCTCGCGCTTTGGTCGCTGATTGCCGGCTTCAGCGTCTATTCAGGCGTCATCCTATTCGATATAGCAAGAGCATTTCAGGGCATTGGGCCCGCTCTTTTGCTGCCTAATGCGATTGCTATTCTTGGTCAAACGTATCCTCCCGGGCGAAGGAAGGATATGGTTTTTAGTATCTTCGGATCCACGGCACCAGGCGGTTTCCTGATTGGTGCACTGTTTTCAGCTTTGTTCGCACAGTTGGCCTGGTGGCCGTGGACGTATTTTACCACTGCAATCGTAACTGCATGCCTTGCTGGCGCATCCTTCCTCATCATCCCATCCGATTCAGTCGCGGACGCTACGCAACCCGGCATTTCACTTTTCCAACGCCTTGACATCTTCGGCATTCTTACTGGAGTCTCTGGGCTCGTGTTGATCAACTTTGCATGGAACCAAGGACCAATCGTCGGATGGCCTACCGTATATGTCTATATCCTGCTTATAGTCGGTTTTCTCTTCATCTTAGCCTTTTTCTTTATTGAGACAAAAGCATCGTGCCCGATACTGCCAATACATTCGCTATCTCTCGAGACCGGATTTGTCCTCGCCTGCGTCGCCGCCGGCTGGTCTGCGTTCGGCATCTGGTTGTACTATCTTTGGCAATTCATGGAGGTGTTGCGTCAAGAGACCCCACTTCAAGCTACAGCATACTTTGTGCCCGTCGCTATCTCTGGTCTGTGCGCCGCGCTGACTACAGGGAAGCTGTTGAGTTTTGTCCGTCCTGGCTTTGTGATGCTCATATCAATGACGGCTTTCACTTCAGGAACCGTTGTAATGGCAACGGCTCCGGTTGACCGCATATACTGGGCGGGAATATTCATTTCCTGTATCATTATGCCCTGGGGAATGGTATGTGACTCCGCCACTGCAAGCTTTACCAAACCACTGACGAACTGGCCCACAGGACATGTCATTCCCCTCCGGCTGTATTATCCTGAGTAATAACATGGCTCAAGAGCACCAAGGCATTGCCGCATCACTCGTCAATACTGCTGTCAATTACTCAATCTCCATTGGGCTTGGTATGGCCGGTACCGTGCAAGGCCATGTGAGCAAAGGCGGGCTTGACGTCCTGAAAGGGTATCGTGGAGCGTGGTATCTTGGCGTAGGCCTAGGGGCTCTTGGCATGGCAGTCTCTGTTTGTTTCATTCTGTTTGGTGGTAGGCCTGGGGATAAGAACGGTGCGGCGCACCGTTCTAGCTCGGCTACCGAAGAAGAGCTCCAAAACGGGGTTTAGACCTTGTGACGCTTGACAATGTCTTCTGAATCTTTATCGCATGAAAGGTGTGAGGTTAAACATGCAATCGGACGCCCCCGATGTCCGCAGTACCTATATCTCGTTCGTGCGTGATTTGCTAAAATGATGTTTGTAAGGACTTCAACGATAAGCCAGACGACCCGGGAACTTCTGTCATATCACCTGCAACGGGCCAGATTCCCATCTCCCACGTCCAACAAACGCAAAGAGTCACGAGCGCCGCGCAGCCACCGCGAGCCAGCTTTTGCCACCGAGAACGCCATCCAGTACCGCCCATTCAACAAAGCCTTGCCGAATCGCATGTCCCTTCTGACTAAGTGCATTCCAATAGCAGAATCTGCCAGCGTGCTGAGTATGCTTAATCAGACCGCGCCGCCCTCGCCTTGATCCATACAAATCCTAGCCTGGCTTCTTAAACCCGCTACCCAGCCCTGCCGCTTTGGAATATTGCCAATTCTTGATACACCGGCGACGGAGTTCCAGATAGAGAGATTTCGCTCTTCGATATTCGTTTTCGAAGTAGTCCCATTATCAATGACACGGTTCTTAGATACGATACCGGAATTCTACGTATAGACGGCAGTCTCTTCTGGCAGCTTGCCGGTCATGTTCAATACTGCCGTATCAATCCTACCACCGGTATTGTGGAAGTCAGGGACAGCGAATATTAGTAGAAGCTAACAGTGAACAAAATCTGTCACAGGGAGATATTTTACGAATAGCGCGCCATCGTTTCAGTCTTTCTGGGGGAGGTGTGTTTGATGTCACGATTCCTATTTCACTTTAGGCTTGTTAACTTTCGGCTTTTCTCGTGCAAGCGTATCAGATAGGGCGAACGACGCTTGCAATCATTCATGTCCCATCTCTATGGCATAAGCAAGGGACAGAAGAGTCAATACCAAAAAGGGTCTTTCGATAATCATCTTAGATTAAGACGTTACCTCTCATTTTCTGCTTTTAGCGATCTTGGAAGTTACAGCCTCTAGTAGGTATAGGAAGCTAACCAAAGCAAACCTGTCGGGCTCGAATCCGGTAACACCACGTCCACCCTGACTCTCTGAGCCGTTGCTGGAAACGGTGCCAGACATACACTCGAGCATCGTATACAGTAGTTGTGGCCATCAGCCACCGTGCGCCACAACCCACTATACGTCTGCGCTTGCATTACCATACTGGGAGCAAACAAGCTCGTCCTTTGGTCGACAGATGTGACCAACGCTTCAACTGCTAAGTGGCTTCCACTGTTGTTGTAAAGCGCAGGGTTGAAACCTGCCGTGACAACTCCCGAAGAGACAAGGTTCTCCCCATTCTCACTGGAAGACGTGTGGCCAATGTGCACGAAATGGTCTGTGGAAACACAATATGCCTGGCGTGGGGTACCTTCGCCCCCACCTGTACCTCCAACGCATATCTCGCCCATTGCGCAATTTCCGTAGCTAACGTACGTACGTTGAGGAGAGTCCGTCTGGCTCGCTTGTGGTGGCTCCTGGCAGAGTGCCCCAAATTCTTGTGCGGATTCTTCGTGCCGGCACCAGGAGCTGGACGTGCCTGCGTCGGTCGTTGGGCATTTTTGGATGGGGACGGAGGTGGAGGAGCGTCGTTGGATAGAGAGAGGGGTATGGGAGTGGAGGATTGGGATGGAGGTCGAAAGGTCCGTGCCGTTGGAGGAATGGATGGTGATATGGACGGGGGAGAAGAGACTGCAAATGATGATCGTTAGCATATTTGCTGACTTTGGTAATTTTTGGGCTATCGCGCAGAACTTGGGTGTTGTGAAGGCTCGCTAGGTCACTATAGATGTGCCATACCTAGAGCTGCTGGCTACATGACTACTTATGCAAACACCCGACGTCAACGGGATCCCCAGCCAGCTTCCAAGCCTCATCGCGAGCATTTTTGACACCTAGGCAAGCAGACGTAAGTATGATATCCAGCGCAATGGTGGTTGATTTCAATTCAAGGGGCTTTGGGTAATTGACGGAACTGTGCGAGCCATTCACTCTTTAACCATAGTAGCAATCCGATTTGTTTGCAGACGCGACCGTCTTTCCGTATAGCCTGGCTAACAGAAAGCAGATCGGATCAGGCGTCGAAAGACAGCACGCGACATGCGCAGACGCGTGATGGGTTTTTGCGATTGGCAACTGATCGTACGAAGAGACACCGTGAGTGTCCGAGGCTTGAAGCAGTGGATACGTACCATTTGCCCTCGCGGTTTGATCCTCCCGCTTCCCGATCAGCAAGGAAAGAAAGAATCGGAGGAGGGAATTTCCGGAGCAAAATACTTGCCAGAATTGAAAGACCGAAAGACTATCATCAAGGCTCAACAAATCACCGCTTCACACCCTGCTCTCTTGGAAGGGGACAGAAGCAGTAGGTGAAGGGCAGTTGTCGGGCCTGCGGTAGTATAACCTTACTGGAAGCGCAAATAGAGACATGGTGCCAGAAAATTATGTAAGGGAATGGCGCAAACGTCATGCATGGCAATGCATAGCAGGAAGATCGAGTTTTTCAGGACTGAATAGGCACTTCCCCAGACTGACATTCTAGTGAAGTGACATTGAATTCTGTGGTTCAAACAATCTTTCCTTGAGATCAAATCACTTCGTTCCGATCAGAAGCCACCAAAGTGTGTCGCAATAAGACTCAGGAAGCCAACCACGGCGAGGATCATATTCTCGTATGGGACTCAGGGTAGCACACTGGTCTCTGCTTCAGTAAGCTTATGCATTGAATCGGGGATTGAGTCGAAGCATCGTGGGCCGGGTCTCTCGCAACTCTTTGCGTGAGGACCGGCAGAGTAGATGCTGGAGTCCAATCTCGCGGGCATTTTCCGTCTGGTGACATTTGAAACAACAAGGGTCAGGGTGAAGGCATTGATGATGAGCCAGCTCTGTATCAGACTGTGACCAGAGCATGCTAAGGGACGAGCTCGGTGCGTGGTACGAGGACCTCCATTGCCACTTTTTGCAATGAATACGGTGGACGTCCCTTGCGCATTTTTATTCCCTTTCATGCTCGGACAGAATGCGCATTTTTAGAGTACGACAGTGCGCATAGATGAAGACAATTCCTGTCTGAATTGCTACAAAGCTGTCACATATCCATTACTCCCTCATCTCGTTGGAAATACTGCAGCACCTGTGTTGTAGCTCCTCCGTGGCAGACTTGGCTACATATGTAGGTAGCTCGCACACCATCCTTCGACCTTCATAGATAATCAGTCTTCCTTCCATAACTCTCAACACACCGTATGAAAGTAGCTTAAGTAAGCAAACTGAGGCCTCGGGCGGAAGCCCCAATCTATTATGGGCCTAGCACCCGGCCCTGGAGGTCAGCAACCGTCAGCTGAGGGCAACATCATCAGCACAACAGTCCCATTTATCCTCCTTTCATTGCCCGCCCATCTTGGCTTTCTCACATGCTGGGTATCGCAAGATATCAGCTAGAGAGCAGTCTTGGAGATGGAATAATTCTCAGCACCCTCCGACCAGCCGCCCCAATATTAGCTATTTCAGTTTTGTATCATGTCAGATCACTGCCCCTCCAGCAGATGCACGATCATGGAAGGGCTTTGGTTGCTTTTAGCCGTGGCTATCTCATATAGTAGATCGGTCTCAGCTCTACCTACCGTTTCTTCAAGTGCTCCAAGTGCTGCTGCAACCTCTGTCCCCGCGGCATCACATGCTGGTACAATAATTGGCATCATAATTCCCATCCTGTTTGGCATCTTTGCCTTGGCGATTGTCTCATTTCTAGTACTGAGGAGACGCTCGGTAGCTGCAGGAAATCATTCGACAAGTATTACTCATTCTAAGGAGATAATACAATTGGATTCCTCCTCGAAATCCCAAGTCCGGCATACCGCCCCCAGTGAGTTCGGTAAATCGAAGCGTGGTTTCATGGCCAAAGCTCAAGATGTTAGCAAATTCACTGAGTTTGTGAGTTTATATGGCGAGGATGGTATACTTCTGCGTGAACTATTGATGCTAGCCTCAATAAGATACCTCCCAAGCATTCGAAGCTTGAGGACAGAAAATGCATCTTCAGAAGGAAACGACAATTTGGCGGAAGCCTCGAAGGACATGACTTTCATGCACTCCTTCGCACTCAACACAACTCGGCCGAGTAGACTGGTCGCACTGCGAGACGATCTCGTGTTACAGGGCTTTATTACTCTTCGTGAACCAAGTGGCCAAGCTACTAGAAACCAAGGAGCCTGGGCCGCAGGTCGCCAGGTGTGGGTTGCCCGTGCAAAGCGGGACGAGCTCAACGGTACCGAACAAAGTAGTTTCTATGTGGATTTGATACGCATCTTTGATGAGATACCAGACGAAGGCATCCCGAGCATACGAACACGCCGGATGGAATTGTTCTACAACCATGCACGGTTGGTGTGCGATTTCCTCAGTCGAAAAGCGTTGAGAACTCCAACACGTAGTATAACCGGACTGGGAATTAGCCAGGATTTCAGGCAGAAGTTGATTCATCTGATGATGAACCTGCTTACAAACCGCCACCAGGCCTGCGATGGAAAGGTGATAAAGGATCTGTCAGCTCTAATGGTCGACTCAGATATAGACCCTACCTTGCACCCACGGTCATACGTTATGTGGGAGTGGGCCAAAATGAAACAGGAATTCGGGTCTGGCATCGAAACTTCTTCCCGGGCAGTCAAAAATATCGTGCATTTCAAGGAATCTCCTCAATGGCCGCAGAGCACTGTTGGCTTTTTGTTAGCCGACGCGATCCAAGAACTCGAGACTCTACAGAACTCGGACGCGCTGGTCCACGTTCTGAAGTTGAGTGACGAGTGGTGCGACATGGTCTACCAGTCACAAGACCACGAGGCCATGTCAGCTTTATGCATTCTTCTCCCACAAATGCAACTTTGGGATAAGCTGGCACGCATGCCCGAAGCGTACCACCTGGAGTGCGGTTATCATCTCTCCCGTCTAGGGTATCCTGGACTCGCCGAGCGTTTTCTTGTATCTGGCTTCTCCGCGTGTGAGTCTCGTATTCTTGGCAAATATTGGAGATATCAAATCGAATTGCTGTCAGTGATTATGCGATTGGGCCGGTGGCAGGAAGCAGAAGACAAGCTTCAGAGCTCATTCCAGTTCGCGGTCAAGGAGTATAATAACGCGACCTCTGACGGCGGCTTTGACAAGTGGCAGCTGTCTGGAGATTATGGGGAATTCAAGCTATCCATAAATTGCTTACTGGCTGATTGTTTCATGGCCAAGGGACACTTTCGACAGGCGGAGCACCTGCTGAGAGCTCCTCTCGACGGAATTCAGGGCATGCGAGATCAATATATCAAAGCAATGCGCGTGGCAGCGCAGTCTCGACTACTTCATGCTCAATTACAACTTGGTTCTTTACCTTCAGTGGCGGCGACGGCACTCCAGCAATGCAGAGATGTAATTGAGCACAATGATTTCTCGCTAGACAGTGGGACAATGCGCTGGGTGGTGGATGAATTATTGACTTGCACCAGTGAGCTCGTAGATGCCGGAATGTTATCCGAGGCACAGGAGATCATTGAAATCTTAGCAGCCGCTGACGACAGGATCACCACTCTGCTAGCAGAAGAGGTGCGCGTCTACATTCGACGTAAACAACGGACCGTGTTACGGCTGAAGACCTCTAAGAGGTCATCGTTACTGTCTGAGCCAGCTCCAGACGACACTATTCGTTCATCATTAAAACACCCGAGCCGGATGGAAGAACCTGCTGAAATTCCACTGCATCTGGAGATGCCCAAAGCAGCGGTGACTGATTCTAAAGACATGGCGGTCAATCAAAGTCCAATATGGCTACAAGAACATGCGTCTGAATCATCTAAAATAGCACAAGGTCCGTCGCCGAAGCAACGCCCGGCTATGACATTAGCCAAAGCCCCCGCAGAACAACGACATAAGGGTCAAAAGACATTATCTTTGACCAAGTTGCAAAAATCACTCATACTGCGCCTCTCCCGCCTCCCCCTTACACCAAAGACGACGCCAGGTCTCTCCAGATATCCATCACAAGCCCATCAGTCAGTAACGATTGAGCCGCGCAACTATCACCTACCCAGTTCCTCTATATCAGCGATTGAGCCGAGCGACTTCCCGTCTATTCCGTTTCCCTTGATAGCGGAGCAAGTTCAGATACTACCATAGAATGCCTGCCTGAATTTGCGTTATCTATCGTGGCCAATACCTATTGAAGTATCGCAAAAGACGCCACCATTGGCATGGGACTCGAAATATCCAGAGTATTTCTGTAGCATCGATTGTTCATCATGACCTATGCTGTCGGGTATCAAAAGGGCGCACGAGATTATCAAATTGTTTAGCTTGATGCTACCATCTGCGTCCGGGCCTGAGAACAGAGAGACTCGGATCAACTCTGTGACGCATCGTTTCATCACGCGGCAATTGCCGCTGAGGAACTGAAGATCGAGATCCAATGGCGCTTGAGAACCATTCCGGGGGTAATCGCCCAGAATCTTGCAGAATAGGTCCAGATCCTCTGGCTTGAATGATTTGAGATGCAGCACACTGAAAAGCTCCAGAACCGCCACAGAGAGCCTGTACAGATTTTGAGGCGACTTACCACTCGTGTTTCTTTGCAGACGGACTTTAGACAGCTCGAATGAATCTAGCATTGTGTGAGTATACTTGGAGGTGTCACGACGGAATCGCAGTATGTGGCCGTTGTCCCAATCATCAAGCAGCCGCTCCAGAGACGTGAAAAAGTGATCATTCACGTAGTGAGATGCGATAGTAATTGCAGCAGGTAGCGCACCAAGACGATTGACAACGGCCGCAGTCATACCTCTATCTATATCAGAGACATCGAGTGATTCGAGAAACCTTTTATTACGGAGTGTAGAACGATGGTCCGTCATAAAGTCTTGCAAGAGGACAGCTGCATGATCTCCTTGCAAAGCTGGCACTTCAAAATCCTTGGCCTCCCAGATCATTTCACGGTCAGCCATCAACGGGTCTCTTGCGGTATATATAAGATCCAGAGTATCGGCGGCAAACATGCGGGAAACAGTCCTGTGATGGGCAACGTCAAGACCGTCCAAGTCATCCAAGATTACAAGTAACCTCGACGACTCATCCCGCGTCGACTTCATCCAGGCTTCCAGTAGTTTAGTGAGAGGCGTTGCGCCAGCATCGGAGAAATAGAGTCGAGGATTTGTCTGACTTTCCCTTGGCTCACGGCTACCGGCTGTCACGGTGTTCAAGCGCAACAGTTCGCTTTTCAGTAGTAGTGCAGAAGTCATGAGGTCTTCCGTAAAGGCTTCCCAATCGTTGGCCCGAAACCGCAAGACAAATTGAGGTGCCCCGAGCTTTTCGATCATCCAAAGACTCAGCTCGGTCTTTCTGCGCGAGAAACCATTATTGATTAACACTGGATCTCAGGGCAAATGTGAACAAAATCTTGTTAAGCTTACCCAGCGCCACCAAGCCCAGACAACGAAAACTTCCGCTGCCTTGAACCCTCCCGGTGTGTCCACCATTCAGAAATATCGCTCATCAATGTCTCTCTGCCAACAAATGTACTGCAACGCTCAGGAACATTGACGTGAGGCTTTTGGCGCGGCAATGCGATTCGAGAAGGTACCGCGCCTGCTACTTTTTTTGCATACGAGACGGGGCGGAACGCTTGAAGCTCTGCTAAGACTCAACGGTCAGTCATCCGAGATTATTGAAACTCAAGGTCCATCCAATTTGACCATATCAAGTGCTTGCCCCAGGTGACGTACAGTTACCTGTTTGATCGTGCTCACAGCGTGCTGAGTGTTTCTTTGCTCTTCCAGCCATGCTCACTAGATTGGGTCCAACCCCGTCATAAGCTGGATCATCAGCGCCAGAGAACTTGCATATTTCCGAATGGTTGCGGTCGAGGTCAAGTGGTGTCTCTCGACCATTTCCCAGCTTTGCTGATACCGAGTCCACAATGTACTAAATGTTTTAGCTCAGGTCTCTCCAAATCGGCTTTGAACACAAACCATTTTTGTAAACTGTGGGACCACAGCGATTTTACGAATTTTGAGCTTGGTCAATTTGCTTTCGATGTATGTCAGCACTTCATAATCGATCGACTGATTGCTAAATTGATCCGTGGATAACTCGTTGAGGATTGAATTGCGCTGCAACTGTTCCAGCAACGAATTTCTCGCACCTCCTGTCAACGCGCTGCATACGTTGGCCGCAAATTCTCCCACACCAGCTCGATTTCCGCCCCGATGGGGGGTAGCGAAGAACACTAGTCCATATGTTGACGCCTTGATACAGCAGTATCTTGGATTAAGCCTTGCTTCGATGAGTGCCTGCTTCACCACAAGCCCACCCATCGAATGCGCCACGAAAATCAATGGCCGATGAAGTTTTCCTTCCTCGTGTCGCTTATTCATGAGCCTGTCTAGGAGACTATTTGCGTGGACTGCAATTGATGCGTTCGAAGAGCCGCTTAAGATCGCAGCATTGTAGGCGAAGATCATGATTCTCGCGTAGGGTATCTGGGACGACAAAAGAGCCTCTGGCCAAAAGGTGCCATTCTTATGGGTCCAGGTACCGCGAGCATGGTTTGGGGAGTTGGTGGGATTAAGGCCGTGCACGAACACGATACTGGAGTATTGTCAGTATTGTGACGAGTACCATAACAGTCTTCTGGAATGATGCGGGACTACTCAATAGACGCATTGTCGATGCTAGGATCTCCCAGGATCTGAATGTTTGCCTGAATCGCCGGACCCGTGTAAGACACGGAAGAATAGTGGGCTGGTATATTCTTACCATGTCAAAGAACGATGCTCCCACCAGTCAATCTGATACACAACGTAACCACGGTTTTCTGAGCGACTCCAACCCAAAATCAAGGATCTGAGAGAGGAAACATGCCTACTAAAGCAGAATGGCGATGTTCGATCTTATCTGGAGAGAGGCTACGCCAAGCCTTACAAAGGCGTTGCTACACCTCCATCACACGGCGCTAGTTGGTAAATTGTCAGATCCTTGTTTCTTTTCAACTCGTCCTCATTCGTCAGCCTTCTCGCTCGTCGAAATTTGTGGCGCTATCACATTTGTCTCACTGGTCCGTGTTGGATGCTGTCCCTGTAAGTGCACGGCACAGATCAAACGACACCGAATCCCGACTTTGACGAGCGTATGAAATCACTGGAATCGCTGATCAATAGATTCAGAAAGCTCATCTCTAGACCATGCGAGGCAAGAGTTTTGACAAAACTCTGGCCGTACGTGAGGTGGAAGGGCGCAACAATACCGCCCAATATACAAGAATGCGAATAAAATTTAGCCCCATTATACCGGAGTTCATGCTCTCAAAAGAAACGAGCAACGGTCAGCTTCAGGTCGGTTTACTACTGACTTGACTAGTAGATTTATCGGCGCACTCTCCTGAATGCCAAATCAGCAAATCATCAGCGCGCCAGCATATCTTAATACCTGGCTCAAATCACTCCAGTATCACCAGCCACCTCGCGCTTAATCATTGTAGTAATTCGCAGCAAAGCCATGCGCATTCCTCGAATTATAAAAGATTTTTCCGGAATCGTGCCGCCGGATACAAGCGTACAATCAACCGGGGTTTGAATGCTCTCATGGTCTCTTCATTTTCTTTATCCGATCTTGAGTTGTCGTGCACTTGAAAAGACGGAGGAATCCTCGTCGCTCATAATAGGACTAACCCACCTAACCCAGCATATACGGTAAAGTGCCTCGGGCCAAAAATCGTACAGTCCCATCAGCAAATATCGTACAATCGCATCAGCTTTGGAAATTGAAGGATGCACTACACTCAAGGTATTGGATCTGTGTCAAATTCAAGTTTTGCCAGCGTATGTGATACTGCTCTCAAATCGTGTATTAATAATCTACCAAAGCAACTGCCAAACACCAACCAACAACCCACTCAAACAGCCCGTTCCCGCACATACCCATCCCCTCAATTCACACCCATCACCATCCTCCAGCCCTGACGCGGATGCAGCCACCGACCCCGGTCATCCTTCTTATACCCGCGCTGGATCAAACCCTGCTCGAACTCGTCCGCGGTCGTGATGCCGGTGTCGGCCATCAAGTCGCCGTGGTCGGGATGGAGTCCGCCATCGTGGTCGCCGACGGTAAGTGCCATTGAATCTCCCTCATGCTCAGAGCCGTCATCGTCGTCCCGCGGCGCAAGTCGTACGGCTTGCTGACGCGGATGATGCCATTGGCCTCGGTTGTCCTTCTTATACCCGCGCTGGATCAAGCCCTGCTCGAACTCGTCCGCGGTCGTGATGCTGGTGTCGGCCATCAAGTCGCCGTGGTCGGGATGGAGTCCGCCGTCGTGGTCGCCGACGGTAAGTGCCGTTGAATCTCCCTCATCCTCAGAACTGTCACCATCGTCCCGCGGCGCAAGTCGTACGGCTTGCTGACGCGGATGATGCCATTGGCCTCGGTTGTCCTTCTTGTACCCGCGCTGGATCAAACCCTGCTCGAACTCGTCCGCGGTCGTGATGCTGGCGTCGGCCATCAAGTCGCTGTGGTCGGGATGAAGTCCGCCATCGTGGTCGCCGACGGTAAGTGCCGTTGAATCCATCCCGCCGGAGTAGGACTCGCAATCTCCGTGCTCGGGAAGTGCATCACGTTGAGGGGAACGGTCGCTGGATCCCGAGTCACGAGGAGAGGCTCCGTGGCTGTTCATCTTGAATGTTCTGAATGTGGGTTGGGTTTGGTTTGAGTGGTTGATTTGATGATGATCTTTCGAGATGATGATGTTCGAGGTCGGTTCTGTGCTTGAGGTTTTGTTGATTGTGAATTTGACTCTGACTGTGAATGTGTGTTGGTGAGAAGGATGTGGATTGGAATAAGAGGAGAGGGAGGGATGGACATTAAGTACTCACGGTCAGCTTCGATATCTGGTGCTGAGGCCTAGATTGTAACAAAGAGAACATTGTGTCAAAGGTATTGTTCAACGCTCATCATAGCTGAAGATATTTCTTTGACAATAGCATTTCAAAGATACTTCTTTGTCATTAAATTTCTTCAGACAATGCCTTTGTCAAAAATTGATCAAACATACTTTCCAGTGCTCATGGCTGAAGAAATGTCTTTGTTGATTGTATTGTCAATCGCGTATCTGGTAGACAATCGAGAAGGTCGGTCGACCTCCGCAGCTGGTTATCTTTGTACTCGATCATGAAAGTCAGCTGGAGGCCTCACAAAAGCTGCACTTACCTCAACGAAAGCCAGTCATGCAATCCCAGTATGGTGTAGGGCGCGAAAAGCTTTGGCAAATGCTTATTGAGGACCCAGAGCGGAACGATGAACAATCAGCCAATCAATGAGCATATGGATGAAGCCTCACTCGTAGCAAACAAGACAAGAAGAGCGGCAGCATCAACGCTGATACAATGATCTATTTCACATTCGTACGGTTGCATCCCGGTGGAGATGATTCTGATCTCCGCTTCATCGTGTCTTCATTGCTCCCCGACCAAGTCGACAGTGACTAATAAATAAAGAGAGAAAACAAAGTAGCGGAGGCCCCAAAGATGAAGAGCGCATCAAGCTATCGGGTGATGCGACCGGCGAAGGGCGTTAGACAGTATGGTAGCTGCGGCATTCGTAATCCATTAGGCTGATCAATTTTATCTTCCGTTCTAGTATGCAATGTCGGTGTACTTTTACTAGGGAAATTGAAAGAGCAAGAGCATCCATTCATGAAATGTTAGATTCGAAGCTGTCTGTGTTTTGGACCTCGACGGGAGAAGCTGGATAGGGGCATGTCTTCTGAATACTTTGTCATCTGGTACTTCTTCCTTTTTTGAAAGAAAAAAAAACCCCCCCAGAGAGACAAAGTAATAAAGAACACGTGATATATCTCATACCGCCTTCAAATCTTTGCTACGTCTGCACCGGGTCTCAACTTGGCTGCAGGATACCACAGTGACAAAAGCCAACACCTTACCCATCACCGCGCGGGACCTCGTGCGACCCTCTTCCCACTCTGATCAGCCGTGTCGGCATCGCGGAGCCTTGGATGCTGTTGGCGGCCATTTCTCGATCCAGGAGCGGAAAGCGGATCTATGAGTGTATGATGTAATCCGGAAGCCATAACCAGCGTGCTTGGGGGCCGTTTGAGTCTTGACAGACGTACAATTGTAAGCGGCGAGAAATCAGAGATGTACCCGGTTGTGAATGTTGTAATGAGAGTACTCGAGTCTCACAGCTCAGCCGCGTGGACTCCTTTTGTTGCCCTTGATGCAATACCATTAGTTCCGTCTACCAGTGAAAATCGCTCCTCCATCAATCGATATCGCCATGCGATGCTCGCGATTGTAGATCGTGAGATCAAAAACGGCCTACGCGGGCACGAGACTTCCCGCTCCAGCATCATCGACCGTCTCATAATCCCGGAACCAATGGCTCGGCAATCTTCTTCTACGAGGACGAAAATGCGCTGGAATCTCGAGTGCCATCTGCCGTTTCCTTGATACTCTGGTAATGTCATCTATGCCTGACGCCGACCAGGATTGTCGCCACAGCGGGACTGGGGGTTAGTCGCTCACTGCATATCGAATTGTTTCAGCATTGCTTGAGGCCATGGCGAGTCAGGCCATGGCGTATTGTTTCAGACGATGGCAAGGGGTCATAGCCGCTCAGGCTATAGCGAGAGGCCATGGCAATTCAGGTCATGGCGTCAGGAGAAGAGACCATGGCAAGAGACCATGGCGACAGTGAGGTGGTCTATATAGACCATGTCATTCCACAGGCAATTGTCTCTTCAGTCGATTCTTCTCATTCAGAGCAATCGCATACATTTGTCCCGCCCACCCACGCCTATACGCAATTTCCAGTACTCACGCCCAGGTCCGATATCGAAAAAGGGGGTCCGGGATCGAACAAGGGGTCCGATATCGAACAGGTGCTCCGGTACCGAACAGGGGCTCCAGTACCGAATTTTTCGTCGACACCAAATTTTGGGAGAAGACTTCCTTTTACACATGTATCTATATAGCTCGCTATTTCACTCCAGGTCATGTCGCATAGATATGGGAGTTTTTCCTAGTGCTGAGGTACGAGAATACGCCTATGACGGCCTCTATTCAATGGTCTACCTTGGTATAGGACCGCCCAATCATGTTACTTCACACCGTTTGATCACATGTTTGATGATGTGGCGACGACTAAGAGTTGGATAAAATGCCGCTCAGCTCCCTCAACGGAGAGTCCCATCGCCCTCACATATCAAATTGGCCCCTCCGATTCCCGAATAGCTTGAGTATAGCACAGATGGGATCGTCGCTCATCGCTCATCGCTCACCGCTCAAATTCAGCAACCTGCAACCCGAAAATCATGCCATACAAAAGCAAATGGGGTATTCGTATAAAGCAACGCTATCAGAATCAGCGCTCCGTGACAAAGTTCCGCCTCAAGCCCAAGCACACTTCTGGCGACAAGCACTATGCCATCCTACGCCTCTTTGAACTTTTTTTCCACCCGATATGCAATCCGTCGTCGTCGAAGACCTTCTCGCCGATGTTGCCATTCACCAAACACAGTTTGCCTCCCAGCTTTGCACAATCGCAAACCTCGTTGCCATTCTGGTGTTTGTTTCGATGTGCGTTCATTAATTTACTCTCAAGATCAAAATGGCTGGGTTCAAGACATAGCTGACTAGTACCTGAGTGACAGAAATGCGAGATATCACGTTTTCGACCTTGCTCGTCTATTGTCCGTTGTGCAAAATTCCATGCTTCCGCTGGTGATGGTTCAAAGAGATCTGTTAACTTCACGAGGAATGTCGTGACCGAGGCTCGGGCGGCGACCTTGCTTTTGTTGGTACACTTGCCCACATTTATCTGGGCAAGGAGCATAAAAATGGCTTAAGCGATTTTCATGATTGTGAATCACAAGTAGACGTCCATCCTCTGTCCTTTCTTCTTGTGCGAGCTTAATTCGAACTTGCGTTTGCAATGCTCGATCGGGTGAGGACAATAGATGATAAACTAGGGTATGCGGATCTTCGAACCTACAGCTACTTTTTGGCGCTGAGGTTGGTTTCTAGTCCATCAAATTAGCTCGAGTAAATCAAACGAACTTCAAAAGTCATACAGGACCTGACTTTGACAGTCCAAAGACTGATTTTGAGGATCCAGGTTCTGGCACTGATGATTCGAGACAAGGCTCTGATGGTCCAGGTTCTGAGACTGATGGTTCGAGACAAGGCTCTGATGGTCCAGGTTCTGAGACTGATGGTTCGAGACAAGGCTCTGATGGTCCAGGTTCTGAGACTGATGGTTCGAGACAAGGCTCTGATGGTCCAGGTTCTGGCACTGATGATCCGAGACAAGCATCTGATGATCCAGGTTCTGGCACTGATGATCCGGAACCAGGCTCTGATGACCCCGACGACTCATCCAGTTCTCTCGCGATCTGTTTGTCATTGACTATGTGTTCGAGCAACAGTGCTCTGTCTGCTTCGGTCAGTTGATTCAATTTAGTCTGTCGGCGTTGTTTTGGCCCCGGCTTATGATTGACTCGGCGTGACTTCAGGTTCTGTTTTCCTTTGGCAGTTCGAAGGCATACTCCAGGAGTGAGCTTAGTTTCACCAACGAAAGTTTCATCTTGAAGAGGGTGATCATGGAGTAAGAGTCGAGACACACTGAAGCCGATGTCATCTCGGATTTTTTGTTTCACGGTGGCGATTGATAGTGGTCGGTGGATGATCAGACTAGAGGATTCTCCTTTCTTAGACGTGACGCCTTTGCAGAAATCAGCGAGTCCCTTACGAGAGCCAAGCTCGTAGATCAGAGCTTCCAGCTCGAGTCGTAAACTGAAGGACGTTGACTTACGGATTTGAAACTCCTCTTCTGTAGACATACTCAGTTACTCCTCATTTACTCGGATTCCAGCTTAGGACAAACTACAAGACCTCGATTTGCTCTAGACAGTGTGAAAAACTTTGGAGGAGGAACGGTTTTGAGAAGGAACGCCTTTGAGATCAAGCAAAGCAGAGGTGGAGTTGGCGTGTGCACAAAACGTTAGAGTTCTTGGCGAGAGAAAATTCGCACACACACATCTCATAAACTTTTGATCCTGTATAGAATCACCACCATGTGTTTTCAGAGTATATGCTCTATACTGGAGGTGATAGTTATTCTCTACTCTACAATTTGCGCCCCAAGCGCCCTTCTCACAGAGAATCAACGGTCTAGGAAGACATTCATCACGACACATGACCCAAACCTAGCCCGCAACCCCCTCTCTTACCCTTAGAATGCATTCTCCGACCTTGCTATCCACCGTCATGATCGCCCTCCTTGCCGGTACCCGAATCGCATCCGGCCTTCTAGTAGACGCAGACACTTCTTCGGCGGTCGGAGCAATCGTCGGTGTTGCTGGCGCCGCGACACAACCGGCTGCAAGCGATCCCTCGAACTGCAGCATCTTAGAGTCAAGTGTGTACGCCCCTGCTATCCCTCAACCACTGGTCATGGGCCACTTATCCCATCAGCATCGAAATCGATCCGACAGTCTACTTCGGTTAGTGCATCGCTGACACATTGTATATAGGATGCAAAACTAACCACGGGAACTATGCCGAGTACTGCGTCGAGTACTGCAGCCAGTGCGACGCGTCTGACGAGGTGGCGGCGACGCTGGTGTAGCTGGTCCTGTCGATTGCGTTGAAATCGCGGGAACAAGGTGTTACTAAGAGCCTGATGCATTTACCAGACACGTTACGAATCGTGAATGTAAATAAGTTCAGCGTGGGGGAGGTTGGTCTCCAGTAATGGTGTTTTTTTCCTGAAAATAATGAATCAGGCTTTGCTTGGGGTCTTATATGCATCGTCGGATCAACCGCCGTATTTGCGCACAATGCATATGAGCACACCCCGCTAGTCAGCTGGCACCCGAATTGCTAATAGAAGGCAAGATATTGAGAAGAGATCTCGAGAATGCTCGCACGCATCTCATTCGGACTCAACGACATTCACGATCAAAGTGATAAATACATTGACCAAAGGAACTTCATTTAATACCAATGACCGAGTCAAGGGTTTTCTCCCTTTTCTGCCATTCACCCAGCCTCACGACTGACTCCCGCAGATCACTGACTTATTTTTGCTCAAGCTCATGCTTG
Source organism: Platismatia glauca (assembly GCA_963556305.1). NCBI lineage: Eukaryota > Fungi > Ascomycota > Lecanoromycetes > Lecanorales > Parmeliaceae > Platismatia > Platismatia glauca. The sequence goes on from OY745767.1 coordinate 368,564, forward strand.
GTGACTGCTGCTTCTCTCTTAATGACGTAGCGTACGGGAATGTCTTCCATTTGCTTTGTACTTTCGTGGTGAAGCTGGTGAGATCTTTGGGGAAGGAGGGAAGGGAGGCAGCTGGAGGCAGTAGAGGGCGAAAAGGATCATTTCCGCCGATCTACGAGGCACACCAGGGCACTTTCTTCGGTGGATTTGCAGCAGTTCTTCACACCAGTCTCTGGTATCTCGACTTCATCTTATGAGAGAACGGATGCGAGACCAGCTAGGTTGAAGGTCAAGCCAATAAAGCAAAGATCAGACTCGTACGCTTCCAATACTCTGCAGCATCCTTCTTCATCCTCTCCATCGGCTTCGGCTGCAATGCAAGATCTTGAACTAGTGCACCTTGTAGACTAAGCAGCTGGTTGTCTTCGGCTTCCGCCCCTTTGATGGCACTTGCACTGGTAAGGTAAGCAATGTCGAAGAATCTTTGAATCTTCCCGTCTTCTTGTTCGTCTCCTGGTTCGTCTCCTGGTTCGGGCTCGACGTGTCCATTGATCGTAGTTCCATTAGGGTGCTTTTCTGCTGGCATTTCTGGCATCTTGCCATTTTCCTCCTTTTTCTCCTCACTAGTTTCCGCTTCTTCGCCATCTACCTCTCCGTTCTCCTCTCTGATTCTTTCCTCTATCTCCTCCTCGTCTTTTTTCACTTCTTCCTCAAGTTCTTCTTCCTCCTTGTCTTCACCATCGAGAAGGTCTCTGTCCCGATGCCCATTGACCTGAACAGCCTGGCGTCCTTCAAGCATCGGCGCTATACTTAGGATAAGTTCCCTTTTTAGCACATCGACTGCATGCGGACTCCACACGTCACTGCCATGCGCGTTCATTGATGATGTAAGATCAATTAGGAACCTGTAGGTCCATGCAGAGGGTAAAACGGGCAGTTCCGGGTCACCTTCCCAAAGCGGTCTTGCTTGTAGTAGCTTAGCTTGCGACAACTTGGCGATACGCTTTGAGCACCGCTCCAGAGGCACACGAAGTGCTTCATCTGCGATAGTATGCTGCAGGCTAGGTATCGAACTGCTTCCAAGTCTGGTATTATGGTAACTTTTTGGTAGATGTTGCCGTAGTTCCCTCCATACACGGATCAAGTACGCTGCTTGTTGGCCGCTGTTAGTTGTCTCAAACTTGTCAGGTAGCTTATATAGCATGATTTGTAGGTCAGTATAAGCCTCATGAAGGGCACCATTGAGCTCTTCTTGCAATTGTCTTGGATCGTCCTCACTGAGCAGAACTTGTTTGTTGTCCAACATTTCGTCTTCATTATCCACATCATCGACATCGTCTGCCCATCTAGCCTCTTGCAGCTTCTTGATCATGTGTTCCAAATTTGCGATGCTTTCAAGAAAGGACTCGTATTCCAGAGACACTCTATTGAGAGGTTCGTTCTTACTTGTGAGTCTAGCTGCAAGCGTCTCTCGGAATGGTTTGCCTCCATTTCCAAACTCCATTGAAGTTACCGAAGAATCCCATAGCGACGGAGTGAGGTCAGATACGCCAGGTTGCCAGTCCTGCAAAACATTTCTAATTATCAAGCCCACTCGGGTTAGTTTAGACGCTCGGCTTTGTATTAGACGCATGAATTGAAGGTTGAAAACATCGCGGAGGCCGTCAAGCGTCTCAGCTGTATCGACGCCTTTCGAATGCTGATGATTCGACAACCAAAGCTCGAGGACTTGTCTACGCAAGTCGATCAGTCTTCCGGGGTCTTCGACGCCCTGTATCCTATTCCTTAGTCCAGCGAGGAACGAGCCAAATGCGGACTTTGCCCACTGCTTGAGTGATCGTTCTACTTCCGCTTTTGTCAAATCATCATGCCGTATGTAGGGTGTAAATGTCCTGATATCGTCACCTATCCACCGCTCGTGGACATCCAGGTTAAGTTCGATCAATGAGTATACGTCCTGACTTCTGAACAACGAGACCGACTTCAATCCTTCTAGTGTGTGTGCCAGTTGCGAAGGTACAACTGCCTGGGTGTCCTTCAACGTCTTTACGTATAGTCGTAATGCCAACAGCATACCGTCATGGCCATCGCCACTAGTGTCCATGGCCTCAGATATAGCCTCTAGCCTTACGTGATGATAATGACGTATCACGTCCTTGGGTGACGAACTCGTAGCCAGCACGAAAGCGCACATGGCCTCCACGAGGACATCTCTCGATGATTCCAAGCTCTTGAACCGTCGGTCAATCCTGCTCAGCAGTCTTCGACGTAGGCTTGTCAATCGGTTCCTTAAATTGTCCAAGTATGGCGGCGGGCTAGGGCGCTGGGAGAGCTTCGTATGCAGCAACCTCGAGATCACTAAGACTTTGGCAGCCAACAGCACCGATCCTCCACTTTTAAAGACACTAGAAATGACGTCCGGACAACTGCGGAGGACGGCCAACTGGGATGCGAATGAGTAACGTGCACGTTCTGCCATAGAAGTCATCAGTACTGAGGTCTGTAGATCATCACGAGACATTCGTACTTGGAGCGCCAACCTCTTCAGTCCATGTCCGTAAATTGGATTCCTTCTTGTCCAAGATTCTAGTATTGCACCTCTTCCCAATCTCCCCCATGTAGGTCTCCACGCCGTGCATCTGGCCACCCATCTCGATGATTGATTCTGCGGTGCCTAGGAGGTCACGATAGCTTGCGCTGTATGATCACGCTAGCATCAGCAATTGGGAGTATTCGCAGAGGCATATCAGAAGCTCAAGTGCTGGAAAGGTGGTCACATACCCAACGAGTGTCCTCAGTTTTTCTCGATTCGAATCAATGTCCCTGCGCAGCTGTTTCTCCATGCCGCGCACTGCAGGAACAGGATATTGGAAAGCTTCTTCCCATGACCCAAAGGTCTTGGGATCTGGAGCTTCCGCTGCCATTGTTTGCGTGCAAAGTAACGACTGTGTATGGTAGGTACAAAATCGATGATCTCCGGCGGAACAGAACAGGACTTCGAGGTCTCGCTTATACCTACCGATACTGGACCTTCTACGACATTGGTGACATTGATATAGAACTACCTCTCTACGGCCTGAACTTGATAGACAAAAACTAATTTAACAGGATGCTACAGGTTTGCACCAGATGGTCAATACGCATATTTTTGGTAGTATACAGCAAGCAAATGGGTATCTCTGCACAGTCGAAGACACACAGAAGATATTCTACATCAGAAGCGAATTAACGGATCTCAACTCCATCCAAAGACCTCCGCAATGCTTGCAAAGTTCCACCTTAAACTTCCAATAGCAACAAGAATGCCGACTAGATCCACCGTAACAAGTACCGCCGCCCCGGTCATGAACCGTGGACTAAAGATCCTATACAACATTAGATGTCTCCTCAACCAGCCCGCCCACATAGTAGTCGCCAGATTGATGACGGCATAGTACAGTAGCAACGTAGCTAATGCTTTGGCCACATCACTAAGCAGCCTCGGTTTCTGTGGAGGCTGCTTCCAGAGGACTATCAGAGGCACTGCCACGGTAGTAAGTATTTGGGCGCCGAAGGTGTTGAGCACAACCAGCAGTGGTGACCAAGGATACGTTACTGTTCTCAGAGCGATGAATGCCGATTCCCACTGTATACTTGAGAGTGTCGCTTGATGGCCTGTCTTAAAGAAGTGAAAGCTGCCGAGTAATCCCAAGACCACTGGACCTATGGCGCTTTGGGAAAGATCGTTGGTGTCAACAATTTCAAGGAGAGCGAGAATCTGGACAGTCAGGATGCCAATTGCACCTCCTCCCATAGGCTTTTGGAGTAGAAAAATAGCCAAAAGCCAATTGGTGACCAGCAGGAAGTACCGCGTTCCGTGCACGTTGGCATACCCAAACACTTTCACCGACTTTGGCTTTGTGACTACACCATCACTGGTTTCAGTACTGGCTTCTGGTATTACCTCGACATTGATGCAAGGGTTCCCATACACAAAGGTTGTAGTACCAACTGCGAAGGCCGAACCAAGTAGCAACCGAGCTAGGACGATCTTCGTCAACTTAAGACTACTTTGACTCATTCCCAGCCACTCATTGTCATCTGCTGCGTCAAGTACCCAGAAGATAGCAGATCCGAGGAGGCCCATCCTCAAGGCAAAACCCACCCACAGCGCTGCGGGTCCTTGGTAGGACCGTGTCCCCTGGTAGTATGTCTTGATAATAACCGGCAATGATATCGCTGTGATGAGTGGTATGAGCAATTGCCACGGAGCCGATGTGGATGAGTTGGTCGACGCGTAGTATGTGGACCTACAGTACGGCATTTGTTCTTCGCGACAAAGTCTGGAGAGCGAAGCCAAACGATTCAGAACGAGGAACGCGGCGGCTTGGGACATGCCGAGGATGCGTTCAATGAAGAATTCCTGGCGTATCGAAGAAGCAAAAGCAATAAATGCGAAAGTGCCGAGAAAACAAAGCATAATCTCGTCTTCCCATATGGTGTATGAGTTTGAAGCGAAGCCAATAGACTGACTCAACGTAAAGACAACCGCAAGCCAACTCCACAAGGACCGCGGGAAAGGGTGAGTAAACCCTTTCCGTAGCTCAAGGACGACCCAGCCGAAGCCGCCAATACCCCCAGCTGCAAAGCCAAGTAGAGAAGTATCCTTTGCAACCACGCCAGGCATAATTGTTGCAATCAACAAAACGCTCGCACCGCCGACAGCTCCGAGAATCGTCATATGCGACAGATAAACTGGCACCACTTCAGCTGTCGACGGCCCTGATGACCGTGCGAAAACCGCCACAATAGCCACTGTGCTGGCGAGAATTGAGATCCCTTCTAACATACTCGGGATGTTGAATGTAGCCCAAAGACTTCGATATATGCGTAAAGTCTCTTGCTGGTACTTGGAGAACTTCTCAAAGGCAGTAGAATAAAAGTCACCCCTCTCTTTATGCTGAACGGCCTCTTTCCAAGATCGAAGTCCGTCCGCCCAGTAACTTTGGGGTAAAGAAAAGATAGCTTCTGCCAACCCTCTGTACCGAGAATACTCATGCTGATATCTGCTGATCTGAGCGCCGGCCAGAGCGTTGACATATGCCAAGTTCTTCCAATCAGGCTCTCCTGGGCCGACAAAAGCCTCCGCGATGGGCGATCCAAGGTTATTAAAAGGTATTGGCATTCCGAGAAGCAGGGAGAGTGTTGGCACGAGGTCAATCTGTCCCACGGGGCGCTCTTTCGCAGTCGCGGGTGGCTCCATCTTCCCATTATGACCCCTACCAAAGACGCCTTTCTTCGAGAACATCCACAGTGCAGCTTCGACCTCGTCGTCAGATTCTCCGCCATGGTCTCCCTTGACATCCATGCCATGATCACCCATCACCACCAGCAGGGTCTTGTCGTCCATCAGATCAATGATCTTTCTTAGCACTTGGTCCATTTCTCTCAGTTTGGAATTCGTTGCTGGATGATCGGGGCCATATCGATGTCCGGCATGGTCGACACCAAGGTAATGACCAAATAGTACATCCCACTTTCCTAAATTCTCAGGACTCAACAAAGGTATCAAATGTTCAGTCACTCCGTTATCGACGGTGAATAGATCCCAAACATTAAACGAGTCATACGCGTGCGTAAGATTGGCATCAAAATATCCTGGAAACAGTGAGTGCCAGGTATCATCGCCTAAATGTACCAGGGTCTTTCCTGCGTTCCGCAGCTGTCCAACCAGGTTGTCCTCCTCAATAGCCGTCCCAGCAAAATTGGAGCCTATGTCGATGAATGTAGGCAGAGTCCCTGTCGTTAAGCCTTTAAGTCTCTGAAGTGTCGAAGTCGGGGGATCCGCTATGAACGGTAGGAGAAAGGCATCTCCAGGGCTTTTTCTTGCGGTCTCGTCTAAGACTGTAAGAGCATTATGGAAATGGTGTGGTTCTCCAGAGAACGGGACAGTAAAATCGTAACGTAGAGCATCAATAATTATTATTACCGCCTTATTGAAGGTCTTCGGATGCCAGCATCCATCTGCATAGGTCCTCGGACTTTGTGCCCCGAGGTCGAATGGAGGAGCGGCGCATTCTGACTCGTAGTCAAGCACGAGGCGTGTAAGAAGGAAGCCTTTGGTGAAGAAGTAGATTCCAATGGCATGGAGTAGACTAGAAATGTCAGCCGTGATCAATCCACGCGTTGGAAACAACATACAATATCCAGAGGAAGAAGCCTATCAACAGAAAATGAGAAGCTTTGAATTGAATCTCCTTCCTCCTATTGATTGCCTGAATATCGATATCGGGCTGCCCCTTCTCTTTGCTATCATTGTATTGACTCGTGATATCCTTGTATTCTGAGGAGGTAGTAGCTGAGCCATTCTGTGCTATCGGAGTAAAGACAGGCTCCCTGTGTCCAAGGCTCGTTCGGGCCATACTCCAATGCGAGTACCAAACAGTTTCTCCAATTTGCCATGACACTGCTTATAGCACTTGTGATGTGACTTGGACAGGCCCAATGCTAAAGAAGAGGGAGACATGCAAGAGAGGAAGAGCCTCCTCGTACTGGCCCAAATTCAGCGAATGGCTTGCTAGGGCTGATCTCAACTTGGGCAAAACCGCCAAGCACTCTCACTCGCAGCCTTCGAGCACGACCATGCACTTTTGGAATACACGTCTAAGAAATTGGAGATTGTTCTTATGGGACTTGACACATTGTTTCCAAGCTTGCAAGACCCAGAATTCTACCCAAATTGAAGAGTACAGTCCACCCAAAAGCTCGTTCTGCGAGTCTTGATGCCCTTCAGCATTTCACAACCTATCTACTTGTTCTGTGGCTCACGTAGCGATGATCTTGAAGTAGTGTGGCAATGCGTTATATCTACAAGCACAACATTCGATTGCAATTCTAGAGTCCATTTACTGTCCCATCACTCTTTTCTTCTCGATCTTCTTTCTCCTGTCTCGCAACAATCTCCCTCCACGTTCCCATAAACTCCCTCAACCCAGCTTCTCCGTCCGCACTTGCGTCTACCACATCCTTCGGTAGCTTATGTGCACTGTATTGCGGTGTGTTGAAGTTATACGATTCTGGATCATCCCGATTGACCAGGCGGAACTCTGGCGTAAAGACATCTTCTTCCCCATCTTCTGATTCCTCTTCCTCCCCCTCGTCTTGCTCATCATACAGGTCTGACGCACCATCCATGGCACCATTTCCGTTGAGTGAAAACCTGACGAAATCGTCCTGTATTTGATCTGCGCCGCCTTGCTCTTCGCCCCTCATATTGAGGATCTCCAACCACGAGAAAAGCAAAGGATCTGTGCGCGGAGCCCACGGATTGACATCAATCAACCAGACTCGATCGTGTGGTGGTGGAATGTAGACGTCAAACACGAAACTCTCATCCAGAAAAGTCCTCTTCAGGTTGCTGTCAAAGAAACCTTGGATTAGCGAGCGCAGCTTCGGTATCAAGCGTGGCAGGAAGTCGAAATGATTGAGATCCCGCTGGCACATGCAGAGCAGATGCTTCGCCCGCACAAAACATCTAATCTCCAGCGCGGGGTTGAATGCTGGTATCGTCTTTCGCAGAACAAGGTGGTATGGTACTTTCGACAGAGATTGGGTGACAGAGCCCCCCTCGATGTCGTTCCCACTCTCACTCTCATCCTCGCTCTCATCCTCACAATCATCAAAGACCTGCTCTAGATCATGGGTAATGAAATCCGAGCTCTTCAATAGCAGATATACATCATTCGGCGTTGCACATGCCATACTGTTCGTTGCAGATATCCAAGTCGCATCCTTTGGAGCAGACCAGTTGAGCTTGGGCATTACAGAGCCGCCGAGTTCGGAGATAGTGGATTTGATCTTTTGGTGTATGTCAAGCCAAGCCTGTGAAGGGTCTGTGGCTCCGTCCTCGACCTCCTCTTCCTCCTCTTCATGGTCTGTGTTGGAGTCGAAGCTTGAAGGGATATCTTCTGGAGGAAGAATGATGCCGTCGGCGCGGAGGTACGACAGGAACGTGGCGGAGAGGGAAATGAGACGAACTTTGGGGGTCAAGGAGCGATATCTGCCCAGGTCAGCGCTCGATGTTTCAAGCAAATGACTGGACCTGTACCTTGGATACCATGAATGGTATGAACAATTAAGGATGTGTGACTTGGTGACCTGTGGGAAGGGTAGCTCCGTTAACAGTTCACTTGTTGTTCCTGGAGAGGGAGACCTTTCCAAAAGATCTGCGTTTGCGATAGGCATTGTAGAGGTTGGTGTCAGATAGTCCTGGGAAGATCAACGTAAATAGCCTTCGAATCGCAGCCTGCTTTACTTATGAGAGTTTTTGAAACGATCTCTGACAGTCGAGTCTGAGTGGAAGTATTACTCGTATATAATGTGTTACCGGATTCAATCAAACTCCGCCCGCAATCTTAGCTCCGTCGATCTCCCGCTATGACAGCGCCAAGCCTGCAAGGGTCTTCCGCTAACCTTGGGGATCTCAAGTCTCAACATTCTCAGCTTCTCATGTCATTGACGGTACACTCCCACTACATTCAGCGTTTTCTTCCTCCTATACTTCTTAGCTATGAGATCTTGACCATGTCCTCCAACGTCGGTCTCACAACTCCGAGAGGCTCGGGTACCTCAGGTTACGTCCAACGCAATCTCTCCCATCTCAAGCCCCGTGACAATTTCGCGCCATATCCCAAGGACTACGACTTGCTGAAGCACCGACAGCGCAAGCCTGACAAGGAGATACTAGATCATGATAGATTGCGGGAAGTGGAGGTTAAGGTGTTCGATCTGCGAGATAAGCTTGAGGATGAGGGGTATGTCTAATCTCTGTTTCTGTGCTGCTAAAATGTGCATCCCATTGCTCAAGCGCCGCTGCGTAGTTGCGGTTGGGGAGTCTACGCTAACTACCGTCCTCATTTACAGTGTAGACGAAGAAGATATCGAGCTCCAAACCTCCGCTCTACGGCAGAAACTTACTTCCTCATCCTCCTCCGACTCGAAATCAGATCGTAAAGGACAATTCAAACCACATCAGGTACACGAGCTGGCACAGGCGAAGATCGAAGAAAGCGAGAAGTTAAGGAAGGCATTGGGGATAAGTGCAAACTATGAAGAAGGATCGCATTGGAAGAAACAAGAAGAGAGGCTAAGGGATGGCTTGGGCGAGAAAGAGCGAGATAGGTGACACCGGCAGATGCTGAGTAAGTCTACGGCGAGCATAGAGGACTCAGGCGTCGAGAAAACCTTGGGAAAGGGGGAACGTATTAGGGCGTTTGGTATCAGAATGACAATGAAGTCGTCACCGAAGTCGTCATGTGTCCTCTTAGAGTATTTAAACTATCATGGGCGTGCTGTCTTTCAGGAGGCACACTCACAACCAGGAACACTTGCTTTAGCTCGCCCAATAAGATCTTCAAAGAATTCCCATAGAAACACAACATCACACATCAACCCAACCAGCGCCAATTGCCATGCCATCAAAAACAAACACAAGCACCCCACCTCCCACCACCCACCCAATCCCCCCCCTCAATCCCTCCACCTCCCCCTCGCCCACCTCTCAATCGACCCCACCCCAAACGTCCCCACCGACTCCGCCCCCCGCCCCCCCTCCCCCTCCACCACCCCCTCTCCCCCCCCCCCCCCCTCTCCAACCGCCTCCGCTTCTTCTCCAACCTCTCCGCCTTCAACCTCGCCGCCAGCTCCTTCAACTCCTCCCTCTCAAACGGTATCCGGTGCGTCGTCTCCGGCGCGGGCCAAAAGTCCGGCACCGAGAAGCGCGTGTCGAGGTTCACGCCGAAGTAGTACATCCAGCCGATCGGGAACATGATGTACATGCCGAACTGTGGGACGGGGGATCGTTAGTGTGATGGGGGGGGGTTTGGAGGGAGGGAGGGCGGAGGAGTGGAGTACTTTGAAAATTTCCAGGTTGGTACCGCCGGAGTTGTGGGTTGCGAGGGTCGGTGGAGGTCTCCATTTGGCGGATCGGGCGGCTTTTGAGAGCTGTTGTATGTGTCTTGGGGCCATGGTGCTGGATGGGCAAGAGGTCTTGTCGAGGACTTGTATTACTTACTGTTTGCTCGAGACATCCCACAGGGCTGACAGCTGGACCTCGGCAAATCGCCTCTCCAGATGGATCAATTAGCTTTACGAACCTCGGACTCTCTTCATACACCGCGTCTTTTACATTGTACTGCACAACTCCACAGCTGACACTGCGACGAGCAAGAATGGTGGCCTCTACTTTGACTGATCTCTACCATTCCCCCCCTGAATAGAATCCACACTCCCGCTCTCCACTCCCTCCAATTCTCAAGGACAGCCACAACATCCTCCCCCCAACAAGGCCTACCTATAAGAGCCATGCCTCTCCCATCAGACCCTCCTCTCACCCTACACATCGAAGGCAAAATCGCCTCCATCAGAATCAACCTCCCCGACAAGCTCAACGCTCTAACTCAAGACCTCTACTACCGTCTCGCACATCTCTTGCGCGAAGTAGCCCAACGCGACGACATCTTCATCACCATCTTGACAGGCACAGGCCGCTACTTCTCCGCCGGTGCCGACGTCTCGGTCGGTCGTTCCCTCCCCGCAAACGCCGACGTCCGCCGCGAGAGCTTGCGTAACTTCGTATCCAATAATTTAGAGGTTGCGAATGCGTTCTACACCCATCCGAAGATCCTTATCACCGCGCTTAATGGTCCCGTCATAGGTCTCTCTGCCGCGCTGATCGCGCATTCCGATTTCATATACTGCACGCCGCATACCTTCCTCCTCACACCATTCACCTCGCTCGGACTGGTGGCAGAAGGTGGAGCGAGCTATGCGTTTGTCCGGCGCTTGGGTATCAGCAAAGCCAATGAGGCCTTGATCATGAGCAAGCGCATTACATCGGAAGAGTTGCTGCAGACTGGATTCGTCAACAAGATCTTCAACACGGGAAAGGACGAGCATGAGAAGTTCTTCGCCGAGGTTATGAAGGAGGTCCATGAGCGCCTCGGAAGCCATCTCAACAGCGAGAGCTTGGTGAAGGTGAAAGAGCTGATCCGCAAACCTGAACGCCAGACTCTGGATTCGCAGAACGTCGCAGAGGCTCTAGGAGGATTGGAGCGTTTGGCTGCTGGAATACCTCAAGAAGAGTTCCGCAAGATTGCCAGTGGGGAAAAGCGTCACAAGTTGTGATGCGTAGGGAAAGGCTGGTCTGGCTACGTTTTATTGGTGGGTCCAGATTTGAGTGTTGAGTTTCTGATTGATGATCTGATTGATGATGAATGATAAGAGGCAACTTGCATGAATCTTTTAGAATCTGTAGCGTACGTTGTACCCATACCTGTCCGAAGCAAAGCGGCATATAAGGTAGAAACTTGAGATCCGTTTCGCCGCTGTACATCTTCTGGCTTGAGAGTAGCCACGGTCATTTAAGCACCTTCTCAACGACCCACTCCCCCTTCCCATCTTTCTTCTGAGTCACCTTCTGCGCCGGCAACGGCCACCCCATACTTCCCTTCTCGCCGACAAGCGAAGGTATCACCCAGCACGTCCGCGTCTTGCTATCTCCATCTTCAATCTTCCCAATCGGCTTTCCATACACCAACAGTGGCGTTCCCTTGGCCAATCCCGCAATCTGCGTCGCTGTCACAGCAGTAAGGGCATGCATTCTCGTCCTTGGTTTCTTAGCTCCTTCGATAGTGGCTGGCGTGCCACGCTGGAGGCGACCGTAGATGATGTAGGTTGGCAGATCCTTTGTAGCAAGATGGGCAAGAACAGAGGAGGGATGTATGAAGACTGCTATGTCGACGATGTCCGTGTCTGCTCTACGCTTCGTGTTGATTGGGAAAAGGGGGAGGTACGGCACATCGATGGCTCTGGTGGGCTTGCGAGGAAGTTCAGGCGGGGAAGGAGAAGCAGAAGCGAGAATGGCGATCTGATCGATGAATGCTGCGGCGGTAAATTGCTGAAGAGCTGCAGCTTGAGTCTTTGATGGGGATGGGAGCTTGAGGGAGACACTTGGAGCAATAAGTGTGGGATTATTATTGCGGACGATGCTCATGAGTTGGGAGCAGAGGTTGCTGGATTCGCCGAGGGCTTTGGGGGAAAGAAACATGTCCCTGCAGAAGTCATCTTTCGAGGGAGCATGTGCATAAGCACAGAGGGCAGTAAGTCCTTTCAGGGCATCAGAAGTTGAGGAGTGGCGACTGAGGAGATAGTGGGCGTGGTTGTAGGCACTTTTGAGCTGTGTCCGGGCTTCCTCTGCCAGACGGTCTTCGATGGTGTGGAAGTCTGACTGAGTGGGTGAAGAAAGGTTAAGCTGATTCTCAGGAATGAATAACTCAAGGCTTGCCAGCGCTGCAACGAGGGCGATTGTGTAAGGCATGCAACCATGCTGGTGGCCGATTGTAAGCATCTTGGACAAGCGTGGTGAAAGCGGATAATTGGACACCTGGCGCCCGACAGAAGTGATCTTGCCTTCGCTCGACACAGCTCCCAGGTAGGTTAGCAGCTTTTCAGCTTTTATAAGACTCTGTTGATCTGGAGGCGTTGGAAACGGGAAGTTCACGACGTGCTGCAAGTCCATGCTCTTTAGCTGCAGCACCACGCCCTCGACTGGCATCCGCAGTATTTCTGGCTCTGCGTGCTCTTCAAAATCTCGCTCGTACACGGCTGACGAGTAGAGTCTATAGCAATGTCCAGGCCCTGTTCTTCCGGCACGTCCCGCACGCTGACTGGCACTCGCTTTACTGATCCAGCCAACTTGGAAGCTTTGTATGCCAGTCAAGCGATCGTACTTCTTCTCCTTCGCACGACCACAATCGAAGACGTAGCGTATTCCTGGGATCGTTAAACTCGTTTCTGCTACGTTGGTGGCCAACACGATCATTCTAGAATTCTCAGGCGGTGGTTCGAAGACACGAAGCTGATCCTTCGTCTGTAGCTGAGAGTAGAGTGGAAGAATATGGACCTTTGAGGATGCTGGCGTGGAGTCTTCGATCTCGAAGGCTTGGTCGTCCCCAGTGTCAAACGGATCTCCTTCGCTCTCTTCATCATCTCCGAAATCGTCAATCCCACCGTTATCATTCCCTAGCTCGATATCTTCCGTCTCAAGAGGCACTTCACATGCAGAGATCCGTACCTTGTGCGCATTAGATTGACCTCCTTGTGAGCTTGCGAGAGCGTCGTTGAGCCGCTTGGCCAGGGCAATAATTTCATTCCGACCTGTTAGAAAGACAAGAATCCCCCCGGGCGGCAATTTCCTGTGACCTTTGCGTACTTTTTCAAATGCTTCTTCAAGGTAGTCTCTCTGCGTCCTACGCGCGAAGTGGGTAGTGACTGGGTATTGCCGCCCTTCGGCTTGTATCATTGGAGGAGTGCCATTACGAAAGAGATTTGGATTTTCCAAGAAGTCTGTGATTCGCAGAGTAGCAGACATGATCACGAGCTTCAAAGGCTTGATCTTGTCGTCCTCCTTGCTCATCGTAGCCCGTAGATCAATGATTCGACTCACCATACCAATCAGGATATCGGTGTTAGCGCTGCGCTCGTGAGCTTCGTCGATGATGATGACAGAGTACTTGAGCAGAGCAAAGTCATGTGCAATCTCTCGGATCAGGATTCCATCAGTCATGAACTTGATAGCCGTGTTACTGCTGACCGAGCTGTCAAAGCGGATCTGGTAAGAAACCTTCTCTCCCACTCCACCAAGCTCGTCACCAACTCGTTTAGCCATGCTGACAGCGGCGACCCTTCGAGGTTGAGTGACACCTATCATCCCAGGATTTGGACTGTCAGAGCTACCAAAGCCAGCTTCATACAGGAACTGAGGCACTTGGGTGGTTTTCCCAGATCCTGTTGCTCCCCAAATGACCACCGTGGAATTGTTGTAGATGGCTTCCATAATCTTCTGCTCCTCTCCGACCACAGGAAGACCCAATCGAGCCTCTTGGACGTCGACTGGCCGTTCTACCTTCACGCTGAAGGCTTTACGCTCTGGTGCATTGCTCTTCACCTCTAATTCTGGGGGCAAAGGGTCCTGCTCTGGTATTCTGGGAACATAGGCTAGTTGCTCAACAGGAAGATCGTTTCCGGGCGTTGTGGAACTATCTGCAGTGGACTTGAAACCCAAAGCCTCGTTGACTTGGCTTGTGGCCCACGCTTTGAATGCAGAAGAGCGTTCTTTGCTCTCCTCAGGGTCGTAATGGTCATTCCCGCTCTCCTCAGTAGCGTCTTCAGAGTCACTAGTCCTCGGTAACTCGTCAGAGTCTACAGAGAGTTCCTCTTCGGAATCCATCTGCGATCCCATCGATGCTGTGGGAGAGGACAAACCGTGGGAAGAGGCGTTTGAATCATCATTTGAGCTAAAACCCTCCCAAGGAAGGTCGGTAGCTACAGTAGAGAGATGTTTGGCTCTATTTAGACGCCTGCGCTTCTTGATGACGGGATTGCCATCAACACCACTTTCCAATGGTCGTTTCAGACCACTGCCAAATGCTGACTTTGCGGGGGGTTCGGAGTCGGAGAGATGAGTTGCTGTCGGCTTCGCGTCCTCAGATGTCTCGGAACCATCGCTTTCATCAGCCTGATCTTCGAACAGCAATCCACGGTTCTTTTCAACGTTCAGGCCGGCTTCGCTCTCCTTCAGAGCTTGCAAAAGAATTCCGCGCTTAGCTATCTTCCCACCCAAGCTCCGAGAGCTGCGTAGCAATGAAGTATCGACTTTGGCACTTGCCAGCTTCTTGATCAGATCGAGATTTTCTTCCTTTCTCAATTTTTTGTCCTGGTGTGCTATGTCAATCTCGGCTTTCTCAAAGAGAAGGACTACGTACAATGTATTTGTCAAGTCTTTTTTGTTTTTTGCTGGAGAATTTTGGCTGTTGCGCTCGTAATGCACTTTTCATGTCCTGCCTTTTCTTTTCTCTTTCCGTGGCAGTAGTGGGAAGGATCGCCGTTGCGTTACTGTCAGAGCCATTTGGGACACCCTCGTTGCCGCCATCTTGCTCTAGCCTCTTCCTTACTTTGTGCTTACGCTGTCTGGGAACAAATTTAGGCATCTCAACTATATAAAGGAGCAGCTTTTGAGATTTCGAACGATTTTCGGCCGTTCTTGGTTTTGGTATGGCAACATCAATTAGCAGAATTCGGTTAAGATATCGCCACTCTTCCGGTGCCGAAGTCACATTGGCCGATTACGAAAAGGGCTCTGCTGTAGATGGTAGGCATTGTCTTTGGTCTCATTCAAAATAGCAGGGTTCCCGTCTTTGCATTTGTGTAGGTCAACTAAGAATGTCTTTGTATCCCCGTAGCTCAATCGTCTACTTTGGTCATGATTTTGCAATGCACTAAGAGCGGCGACGACAGCGGACCGAACCTTATCCTTGCAGATCCGCATGAGCGCCTCGAGCGCCTCTGCCATTATTGCTATGATTGATGTAAGGCTTTTGATACTCTGTAAGCATGGCTGAGCGTCGGAGCGTGGTACTCTCTAGACTGCTTAAAAGGCTATCGCATTTCGCAAAGGGCGAGTAGAGCGGATGTTTGCTGGTGCGAGAGCACTTCATGCTAACACAACCGATAATCATTAAAAGTTGGCGAAGAGGCGGACGAGGTCCAAACTCTTGCTGCTACGGTCGTATCAATAATGGGTGGGGGTCACTTTCGAGATCTCGATCGACATTCTTTTGGTGGCAAAAGGTACTTTGTCCAGCAGGGGCTCCATGACTTGGATTATTTGTGATGATTGGCTCGTTGAGGCATTGTCGTAACACAAAACACTGTGAAAGATGCTCGCGATTCAAAACAACACAAGACGGCGCCATAAAACTGCATCTTTTGGAATCATCATCATCAGAAAAGTGAGCAGTACATTAGCAATATATGAGATCTTCAGGACTGGAGTCAGTCATAGTATTCGAACGTGGAAGCTGTATACCGAGTGAATCTAGGTCTCGGGATCGTACCGCATAATTAATATCGTATAGAGGCACGAGATCATAAAAATACGGGCGTTGATATCGATGAAGAATAATTGAATGATTGCTGGACGCTCTGTAACTTCCCTCTGGAGAAGCTAAGAATTTTAGATTGAGAGAAATTCAACCTTCTTTCAATGTCCTCCGTCTCACATCCCCACTCATTGCAATTAAACACTCGATTTGAACTTATCTGACACTTTCTATATTCTCCCAAAGCGACTAAACACTGCTGCGACCGAGATGCCGCTTCCAATGGTACCAGATTCGCCCCCGGTCGTCCGCATTTCCTCGTCCTACCCAGCCATCACTAGACAAGCAGCCGGCATCATAGATGATGTACACACAGATGTCACATATATAGGCTTCTCCGACAAGATCATGATAACAATCACGCAAGGTGGACGGCTTGCACAATGGGTATAGCCATAAATGTGCCTCAGCACCAAATTGTAGCTCTGACCATGATCCAGATCCACGTACCGCTGGACTCCCCAAACCCCAACTTCGCAGACCAATATATGCCGTCTGGCAATGACGAAGATGCGCTCTTGCCAATGGCCCACCTGTCGCCGAAGACATTGTTAGGAGGATCTACATCTGAGAGGGAGACTGTCGGTCAGCTGTACGCTACTCAGATTGCTAGTGGAATTATCACAAGGAATCCAGACGAGAAGAGAACAGTAGTGGTTGGATTGGGCTTGAGCAAGTTTGAAGCTAGGCGCGAAGTGTTTTATGATACAGTGGATCTTGTGATGAAATGCCTGTGACCGCCTGTCACGCAATGGAACGCCGAATCATTAGTGACGCCAATATCATGGCCGATAACGTGTGGAGCCCCGAAACATTATTGTGGCCAATCTCTTGACTAGTACCCTCGAATTCGACGACATTGACTGGGAAGATAGCCTTGCCAGCCCCAACATCTGGGACCAAAGCTTTCAGAAAGCGCCCACATATCTACCAAGCTGTCGAGCATACGTCTTTACTACCTCCATGAGGTATTTGATATCGACGACGAAACGTTCATGCAAAGGGTCAGCATCCTTGCTGACGTGCTTCTCTGACACATAGTGATAGAGAAACCAGCCAGTTGAATACTGGTCGTTTGGGTTGTAAGCCCAGAAGTTCGCGTACGCTGGCATCATATGCATGCCAAGATTGATGGGAAGGTCCATGAAGGCTATGTCCAGGAATTTTTCGTGGCCGGTAATGGTGACTTTGTCCTGGACCTTGATCTTACTCAAAGCCGACGCGAACCAGGAAAGCTGGGCGGCGCTGCTGAACGTGTGGAAGGCGAGGCTAATGTGCAGTGAGCTGACGACGATCTTGGAACGGAGGTAATGAAGGGCGCATCCAAAGGCGTGGATTAGCTCGTCCGCATAATTGGGCAAATCCTCGTCGCCTAGAACGAACACCACCTTTGGGATCAAGGATCGAAGAGGAGCGTGTCCGCAGGCTCCAGTACGGCATCTCAAAGGCCCAATGCTCGATGCAATCGTCTTAAGGTCAGAGCCAAGATGAGCAAAGATGAAAGTGTTCTGCTTGCGGATCTGATAGTGCGCTTCATGAAAAATGCGGTGACTGGAAATTGATTGTCAGCGGCGTTCAGCTCTCCAACAGTGTTGTGACTTACGTGGCACGCATTAGACCGACATTGACGTTGGGTGTATAGCTTGCATTGGTGAGGCACGGAAAGCGAAACTCATGGTCTGTTGCTATCATAGCATATCCGATGATCTTGTTCTGAATCTCGACTGGAAGATTGTTGAATGGGAAGGTGCCGTTGATCTGATTGTTTTCATTGGTAAGCATCCGTGAGTTGAGGCTGTTTCAATATTATTGGAGGGGGAACAAACATCGAAGTGAGCTGTATCAGTGGCCCCTATGCCCTGGGAATTGAGCACAGCGAGAGGAGTATCCCCGTCATTGCGAGTGTCAAGTTTTACACTGCAGTCGTTGCAAGTGTCTCTAGCTGCACTGGAGTGATTGCAAGCCATTGCTATGTCTGTTCATCCGGATTAATAGCTATTGCAACCCGCTGGAAGAAGCAGTGACATCCGGACTTACCAGTTGAGGTACAAGGTATTGTTTATGTTGTTGCTAGGGCTAGAAGCCAACGGACAAAGACGTGAATCGGGCAAGGAGCTTTGGTGATGGTGCAAGAGTGGTGCAAAGGTGGGTGTTGATGTGAGGGTAGCAAGCAAGAAAGAAGAAGAAAAAAGGAAATCATGGGTCGTCACTCGTCAAATACACAAATGATAAACACGCTAAGGACACTCCGGCAGGGGTACACTCTTACAGACTGCAGCTAAATACACGACTTTATACTGAGTGAAGTGGAGCTGCAACGTCCTGAGGAGATTTTGGCGGACAATGCCACACAAACCTCCCTCACAGTCCTAGACTGAACCTCACTCCACAGGACAGCCTTGCATTAGTCTAATTTCCGGCCGGCTAGTGCTCTGGATCTTGATTGGTCCGGTCCAGGGACAAAGCTCGTCCGGGAGGGGACTTTGTACACGCTAAAGGGCCAAAAGCCTCTAGTTTGGTATTCCTTGGTCCTTGTGTTGACGCTTGGCCTGTTTTCCTTACCCCGATTTCAAATACCTGTATTTCCACGGTCTGCTCTGCTCGGCAGTCGGAGGGCACATGGGAAGATGTCAACTTGTCCACCGGACATACCACCGGAGGCTACCATGATGCCCGTATCTCTGAAAGTCCACATACAGCTACGCTCTGAACGGACACAAGCCCTGAAGATTCCATGTAACAAATACAACACATCCACAACGTGTATGCAGACGCTGACTTGGGCACTCATACAACGCCTTCAACGTCCCCCACCTCCTGACCCTCCTTCCCGTCCTCATCGTCACCCATATCTTCAGCGACAACCGTACAAGGCTGCTCGCCATACCATACTCTCCTCCCCCCATCCTCCAGCACCCTCTCCCCCGTAGCAGCCCTCTCCCTCTTGCCAGCGCCCTTGGAGACACCCTTGCCAGTACCCTGACTCCTCACCTCCTCCACCGTAACGCCCCAGTCGTACCTCCCCCTGCTGAGCACCACAAACGCTGTTTCAACCTTCACCTCCCCGCCGGGCGGTATCACTTCCACGACCCGCTGCAAGACACCGCTTATGAGCAGTCTCTTGCTCAAATCGAGCGCGATGCCGGGCGGTTGGTTCGCCAAGCTGGGTTGGAGACGGAGGAGCGGGTGGATGGGTGATGAGGAGCGGTTGTAGAGGGTGGTGTCGACGGAGAGGAAAGTTTGCGTCGGGACGGCGAAGGTCGCCGGGCTGAGCTGAACGACCTGACCGGAAGCAGAGCCGGGCTGAGGTTCGGCAAGAGACACGGCCATACTGATTTCCACTTCCTCAAGCTTCAGCGCGGCGATCATCCTGGGCGCCAATCTCAGTCCTCGGAGCTCCACCTCCCCCTTCCTACCCGTGCCGTCTTCTTCCCACGTAGCGCGCAGCCGCGAAAGGACCGCTTCGCGATACCAGAAAGCTTCACGCATAGCTCGCTCGGCGTCGGGCGTGATGTGGGTAGCGGAGACGACGAATTGGCGCGCGGTGCGCGGGTTGAGGGACGGGATCGGGTCGTGCGCGTTGGGGAGGTGGAGGCGTGGGAGGAAGATGGGGACGCGGTGGGTTGTGCCGGGTTGGATGGTGCGCGAATGGGTCTTCGTGGGGGTGTTTGGACGGGTCGGGGTGTTTGAAGGCAGGAGGTCGATCGATACGGTGAGTGTGTTGGGCCAGGAGTTGCGGAGGTCGAGGAGGAGCAGGCATTCGGGCGACGTTGGCGCCTGGGAATCGTCGTGGTGTAGAGAAGATGGGGCGGGGTTGGCGTCTGGATGTCTCGTTTCAAACGGAGCACCCTCCTGGTCAGTCGCCGCTTGCTCGTTTCTTCGAGCATAAGCAGAGGGTAGAGAGACGATCTCATTGCGCACGAGACTGATGCTGGCGTTGACGGTGATTGTGAGAGGAACGATGAGCTGTCGAGTGTAAAAGCGATCTTCGATGTCGGTCTTGGGAATTCCAAGGTAGCCATAGTCGACTTGGATCGTGCCATGTGTCAACTGAGGTTTCCCCAGTACCTCGATCTCAAAGGCAGCTTCGCCACCGGGCTTGATCACAAGGTCCCGATCTTGATCTCTACGATGCCACCGGAAAGACTGCTTATGTGCAGAGGCAAGCTCGAGCTCGTATAGCTCAACCGGCGAAATGTCTTTCTTGACTAGTGCGGCCTGAAGCTGTGACGCCGTCGAGTCGTTGAAGGATAGGAGCAGCAAGTCCATCGGTACGGTTTGTGATGTGTTTTGGAAGGTGGCGGTGAAGGTTCTCGTCTCCCCGTCAAGGAGCATAATGGCAGATTGAGGCAGTGAGATGGATTTCAAGCTGATATTAGGCTGTGGTCCTGTGACTCTTAAGGTAAGTGCGGTGGCAGTAGGCCCTTTTGAAAAAGGGATATTGCTCTTGACAGGGTCTGAAGCTGTAGAGCTCGGACGCGATTTCTGTGCTAGGCGAAAATGCCGTCCCTTGATGTCTGGCTTCCAGGCCCACGGCTCGGTGAAAGTTGGGAACATCCGCTCTCTGCAGCCATTCACCTTGACGGTGCATCCCACGATGGACATGGAGCCGGCTGCTTGAGGGGTGCCACTCAGGAGGATCGTGTGAATCCTATAAGGCCCTATCACTGTATTTTCTGGCGAGCATTCGAAAGGCAAGCCATCGGACAGCAACTCGATACGCTCTACAACGATATCGAAATCATAGAGGTTTTGCAGGGTCACTCGGAAGAAAGCTTCCTCCTGTGCTACCAGCAGAGACTCTGCTGCGGCTGACGACTTTTTCAAGAAGGGATTGTATATGAAGGGATTCTTCTCCTTCTTAGCTTCGATTGTTTCGACAACTTCCAGCTCTGATTTGGCATGTGACATTAGAGCCCTTGACTGATTGGTCTCCACGACTTCAATACCTCTTACTAAGAACTCGTCCCAGTAATCTGCTTCTGGATGCTGGACGCCGAGATGTCGTGCTGCGCTCAAAGTTCGAGAGATGTTGTTGGCAAGTCGTATCTGCTCTTCGATTGGCAGATCGGGTGAGCCATCACTGCTGTCCGGGCCAGGCGCTATGCTGCTGCCCCCGGTTCGAAGTAGCTCTGCAGAGTATCGAAGCGCGCCACCAAGGTCTGGTAACGCCTCAGATACGTTAATGCACGATCTTAGGATTTCTATCCTCATATCTCGGGAGCCACTAGTATTCATCGATGCTTGTTGAACTGCACGTGTAATGGTTGCTTCGATCGTTTTGGTCTGCATTGAATTTGGCGTTTCTGGTTGCTGATCTTGTCCCTTGTGCTTGATACTACCAATGGGCTCAAGAGGCAGGATGCCATAAGCTTGGCAAATAAGCGAGAGAAAGTTCCGCATGCCTTGTTCAGACTCATTGCTAGTACTACTGTTATTCTGTGAGGACACAATTCTGACCGATCCGTTGAGAGAGGCAAGGCTCGCTGCAGGATGAACGCCCATCTCGGCAGCACCATCTTTTCTAGCTTGCACAAGCGCAGGCAGAAGAGTAGAGATGAGTTCTTTCAATATTATCGCTTTCTTGCGATGGTAGCCTAGCTCTGATAGAACTGACGCAATGCCAGCAAGAATTGTGGTATGATCTGCAGTTGATAGCGAGGGATCTTGGAGAGGTGATGGGTATGCTCGAAATGCGAGTGCGGCGAGCTCTGACTTCGGTGGAAAGCTTGCAGCATCTGGACCCTCAGCTTCTGTCTTGGAGAATTTTGTATTAAGGACTAGGTGTCGGAGAACACTATCATCTAGCTTGCCACCCGAGAGGTGGATGACACTGAGTAGCTTTGCAAAGCGAATAGCAGACTGGGAGAAGGCGAGTGGAGGAAGCTTATCGTCTGTGAAGGTCCACGCCCGGGAGTAGAGATTCAGAACATTGTTCACCAGGTCAGGGAGGAGACTTGCGAGAGTTTGGAGAGATGCAGCGCGATTTCCGGGGTCCAAAGACTTTCTCCCACCTAAGTCAGCGAGGGTATCAGGTTGCTTTTGTTTGGATGATTTGGATGAGCTCGAGCCCGGTTTCTCAGAGCCTGGATAGAAATTGTCGGGAATCTGGACACCTCAGCTTCATGTCACGATGAGCGGTCACGTTTATAGAGGTTGGTTTCGTCTATTTGGTGGAAGCTTACACGAAAGTCCATCCCTGCCCAAGCAAACATCAAAAGACAAACCAACATGTAATCCAAAGCCTTTGCATGCCACAGGTAATCGCTGCTAGCTCTCGCGGTTGTTGCGCTCTGTACAAGCTCTTTCACCGCATCGGGCCAGCGTCCGGCCAATAGGTACATAGCACCAATGACGATGCCTACGCGGCCTTTGCCTTTATTTCTCTCCCTTTCTCCCAGACTACCGCCACCGAAACCGCTTGTAGATATTCTATCTCGACTTTCCGCCCTTGCTCCTTCAGCGCCTAGGTCTCTTGGTGGTGACTTGGCTGCAAACATCCCAGTCAATCCATTAGTCGTCGGTGGAGGTGTGTTTCTTTCACCAGGAGGAGACGTAGCTCGATTTTCTGGAGTAGATGATCGCGAATCCATATCTGAAATAGCGCGAGCAGGCATTGACATAGGATGAGTCGAGTCTGAGCGCTCACCAGCAGGGGACGGTGACCTTGAGTTAACGCCGGAGCTGGCTCTGGACAAATGACCCATGTGTGGTGGCAAGGCAGAAGCAATTCCATTGAATGTCAGCTCCGGGGAAACCCTTGGAGAGTCTAGTGACGGTAATCCTTGCAGCGACTTTGCATACGGTGCCATTTCACCTAGGAGGCGCGATGTCATATCGCACATGACCGTTTTGACTGTTGTGGTTCGGGATTTTGCCGGCGACGGCACTGGGTAGACTCCTTGTGGTAATGGCAATCCTTCATGATCGAACACAAGAACTTGGTGTACCAGTGCCTTGGGATACTCTTGACTAAGGTCGTCGAGGCCACGGGAAAGCGACTCAAAGTCAGGTACCTCTCTGTGCACCTCTCCGAAGCTTGTTTTTTCTCCATTCTCTTGCGCCTGGCCATTTCTTTGACTATTCTCTGGAGCGAATTCAGCTCCGTCCGTTATTCCCAACACAATTAAAGGCTCTCTGTAGACTTCGAATGGAGTCAAGGCCAAGTGCGAAGGCGGAGGAAGGGATGTCGACAGATCGTAGAGAACGAGTCCTTCCGGAAAGGCGAGGGGAGAGAACATCGCTGGTGAAGAGATAGGTTAGCGACGTCAGGAATTAGAAATGGACAATATTTCTCTTACTTCTATGCGGCCTGCTGTCGGGACTGACGTCTCCCAACCGCACGACATTGACTTGCTGCAGCCTCTCCACGAAGCTGAGGAACCGTGACTGCCTGACATTACCAACTGGAACCAACAAGACTCTCAAGCGCGCTGGAGTAATGATAGACAAAGGGTCCAGGCTCATGTTGCATAAGGTCGTGTGTGGGCTTTCGAGGAGTCCTCGAGAAACGAAGAGATTGTAACCAGGTCAAGGGAGCGTCCATGACCTCTGCTATTCTAGAGGGGCAAGCGCCTCTACCATTGAATCTCTCTGATTGCCAGCACCGTAGACTTTGCACGCTGTGAGGGCGAGCTTGCAAATGAAGCGAAGAAATAGTTCGTGAAGGAATGCTACAGATCAGACGTATTTGATAAAGATACATGCCCTCTGTTAAAACGACTTCGGCGTTAAGCAATATCTCCGTTTATGTGACAGCTGGGCTCGCCACCTTTGGTGTACAACCTGCACATCTTACCTCCTCAGCCTCTTCGCTTTTGCATTGTCCTGGCGTTACATGTTGTAGTATCTGTTGCGATACCTGGGTATTCCTTATTTGATCTTTGGCTTTGATCAGGAACAATACCCCCTGATACTCAGCACATAGCCTTACATCTCAGGACATGAACAGCTCTTGACGGCGCAACCACGTAAGAGCTTATCTGCGATGGCTAAGCTCGATTATGATGCGCTGAGGGCGCAGACCATGGGCACGGGCAACGATGAGGCTGTCACAGTCAATACCCGTGCTCTCATAGACAAAGTCTTAGCCCGATACTCGGGAGAATGGACCACGCTCAGAGAACTCCTCCAAAACGCTGCCGACGCGTCGGCCTCGAAAGTCATCGTGAAGTTTGAAACTTCGCCCTCTTCAACGGTGCCAGTCCCGCAAAGCTCGGATCCATCAGCTCGGTTGAAGCATGTGCTATTACACCACACCCTGAAGTCCACGATTGTCGAGAATAATGGCGAGGCATTCAAGCCTACGGACTGGTCCAGGTTGAAAAAAATTGCTGAAGGCAATCCTGACGAGACTAAGATTGGTGCCTTTGGTGTGGGCTTCTACAGGTATGAAATGGCGGAATCCAACTCTGTTGGCCCCAAACATGCGCGCTATTCTCACACAGGAGCATAAGAGCAGAATGTTAACTGACTTCTGCAGTGTCTTTGCGGATTGCGAGGAGCCGTTCGTTTCCTCAGGGAAAGAAGCTCTGGCGTTCTACTGGCAAAAGGATGCCTTATTTACAAAGAGCTTGGCTTTGCCAGACAGCCAAACCAATAATACCACATTCGTTCTTCCTGTGCGTAACCGAAGCTCTCCAATCCCGTCTTTACTGTCACTGTGTCAATTCCTGACGAGCAGTCTTACATTCGTTGGACTCGAATCTATCGAGATGTGGCTAGATGAGTGGAGGATGATTACATTGAACAAGAAATTTGCTCCGAGTGTGGATCTACAAATCCCGAAAGAGGTGGAGAGGAAAACAAGAGAAGGTTTGATGCATGTGACTGGCGTCACCAAAGAAGCTGCCCAGTTGGATGCGCGTTGGCTGAAAGTGGTGGAGTGGAAGCCCAAAGCTGGCTCGAACAACTTGAGCGTTGGGTCGAGTTCGACATTTAAGGGAGCTCAGTCGAGTCAGTCCCTGCGTGGGTTCTTCTCTAGGCTTGCTCCTGGTGCCTCGAACAACGCAACCCTGGAGAGGGCGATCAAGGAGGAGAAGCGAATCCAGGAAAGCCTGGAGGAAGATCTCATGGGGAGTTCTAATGCTACAATATTTTTGCACGTCAACAAGGCTACCGTCCGAACCCTTGTCAGCCAAAGCTTCAGCTCGGAGCTCGAGAGAGCCACAAAGAAGCCTCCTCCCAAGTCCACAGCTGTCTCTCTTCTTAGTGCATCATACGATGAACAAGTAGCTTCGACTTCCTCCGATAAAGCTTGCACGGCACCCAAAGTATTTGAGACATTCATCCCCACTGATGGCAAGGGACGCGTGTTTATTGGCTTCACCACAAACCAAACCACGGGCCTCAATGTCCATATAAGCACGCCCTCCATCATCCCTACCGTCGAGCGGGAGTCTATTGACTTGAATAATCGATTCATCAGAGTATGGAATGTCGAGCTTTTGCGTGTTGCTGGCATAGTTGCGCGGGTATCCTGGGGCAATGAAACGCTCGAATTGGGGGAGAAGCTCTCCCGCATACTAAAGTCGGCGGAAAGGAAGCACATTTTGAAAGACGATATCGTTGCATTACTCCCCGAAACGCTGTATCTCCACAACACTTTTACGTGGAACGAGTCGACACCGTCTTCTGAGGTCGGGACACTGGTGGAGGAAGCGTTCTGGACTTGCAACCAAAAGACAACAATAGCTACCTTGTCAACTCAAGGAGTTCTACCGTCATCCGAAGTACGCATTGCACCCGAGGAACTCGGATTTGTCGAAGGCATCCCTCTTCTGCCTGAAGCTTTGGCAGACGTTGGAGTTATCAAAAAATTGAGAGACTATGGTGTTATCACTGAGGTCACGATATCGGACATCAAGTCAGAATTGGAAGGAAAAGCATTGAACGCTGCGCAGCTTCGGCGATTCTTAGAGTGGCTTGCACATAAAGCAAAAATCAACGATATCGATGGAGTCATGGTCCAGTCTCTGCTTGATGTAGCTGTTGCAAATGACAATGAAGATGACAGTGGGAGGGTAATTGTCCTGGCAGAAATGAAGCACTTTCTCAACGTTTCGAGGATCCCACCAGAGATGCCTATTCCACCAACCACGCTGCCTTTCAAGTTCACCAAAAAGATTAGTAAACCTGAACTGGAAATGCTGGGTTTGGAGGATCTGCACCTGGTTCCATGGCTCCGATGGCTCATCGAGAATATTGGTGGCCGTGGTACCCTCTCGTCCGACCAGGATATCACCGAATCACCAGCTTTCGCTAGTAGCGTCTTGCTCATTATATCCAAACAGTGGGAAGGGTTGAGCCAAGTATCCAAGTCGACCATTATTGAATTGCTGACGCCTCGGACGGTGATACCAACCAAGATGGGCATGAGAAAGCCAGCAGAATCCTACTTCCCGTCGGTAAAGCTATTCGATGACCTCCCGGTGGTTACTGGCCTTCATATGGTGAAGGATAAATTCTTGGCGGCGTTACAAGTAAGCATTCCTGTGGCTCCGATATCTTGTCTTGCACCCGTTCATGTGATCGCTTCTATTTTTGGTAGCTCGCACGAAAGGGTTTGTCTTGTTGTACTGCACTATACAGATGAGCTGTTAGCCTGTTTTCTACGTCATATCTGGGCCGTTACCTTGCTAATGATCTGTTCAGGTACGCAAAACGTTAGATATCGGCGTCGTTTTCGATCGATTAATGGACCTGACCCCTCCAACTGTCTCGAAGAAGACGCAGATTCCCGCTTCTTCAGAGAAATGGAGCCATGTGGATCTTGTTAAATACTTGGCTTCGGTGCAGAATGACATCCCAGCTGCCGACATTAAGCGGTTGAGGACTATGAAAATATGTCCAGCGGAAACAGAAGCTCTCCAGCCGTCCACCGAACGATACCAGGCCTCAGAGCTGTTTGAGCCGGACCAGGCGCTCAGACGACTCAAGCTGCGTACTATGCATTGGCCAGACATGTATCGTCCTGAAAGCCAGGAAGGCAAATTCCTTAAAATTCTTGGATTACGCCCGTATCCAGGCTACACGGACCTTATTCAGATCATGTCTAGCGCGGCTGCAAATGGAGATCTACCCCTCCGAGATCGGGCTTTGAGATATTTCATCGATTACCACCAGACAAAGGGCTACTCCCAGTATGATCACTCCAGCGTGCGGTCTGGATATCTTCCCATCCAAAGCTCGGAAAATAGGGTAGCAGATCCGAACAATTGTTTCTCGAACGAGCGCGCGGCCATCATGGGCTTTGATATCTTGCGACGTGACCTGCACGTCCATGCTTTGAAGTTTGGCGTCAAGCCTGACCCGCCGATTGCGGAATGTGTTAGTCGCTTGATCAGCAATCCACCACAATCCAAACGCGACGCCCGCGAAGTGTTCTCCTATTTTGCAAGTCGACTGTCAGAGATGCACGAGCGATACGCAGAACCCCTCAGTGGGGCATCCATAGTCCCTGTTGTGACCAAGTCAAGCAGTAACGGCAACCCAAAGGCCGAAAATTCAGAGCGAATCTCACACATACCGCCTCGCGTCTGCTTCCTTGGTGACGGTGATAAATATGCAGATATCTTCGATTACGTCGATTTCGGCCAGGAAGCCAATACATTTCTCCTCAGAGTCGGTTCCAAGCATGAACCTAGCACGATTGAATTGACGAAGCTTTTGGTTCGTGAGCCAGCAAGAATCTTTTCGGTGCTTGGCGACACGAGATATTTGGAGTTGCTACGGAGTATAGCCGCTTCTTGGCGCACTTTGAAGAAAGACAAAAGCCTGGTCAAGGATATGAAAGCGGCTAAATGCCTGCTCGCATATAGAGAGATTAGCTCGAAGTCATCGAAGGGCAACTACGAAGAGGAGGAGGAATCCGGGATCAAATCCTGGGAGCTTGCCAACGCCAGGCAGGTGGTCATTGTAGATGACATCATTGCCTACAATCTGTTCAAATCAAATCTTCTGGCTGCTCCTATGGAGGAGGTGCTCGAGGAATTCTACCATAGTCTTGGTGCTCCCGAAGTGGCCAGTCTCCTCGAGGAACAACAAAGCATTGGCATGGTCTCGAAGGACCAAACGTCCGCGTTGAAACTACAACAACTACTTCAAGAGCGATCGCGACTTTTCCTGCACGACTACTCCTCTGAGATGATTAAGCACAACGCAAAATGGATAGAGCAGAATCTCAAGGTCAAATGTGTGCAGACAATTGCTTTGAGGAGGTCTTTGCAGGGATACAACTTGAGTCATCGAGAGTCTAGGAGTGCCGTGGTTCATAGCGACAAGCCGATCCTGTACATTCTTTCCCAGGGCTACGACATGCTCGAAGTCAGCCAAGCCCTGGTGCCTGTTTTACTGCAGCGCTCGAAGCCTCAATACATCTTCATGCTCGAAATGATCTTAGAATCCAGTCTACAGAAGCTGCGCTCGAGAGGTTATAATGTAGGCCGAATCATGCAACAGAAGGAAACGGAAGCTCGTATCGCCGATGAGGCTCTCAAGCAGCAACAAGAGGAGCAACAGCGGGAGATCAGAGAACGTGAAGCAGCTTGGAAGGAAGCACACGCCGCGAGCGCTGCAAAAGCCCGACAGAACGCAATGCCAGGGATTTTCCCCGACTCGCCCGACCGTCCAGGCGTGACTGGCCCGGTTGAGGAAGAGCCTATTATGGATAGGCCCCGAGGCTTGTTCTCTGGCATACGCAAGCAGTTCGGATTCGACAATCAGCGGGCTTCGGTCCAAAACACTCCTGGAAGCAGAGGTAGAAATCGGGTCACTGAGGCATCTCACGAAGAGGCGCCGCCACCGTATTCGCAAAATGAAGGACGCAATTCTCAAACGCAGACTCCGCAGCCAGAGACGGTAACGGCACCGCATCATCTCCAGCAGAACCTAGTCAACGCTATTCAAGCTTCCCGAGCGCACAATTCGACAAGCGTGACCAGCCAGCCAGCTGTGAATGAGGTCAAAGAAGCAAGTGGGTCTTATTGTGACGCACGACCAGGCCACAACATATCGTTCATTGGGGACATCTCAGGTGTTCGGATCTTCTTATCCAACGTCGCCGCCGCAAACGGCCCGAGTGCCACCAAATTTATGGAAGCCAATGTCTCCGCCTTGAAACTCTTCGCTACAGTTCTACTGGACTGTGCCGATATCTTCGCTCTCCACCGCTCTACAGTGCACATCTTCTACGATGACGCCGGTAGCACCATTGCCTTCAATCAGAACAAAGCCCTCTTCTTCAACTACAGATACTTCGAGAACCTGCACCTGCCGTTGGCGCAACAGGGAAACAAGATCGACGCCACTGTGTACTGGTGCGTCGTAATGGCACACGAGCTGTCGCACAATCTGGTCTCCGATCACTCCGCGCAACACAGCTACTACACCGAAGCCATGATCATCCAGTACTTCGGAAAGATCGCCTCCAAAATCGGCGCGCGAAACGCGTCCGGTTCGACCGGAGCGCCATCTCTACCCCCCGATCCCATCCGTCCGACAAACCTGCAGGACCGACTGGTGGACATAGACTGATCTCAAACACGAACTGTACGATAATCGAAGAGCCTGTTGCCGAACGAGAAGCACACACTATGACGAAAGGTCTAGAAGCGCATAGCGTGGATGGGATCAGCCCGCGCGGTCACAGGCGTTCTCGAACCGGCCCTTGACCCGGTCCTAGAACGATTGTAGATAGATACAACATAGATAGGCTGAGGATATACACATCCCACCCACACCGTCCAACCCCCGCCCCGCAACCCCAATCGATCCCTCGCCTCCAAATCCCCCCCCAA
Organism: Platismatia glauca; assembly: GCA_963556305.1. Lineage (NCBI taxonomy): Eukaryota > Fungi > Ascomycota > Lecanoromycetes > Lecanorales > Parmeliaceae > Platismatia > Platismatia glauca. Next base: position 398,316 of record OY745767.1, read on the forward strand.
ACCCAACCACCCCCCAACCACAAAGTCCCCGTCCCAAACCCCCCACCCTCCACGCCCATCCTCCACCCTCCACCCTCCTCATCTCCGACAGCCAAAACCCCACCGAAAATCTTTCCCCTCGGCCCAAACTCCGGGAACCGGGGCAAACTTTCCGACCGGGTCTAGATCGGATCAAAGGGCCCAGGGCGGTCGGAAGGAAGGGGGCGCCTTTTCGGTGCGTGCTAGTACCTGGCCCCGCACTTGCGAGGAATGGGACGGACTCCCGCGGGATTGTCGGTGTGGTTTGGGTCGTGGGACCGGGAGGGATACTTTGTTGCTTTTCTAGATGCGAACTACATAGGTGCCTACGTCACTCTGCCGTCGACATTGATTACCTATAAGAAAGCCGCCAATCCATCCACCTCCCACCGCCCCGCACCCACCGTCCACTCTCCCCCCGTCTCACCACCCACCGCCTCGCAAACACCCCATCCGTGCGCGAAACCCCAACCACCACACCCACCGCACCACCACGCACGCCAATCGACTTCGCCCACCATGACCAAAGGCTCCTGCATGTGCTCGGCCGTCGAGTACGAATACACCGGCGAGCCCATGGCCACGGCCCTCTGCCACTGCACCGACTGCCAGAAGTGGTCGGGCGGCGCCTACACGTCCAACGTCGTGGTGCCGCGCACGGCGTTCAAAGTGGTCAAAGGCGCGCCCAAGAGCTACAAGATCAAGGGGGACTCGGGCAAGATCAACGACCATTGGTTCTGCGGCGGTGCGTGTCCCCCCCGTCCCTGCACCACCTGTGACGTCTGGATCTTGTGCGGAGAGACGTAGATACGCACAGGTGGGAGATTGTAGTTGCTGTCGCTGACGAGGGAACACGGGCCCGCAGATTGCGGCAGCTCTCTCTATACCGAACTCGAAGTCATGCCCGATGCCGTGTGCATCAAAGCGGGCGGCATCGACGACAAGGAGGTCAGGGATTTCAAGAAGACGGCGGTGGAATTTTACTGTAAGGATCGGATGGCTTATTCCAAGCCGGTTGAGGGCGCGGAGCAGAAACCGGTGAGTCTTGGTTTCTGGGAAGGGGTAGGAATGCGCAAAGAAGCTGACTGTGTTTAGGTGTTTGGGTAGCGATCGAGCTGATGGAGTGTGGGATCGCTGACGGAGGTCCCGGCGTGGGTGGAGATCCTTGGGCCTGTGGTGTTCATGTTGCGAGACCGGACGAGGAATGCGGGCGTTGTTTCGAGCGAGTGCGGATGGAGGGTTCGTCCTGGCTTGTGGATATTTTGATTCGCTATGCTATGATTAGAGCCATGTAAGGAAACTTCTGCCTACCCCAGTGCAATGCATCCCAGCCGAGCCGAACGGCAGATGATGGCAAAGGTGGCCAAAACCCGGCCTTGGGTCTCCTCAGTGACAGGAATCCTTGCATGGAACATGTCGCTGCGTGTACTGTCATCACCATCTCACAGAGGCTTCACCGTGGTCCACAAGGAAACGAGGCGATCCACTACCTCCATATCCGCGAATCTCAAATCACTTTGTTCATTCGCGATGGCCGAAACATAACCTCGTTGAGGAGGGTAAGAATGGCACGATGGAACCACTGAGGAGGCTGATGGGCTGTGTCTGGTTTCTGAAGCGCGAGCATTGTACGTGTCGTCCGAAAATGGTATATGATCTCCGTTAGTGGAGGGCGCTTTTCTCTTAAGGCATGCGCGGAAGCCTTTGGAACACCATTCTATGCTGGTCTTCTCTTTAGGTTTCGTTGGTAATACTCCGCTGAGGTCTAATCGTCTTGGAGTGTGCTCCTCGCCTAGTACTCTCTTCCTGACATCCATTACTTGCACCTCCAGCTCTTCGGCTTCTTTCCACCGTCCTTGATTCCGGTATGTCGACGCAAGGTTGGCCATGTTAGTCAATGTGTCTGGATGCTCCTCGCCTAGTATTCTCTTGCTCGTCTCCATTACTTGCAACTCTCGGTTACTCCCGGATACATAAGAGCATTCCGCGCTCTGCATGGCCACTTCGCAAGCTGTACAGGCGGGTACTTTCCCATCACACCTGAGTTCTGCCGAGCGGCATCTCTGGCAAAGTGACACGGGTCGACCGGGTTGGAGCGAAGGGGTATCGAGTTTTGCGTCCAGGAAGGACGTGCTCTCCACTCTCCGCCTCGGTAGTCGTTCCAAATCAATATCTCGTATCAGACGTCGCATTCTCCTTCCCTCTTCTCTTTCTTTGACTTGGTCCCAATCTGTCCCACGTTCGGCACACAGTCCCGCCAGACTTGAATAGATCACTTGATGCATAGGAATAGAATTGCCTCTGCCTCGTTTCCCTCGACCCAAATCTAAAAATCCAGGGCCAGATATTTCAAAACTCTCAAAAGTCTTCTGCCAATCATTAGAAAAGCCATTTGTGGCCAGCCATGTCAGGACACGATCCAGAGGCCACTCAAGACTATCGTCGGGGTGTGACGAAAGGTCTGGGTCCGGGCCAGGCTTCGGATTCAAACCAGCACGACCATATACATGCGCGTCGGCATGAAAGTCCCTTCCGTGAAGAGAATGAGAGTCCTTTCTGCGGTGCTGTCTCGGTCCTCCATGACTGTGCGAGTCTCCCACCTCCGGCTGTGGTGGAAGCGGTGCAGTCCAGCTGGTGCAAAGAGTGGAAGCTTGATCGTAAGATATTGAACCACCTATCTCATCTTCTCCATCAAACTTGAAATCTTGGTCGGTCATCTGCATGAACCGCTCAAAATCAAAGTTCTCGATTACGTCCGGATTAGAGAGATCGCTGTTAAATGACATTCTTTGTGATGCCTATCGAAGAGCACAGATTAGTTGGAGTCGGACATGAATTGAAATCGTCAGAGCTCTTACATCGACTCCTTCACCATAACCCTCAAAATCGGGCATTGCTGTGTCTTGTTGCGGTGGAGCAAGCTGATCGGCAGCAGCTGAGGTCATGTCTGGCATTGCATGGATCAGATCTTGACCATCACGATTGACAGGCGCAGAAGTGGCGGAATATTGTGGCATGATAGGTGTTGCAGGCGTAGGTGTAGGTGGTTCAGCCTCGGAAGCTGAATTGGGTGGCGCTGGTGGCGCACTTGCGGTTGTGCGACGCTTTTCAAGAACAATGAGTAGAATTCAGAAACCTCTACTGGCATACAGCTCTTACCCTTTTTTTTAAGTACCCACATTTCCTAACGCTCGACAAAGCAGTTTTTGAGCCCGGCTCTTCTTCAATAGGCTCTGGCCCCATGTCCAGTTCAAATTGAGATTGTTCGTTTTTACTGAGCCTGTCAGCTGTGTCGGGGCGGTTGGAGTTTACCCTCACCTATCTGCCGTTGCTTCTTGTTGAGCACGAGTGATACCATCCGCAACTGATGGTCCGACCTCGAGGCCTTTAGCATCACGCAGGGTCTGCAAATCTTAGTAGCGAACGACGCCTCTGTTATAGCTGACACTCACCTCGACCGTCTTGCCAGGTGGCTTCATATCACTTGACGTAATAACATGAGAAGCTCGTGTTTTGGGCTCCACCTCTGCCGCCGTTGTTAGTACCTAGATCGGCGATTGGTGCGAATGACTGCTCACTTCTCGGTCCCCCCATCGAGGCGCTCAGGGGAGCGATCGTACTCTTGGCGTATTTCCCATCTGAAAGGTAACCCCCCGACTCTTGTTCCGAACCGTGCCTTGTGTAGGCCTTAGTCATCCTATCACTATCATTCTCAGACACATCGGCGACCGAAGCCTTTTTTGCGGGAGCCTCGTTGATCAAAATCGGCGTTTGGGAAATATCCTTTATCGTGGATGTCGAAAGGGCCTTGAACGACATGCTTTGTGGTGACCAAGCGGCGGCCTCAAAGACCTCGACAGGATCTCTCGCCGCGACTCTGTGCATCCTAGGCAGTTCTCTATATCCCTCTGTGAGAGAATCAAGTCTCTGTTCAGCGCTTTGCAGCGCCGTGCCCCCCCAAACCTTCTCGAGCTCCTGCCTCTCACCCTCATGAAGGCTTGCTATACCGCCTTTCATCCGCAATCGGCTCTTAAATGTGATCTTGTACTGTGCTTCGTCCACCTCTTTTAGCAGGTTCTTGATGAGCATGGAGTAATGTTCGAGTTGCTTGAAGAGCACTTCTTGATGAAACCCCATCGGCGCCTCTGTCCTTGGTATTCCTCGCTCTTGAATTGGTGGCATTTCGATGTTAGTCTGCGCGCCTGTACTGATGAACACGTTATTGATATCTGCGTTTGGCGGCGTGGTCAGCGATCTTGTCACACTGCTCTGTACTCTTGGCGATGACCGCGCCACAGTGGTGAGCTTACCGGGTCCAAAGTGAGGGACAATCCCTTCATCCTGTAGCGGCACCAGTGGTGCCTCTCCAACAGTAAATCTCGTCCTCTTGGATGCGTGGCCAGGTGCTTCTGACGGTGACCTTGATGTAATGCTCGGTTCCCTTCTACCTGCTCCAATTATTGGAGCATCATCCACATGCCCTACCGCAGGTCCCTCGACTCCAAGCTTCAACTTCTCAAACTTGCGAATGTATTCCTGGTTCGAGTCCGCTAGATCCTCGATAAGAGACCTCTGCTCAGCAATAACAGATGGCGACTCGGTCCTGCCAGTGTTAGTGTTCCATAACATGAGCCTCGTAATCCAAGCAACGGGGACATACTTCTCAGATACCTGCCTAGTATAAGTGATTACATTTAACATCAACAACAGCGTCGATTTCAGTCTGTCCAGATTGCTTCGCAGCAACTGTAACTTCGGCTGCAAATATCCCCACTTGAGCCTCTCCAACAGGATCGTTGCCCTCTTCGCTCTCTCCCCCCCTCTCCCTTCCTTGCCTTTGCCTGCCAGACTCGGCAGCTTCTTCACAAGTATATTCTCCATCTCCTGAAACACCTCCAGACACTCCTTGACGACGCCATCTGCGGTTTGAACAGCATTCTCCGAGAAAATCCGTGATCCTCTGTCCTTATCGAGTATCTGTCCAAGCTCTTTCAAGACCCCAGATGTAAGAGAGACGTCCTTTGAGATGGAGATAACGGAGCGGTCTGCGCTGGCGACGATTTCGCCAAAGGTGTAAAGCTTGATGCTGAGGCGGAGACCGGCCTAGCACATTGTGGAGTCAGCATGGCCTTTGGCCGATAAACATGTAAATAACAACATTCGGCTGAGGGATGGAATGGGTAATATGCTCCTGTAACAGTCTCGCAACTTCAATAGCAGTTCCAAACAGGAAGAGATAACCGTGAAAAGTGCCTTACGTCTGCGATCTGGACGACGGACGCTATAATGCCTAATTCTGCCATGCGGAGTCAATCTCACTCGAAGCCACACAAGCACAGAGTCCAGAGTGGAAGATGCAGAGAGCGTATTCCGTATAGGGTTTCTTGATGGCCATCCACGTCCCACGGCGTCAGCTGTGCTCGGAGATTCCATTCACATATTGCTACTTTACATGACAAGGACGCGGAGGACAGATCAGAGCTCAAGGAAGCAATGCCGTTGAGAGGCTGCATAGCTAGCCTCGTCCGCACCATGCGCTCCACGGAGGTTCAGCCGCAGGTCCCATCATTCGCGATAATGCTCTCGCCGTTAGCCTGTATTGTACCAATTGCTCGTAGGCAGGCTCCGGAATTGTCTCGGAGGATGGACAGCTACCATTCATCGCCTTTGCCCCGTGCGCAGAATCAGAAGACGTTAGAAATGCGAGAAATGAAGCTTCATCTCAACCTTCCCCCAACCCCGCAAAATGTGGGCGCTAGCGATGGCCGTCAATCGATCATCTTGCAACCAATTGGATTTGGAAGAGGAACAGCCCTTTTGGACGACGCGTTATTCGCTACTCGAATACTTTGTACCACTCATGTTTCTGGGTCCTCACACCATGATACCAACGACTCTGGATCGACATAATACACCAGTACTCTCTGCTTCTGCTTTGCTACCAGACAGTACACCGTTAAGCAGCGGCTTTGCTGCGATGTACCGCCCGCTAGAGATTTCAACCTTCAAGGCCAAGGGCCCACATACGAGCATTCTTGCTCGTGCTCTCTAGAGTTGGCATTTGCAGTTCCCCTCTTCCGTACCCTGCGAAGCCCTTGTCCGTGCCACCGTGAACGACCGCACCTATCTTCGCCTCTTTTGTCTCGTCCAGGTCTGAGCCAGTGCTGCCATCAGCTCACTAGGTCGCCAGTAGCTATTCTAGCTATGATATTCTCAGGCTTAGGCTCGTGACCCGATCAGGATTTCTTGCTCAGTATCCTCACGGCATCCTTTCCCCAAACATAACTTCCCCCACTCCACACCGTCGTGGCCCCAACCACCCACCAACTAACTTCTAACGCAGTCTGCGCCATCTCTCCTAACCCTCCCATTGCCAGTTCTGACATGGTTACTCCGATCAGCCCTAGCTGTAGAAAAGTGTTGACTTTAGATATGGTAGTTGGCCGCACTTCTGCGCTGGGAAGCGAGAAATCCCAGTAGCGGGCAATGGTACGCGGAGGAGGGAGGGAGATGTAGCGGTAGTACAAGGCGGAAAGACCGAGGAGTATATCGCGGCCTAGGATGAGAATGGCGAGAGGTACTGTAGGAAGAACAGCGTCAACTTTTAGTGGAAACGCACTGTCCGGACATGATGTTGTATGGGATCACGTTTCCATATTCTTGATTGGAAGGGTGACCACTTACCAGGAAGCGCCCCTTTCATCGCCAACGTGACCGTCACAACCGTCATCAACGCTTTGTCCGCCATTGGATCAATCACCGTACCCACCACTGTCTGCAGTCCCCATTTTCGGGCTACCCACCCATCGACGAGATCCGTAACACCCGCATAAACGAAGAGGCCTAGAGCTGGGACGTGGAGGTCGTGTATGATCAAGTAGCCGACAACTGGGGCCGCGATGAGGCGCGAAAAGGTCAGTATGTTGGGGAGGGTGTAGATGTTTTCGTGGGCGGGGAGGAGGGTGGAGAGAGGGGAAGGTCTGTGGATCCGATTAGCGGAGAGCATGCGGGAGGATACAAGGTATCTTTGTGCACTATGAGGCATGGCTAAGCTGATAGGGCGCGGTACGGATGTTCGTGTGGCGGAAGCTTGTACGCTGATAGAGCAGCGTAAGGTGTAGAAGGATGGTAGACAAGCCTGACAGCGGCATCCGATCGAACATACCTCTTTGTCCCCCCCTTCTCTCCATCCCTTCTCCCGCCGTCAGCCAACCACCTTCCGTGTTCCCCCTTCTGCCTCTCGGAAAATTGTATCCTGCATTACCCAATCCGTCAGTCCTCGTCTTTCACTCCCCTACGACCCCACTGTGGCCAAGCTTCCTACCTCTTCAAGTGCTCACCCAGCCCACGTTTGCTCTCACGACTCGTCCACTTCCATATCTGGCGCTTCCCAGTAACCGTCCTCACCCGCAACGGTACGCGCAGGCCTGCATACAGTCGCGGTGCCGTCGAGAGCAGATCGCGACCTACAAGACGAGGAGCCGCTGATGCCATTGCATGGTGCACGGCTTGAATGTTAAGTAAGGCGGCTCATGGAGATTCTTTGTTCGGTGTAGATATCTCCACCACGGCTACTGAGCACCTCACGGCAGGTACCTTGATTCAGGAGATTTTTAGATTGCATGGTAGGGCTGGAAAAATGCCAAGATCTGCGTTTTCCACTAAGGTACCGACTTTCGAGACTTCCAGGTCGACATCCTTGAGCTTCCCCTCCCTGAAAGACCGACTTTGATCATTATTGAGTCAGCCTAGTCGTGACGGGAAGGTCATTGTCGACGGCGTAAAGCTTGTGAAAAGGATCAACAGTGTCAAAAGTTTGGTTCGGATGATGATCATTTCGCTGATCTGTGCAAGTGCTGCGGTTGTTTTCCGCTCTATGGCTACCTAATTCAATCCTACACGGTCGAGCTGCACAGCAGAGAAGGCTCTGCATTATCCTAGTCTGACACACGGCCGCTTCTCCAAGTCCCTCTTCATTATTTCCCATAGCTATCTCTCCACCTTCTAGCAACTAACTCTATTGCTTTTCTTCCACCTAGCCCAGTTAAACCCCGGAGATCTCTCCAGATGCTCATGGACAAGACCTCGGCTGCCAAGTCTTGGAAGCCGGTCGATCCAGATACCGATCAACACACGCTAAGGCAGGACGGCCTTGTGCGCAGGTGTCATGCAGTACAACGGTCTGACTTCCATTTCGAGGGGACTTTCGGTAGTCGGCAACGCACAGTGTGCTGTGTTGAATCAATGGGGAATTTCGGCCATATTGCTAGACAGATCGTCGGTATCCTTGACAGGAGGTCGCCCAAGGAGGGAAGATAGCCCAGACGGTGATATCTACTTGCATTTGGGCCTTGGAGACGGGTCCGTAGCTGGCGGATATCGCTGTGTCGATGTGGAGCGCACATCGTTGCTACGGAACGTATGCAGAGCTATGAAAGCTTCCAAGTAATGCTGAAGGTTTCGATCGGAATTGGCTGTAGGGATGTGAAGTGGTGTATGTGCAATTATCAACAAACATTAGCAGTGAATCCTTGCCAGACGCCCGTTGAGTTTTAAGTCTCCTAGCCACATAAGCAGTTATTTTCGTAGAAGACCATGCTGAAGAGTGTGACATGAAGCCGCCGCTGGTGTATATTTTGTAGCAAACGCAAACGCAGAAATGATAACGCCAATGTAAATGACTTCTTTTCGTTGCAAGCCTTCAAGATCCTAGCGCAGTCTGAGAGTGTCACACAATAGTCGCACCGCATCCAGGGTTAGGAAAGATGCCATATAACCGATGATCAAGACTGGGCGCGATAAGAAGAGTATGATTGCCCGTCCGGTCGGGCACCCCACGGCTGCGAATAAGCAGGCGGCCAGGACTGACCTGGTGGTGGATGAGACGTTGGCACCATCGCTTCTGCCTTGATCCCAGGAGATCCGTATAGGTCGTGACTCATGCCATTGTCCGCTGGATTCGCTTGAAGATATTCGACCATTGCTTGCGGACGCGGTAAGGCATGCCCGCCTCCCTGCTGCGGGTAGCTTGAGTGCTGTACCTGTTGATCTTGAGGGTGGCCGCCGTAATGGTGCGGTTGATACTGAGGGTGTTGTGACGGCTGCCCCTGGTACTGTGGGACCCCCTCTTGCTTGAAATGAGGCGCGTATTGACCGTGAGGCTGATGTTGCGGGTAGGACACAGGCCCAAGCGTCATGGAAGCGTAACTGGATGTGGACGGTGCTATCGATGCATAGCCCGGGCTGGTGGATGGTGGATGTGACGGAGCATAAGCAGGGTGGAAGCCTATTGGGGAAGAAACTTGGGGAGCTTGAAGCGCGGGATTCGGAGGGTACATCCTTGCGTCATACCCGTTCTGCTGGTAGTATTGAGAATAGGCGTTCTGCGACCCTTCCATTTGCTCGTAGCTTCCGTCTCCAGCGTCATCAAGGTTGGGAAATTTGAACTTCGGCTGATTCAACAAGGCTTCCCTTATTGGGAGATCCTTGAGGCGAGGATCGTCCCTGGGTGTCCTGAGGTTGTGCTTCGCATCCTCCAGAGAATAGTAGGAAACCAAGTGATGCTGTACGTTGTGTACAGTGACAGTCATCGTCTTCTTCAGCAGTCCGTTCTCCTTGAACTCGTAAGAGTCTACTAGCGAGCCGACGAGGCCGCGGTTTGCATCTTTGTCCGGGTTATCATCTTGTTTGTTTTGTGACGGATTGGGCGATTCGGGCCCGGGAAAAGCTCTGCCTTCGTCTGTGGTAGGTGTGGTAGTTGCGCTTGTTGGATACGGGTCGCCCGGCTTGAGTGCCCTCTGACTTCGCTTGGTAGCTCTCTTCTTCTCGCCGGGCGGAAAAGGACTATTGAGTTGGCGGTAGATGAGGAAATTGGTGAGAATGCGACTCGGACTCCAGGGGATGCCATCCGTCCACCTCTTGATGCCTGAGGTGGCCTCCTCGTACACGAAGACGTTGCCGCTCACAATGAGTTGATTGCGCTCTCTGTCATGGGGACGGCGGAAACAGTGGGCTAGAGTGCCACTGAAGCAGGCCTCGAAAATAATCAACGCGTCCTTGGTGGTCTCGATGTGGCCCCGCCATGTGGGCACACACGCAGGGGCCTTGCCAACACTCATGGCGCGGTACTCGTCTGCCTTGAACGAGGGAGGAAGAGATTCAGGTGTAAGGTAAGAATAAGTACAGAGAGAAATGACGGAAGACTGTGAGTGTAACTGTGCCTGAGGAGCCTCAGACGGGCAACGCTGTTGAGTGCGCGCAGTCAAAGAAAGTACACAAGATCGACGGCAAGAGGGACCAGCGCAGTGTAATTGAAGCTTGAACCACACTACCGGCAAGATTGAGTTTCGGTAATGTTTAGGTCGGCAAGTGCAAGAGCTGTTTTCAAATGAGGGCCTACGAATCTCTCGAAAGGATTCGGACCTGCATCACCGCCCAAAGAAAATCCAAATCGTGATATGTTGTCGGTCGAACTTTGAAAGAGTGTGAGATGGACGCGCTGCTTTTGAATATGTAAGTTGGTCAGTTCTGTGATTATGTGGCGGTCCAAGCTTGCGTGTTATGATGCTTGATCTGTCTCTGCCTTTTAACTGGACCAATGACGCGTGAGTCGAATTTTACCCGGGGTCCAACAACAGTACGAATAAGGCGCATCGATGGCTGGGGCAACGGTCAAACGTCAACCGTCAAGCCGCAAATGGTGTCACAGCGACCAAGTGGCAAGATGGGAAGGATTGACAGGCTGGTGGAACGGTGCATGTTAACAACGACGTCCGGAGAGCATTATATCGGACGGAGACCAAGTCGTCGGGATATGTACCTACGTTTAAGATATGCTAGTCATCCACTTGTGCTACCGTCATGGTATCTTCCGGTCGACTAATTCTCCCCAATACTTCGGTGGGGACACGGTTAAAAGGGTGCTTGCCTGCTTGGTCAACTCCGTCGAGTCTGAATAATGGGAGTCTGTGCGGCTATAAGTTAGAGGCTAGTTCAAGTGTCCCTGAACATCTACCGCTTCATAGGAACCGGCTGTTGGTGGATCGACCGCCGGTTGGGATTTTTTTGGAAATTTTTTCTCGTCTCTCTCGTCTTCGCTATGGGTATACGGATTGGACAACCAGCAGGATGGCAAAAATTTCTCAAAATAGTTGGCTAAGCGGAGGGTGATATCTCTGTGCAGGTCCCCTTAAGCTGGCATGACGTGAAAGGCAGCCATGCATCTGCAGGGTTGTACAGACAGTGTACCAAAGAATCATCTGCCATGGCGTGAATGAGAGAGTATGCGTAAGACGGTAAGTGCGTAGGTATGACGCCTGGACTTGGCCTACCAAACTACAGAGAGCATACTATTTGATCCCTAACGCCCCTGTTGGAAACAAGGAAAAAACCCTTCCCGGGTCCTCCGTAGACTTATCTTAGCTCCAGGCAACTCTTGTTTTATTCATCTGCCACATCCCAGCATTCACTCATACGCTTACTTACCTTTGACCTGTGACTCTGTGAGCCAGTGTTTCCTCTAGAGGCCCGCATAAGTGTGATTATGCACAAAGCCTTCGTGCCGTCAAATGCCGACCCTCCGGGAATCGATGATCGACGCCTCCAAGAACCCCTATTCTTCCGTCCGAGACGGTGAGGCGCCTCTGAATGGTCGTGAACAGGACTCGCCCTCGGCTTTGGTGCAGCATCTGACATTTGCCGTTGAGCAGCTGCCGTCACGACGCACCAAATAATTCAGACGTCCAGAGAGTCGACGTTGGCCGGCAGAACTGACAGATCAGGCGAACAAGTCCCGGGGAGATTTAGGAAGGCAATGGGGTGGCATCCCGCCATCATGGATGCAGCCACTGATTCGCCAAATGCGCCTGAGCGGGGGAGCGGCGTAGGGGCAAAATTTGGGGTCAGGGTGGACTAGTGGTGGCTGTTCGGTCCAGGCCCATCCGGGCTGCAACGGAGTCACCAATGAGTACCACGGTGTGCCTTAGACCCTTTCCAGCCTCGATATCAGCACTCAAGAGGACAAGCTTCTCCAAACGCGACCCAGCAACTGGCTCAACTAACACCCTCTGTCCACTTTGCGCGTGGGTACCATAAAGTCCATAGACCAGTATTACCGCCTCCCCTGTTTTTCAGAATGCGGGGCAGAAACCGTTTTCTATCCGCTCTAGCTACTCCCGTGCTCCACTCTCTACACCGCGTCTGCAACGGTCTCCTCGATTACTCATATCCAGAACTCCAGAGCTGCAGTATGGAGTGCATACGGAACCTACTAGCCGCCCCAGTCTATCATGCTTACCCGATGAGGACTGATATTCACAGTGCGTTCGGAATCCTCTAACAACGCATCTAACGGATAAGGGCTTGGCAATATCTTCTCTTCCCACTCCTCCTCCACAACGGGCGACATCGTGACTTGTGTATACACGGCCCATTTTTATGTCCTCGGTGCCTCTTTGTGTTGCATGACTGCTGATAATCAGAGGTACAGAAGTCAATCATTCAAGCTTCCCGGAACTCTCGCGGGAGATGGCGAATCTCAACCCAATTTGATACTCCGGGCAAAGCTTCATCCATCAAATCTCCTTGGTCAATAAGATCACGGTACCCAGGAGGAACGAAGAGAAATGCCCTATCTCTTCGAAGCCTATGCTCCTTCAAGTTTCTCTCATTCCAGAATCAATCCATATAAATCCTTCCTTTCCAGGTTGTCTCAATTCCGCGCTAAGCTTCAGTACTTCTGCCGTGAAAGCGGAGCCAATTCAGATGCGTCACCGTAACAACGAGGGTGAGTCACAATGGAGCATGACCATTTCATGTTTTACAATCATCACTAGAGTCCAGTAATTGGGAAGAAAAAGCTTGGCTCTTCGTCCCATTGCTTCTTAGAGTCTTGCAGACACGTCAAAAGTGCAGACGGGTAGTGGGGGGTGCACACCCCCACGACGAACAACGTTCCTGCAGTCAGCCAGCCATTAGATCTCCAAAGATCAGATTGTGTGCGAGCTCAACTAGGAGATGGCTGACGGCTTTTTCACCTATTGGTTACCAAGTCTGTCGCAGGCGTGACCAGCTGCCAGACATTGAAATACCAGCTCGAAGGATTTTAAAGTAACGCCGGCTTCAATTTCGATAGGCTATGTGCATGAAGCTGGCGGCGAATCACCAATGTGAATTGATAGAGAATTTGAATCCTTCAAGGTAATATTGGGCTCCAATACAGAATGCACTTATGCGTGTAGCGGTCACGAGGCCCTTGACGATCATCACCCTATAGATATGGCAATACCCTTTCCGTCGTTTCTCCGGCATCCGACGTTGCCGTTCATTCTACACCCAATTGATTTTTCTTCAGCACTTCTGACCATGTACCATCACAAGCGTCGCCAAGAAAGCTATTGCGGGAGGATTTTGAGTAATAAAAATCATGTGGCAGAAGAATAAACAGGCAAAGATATGGCAGGACAGCAGCACAAAAGAGCTTTGGAGCACTCACCGACGGCCATTTCTAATTGGACACGGGGGAGAGCTAATTCCAGCAAATTGAAATTCACGATGAGATCCAAACGCGGTTCTCCACTTTGTGAGACGCGCAACCAGTTGCAAGCAAGTCCCGTGATCCAACTTCTCTTTCTTCCGTCTGATTTTCCGTCTTTGACACACAGGAAGAAGTCGCCTCCTCTCACCGTATGCGCTGTGCTCTCAGTGGGCAGAGCCGCAGAACAAGTCCCTTCCATGAAACAGGATGAGGTGATAACCTCGCTCCCCTTTTGACGGCATTGTCAACTCCAACAATATGACTGTAACTTGAAGGCCAAGTACCGTTCATTCCTGACATATCAACTAGCGACACCGGTGAGTGACTTTCGCTTTGCCTTCCGAGCTGACACTCTCTCTGACCCTTCCGAATTCAGATATGCAGCAGGTAACTCGTAGTAATTAAAGATATCTTGTATGATATCATTTCGTTCCTGACTCATCTGATTACTTTGGCACTTAGTCTACAGTGGAGCAACAATTGACCGAACGCCACTACTTAGATTAAATATAGAGATAGATATTATCTCTTTGTGGAAATATTATTATTGTTCGCATTACCGTACATCTTTAATCTCGCTCTCTTCACACCAGGCAGTCCGAAGCGAGCTCTATGATTGGCTGTCCTTGAGCCGGATGAGATGAGAAGAGAAGGCAGGACAGGCCCGCCAGGGGTACGAGCAACGAATGAAGGATGACACAAGAACTACCTTAGTAATGCGAGGCTACTGCTTTAGCAACACGGCAGAGCACGAGGCTGCAATCCGGGAATAATAATAACGTTTCACCCGTGGTTCCAAATGCCAGCTTGAGTTGTATAATTGGATCCGCGATTGATGGGATTGCGGAGATGAGTCCGGCAGAACGGGTGGCCCAGGGCCCCACCTGGGGACAGCCCCCAGCGGGAAGAGACCCAACAAAGACTTAAATGGCTTGAAACAAGACTGTCAAAGTAGTCGGTCGGTGCTTGGGACTTGGGAGTAAGGCTGAATTGGTGTGAGTGGAATTTGCTGGGTTTGAAGCCCCGGCGCAAAGGTAGGTAGGTAGGTAAGGTAGTATTCTTCCCGGTTCTTCCCGGCGCTTGATCAGATTCAGATCATCAGGCAGACCAAGGCGTCGGGTTCTTCTTGCGATTTCTGGCAGGTACAAGCGATTCGGCGCACCACCACCCCTCTCGCCCTTCACCACTTCTCCTTCATCTGCCGACCCGACACCACCGCCACCCTCTATCCACCTTCCTCTTCTGCCTACTGCCTACCGCCTAATTATGCGCCAGCATTGAGATGCACTTACCCTCCGTCCGTGCTGATCACACGCATCCGTGCATTACATGGAGCCTGGAGGGATTCACAACGGCCCGAATCCCCTCCCTCTGTCAACTGCACCGACTACTGCACCTCCCTCATCAAACGTCAAGGTGTGCTCGTCCATTTGGCCCGGAGCCGTGCTCATCATCTCCGTCATTACCGAAGGACGCGCATGCTATCTGCTCTATAATCATTTATCATCCGCAAGACTTCACACCTCCTTTTCAACGCTCCCAAAGAAGCCGCCGACAGGCTCACCTAAGCATCAGTGTAGCGCTTAGTATAGGGTCCATGGCCATAGAAAGGTCCTTCTCAAAGCTGTGGTGCAGGGCAAACTACAACTCGCTCATGTCTTGTGCTCACTGATCATTGGTCCAGCTTTGGCATCATCTCCTTCACGTCATCTTGCTGATTGGTCCACAATCTGACATAGTAGCTTAAAAATTATAACAACTTATTGGGCCATAAATTGGAATCCGGAAGAAGATGGCCATCTAGTCATCGATATGTCTGGATCTTGGAAGCAGTGAAGGCACACCCTCTACCATCTCTTCGACGTCTCCACCGTCTCTTTATTCTCTATAGCGGAAATGTATCCCATCCATCACTCGTAATCTTCTGAAGAAGAAACAAGGACTCCATCCATTTCCTCTCACTGCGATTCTCCTTGTTGTCGGACCAGCTCGCAGCAGCATCTTATTCTCTATACTACACTGACTAAAACTTTCATGAGCGCATTCGTTCACCCTCGTCCGAAGCATGATACCTTCTCGCGGTTCTGAGCCTTCTCTTGGCCTTCCCTAAAGAACGTTCATTTCACAAGGCACTCACTCTCCCGCCTAGCCTTCGCACATATCTTCGCCACAAGGCATGACTTCTTCACCTGTAAGAAGTTTATACAAATATAATGTAAGTTGCGTTCAGAAGTAGGTATGGATGAACTTACTCAGTTGCGACAGGATCTGCCGATTCAAAGAGAGCTGTTCTATTCGTAGATTTATTTTTTCAAGCCGAGTTAGGCCTTCAGGTAAAGCTCGCTTTCAACTGAGCCATTCCATCTTTCTTACACTTCACGGCACCGAGTACAATCCAAATCGTGCCCATTTACTTCTTCACACATCATTATGGCTATTCAACCCCCTGCAAAGCAGAAGGACCCGAACAAGGTGAGAGCTGGGGCAGCAGGTGGGAAAGCGAAGGCGACAAATAGAAGCTTGGGAGGTAATGGGAAAGATAGCGACGGCAGATCATCCAAGGCCAAGCTCAAGAACTCTGAGGACCCCCTGGCAGGATCAGAAGATGAATCCGGAACAGCCAAATCAAGACACTCCGGATATTCACTACATTCGACGAGCCAAAGAATTGGCACGCCTGAGTTTCAATGTCGCATTACGCAGACGCGATTCGAAAAAACATTACAATGCCACATTCGAGAGCGAAGCTTTGTTTTCTCATCCGGCACATATGCCATCTGGATACTAGTGCATACGTCTGAGTTCAGCGGATGCGAGACTTCTCAGATTCATCTTGAGGCCTCTTTGCAGGAATTCCCAAGCATTGATCTACGATGTGATGCTAACCGTCGGGTTGTACAATGAGGTGCTCTATACAAGTGAACGATGTCAGATCAATAACCAAGGATCGTTGCTACCTATTCTTGAAGACTCTGGAGATGTCTCTATTCACTCACCGCGGCCCTTTGCGATCACGTTGACTATTTGCTGTATTGTTTTTGGGCTCTGAATGGAATGTCGGGCAAGCACAGAGGAAGCGAAAGAGACGTTCGAAAGCCCACATGATAGTCATGTGTCTCGGTCACGGTTCATTCTTTGTTTCCATTTACTGTTGAAACTTTTTCAATCACATCCGAACAAACTGTGCCATTATCTTACTTTGTCCAACGAATCCTACTGCCTTATTCGCCAGCTTGACCGAGCTTTATCTTCCTAGGGCAATGAGCACGGTCATATCTACGTTAACGCTCTCGTTCCACATCTCTCGGCCTCGACCCATCAGCTGAGACACAGCAAACTTGGCCAGAAGACTAGGCTATTGACAAGTCATCAGTCCGAGCTGCTGTACACACTTTTCAATCAGATGCTACCCAGCTTCGTCGTCTCTTTGACCCGCCTTCTACTACAGATTCAATATTCGGGACAGGCTCATATATGGACGACGACAAAGGACCCGATGCATACATGTCAGATGTCGTGAAGAAGACGATTGACATCAAGCTCGATACACCATTGAAATTTCGCAATCCAAACTTGGTCTTGATGTGTTTTGATGCCGAGGGCGTCAAGACAAAGGCTTCCGAATTGGGGTTTGCGTGGCTCCTAGTCTCTGACATTCGCAACATAGCTCCAGGAGAAAGATGCCAAAACTGGTGGCCGTTCATCCAAGCTAGGCACTTCCTCAGGCAGAAGTACGCCAAGATAACGGCCCAGAATCGTCGCCGAGCGCGCCGTTGCCAGTCCAACCCGCACAGGAAAGCGCCCAACCACAGAATATTTCTACTGAGGTTACTCATGAAATACTATAAGCCCCTTCTGTGACTGACGAGACTTTTCCTAGCACAGCGGATTTCATGCTTCACTTACGCTTGATCGATGTATTTCAATGGAAAAGGAGGCGGCATCTTTAGGTTTTTTTTCCATCACCCAGTCGTGGTCAAACGATCTCGTATCACACCTTACTGCCCACTTATTTTCCACATTACAGCTCACTTATTACAGCTTAGTTATTCAACCATCTTATATGACATTCTAGTGCTCACTTGTTTGACCATAATGTCTGACACCTTACGCCGTGAGATCAGCAAGAAAGGGACATTAAGATATCCCAAAGCCTCTATTGCATCGTAGCAGTCGTGTATCTGCTACCGCACGATCATTGTTGCCGCCTAGCCAGCACAAACGCCCAAGGTCCTCAGAGCTTTCGGAGGGCGACAAACCGGAATCATCACTGGATCTCAATTGGCCAGATGATAAGGGTAGTGTTGTGGTATGTCTCTTGTTCCTGCAGCTATACAGTATCTGATCTTTACCGCAAAGGAGGTGAACGACCTCGAATATCGAGCCCGCAAAGCCAATGGCGTTGAAACGGAAGATTTCATCAGAGCTGAACTACCGTTTGATATTGATTTAGAGGATATCAAGCTAGCAGACCAATCTCAAGCTCTAACTACAAGAACAAGGGAGACTCGAATGGACGTCTAAGCATACCCCATTCAGCTTCTTCTGCTTTGTAGTCTGGCATCCGGATCTTAATACGACTATCTGTTCGAGAGAGTACGTTCATTATCGGAAGCATGGGGCTGTTGCCGCAAGAGGAAGAGAACAACCTGCCTACCATCGAACTCGATGACACGGCCAACAACTATGCTACCAACGAGACTACGACAGCGGACCGATACACCCTTCAATTTCACGCCTCCCTCTCAATCGCGTCGTCTATCTCAAGACCACTCAGAAGCGGTATACGAGCCGGTCTTGAAAGAAGAGTTGAGGATAATGCTCAAGCAGCCAAGCGTAAGGGGTTCTCGACCGATCCATCATTTGTACCATGCTGTACCAAGCAATATGCTGTTGCCTGGGAATTTGCCAAATGGGTCTGGCAAAAGGCGGAGGGCATAGTCGTTCCAGTGGGGATTTTGCATGTGGCTGTTCCAAGACAGATTTTTCAAGCCGCACAGGAAGTTATTGGAGACGACTGGCGTCATATGGTATGGGGAGAAGTCCATGACCATTTCAGCTAGCTGATGTGACGCCTACCGGCCCAACCAACGCTACAACAGTAATGCGGCAATAATTAGACGAGATTAAGAAAGGGATCGCGGATCAAGTGAGCGAGGCAACGAGCGGAGTGGCAGTCATTGGACATTGATGATACTGGAACCAAGCACAGCTGAGATCAACTTTTCAGATTACCTAAGCCGTCGCAGGTGTCGACGTCAGGTGTCGGCGACAAGCTCCAGATGATCCGCTGGTGGGTTTGATACGTTTAATAGACACTGTGTACCATCGTTGTGGATAGCTATGGATAGCTAATCATTGACATTCTTAGTCGAACCTGGCGTCTCGCGGCAGAATTTCACTCGTCACATCGCACCTATTGCCAACAGGCTCCTGGAAGATGCAAGACAAAAGAACTTCGATGAAGTTATTAGACGACAGACCGCTTGGCACCTAACTGCATGGGGATACGTTATGCGTCATGTCACCACCGAGGCTACCATCTCAAAGATGGAGACGTTCATGACACCCGGCATGAAGAAGGCATGCAGTCATGAGCACATCACCATTCCCCTTCTCGCCGAGCTTTTGCCAAAGTTCGAGATCCATCGACACGGTAAATCTAAGCTGGTCTACATCATCATTGGTCATCATCAAGATGGACGATGGGCTTCATATCCTAGAACCACGGCAAGTCTAGGGAAGCGTCACCGTTCGCATATGCGCAACTTGAGAGAGGTAGCACGAGGGACTAAAATCACAATGTCTAATGGGTGCATGAAGTCCTTGGCCAACCTGGTTGGGATGTCGAGCAATATGTGGTCGTGGGTTCATTGCTCCTACATAGCACAAGCATCACAGGCTCTAAAAGGTGCGCAGACACTTGGATTTTGAATCTGAGCTGATAGTCATCTCAGTACCTACCTTAGCCATTCTCTGCCCTTCTCATGTTGATGAACATTATCCCATCGCGCTTGACCCAAGCGATGCAAAAGGCCTGCTAGATGTAGATCAAGCTACGTAAGGTATTTACCATGGAATCGGTCCTGATGCTCCTCATAGCGTTCTTGGACGCCATTTCAGCGATTCGGTGCTCTAAGGATTACTTTCGAGAAGCCTCGAATGAGAATAGCAGGGGATCTGCTTTCATTGTCTGTGTAATATCAAAGAGCACGTCCGCAAGATCACCTCGATTGTTTCAAGAGGCACGGCAGCGGGAACGATAGCAACGACTACAACAACGCTGATTGTTCGAGAGAAGAAGCCATTGGTGGCCATGGGTTAGGAAGGTCTCTGCCATTTTGAAGAGGGCTGGTAGAAACCCCCAGATCAAGGAGCGAGAAAAGTATTAACGAACTGATCGATCACTCTATGAGAGATAGATTTACTTCAAAGAAGGATGTTAGACAGCTGACAGTGCCGTCGGGGAGATCACGACAGCAGTATCATTTCGCCTTGTGGCGGAATAGGTTTGCTGCATTCAGGACATCGACTCTGAACGCTGACCTGACCAACACTCCTTCGGGCGTGGACATTCAGCGTTTCTTGTCGAGTATCATTGGCAAGATCAAGCCCAATTCTGACCACCCCGTCTTCGTCGATAATCACCGGAATTCGTTGTCTTGTCATGACCCTCATCTTCGACTATCCGTTCTTCAAACTGTCCCCGCATGACTCACTGCGAATCAAGACTCTTGTTGATGGTTTCGTCAAGGAGGGTAAGCTGACCAAGGAGCCCAGTCGAGAGTTACACTGGGTAGGAGTGTCACTCGTGAAGCGAATGGTCGACGCCCTCTTCGACGACGCAGTTGAGAATGGCACGAGAAGCTGGGATGTGACGATTCTCCGTGTCCTAAGTCTCGTCCTAACCTCCGCCTTACAATGCCGATCTGGGGACATACACAAGCACCATCGTGACGAAGATGACCAGCCTCTGCCCTTCATCGCATACAAGGACGTCCGATTGAAGCTCATTGACGGCGGCAGAGAGATCCACAACTTGGAGGCGAGGATTACGATAAGGAACGAGAAAGGTCACAAGTAAGTTTCCCACCACCATCGTCACCCACCATCACCATCCTCGTTCAGATCCGTCACAGAGAGAGAGAGATAGACTGACGTTACATACAGGACGGATCCCAAGCACAACAGAAAGGTCACCCTCAAGGCGCTTGCCGACTCCTCACATAACAACTACTGCCCAATCAAACTGATCCTAGCGTTGGCGCTGCGACTGGGCACCGTCACGGGCACCTCGATCGACGAAGTTCTGCATGCAGCCAATCGACGAAAAGACAAATTGATCATCTGGTCGAATCCGGACAGTCCACTTCTACCTGGGATCTCCGTGACGAGTGCGAACCTGGTCCTCGACAAACCATCCTCGGACCTCGCATTAAGCGGGCTTTCCCCTTGACAATAGTCACCAAGTTGAATTACTGAACCTCAGCTACAATGATCTACAGGCTAGTCTTCTAAAATGCTGACCCGTTGCCTGCTCCTCGCACCCAACAATATCGCACAATATGGGCATCGAAGCCGAAGTTTGAGTCACAGAGGAGCGCAAATTACCAATTTTTGTTAGGTCGTCTCCGCCAGAAAGAGTGGTCGTTGGCTATATGCAGAAATTTCTTGGCTTTCACAAGAAAATATTTGTGGACATTATTATGCGCACTCTCTAGAATGTCAAACGATGCCAATGCTGCAATAATTCAGTCTTACTGCGGTGGTATCACGGTACTGTAGGCTGTGCATAGAAAACGAATTGGTACCGTCTTACTACGGGATGACCATCTTTCCAACGATCAATAGCACAACCGAAAGCGTAGCCAGGTCCCTCTCATCTATCTCCCGCAATCAAGACGCATGACTGAACCTCAAGATAGCAACTGTCAATCTTTTTGATTCTGTCCCAATATACAGCGTCTCATTGTATTGGTACAGCTATCTCTCGACGGCCAACCCGCGCCATGCAACGCAGGATATCCTGTTGGGTCAAGGCCGATAGTCTCTAGGGAGTCGACTCATAATCGGTACAATCTGACTGCAGCACACTCGGCCCTTTGCCGAGACGCATAAAATTTGCAGGCTGACGAAACCATTTTTACCACAGGACTGGATTTCTTGCTGACGAAGAGAGCGACCTGTTGTAGTGAGTGACAAAGCTCTGCGCATCATGTGTGTTCTAGATCGAAGCGATGAGCCCAAGACAGGCTCTCCCGACGGTGACTTCGCCTCCTCAACTAAATTGTCAAACTTGATCTTGCCACTGTGCAAAGACATATTACGGAGAACACTTCTGCTACCTATTTGGAAGCTTCCTTCTTGCCCGGATCATACTGCTAGGCTAGATGGTCTTCCGCTAAGGAGGGAGGATAGCACTGACGCCACTAAACGCCATGGGGGGCTTGCCGCTTGCAGGTTGGGCAGTCGCAAAAGCCAACGTGGACTTCGGCGAAGCTCAGATACCGCCAAAGCCATGGAACCAGTCCTCCGGTAGTTTTATACATCTGTAGGAGAAGATGGTCCAATGACGCCCATCATAGGCTTGCATGGGAAGCCTTCTCACTGGCGACATTAAGATCTTGCAGCCAGATTAGTAAGTGCGCCAATTTCGTGACCACTGATTAGTGAGATGAGAGGTTGGGCGGAGAATTGTGCAAGAAACGCAGCAAATCCAATCATTTCTTCACTCTTCAGTCCCTCTTCAGTACGTCGTGCTCACTTACATACTCAGACTACGGAGTACCTACTCTCCTGCTCTGATTGTAGTACGTGTACGGAGTACGGAGTACTTTGACTCGTCTGACAGGACCGCCAAGAGATAGATCGGCCCGGCAGATCGGCCGATCACTCTATTTAGTACTACCCAAGTTGGGAGTGCGAGAGGTCCAGGCCTGACAGGAACAAACCCTTCCAGTCAAACCCATCCCCTACCGTCTTGCACGCCAATACATATATATCCTTAGCAGTTGTAAGAGTTCGCGTGCTCTGTGTAATTGTACTTATCTTTACCTCGATCGACTTCCGTGTTCTGTGAAGATGCAGGGTGGACCGCAATCGCCCCTTCGCAGCATTCGTCCCTAGAATGTTGTTCATGCGCTGAGCCAGCAAACAAACCTGCTCAAGAACCTGCGGAGGAAATGTCGCACACAGACTTCGGAGCAGCCATGGAAGCAGAAGCGACGATGCGTCAACTAAATCCCCAGTGGAATGCCGGCATGATCGCGGCGTCCATTGCCATCTCGTTCCTGGGAGCTTTCACGTCTACACAACTGTTCGTTCCCCCTCAGTACTTCAGCCTCTCCACTACAGCGCTGACAATTTCTTAAAGCATGTGCCAAGCGAGAATGTCTCTTCATTTCTCAAGCGTGCTCATCTGGACAATACTAGGGAGCCTCACCTTTGGCTTCTGCTCGATCTGGAGCCTCCACTTCGTCGCGATGTTGGCATGCGAATTGGATCTTCCAATTGGAATCAATGTTCCACTAACACTCCTCAGTGCTGTTCTCGCCGTCTTATTCACTTTTGCAGCCTTGGCATCTGATCTGCTGTGGGATACATACATGAGAAGCAGACGGAGGAGTCACCGGGCACTTAGAAGAAAAAGAACAACAAGTTCCTCGATGAAACGTTCAAAATTGAATGCGCGCGACCCCTCGTCTGAACGTCTTTTGGATCCCATCGAAGAAGAGGAGGCGGAACAAGAGGAGGGCGAGGGGGAGGAATATGAAGAGGAACCCAATGATCATTACGCAGAGGATTCACAATCGCCACAACCTCCAAAACGTCCCTCCGAACAAGACAGAAACGGGGCATTCAAACCTGACACCCCGCCTGAGACTCCACCTATCTCTCCGCAGCCCGCCATCCATCATGACCCAGGACACAAATTATTAGGTTTACACCTCAATGGGTCCGCCGAACAACAAACACCGCAGCACTTCGCCCAAAGCCCGGAACGGGCCACACCATCACGTGCGGAGAGTTCGGAAAGTGGGATTGGGTACCCAGGCTTCCCAGGGTATCAAAGAAGGCCGAGCGATCAGTCAATATCTCGGCGATCGGATTCGTTCATGGGGTCAATGCATAGTTCCTTTGGACTCAGCAATATCATGAACCTTGCATATCGAAGTACATCGCCCGCAAAGAATGCGTTCATTGCAACTGGCGAAGCCCTGTACGCAGGCTGTACGCGCAGGAATATCATCAAAGGTTTCCTATGGAGCTTGGCCATCACAAGCATGCACTATGTTGGCATTGCTGCGCTGCGGATTCCGCAGGGAGACTTTACCCTTGAACCACCTCTCGTCATCTTGTCCGCTCTGATTAGCTGGGTTGTCTGTCTCGTCGGATGCATCTTGATGTCTCAGATAGAAACTCACTTGGCCCAGCAATTTCTATTCGCGATTGTAGCATGCACCGGCGTTGCTGCAATGCACTTTACTGGTACGCCTCCTTACACCAGTATCCATAGCCACTATTGACACTTTTACAGGAATGCGAGCTGCAACGTACGTACATTTACGACTATATCCTTCTCATCTAATTCTATAGTTGAGCTACAAGTCACATTTGGGAGTACCGGCTTCTATTACTCTTGAGTTTGATTTTCAAGCGGACTGCAAGACATCATTGCGGGAGCAAGAGGATCTTTCAGCTCACCAAATTTGTCTTATTATTCGGGTTGCAGGCCAGTTTGAGAGACCAAGTGCTCTTCTACTCTTGAGACCTGGAATCTAAATGAGGTTCACCCAGCCACGATGTGGGGAAATCTGGCTTCTCTTCTCGAGACTTGGTTTTTTACTTGAATTTTGCCTCGGAAAAGCGATGCTGACTCTGATCTCTTCGTAGATTTTGGTCAAACGCCAAACCATCGGCCAAAAGAGGCTACCCCCCCGCATTAGCTGTTGCTATTGGTAGCATCGCTATCACGACGTGTATTGCAGCCAACTTTCTCTTGGCACACGTCGCAACGATCTCGCGCAATAAATTGGCAGAGATTGTAATGACACGGAAGCAACTATGGAGGACTATTGCACAGAAGGAGAATGCAGAAGCTGCTGCCGCAAGTCGAAGCGATTGGATAGCATCGGCTTCCCACGAGATCAGGACCCCACTCCATCACCTCCAAGGTACGAACGACTCACCTCACTCTTGAATTGTGTCTTCCGGGAAGCTATGCTGACTCCGAAATATGCAGGTTACGGCGACTTACTATCTCGAACCGAGTTGACTGAAGAGGGCCGTATACTGCTTTACGCGATTCAGCACGCCACAAAGACGCTTTCTTTAAGTGCGTTGGAAGCAAGTCCCTATTGTTCCTTACATACTGATCGTTTCACAGTCACGAACAACGTACTGGATTGGTCCAAGTTAGAAAAGGATGCCGAGGCCGTTTGCCGTCCTGTCGCTCTAGATATGAGAACCGTCTGCGAATCGATCCTAATGCTTCTGCCCAACAAGGATGACGAAGCAGATGTAAATCTCATGGTTGTGGTGTCTCCAGATGTACCGCATTCACTCTTCCTGGACGAAACTTACGTTCAGCGGATCCTCATGAATCTCCTTTCCAATGCCCTGAAGTTTACTAGGTCTGGCTATATCATGTTGTTGATAGAGATGGAGAACGGTAAGCTTGTTGTCACTGTCAAAGACACAGGGACCGGCATTCCCCCGTCCTTTTTGCCTCAATTATTCGAGCCTTTCAAACAAGCAACGACCCGAGGATCGCAAAGAGGAACAGGACTAGGAATGAGCATTATCAAACAGCTACTACACAAGATGCATGGGACGATCGAAGTGGACAGCAGACATCCAGATACAGCGACTGTAGGGCCCGGACAGACTGGCAGTACTTTCACTGTCACAATACCAGCACCATTGTCTGGTACGCCGGATCCCGAGTCGCTCCTTACCAAAGCGTTTCCTAGCATTGCGGTGTTCCATGGGGATAACGAGCGATCTTTTGAAGGGCTCCGTATTGCTTGGGAAACTTTCGGATTTGACGTTGTGAGGGTCAGGGCTTTCTCTGACCTCTCGGATCTGGAGTGGAAGTATGTTTGGGCAGACTTACCGTTCTTGAAAGGAAATCCGCGTTGTCTTCAACAGCTCCTCGAGCAGGATCAGTGGCAGGTCCTTGTGCCATACGACACTCAAGAGGCGCTACAGCCGACCCCTAGTGTACTTGCTGGGCCACATCTCGTCCGTTTGCAGAAGCCATTGCTATGGCATACCTTCGCTGATCAGATCGCCACTGTCGGCGAGCCGTCTGATAATGCTCCTCTTGCCAGAACAGTCAGATTTGCACCGCAGGTCGATATTGTAGTTGGCAATGACAGAGAACAGCCTCAGGAAGCTACGGCAAAGGACTCAGTTATACTATTAGTCGAAGACAATCCGGTATGAGATCCTCGCTATGTCATTTTTGAAAAACTTACTGACGCACCTCCTAAGATCAACCAGAAACTCGGCAAAAAGATGTTAACAGCCTTGAAGTATCAAGTCTTGCTCGCAGATGACGGCGAGGACGCTATCGAGCAAATAATGAAGCATGACGCGACCGTAGACGCAATACTAATGGACCAATCTATGCCTGTCAAGGATGGCATCACAGCAACAAGGGAGATACGTGCGATGGAAGCAGCTGGAACTCTTTCCCGGAGAAGACCTATCATCGCTGTGACCGCCGTTGTCAGTGCTCAAGCTCAGGCCCTTTTCAAAGCCGCCGGCGCAGAGGACTTCCTTACGAAACCGCTGTCTCTGTCGAAGCTCGAAGAGACTTTGGCGACATATTTGCCTCAGCAGTGACAACAAGAAGAAGCACGTGAGCTGATACAGATGTCAAAAGACAAGGAGTAGAATCTGCCTTCGACTTTGGCGAATCTACTCTATTCTTCTCATCTTCCGCTGCGTCCTTCGTCAGCTACGGACTCGAGAAGAGCATGGAGACTGCAAAGGCCAGTCCGTAGAGCATGGCGAACGATGGTTGCCGAACGAATGCTAAAAATCACACGCAAGAGTCGTTGATTCAAGTGGTAAACATGACTTCACGAGGGTAGCTGAAATACTTGCTACCCTCAGAAACAGGAGTGCCTGACATTGCAATATCACTGATAATTGTCATATATACATATATCGGAGAGCAACCAATGCAAAAGCACCGGGGGCTTCGATAAAGTAGCGAAAGTCGGATCGTCTAGCTTGTGACGCGGATACCTTGAGTTTGTCAGGTTTTAGCCAACGATCCCAATAGGCCGACGTCGGATCCCGACGACTTTGATCTCCAAACCAACAATGGTCCCGCCAAAACACGCACCGCATCCGCCTAGCCTCCAACCCTTTACCTGTGCCCTCAAATCCCCCCCGTTCTACTTGACCAGTGCTTCATTATCCGCACCGATCCAAGAACCCATTCCAATCCGGGTGCGCACGTCTGCAGGACTGGTTTCATGGTGGGGGTCTTGTAGCGGGGTTGCTGGAGGCCCAATTTCGGTGGAAGAACTTGGGGATGAGGATTAGGTCGGTGAAGAGGAGGCGGACGATGGTAGAGATTTGGCGGTGGCGACCTGGGAGGCGTTCTCGGATAGGAGGGGCCGTTGGTGATCATGGAAAGGTTGGTCCGTGACGCCACGCCCAGATCTAGATGCGGCGCTCTTCTGTTCGAGCTTGAAAGCACGAATGGCGAAAGCGACAACGAAGTAGCAAAAAAGGGGCGAAGGAAAGAGCGTGAGGACCAGACGTGCCTGGCGTCCGTCGGACCATCTGGGGAAAATGTAAAGATATATGTTTAATATGTTGTAAGGAAGGAAATCAAGGAGAACAAGCGCTTGACGCACAGTGTATTTAATCCTCATTGCTCTCCACAAACAGCGGAGAGACGCCAGCTACATACATGCATACGTCCTCTCCAACACAGGCGCCAAGTTCCCCGGCGCGCACCGCCAGCACGGACACCATCATCCAGCTCCGCGTAATCGACCACCACGTACCCATCACCCCGCATTCCCATCTCCCTGCGTACCTCGCCCAGCCGGGCCCGGGACCCCGCCCTGCGAACCCGCCTGAGAGTACCGGTATCAGCGCGATGGGGGGATCCCGACGGGCGGCGGAGGCGCCGGCGACGAGTGGTCCGAGGGGGGGTGTGGATGGTGGAGGGGACGGGGTGTCGCGGGTTGGGGATGGGTCGTTGGGGCGCGTGGTGGTGGGATGGATAGGCCAGGGAGGAGAGATGATGCGCCGAGCGTGGTGATCGGGTGGGAGAGGGCGTTGGAGTCGGGTGTGCGGGGCTGTGAGCTGGGGGGACATGGGCGGTCTGTTCGGGGGCGAATTATCATCGCCAGACTGTCAATTGGCCATCATGCCGGGCAGGGTCCCGGGCATATCCTCATACGCTCTATTCCTCCACCTCAGCCCCTCTTCGAACCCACTCGCGTCCACGGTCCCCCCACTGCCTTCTCCCCTCTCTCTCCTCTCCCGGTCCCTCCTCCTCTCCTCTTCCACCTCCTTCCTAGCCTCCTCCCTCACATCCCTCAAACCCTCCTTCGGCACCGCATCCTCATCGTCCGCGGATCCCGGGCCCCGCGTGTTCTTCTTCCTCGGCCACAGGCTCGGCAGGACGACCTGCTGCACCCTCGGCTCCACGCAGCGTTCGTCGATCCAGGCGTGCAGTCTGCTGTCGACGAGCTGGGCGATTTTGGGGATGTCCTGCAGGCGGGAGCGGGATCCGACCAGGGAGCGGACGCTGAGGTCGAGGCGGTAGTCGGGCAGGAATGAGAAAGCGAAGGTGGTGGGCGTGGTCGAAGGGGGTTGTTGCGGTGCGCCGGACGGGGTGCTGGCGGGCGTGGGATGGGACGGTAGGAATGATATGGACAATGTGCCTGAGAAGCGGACGACCGAAACGACCAGCGCAACAGGTAGAATAGCGGTGAGTGGCTGAGGATAGTTGAGGACAATCTTCGTCTCGACCCCCAACGTGATGAAATCACTCAAGTCCACATCCATCCTCGCCTGTAGCCTCGGCCCCTCAGGCCCGTTCGTGTCACCATCATCCACAGGGTGTACGCGACAGTTACTCAGGATCGGAAACTCCTCCCCCAAACTAATCTCCGTGACCTTAATGTCCGACAAGAACCCCGGTTTCTGCTGCCCATTCAGGATCCTAGTCAAAGACTCGAGAATCGCATCGTCATCGTGCGCATCGTTCCTGAACTGCGCAATGGTCTGCGCAATCAGGACGTTGAACCAGTCCAGGCTCTCCGGTTGGTGGGAGTGGACATTGTAATACGTCTTGGAGAGGATCGTCGCAGTCGTGAGTCGCGGCGGGGGCCGGAGGACGTGCGAGGCGGAGCGTTTGCTGTCGAGCTTGTGGGGGGGGGATGAGGACGAGGTGAGAGAGACGGAGCGGCTACGGTCTCGACGGGCGAGGGCGCGTGCTGAGGCGGTGGTTTCGGGGGAGGGAGGGTCGCCGAAGATGAAGAACTTGATGAAGCAGCCGATCAAGATCACGACGGAGAGTTGGCCGAGGAGGAAACCTTGTGTGAATGAAAGACTAAACACACATCAGTCAAGTGTTCCCCATAGCTTAGTGTTCAAAAGCGCACGAAGACTGCTGTGGTTGAGCTTGCGGAGAAGCATCTGGAGTGGTGTGAGTCCCTCCGTTTGGGAATGGACGCGCCTGCACCTACGTTGAAGACTACTCATGCTATCGAAGAGCAGTAGAATACGCGATGTCTGCACCCATCATAGACCTTCTCTAACAGAAGGTAGAACAAGGGGAAGTGGTGTGTACGGGAAGAAAGGAAGCTTTCAGAGTCTAGCAACGCCAAGACTTTTAAATACCTAGAATCCATCGACAGGCCCCTTTTTGGTGTCTGCTTGTTCATCTGACAAAACAACATTGAATAGCAAGTTGCTCAACTCTATTATTCTAATCTGAAAGATGTCTTCAAAGATCCCTATAGATACATTGAATAGGAACATTCGACGTATACCGGTCTTCTTGCCATGTTGTAATCAACCAGACATCGGCCAATGCGTATGAAGAATAGCTATCCAGCAGTTCTGGTCGTCATTGATCGATTGTACACCTAACGCCCTGCTCTGTCAATGTTCTCTGAAAGCGACTTCTCGCTCTTCGTACACTCTCGTATTAGTCGTCCGCAGTACTTGGACAGGTCGATTTAAGATTTGAATGAGTCCCTAGCGCTCTGCATACTCGCACTCATTGGCGCTGGGTTGGTAGTCGGCAGTCCCCCTCCCATTTTAGCCTTCGCCGATTGCTTGACCTTTGCGAGCGCATACACGATTCCGCTAATGAATCCAACCCCGATAGCAGAAACTGATGGAATGGTGACAGGGGCGTCGAAGAAGATGAGACCGCTGAGTGCAATGGGCAATTTGTTGAGTGCGCCGACCATGGAGTATGTAGTCGATGAAGTGACACGAACACACCAGGCCGAGGTGTATGAGATGAAAACCGAGGAGAGACCGGAGAATACCATAGCTGCAATGATGTTGTTGCGCTGTTCAATAGGGAAATTCTTTGTCACGTTTTCGGAAGACCAATTTTCGACGAAGACGGAAGCAATGAGGAGGATGGGAATTGAGAGGACGTTGTTGTAGAACATAGCTGTGAATCAGATTAGCATCATAAACATGACGGATGTGACTTGACACATACTGTCAAAATCCTTGAAATTGGTCAACTTGATCCGCTTTCGCATACCAAGCACATAGGCTGCGCTGCAAATACAATTCATCATCATCCACATGTATCCAGCGTTGAGCGTTGATATCCTCGCCGAAGCTTCGTCGCTTGCATGCCCAAAGCTTTGCAGCGCGTGTTGTATATCTGCCCAAGCCGCAATGACTGAGCTAAGAACCATCAGACCGAAAGAGAAGAGAGACATTCCGGTGACTGAGCCGCCGAACCAGAGCACCTCGCCGTAGGCAATGAGAATGATGGTCAAATTCTTGAATATGGTGTAGACCGGAATTGAGAGAAACTGGAGTGCCTTGGTGCTGGTGTATATCATCACAATGAGTGATAGCGATACGGGAAACCCTAGAAAGCTGTCAATTGCCGATGCACCGGATCTGATTTATGGGAGAACCCACACTTCCTGGCCTCGTCCGAGTTGAAGTCTCGATACGTAATGATTCCAAAAGTCTTACAAGTCTGAATGGCAATCACGCAAACCACAGACTGACCAACTCATTAGCACATCTTCTCCTCAACCCCTCTCTCATACTGCCACTCACCTGAACGCAAAGCAGAAAGAAGTTCAAATTGAACGACCCCGAAAGCACATACTTGTTCGTCACAGTCATCAAGATCGACGAAGCGCAGTAGCTGAGGACGGGAAAAATAGGATTGTTCGCGACTGCTGAAATGGGCGCTGCTCCTCCCGTGGGCGTCTTGGGACCAGGAGACCTTGGGGGTGAATGGTACCCGCGCTCCGTCTTTTCATCCATATCAATCACCATATCATCCCTCTTCTTGAAATCGGCCATGGTTGCTGGCCGGCTGGCGTCAGGATTGAGGATGGGTGGTCGTTGGAGTTGACCAATAGAGGGTACGTAAGCTTCTGTCGGGTCGTCTGATGACGCAGATGGCTCAATATGTTGAGAGGATAATGTGATAGCAGAAGCTGTTGCTTGTAAGGACATATAAGCCCACGGCGAATGGCGGTAGGAAACCGAGGTGGGTGAGTGATGGTGTGGTGAGAAAGCTTTTGACGTTGGTTGTCGGTGGCTCTTACGAGTTACGAGTACATGGCGAAACGCTAAAAGAGACTAGAGCAAGGGGTCCACATTCTAAAAGTATGGGCTTGGCATCCGAAGAAGACAGAAATCTGCCCCCAGCTCTGAGCTCAGTGTGGTGCTCACCGGGGAACTATACTTGATCACGATCACCAGAGGCAAGTTTATCAACAAGAAGTAACTTTGTTGTTTATCCAGCATGCTCCATGCTCCATGCTCCATCATCTTTTCAACGCGACGACTGCGACTGTCGATGAAGTCGATGAAGTCGATGAGCCATCAAGGGTCCCGCACACCCCCAGCCTTGCACTGCATTTAGCCCGAAGAACACTCGCAAATCTCAGCTACGCGGCTACGCCCTGCATCCCAAAGACCTTAAGCTATGAACCGTTTCTTCCTCGCTGTTGCAGTGCCCGTGCCCGGGTTACGCGAACTTGTGGGGGCGGATGAGTTAGCGGGCACTATCATTATCTCCCCCACGTAGTCCGAGAAAATGAACAATTCCATCCTCTGAGCTCCTCGAATCCACCACGGGCCATAGTCTTTGGCGTGGATGATGGAATCAGTAGTCGTCGACACTACCCAGAGGAGCTGATCATATGTCATGACGCCAGGAGGCCTGGCGTCGATCACGGGACTTATGGAGGTCTTTACGCCGAAGACAGTATTGGTATGATTTCGAACGCGTTCGTCCTCCGGGGGTTCTGCTATAGTCACTAGCGTATCCAAGAGGCTTATCAATAGATCCAATTCGTCCAACGGTCGAAAAGGCTCTATTGAGTAGATCGTTATAGATAGCCCGTCTGTGGATCCCAAAGCGCTTGCGACTAACTGTGAAGAGCTATTGGTATTGTGAGCGATGGGTGAGGGCGGAGGGGCGAGCTGGGTCACATGTGCGAAGCTGGGTAGAGTGTTCAATCCAGAAGATCCCGTAGTGAAGATGACTATGTCGTAAACAGAGTCTCCACAGTATTGGATTTCGAAGACACCGGATCGGAAATCATTCTCGCTCTTCATCAACGAAAAGATAAAGTAGATTCCGGAAATAATAAAGGACCGTTGCACTACGTTTCCCTGGCGCTTGTTCAGAGACACGCCCAGAACGATTCCATGCGAAGTCCATGCCTGAGGCGGTATGAATCCGTTCCAATCCTCCGGTGCTAGATAAGCGTCAACAATCACGATACCTGTTTCGAAGAAATCGACTGCTGGGAGCTCGGCACCGCGCTCTTTATTAATGACTATGAGTCCACCCGGAAGTCCATTGCAGCTATTCAGATTTTGAGGTTGAAGCATGCGGATGGGGCTCGCAGGAGAGGTCAACTCAGTGGCGCCATCCACCAGTGACCCGAACCAGTGCAGGTAGGGAAGGAAAGCCAACAGCCCAATGGAATTCTGCATGGCTCTTGGACACAGAGAAACCGGCAGACATTATCATACATATACCCCATCTACCTCTGCGCGAGGCGGAGGCTGTGTCTGACTCTAAGGAAGCATAGGCGACACGCGATGACGGGCCCACCGGCATTCACATCAATGGTTTAGAGAGCTTTGCGCACCTATGAAGGCGCTTTTTAATCCGCTTTGATTACGGCGTAGCCTTCGGATCCAGCATGTTCGTGTACGCGACACGCGTAGGATTAACGCATTACGCAAGAAATCTGTCCAGCCCTCAGAGGGTGGGGCTAAGACTATGGCGGTGGATAAGGGAGGGAGGAGGTGACAGGAACATAACGTGAGCGAGGGAGCGACCTAGGTAATCGTGCTGGCGAGCTTGGTGTGCGGCACGATTAGTGACGAATCTGCTGTCGATAACTCGCCACAGTAGGGCTGGGGGTTAGTGAGTCGCAAATCGCATATGTTTTATGGATCTCCGTATTTCATGGCCATGCATTTATTTAATGCGCTCGAAGGACAGTTCTGGTTGCTCCGCCGTCGGTCTGACCACCGCCGATCCCTGGCAAACCGCTCACCTCACCACCCGGTTGCAAAAGAGTAACGTAATGCTTTTTCCGATAACCGCGGAATCAGGCAGCGGCTCATCCACGCGAGGGGCGCAGTCACCCAGAATCACAAGGAAACATAGAAATACACCAACAAGCACATACAAAAGTTCTCTGACACTGGCTGCAAACCACGATCTGACAACGACTACCTCGCCACCCGCCCGCAGATCTGGTGGCGTCCATATCCAGTCACTCGACATCGTCTCTCTTCGCAGACTCTTATAGTGTGCTCCTCAAGCCATATGGCGAGTCAAGGGTGAGTCGCAAGGGTAATTTGGGAGATGATTCGAGATACCTGCGCTTGGGGTAATGGCATAGGAAAACGGGATGGAGGGCGCATCGCCATGGTATGCAGCATTATTGCACGGTACTGGTTTCATATACGATTCGCGGCGAGCTCTTTTTAGTCCACAGACTCCACACTGCTAGCCCGCTCTTTTGCATTCTGGAAAACATTGCTGGATGAAAGGCGCAAAGAGGAGTGCGAGGTGACAATATAATAGAGGAAGCCCGGAACATCTCGTGAACAAATGGAGGTCAGACCTCATGATTGAATGAGATAGGGCCAACACGGCGTGAGCTGAGAAATTCGACGACGAAGAAATTTTGCGAGGGAGATTGAGGAGAGCGCTCGTATTTCATCGCTAGGGAGCGGAAATTTTGGCGCCCCTGCTGTCCTGTATCATGTATGGTCATCCTATAACTGCGTTCGAGTGCGCTTCTGCCGGGATGTACCGGGGTATTAGGTATGCGTGACTGAGCAACTGATGTATTGCTACTCCGTACTACACAGGTAGACTAATTTTCGAGGAACTCGGGGGGAGTACGCACAGGCAACATATTCGAGAAAGGCATGCACTCCTGCGCTCAGGCACCTAGACCCTGAGGCAACTTGCCAGGAAAGGCGAAGTAAAGACGATTTTGCTCAAACATTGCCAAAAGAGCTCGGACTGGGAACATCTCAAAGCCCACATGCAGAGTGAGATCGATAGGTATCTCACCTGTTGAGTTTCTGCGCCAGTCCGACGTTGGCTTCGAAATTCGTGCACGTATAATTGTAGGACCAGTACGGCCACGACGTTTTCCCCCCGCGTTACGTCCATTCATGGCTAAGGTAGTGGTGCGGCCACCGAACCCCCGTAAATCTCACCTGCCTACAGATCCCAGCCACCATCTGGAAGTCGTCTCCCCAGCATAGGTATACAGAGTCGACACCCTTGAAAGGGCGCTAATGCGGGACACCACCCACAGTCTCGACACTCATCGAGGCGCATGTTCTGTCATAGATGGCTGGAGACATGGACGAGATATCGTGTTCACGAAGTCCGGTACGGAGTAAGATGGCTGACAAAAGTCCTTCGCCTTTCCCAAGCCACGAAGCCAACGGAGGTGCTGAACTTATGAGGCGGAGAAGTGTGGACAAAGGGATCTCAGTATTCGAGAACGACTTACAATAGCCTCCACACAGCCATCAGATCCCTTTGCGGTACTTGGCCGAGTACTGCGTGACTGATGCCTCAAATCGTTGTTGGCACAATCACTGGGTGCCCTAATCTGCAAAGGGGATCAACGCGCAATCATATTGGCCTCATAATGCACAATTCGGCGAGAGGCGTAAGCAATTCATGTGATGTAAAGCAGCGTGCAAGCTTCCGCTTCAGGCCTAGCACCACCAAAGGCCCCATAAGGCTGAGCTTCTGACGCACGGACCCAACGAGCCAACCCAACCCAACTCGCCAAATCGTCTCTAGAACAGAACAACCATCCCGCGCTCTCCCCCCCACACACCTCTCCACCCCACCATGACCGCCTCCGACGACGACGACGCCCTCCTCGCCTCCCTCGAAGCCTCCACCGAAACCGACCCCGCCCTCGCCCCCCTCCGCGAAGCCCGCCTCCAACAACTCTCCACCGACCTCAAACGCGCCCGCCAGCAACGCGCCGCCGGCTTCGGCACCTACACCTCCCTGACCTCGGAAAAAGCCCTCCTGGACATCACCACCACCACCCGCACCTGTGTCGTGCACTTCTCCCAACCGGACTTCAACCGCTGCCGCACCATGGACGCCCACCTGTCCGCGCTCGCGCCCGCGCACCTCGCGACGCGGTTCCTGACCATCGACGTCCGGCACGCGCCGTTTTTGACGGAGAAGTTGGGGGTCCGGGTGCTGCCGTGCGTGATTGCGTTTGTGGAGGGGGTGGGTGTGGATCGGGTTGTGGGGTTCGAGGGGGTGGGGAGGGGGGATGGGTTTGAGACGGGGGATTTGGAAAGGAGGTTGGTGGGGGCGGGAGTGTTGGAGCGGGTGAGGTGGGTGGGGGGTGTTGTTGGGGGGGGTGGAGGGGTGGGTGAGGTTCGGGAGAAGCAGGATGTTGAGGGGGACGGGGGTGGAGATGACGACGACGAATGGGATTGAGGGCCATGTGTAGAGAGAGGTATGGAGGCTATGTTGACCGATGAGGTAAAATGTCGAGTATGGCTCGGGTCATACCACAGGGTATGCATATGCAGCTAAGATGGTGATTGAAGCAGTGCTGATGCGGAAGCCTTCTCAAGCCCTATGACTCTCCTCGCAGATGGATATGTGCGACAGGCTCGTTGGCAGGAAGAAGATTGCAGGAAAACTATAAGCATTGATATGCAGAAGTTGGGCTTTTGGGGGAACGGGAAGCGGTG
Source organism: Platismatia glauca (assembly GCA_963556305.1). Classification (NCBI taxonomy): domain Eukaryota; kingdom Fungi; phylum Ascomycota; class Lecanoromycetes; order Lecanorales; family Parmeliaceae; genus Platismatia; species Platismatia glauca. Next base: position 434,350 of record OY745767.1, read on the forward strand.
AAACAGTAGTGGCCGAGAAGATAGAATCTTGAGCATGGAGATCGTTCCAGAGTCTCCAGTGGACATATCAGCGGAGTCTGGCTTGCGTGCCATCCTCGTCTATTGATAGACACTGTGCAACAATATCAGTAGCACTGAGAGTCTCAAAAATTCGAGCCATAGCGAATTGTTGAATTCTATTGTATTGGGTATGCAACCACATCCTTAAACTGACACATGCTCAAGCCCTGTCATCCTCCCTTGAGCGAACCGGCGGCGGAACCTCTCGTGCACGAAGTCGTTACCACTCGACTCAGCATGATGTGTACGTAATGATACAAAAGAGACGAGTCGCCGTGGACCTGAAGCGTGGGAAGCGCCCTCGTGGTGCCCAATCAACGCAGCTGCAATGCGAGACGCCAGGTGTTTTCCGAACCAAGACCGGACCATTAACTTTGGATCAAGTATAAAAGACGCCGGTTGTTGCCTGACTATGCGCGAATTTTTGTTGCCATGTCCAAAATTCTGCGTCCTGGAGAGGAGGATCGTAGATGTTACGTGGTGGTCTGGAGCTCAAATTTCCACGCTTTTCATATCATCGACACCATCTACCCCGAGACCTGTTAGCGCTGACTTAGTCTGTATGTCTTTGTTCGTCGCGTTGCTCAGCGCACTGGACATGTCAGCCTCCATCGTTTGGCCTAGAGGCGCTTGCTTGTAGCCAAGATTTGGGCCAACAGGGCTTCCGATCTCGACCAAATTCCCATTGCGCTCGCTAGCTGCTGTGTTCTGAGCAAATATATCTTTGTTGGCGTCACCACCAGTGTGAATCTTCGGTACCGCGTTCTCTTCTGTTACTTGAGCCAAAGGACTGGGTTTTCCAACGGCAGCACCACGGGGGCTTTGAGTGTGTGTCGGTCCACGGTTAGGAAACCTTTGTGGTGAACGTCCTCTTTCTTCAGTCGGACTGCCGTATGGAGATCCAGTATTAGCGTTACCATTGGCGTTGGTGCCTAGCCCAGAACCTGGCCTTCTTCGAGGGCCCTTCCGACCATACTTCTGATCCATTCTCCAGCGCAATATGTTCAGATACGCTGGCTCGACGGTGGCAGTCTTAAATTCTCGAAGCTTGAGCTCCTGTGTTTCTTCATCGACGAAGACCTTTTCACCACTCATGTCATCTGCTACTGTTGCGAGGAAAGCTGCCCATGATCGAGCAACCACATACTTGCAATCGTAGTCTCGGCCGAAGATGATGATCTGACCCCACTTGCCAACGGGTCCGGGCGCAAGATCGACTGCAAGGTTATTTCCGCCCCAATCGCGTGCCAAGGGAATCCATCCAGGATGGGCGTAAGCTTTTTGGATGGCTCTAGATGGCTGTGAATCTTGTTTGTCGAGGAGCTCCTGTCGCCAAAAGGGGTTCGTTGCTTGTTGTGAGATTGAATTTGATGCTGATGAAGAGGCCCCACCAAAGGCTTTGGGTGGGAATTGCGTCTGATTGGTTGGGGGGCTTGTGAGGTATTCTTCGTTGACTACCCGCCAATTCTTCCATTCCTGGACAATCTCCTCACAGTCGAGAAGCATACAACCAAAGATAATGCCAGTGGGTCTTCCACCTCTCTCCTGCCCATCATGTATTTGTAAAGATTCGCGTACTTCCATGGGCAAAGAGCAGTCAAGCTCGTGCTCGAGCTCATTAACATCATTCTGCGTGCACCCTCCAGAGAGCTGATCGTAGAGTTCTTCGTAGTTCTCTTCTGCCCATCGATCAATCTTTTTCCACGAATGTGCTACCGGTGGGGGCGGGGGTAGGCCTTCTTGAAAACTTTGCATTTGTATTTCTCCCGGGATCACAGAATCGAAAGGATTGGGCTCGTTGGACTGTTGTCGTTTTAGTGCCATATTTGAACGCATGCCAGGCATGTAAGGAGAAGAGGGTGACTGGAGAGGACCTGCCCCAGGACTGCCTGGTGCGCGTGCGTTGCCATTTTGTAGAGCCGGTGTGAATTGCGCGGAGGTATCGTCACCGTACGGTGAGCTCAGGTCTGGACGAGATTCTATAGCGCTGGTGGCCACTGAGGTGAGGGGGGCATGACGGCTTTGGTTGAGTGGCATATGCTGGCCCGTGCGGTAGGGAGAGTCATGGGACGCATGGCGGTCACTTGAAGTCATTGTATGCCACAAAGAGCGAAATGCCTCGCCAAACCTATCCGGGCTACCAGTCAGTAAGGTAAAAGTGTTCGATCGTGGGAAGGGAGGGCAATGGAGCTCACGAAGGCATGATTGTTGTGGTTGCTTTGTTGTCGCAAGAAGAGGTCGAAGGGCATCAGACCGCAAGCATGTCCCACTGAATGGGAGCTTATGCTCGAGTAGGAAGATAGTCAAGAGATGATGATACTGGCGATGTGTGCAAAAGTATCTCAACGTCAAGGATGCGCGGTCATGTCGTGGAAATGCTGAAGAAACGCATCATAATAAAAGGAGTGTCGAGTGTGTTACTATCTTTGACCTTTGTTGCCCGTTAGTGACCCTTACCCCTGTCCTAAACACGAACCTTACTAGCGCGGTTGCCGCTTAAAGTTGCAACCGACGACGCGAAACAAGCTCAACCGTTACTTCCGAGTACCACCCTACCTACGGTCACCGACGTCACCCACTCACCCACTCACCGAAGACTGTGAATAGCCTCACACGGTCCTTCTACGTACGTGCGTACGCAATCAACGAGGTACAGATTATGTGGCCTTTGCGCTAGCCCATATGCCCTTTCCGCCACCTCTGCGACTGCCAAACAGTGAGTACTCGTCGGCATTCACGATTGTCTCCACGCTCGGAAAGGCTTGCCGCGGCAGTGCTTCGTACCAGCTGAAGTTTTTGGCTTATTGCTGATTCTGATCTTGCTCGTAATTTCGAGCCTGGTGACCATCTGTTCAGGCAGCTTGCACCATAGCTGCGCCTGAAGTAATCCAACAAGCAAGCGTATGCCCACGTCGCGACAACATCTGAACACTCTTTGTACCCAAATTATCCTCTCGTTTGCTATCTTTGGGTTATCATTGACTTGAAGGAACCCAATCATCACTGCTGTGCTGTTGATAGATAGATGCATTGCTATTGTACAAAAAGGGATGTCGAATCTTGAGTACCTCACAGGAGTAAGACCTTCAGTTCTTTAGTCTTACGTTTGCGTCGTATAAATCATTTTTGGGTCCGGCCAATTCATCATGTTCTTCTCAGTAATGCCCCAACGGTCCAACCTCTCTAGATCCCAAGAGACATAGCCTCCTCTTCTCAGCCTGAAATCTGTATTCTGTATACCACGACTGCTCATCCACAGCCAGCCAGTGGTGGGAACCCGCTCTCTGATGAGCTTGTCGTCCATGCCTTTCCATTGCCAGCTCCCCCAACCGACATCTCTCATAAGCATCCAAAGCAGCTCGCGTAGGCACGTCCAACCGCCCAGCTTTCTGAATCTGACCCTCAGTAAGGCGAGTAACACGTTTTTCCTGAGATGCTGCTTTCGTTACTCCATAAATTTCACAGAAACAGAAAAATTCGCCTAATCTAGTCGATGAATACATATACGGTTCCAACGGAAGCATCAGTATAGTACTAGGGCTGGATATAGAATATCGTGATAAGTCCAAAAGGGCAACGATTTCTATCTGGCGACCTCGAGTAGCGCTAGATCTAGAAAACCGAAGCAGATGAAATTCTGGAGATGGGTAAAGTCCGGGAAGTCGCCTGCCTCCCCATTCTTAATCGATATCTCGCCAAAGAATACTGATCAATCTCGTTTTTGGCAGTAGTTTCGAGCCGATGACGGAACCACGGTTCACGGTCCTGGATCTCGCTTCAGCTCCGTGACTTTGCGCCAAGTCCACTCCTAGCCGATGTGTCCCAAAGTACCCGAAGCAAGACTATCGCTCAAATCACATGCGAGCAACTCTCTTCGTTTCTACGCAATGCGGAGACCACAAAAACACGCCCAAGGCCGGACAAAGTGTACCAAAGGACCTTTCGCCGAATCGTCGGAAGAGATATTGGGAAGACACACCGCCGCAAGAATTGAGTCCAAAGAAAGGAGGCAAAGTTTGCCAAGCGGGAGATACGACAAGGCCATCATCACCGATAAAGCAGAACCTAGTACGGAGGTCAACACAAGAAGTCCTGGACGCCAAGACTTCTCGCTAAAATCTCGGATAGAACCCTCGATACAGATCTGGGGCCGCCTTCCGAAAGTAGGGTTAGGGCTTGTCCAGGACTTCTTGTGTTGATATCCGTAGGCGACGAGTTCTTAGATCTCGTATTCGGACCTTACGGTTTTCCAAATACATTTCCCGAGAACAGTTTCCATGCTCTAGAACGATTGCAGGAGAATCCATCTTGAGGATGTATGAGCGGACGAGCGGACGATTTTGACCTGAAAAGGTAGATGAGGCTTGCTAGGTGGTCAGAGAATGGACTCAATGTCCTGTGATGAGAGGGGTCTGAATAACAGAGTTGACAAGATTTAGAAGAAACTGAGATACAATACTACCTAGGTAGGTACCGAAATGAAGTCAGCCCGATATTTGTGCTGCAGTGGTGCCTGAAGGTCAAGCATGCGACGTGCATATCCCGGTATCCCGGGCGCTGCCGCTGTTTGTAACGTTGAGTTGCCATCCTAGAGCCAGCGAGGTCGTCTAGGAGAAATCTCGCCTGCCTCGCAACACCATCTTGTTCGGGTCCTTACTTCCAATTACTTACATGCTACACAATATAAATGAAGCGAGCTTTAGTCCTGCAACCGCTGTCGTCCACTAACGCTTCGTCTTCTCCTTTACCAATCACCGCCTCGTGTTCCGTCCACCTCTTATTCTCTCTGATCAACAATCTCCTTAGCCACCACCCCAGCAATGCCACCAAAAACATGAAAAGGCTGCACACAGCCATACCTTTCACATAGTAAGGCTTCTCGCTGTCCGGATAGAGTCTCGTACCCACCAGAGGTCCGAATTGCCCAAGGAGATTCAGCATTACGACGCCAGTCCCTCGCTTCGAGTTGGAATTTTGGTTGTTGATGGTCCAAGTAAGGATAAGGGTAATTGCGGAGAAGAAGCCTGCGGCTGCGGGGTAAACGCCAGCATATCTCCATCTCGAATCCGCTCTAAGCATGCCTCCGATCGCGATGGAGAGGTAGCCGAAGCCGCCAAGGAGGGCATGGAAGATCACGTAGTAGCTTCGATTCTGCGAACGGTCTGAGAGAAAGGCGGTGACTAGAACAACGAGGAAGGCGACGAAGTAGGGGGGTGCTGAGAGGGCTTGGGATGCTAATGTGCTATAATTCATCCTGGTCATATGTCAGTGGGTGAATTGTGAAGACTGAACAATAGAGAGTCGCCATACTCGTGGACTATGGTCGGGAGGAAAGGAGGAAGACTGGAGAAAGCTACATTGCAGCTGAAGAACATACACTACTCTCGCTGGTCAGTACAATGCAATGAAATTTTTTGGGATGAGCAAATACCGCAGTGATCCAACATTTCGCGTCCGTCAATGCCTCGCGTATCTCCCTCCAGTCTAAATTGGGCATTTTGCTCATCGTCCCTTTTCTGGCAATTCTCTTCTTGCCGAGTCTCTGACGTGCAATATCTTTCTCCCGCTGGTTGAGAAACCTCGCTGTCTCAGGGGTATCGGGAATCTGATACCATGCCAGTATAGCGACGACGATGCTGGGAAACCCCTCGACTAGAAATAAGACTCTCCATGCTGAGATATGGACGTGGTCTGCCACCTTCGTAATCAGCCACGCGAGGCTACTTGCGAAAGAGGTCGCAAGAGGGGCAGCAGATATAAAGAGGCCAGTTCGAAAAGCCAGCTCTTCCCGCTTGAAGAAAAATGAAAGGAGGAAGGGGATCCCGGGTGAAAATGCCGCCTCTCCAATACCGAGGAGAGCGCGGAGAAAGAGCATGGAAGCAAATGAACTTGCGGCGGCTTGTAGGCATGCAGTGAGGCTCCATGTTAGCGTGGCAAGAGATATGTAGATGTGAGCCGGCACAATGCCGTAGAGAAGTGTCATCCATTGAAATGTGATGTATGTGCAATAGAAGCTGGTAAGTAGCCACTCATATTGGGAAGAGTCGAGGTTTAGATCTTCTGTCAAACCGGCAATTCTGGCATTTCCAATGTCTAGAGGACTCATCAGAGGGGCCTTCAAAAACACTCGGACCCTATTGTGGGTCCGGTCAGACTCACTAGATCGGTCGAGAAAAGAGAGCATGTATAAAAACGCTACAAACAGAACTAAGTGGCGATCGAGCTTTCTGACCACCACTCTCTCCTCCTCGCTTGTGAAGACTTTGAACCTCTCTCTCTCATTCTCCTCTGCATGCTCACTAGAATCCTCGTATGAGAAGGCGGCAGAACGAAGGCTGGAGTCGCTAGCGATTCGAGGCAATTTCGGCCGCCAGCTCGAAGAAGCATCTTCGAGCTCAAACTCTCCATCGTGAACTACACTACTGTTTTCCATATATCCGGTATCAGGAAATGTCGGCTATCGAAAAGTTGACCAACACCGTGATGTTTGGGAGCACCCTAGAGGTCAGCTCTGTGGGTTTGTAATCTAATCGATCTAAAGATTTATTACGGTACAAGCGCGCAGCGAGTTACCTTAGCGAGTCCATCATCGTTGACATGCATTTCCCATGCACGTGGCGGATTCCAGCCCAAGTGCGTAAATAATCGTGCCACGCACTTGCCTCGTCCCTCGCTAATGATAGGAAAGAATCAATACTAAATAACACGCAAAAGGGAGTGAGGTGAGTGGTCTGCATGCGTTTCAGCAGGGGTGGGAGAGAGCATGCGAGGAGGTGGCGTTCCATGGAAGGATGCGGAGCGAGCGGAGTCGACGTGTCTGGGCGAAGGAGCGACAATAAACTCCTGGTGCTACCCCAACATAAGCCATATTCCTACTGCACGGCTTAGCTGTGTCGGCCACCCTCCCCCCCTCCTCTTCCCTCGCTTAGGGATTTGCAATTGTCAGCTCCGAGCCTCAGATGTCTCCAATACATCTAGCAAGGCTGCCTCTTCTCCAAGGTAAGACTATACAAGGCAGCTTTGGCCAACGTTACTGGCTCAAGATTTCCATATATCAGCGGAGACATGAGTCCGACGCCTACCTACACGGTACGTTTCTCTCCATCATTGCACGCGCGGGGCCAAACCATAAGCTGATTGAACAATAGAACGTCAATTGGGCTTTGACTGGGGTAGGTGGCGCCTTGACCCTCGGTCGCTATGCCATCCGCTATGCCAACTCAAAACAATTCTTCTGGGATGATCTGGTGCATTTGTTTGCTCTCGTGGTCTTGATCGTACATGGTGGTACAAACCAGCTTTCGTTGAACTCGAAGGCCGCAATAGCGAACGCGGCAGACTCTACGCCAAAACCTTCTCAGTCCTACTTGCTCGGGCTCTACGAACATAATTCACGACTTAGCAGCGTCAACAACTGTTTCTTGTACTTGGTATTTTGGATAGTGAAGCTGTCATTCTTGATGCTCTACCGCTTTCTCTTCCAGTCTTCGAGACCATTCAAGAAAGCATGGTGGGCAGTACTAGCCTTCACCATTTTGACCTTCTGGATACCTATTGCAGGCGTTTTGTCTACCTGCGCCGGTGCAGATACCGTGGCCAAATACAGTTAGTGATATTCTAATTGTCTCTGAGCTCACCTCGATCGCTGTGTAGAAGACTAACAAGGTGTTCTCATAGAAACCTGCGAAGGACAGACTCACGGACGAGTGATAAAGTTAGAGTATAGCTGTGCTGTGAACATTGCATCTGACTTGGCAAGTAGGTGACGCGATTTTCGCTTGGATCGTGAGGGCAGCTATGACTGACTTTCGCAAGTAATGGCCCTACCTTTCTGGATGCTTAGAGACTTGAAAGTCAGCCTGCCTCAAAAGCTCGGACTGGCATTCTTATTTTCCTTTGCCATTGTCTGCGTGGTATTGGACATTGTACGTGTCGTCGAGGCTATATCCCAAAATCAAGCGCTTTACACCATCATCGAGATCAACTTTGTCGTCATCATCTCTTGTCTACCAACATATCGCGCGCTACTAGGCATGCGACAACGGAAAAATTCACGGCAAAGTTACACCTGGAAATCCCGTGAGGGAAGTTATTGGAGAAGCCGGGATAGTGACAATCATCCGCTCAGAGGAGAAAAGTCAAGCGAAATCGAAATGAGTGCCAAATCTATCCACATCACACAAAACTTGGAGACATCAAACGATGCACGAAACCAGGCTCCGCTGGATCCGCTGGACCTAAACAACAAGCCGGTACGAGCAGCATCAACTCTGGGTGTCAGCACACAAGCCTTCTCTTGAGACGCGACTCGATGGAAACAGAGTCAAGCAGGATTCAAATGCAAAGGTGTTTTCATGCGAGGCTCAGGCCTGATTCTAATAATGCGCCAGATGTACAAGTGTTCGCCCTCGCGAAGGAGGTGAGGGAGAATACCGGACGTACCGGACAGGGCTTCATAGAGTCTGCTTCGAATTTCGATAATTCGACCGACAGCTGCATCTGATTATTCAGACCGTGAGGCTTAATCTTTTGTGCTGCATGATTCGAGAGTCTGAAATCTGACCTGCTAAGCGCTTACCACATCCCTTACAAGGGCAATGGGTACTTTTTCTCTTTTTTTTCTTCTTTGTTTTTCCACTGGTTGCCATTAATATACTCCGTACAAGTTATGCGGTGAGCTGCTAGAGCTGTCAGACAAGCAGCTGCTGCTGCCACTTGAGCCCAACAATCAATAGTGGGGGTCGCGGTAACATTACCGTAATCCGTGTTTTGATCCTTCTGTATTGTTCTAGATCTGGCTTACATTAGCTTGCTGCATGAGCGCCGGCAGCTGAGATTTAATGCCGAGGCATCCTTTGGCTGCACTTCACATGATTCGACCAGCCATAGCGAAGAGCAGCCCGCAAACAGGGCGCAGCATGATCTACATTCTACATGGAAGTAAGATAAGAAGAGTCGCAAGGGCTGTCGAAGATGGTGGCATCAATTGTTAAGTAATCATTCAACCCATCTGATCACGGAGCAAATCTGCATGCATAAGCCCGAGCCTAAGGTCGACTCTGGCCTCTTCCGTGCGGCGGCAGTCCTGAAACGCGAACCCTACAGCTTTGTCCGAAGTTCCTGCATCACATTAATATTATTAGGATGGGTAGGGCACGCTAGAGCACTCATCACCCATGCACAGCACATGCTCCCACCCTCAATCTTTCCGAACGGTGTCTCATTCTCGTCCTTTGATTTGCAATTGTGCTACCTACACCAACTTACAGCCTTGCTCCGCGTCTCTTCCACCGTTTCACAAGCAGAGCGTGCAAAGTGACTGCGCGTTAATGTCGAATGACATGCAACAATCATGCTGGGCCAAGCCCAAGAGACCGTAGCCTTGCCCTGGGCCAGCGCCGTCATGCCTACCATGGAGCGTTAAGAGAGCCGCCATAGCAGAGGGTCATGATGCCAGCATAACGTAGCGTCAAGCATACTGCCTCTTCACTTCTCATATTCTATCCGTGTGAAACACGCAAGTATGAGTTCGGTGTTGTGAGAGTCCTCCAGTGCTTCTTCAGAGCCAGAAAGCCGGGTCACGTGGAGTGCTGGTGACAAGGATCTGGATTCTATTCATCCAAGCATCCTTTCCGGACAACCTGATACCTTCGTCAATCCAGTAAGCATTATCGTTTTCCCGGATAGTGAAAGTGTGGACATCCAAGTACACCTTGCATCGTAGTGGTATCGTGGAGACCATAAGCGTGTTCTTGTTCGCCAGTGCTCTAGGCCGCTGGGTCGACTGCACCCCATCCCGCCTCCGAGTCCTTCTAATGACCATCGTCAACAACCGCATAAGCGTTCTGGTGTCTTGCAAAACATGGTTTGTCATTCTATCCTTCAGCGATCCTGCCCCGACACAGGTCTTTTCCGCCGTGGCCCTCATCCTTGGCATGGTCGAGAACATCTCCCGGGGAACCAACATCCTTTCGATAGAGCGGGACTGGGTTCCGACGCCCGCTAACACCGCCGTCGATGCCAAATATCCTGTCTCTTATGACCTGACGCACCTCAACACGACAACGAGACGAATAGATATGCTGTGCGAATTATTGATTGATCGCTCTTTTGGCTGTCTCTACCTTCGTATCTACCGTTGAATCGCAAAGAATCGCCGTTGTTGTGCTGGCTACCGTGAGTACTCTGAGCTTGGGTCCTGAGCACTGGGGTGTACGACAGGTACGGGACCAGAACAGCCGACCGAGAGCACGGAAAGAGAGCGTCGATGGTGCAATAACCGGTACTGAGCAACATCGGCCAACGCAGCTATGCAGCACCAAGACCCGATCGGCACGATCAGCGCCAGATCTACATGGGAAAACCGTCTCGCAAGTCACGAGCTCAATTCGCGCATATGACAGAACCTGGGTTATTACTTCCATACCTCCGTACGAACACCTTCCCTCTGCGCCGCCACACCCCATGCGTCCGTCCTCACCTTTTCAGGAACCATGCTGACATACCCACCTTTTCAACGCCGGATATCCTCTCAGCACAATCACGGGTGCAAGAGCTAGCGGTGCGGTCTGCGAGATCGGCAGCACGTTCATCTTCCCATGGGCTGTAGGTACATTGTCTGCATCGGCCCATTCGCCCGGCCGGTACAAGTATAACAGGGGAGGCGACCAAGAGGTCAAGCAGCGAGAGCCACTGTCACGATCTGACACAAGCCTCGACGATACGGAGGACAACAAAACGCAACGCGGCCAGAGCGGCCCTGTCATTGAGCACAGTGTCATAAGAGTAGGTTGTTGGGCCCGTGGCGGTCTATTCCTGAGCATGGCAAGCACGACCGCAGCTCCCATGCTCTTCCCAACCTTTCCCAAAGACCAATGCCCATTGAACAAACAACTCCCACAACCCCCGCCGTCCCAGCCAATTCCATCTCGACGCAAACCTCCACACTCCAACCGCAACCACCACCTCCAACCCACATCATCCCCCCCAACATCCCCCCCAAAATCTCCCCCCCTAACAACCACCACCCTCATCCCCTCCATCTCCCCATCGCTCCTCTTCCGCTGGACCCACGACCTCCGCGCCACCCAATGAGCACAGGCGCTCGTCCCAGGCGCGAAACGTTCTTCCCCCGGAGGCACCGAGATGTCGACCGTCAGCCTAGTCAGCCTCGGACATTGAGATCGCGGCGGCCGTGTCGCATGCCCGGAGCGACTTCAAATGGTCGGCGCCCGGCAGTCTGGCGGTCGTTGCGGTCGGGGCAGGAGCGTACTGGTAGCGGCTGGGCGGGTGGAGGGGAGCGGAGAGCGACTGGGGACGAGCTTGAAACAGATATGTAGACTCATGTAAAGAAAGCAGGCATGGTAATATGTAGCATAACACGGATTACGGGCAGACCCGAAGCAGACGGCACGGTCTTTGGCCTCGGAGCACCAGAGTCGATTCTTTCCCACGCGACGAGATCCTCCTTGGGATCTGGGTACGACGAACGGCATTCGCAATCGGTGGCGAAATGGCACAGGGTTCAAAGACGCCGGAGACGCGTGATGGCGCGGGAGCAACAAGCATTCAATGACGGTATCCGTGATGGAGAGCACCACGCGTTCCCAGCCTCGACTCGGTATCGGGAGGGGATCAATCCTAGTGAGAGTGGTAGAATTTCCCTCCGGACTCAGTGGCTGATGCTCCATCGGCACAATGAGTCAAAGACCCCCTGACTTCCGGAACCGAATCCAAGATGATGCAACGGGGCGGACAGTCCTTCGCAACGTCAAGTATCTCTATTCGTGAATATTGCGCTGGGCGGAAATTAATGTCATTATTGGTGTGGAAAGATGATGCAGCACGGTGCAGCATCAGAGACGATGTGATACGCATTATCCAAACAAGCCACGCAGTACCCAAAACGGTCCATGTGTTGCAACAGAGACTAGATTTTGCATAGCGGGCTACCAAGACGCCAACGGTATCATCATTGGCCAAAATATCAAGGACGAAAAGATCCTTCTTGGCGGCGGAATGCGCAGCGCTCTACCAGGTCGTCCTGCTCTGGACGCAAGAAAAGTCGATACATACCAAGTAATGTCATGGAGATGGCCCGCCAATCTGCCAAGAGGCCCGAGTCATCTCGTGGCAAGGAGAGACCTTGCCAGGGTCGGTACCGGCACACGTACGGTACTGTGACTTGGGCGCCACTGCTGCAACTAGCACAGGAGGAATAGATCCGCTCTCCAAGGAGAAGCTGTTGCCGATCTACCCGTTTGCTCTGATATGTATTCCGCGCTTGGCGCCGAAGGCGCTGAGTGATTTGCACAATTTGTGGATGCATGTATGTATGCATGTATGAAAGTCGTGTGCGGACAGGCGGCGATGGCGGGCTGAGCTGCGGTGGACCATGCACCAATCTATTGCATTCACCCAGTATGTCGAGATATCTGTATGGAATGTGAGATGACATTTTGTATTTTGATAAAGTAGGTTGAAAGCTAGAGCGACGTGGGGCCTGCCGGTATTCTTCTGCTGCAGCTCCCGACAGGAGCAGTAAGTGTATACCTAGAGCGACAAAGAGGAGATGCGCTCGGTAGATTTACGCGTGAGCTGCCGCAGGGTAAAGCGTGGCGCGGAGCGACGCATCTACCAGAGGCTGCAGACGGCTGTGCCCCAACAACTTATTTTGCAATCTGGTACTCATCGTCCATATAAGTTCGCTCAAAGTATATCCTCACTTTATAGTCACGAGGGCGTAGTCGTGCGCGTAAACTGCAGGAGCGCTGAATAGTATCCGGCATGATTGTCTGGTACTGGTTGCAGGATTGATTGAAGAAGCAGGCTTGGCTGATCAGCAGAAAGAGCTCGTTGGGTAAGATGAGGATCTGGAGACGTCATTTCCTGGCTTCGGCAGGCAGGGTTTCTGTACTTGACATTTCGATAATACCGAATTCGATGCAAGTTGGCTTTTCGAATGGAAGGTTTCAAAATATAGAGTGGATCCCCGTAGTGGATTTTGGAGACGACGGCATCGAGAAGATGGAGACGCGGGCACAAGTAGAACTGATCGTGATTTCATGAAGAGGGACAAACAAAGTACGACCAAGATAAATCCGAGAGTCCTTGAAAATAACGCAGATGTAGCATTAAATCGAACAAGAAGTGAGGCCACAGCTATTGAGGGACAGCGAGGTGGACGTACCGCATAACCTATCACATAAGAAAGTGCTGGTATAAAACACTACTGCATACATAGCACTGGCGTAAATGGACGCGTCAGACACCCAAACGTGAGTCTCCGCAATTGCATCCCCCCAGGTGCGTACTTACCCGGATTGGGGGTACTTATGTAGGTAAATAGGGGGTGCACGAATCACGAGCCCTCAGGAATTGATTGCTTGGAGGATACTTAAGAAACCCTGCAGTTTCCCGTAGAAATCCGCAGTCGCGCTAGTCCTTTGTTGTTGGCGCGAGTTGCGAAACCGCTGTCAACACTCACCTTTGCACACCACTCCAACAACCACCACCCACATGTGCGTCCATTCCCATTGCAACCACAATTAGCAAAGATTTCGAACCCATCACCACAATCATGACGAACCAGCCAGCCAATCTCGCTGATCCTGTACTCCTACAGAAGATCGACAAGTTCTTTGAGCTTGGAATCGGAGAGTATGTGGCGTTGCCACAGGTAAGGCACTTACCCCTTCTGCGATCTTGTCAGCCTACTAATCACTGCTCAGCTACTTGTTGTAGGAGATCAGTCAAGGTAAAATCCCGTCTGAGGAGGATTACAGCTTATCTGCTGACTGCCTTCAGTGGAAAAAGCTCAGTGCTTGAGGGTTTGACTGGACTTCCCTACCCCCGTGACAGCGGACTGTGTACGCGCTTCGCGACACAGATCACTTTCAGAAGAACTGCAACAACGAACATCGCCGTATCCATCATTCCAGCGGAGGATGCACCGTCCGACTATGCTGAGAAACTGCGGGCGTGGCGCAAGGACGACCTCGTCTCACTGGAGCTCCAGACTTTCGCAGACATCCTGAAAGAAGTAGGATTTTCTTATTCTCGTCTTGTGATGCGTCTTCTACCCTTGATGGCTCGCACTAATCCATATCATCCTGCAGGTTCAGGAGCTCATGGGGCTAGGACAAGCCGACAGTGGCAGCGACAAGAAGACCTTTGCCGATGATGTCCTCAAGATAGAAATATGCGGGCCTGATCAGGAGCACTTGAGCGTCATAGATGTGCCCGGAATATTCAAGAAATCAACCCCAGGAGTGACCACGAAAGCTGATATAGTCATGGTCCGCAACATGTGAGTCTACTTTTCAGGGTGATCCCTTCCTCGTGCTCGCCGTGAACGGCGTCGTAAGGTCTTTCCTCGGGAGCTGTGTACTCTTCGACCCGTCTCAAGACACAATTTCCGTCTTAGAAAGGGCACGCTGACTCGGAAGACTTGAAGGGTGATCGCTTACATGCAAAATCCTCGCTCCGTTATCCTCGCTGTCATCCCGGCCAATGTGGACATCGCCACTCAGGAGATTCTGGAGATGGCTGAGGAAGTGGACGGCAAAGGCGAACGGACTCTCGGAGTCTTTACTAAGCCAGATCTTGTCGATAAAGGGGCGGAGCCCGCAGTCGTCGCCATTATCGAAGGCAGGAGTCATGCTCTCAACCTTGGATGGTGTATCGTGCGAAATCCTGGCCAGCAAGCATTGTCCAATAGTCTGTCAGATGCAGCAGCCAGTGACAGACATGCGACAGAAAAGGCGTTCTTCAAGAACGAACAGCCATGGTCAAATGTCTCTAAAGATCGTGTAGGTATCCCAGCACTTCGAATTCGCTTGGTCGAGATTCTTGCGGAAATGATAAAGCGGGAATTTCCTAGGGTACGTGTTGCTTCATTCTCCTGAAACAATGGGACTCAACCGGTCGCTAGCCTTTTACATGTGGCAAGCTTAGTAATGCGATATGACAGGTCAAAGATGAGATCAGTGCTAAGTTGAAGCTATGCAAACACAGATTAGATGCGTTGGGTCCTAGTCGAGCAACCCGCGATCAACAATATAAGTTCCTGCTCGAACTCGCAACGCGGTATCAAAAAATCACTTCGCTTGCCTTGAAGGCTCATTACGGAGGGGACGACGTCTTCGAGACTGCTCCTAAGCTCAGAATAGCCACCGCCATTATCAGCCGGAATGCCACCATTTCAGACGATGTATGGCAGAGCGGCCACGCAATGACTTTTCATAAAGATAAAGAAACGAAAGAGAATGACCCATCCGATCATGCAGCACGGTCAAAGTGGGCTTCCTTCCCTGCTGGGCAGGCAGAGAAATCCAAGAGTGTCCGATACGAGAAAAACCACGCTGAATTAGAAGAGATTATGCAAACCGATACACCAATTCCTCTGCCCAAAAGCCTTGGCATCAAGAGATGGCTGGAGGATGTGTATAAAACCTCCCGCGGATTCGAACTAGGTACATTCGACGCATCTCTGTTGCCCATCATTTGGAAGAAACAATCTGCCAATTGGGAGGCTCTAGCCCTAGGATACGTGGATGACATCGTAACACTAGTGCACTCCTTCACTGTGGACTTATTGGCCAAGATCTTCAAGGACCAACGAGCACGCCAAGGACTGCACTCGGTTCTCCTGGACCACCTTACTGACCGGTACAAGAAGAGCATTGATCACACAAAGTTCTTGCTGGCTGTTGAGCGTTCCGGCACACCAATGACGATGAATCATTACTTCGCCGACAATCTCGAGAAGAGGTAGGCAAACAAAATCCAGGTTTCCTTGCATTATTGCCGGATATGAAATCCTGGTGGGTCTTGATGTTTCGGGCTAATACGTCTCTAGCCGCTTCAGCCGTATGAAAGCTACCATGGAAGATTTAGCAACCAGTACGTAAAAATCGGTTTTCTTCTTCTCAATCCCGCACCAAGACCTGAATCGCAGACATTTTCCGTGGGCAGACCTTCTTTCTATGCCTAAAACCTGTTTCGTCAAGCAGGTTTCTGGCCTCGAAGCAGCGATGCTGACTCCAAAACATGGGCAGTAGACTCGGAAGACGGAAAATGGGTCAGCCTCGAAGACATCCTCGATCAAGGCGTCACTACAGGCAGCAACCTCAAGCACACAGTCGACGATCTTCACGATATCCTCCACTCATACTACAAAGTTGCTCGGAAGCGTTTCGTGGACATTGTCTGTATGCAAGCCGCAGATTACTTCCTTGTAACCGGTCATGACGCTCCGATGAGAGTTTTCTCGCCGAGATTTGTGAGTGAATTGACCAATGAACAGCTGGAAGCGATCGCTGGGGAGGATCTGGTATCCAAGGTACGTATTTCCGGAGTCCATGGTTCCTCATCTGGACCAAATGTTGAGTCCAAGGACATGTCTCTGGAGTTCGCGCTTTTTAGACGTGTTCCAAAGCTCCCTATACCCCCTTAAACAAGCAAGACTGACCCCGAAATCATAATCAGAGAAAGCGGGAAGACTTGAAGCGAAAGATTGAAAATCTGGAGATTGGGAAGAAAATTGCCTTGTCGTAGTGGCGGATGTCGAGGCCAGTGGTTCGCTCGACACAACGAGATCAGGGTAGCAAGTGTCATAAGAGGCGTTTAATAAGATAGGATACGTCCAGACAGGCAAGTCGTTCAGCACATGAACCATTCAAAGGCTCAAATGCACAGTCTTGTGCGAATGTTTCCTAGGTCCCAGTGTCCAATATTGACGAAGTGACCCTCAATCCGTGACGTTCTTGAAGCCTACAAATAGCAATTGAGCGTTCGTTCATCAATGTTCCTCGATCCAGGTTCAATATCTGGGGGCAAGTTTATACAGTGGCGAATCGGGCTTTTTCATTCATCACAGCCTCCTTATTCATCTGGGGGGAAGTCCAAGACTTTCACAATCCTCAGCCTTCTGCAGCCTGCCATACCACCAGGTCAAGGGCTTATTGCAATTATCATCCTTTTACCAGAAACACTTCGTCCCCCTGAATATGTTGGCCGACGGCTGGCCGTTACGTGCAAGAGTGATGATTCCCATCATCGTTGGAACCGCAGAGCATTTTCCTCTGCCTCCCGTGCGGCCTTCACTTCTGCCTCCATGAAATTCTCCATGTCTGCCTTCTCTTCCTCTTCTTTATGAATCGCTTTTTGGAAAGCGACTTGCTCTTTAGGTATGCTCTCTCCTTGTAGACTGCCCCCTTGCGAAGCAAATCGATGTCTAGAACTAGCTCTCTGGTTTCCTGGAATTATGGACTTCGTGCGCGATGATTCCTGTCCAGAACTAGCTCTCTGATTTCTTGAAATTATGGACACCGCGCGCGATGCGTAGGATCCCGACATGAGGGTGTGCACAGTTCCTTTAACTGCATATCCACCATCCGAACTCTCAATCCAGACATCCCAGACTTTGATTCTTTTAAGCATCTTCTCCTTCTCCTTAACGCATATTATCATTTTCTCATCTGCATATAGAGGTGCCAAGTTTCTATACTCCACATAAGTTATTCTATCAGGCGTTGTCTCAGAAGACGAACTGCTTTGATTCGCAAGATATTGGAGATGGATCCGTAGAACTTCGATAATCAGCACTACCGTCAAAGGCCCATGCACCAGTAGGTTTCGGTGCCCTTCTGTCTCGCGGCAGAACTGCCTGTCAAGATGGATGGCGTGCGCATTGAGCGTCAGAGCTGAAAATTGGAATAGTAGTTCTCGAGTCGGAACCATTGTGTGGAAAAAGTCGGGCTTCTGTGTCGGCTTGAGGACTCTGCTCGCAGGCTGACTGACAGCTGGACAACCTTGCTCGCGATTATCCCGCATGAAAACTAACGTCCGCTGCTCGGCAACACGCTTTTTCCCACTCGGATGATCTTTTAGTTGTCCAGGATACCTACCACCAAATACCTCTCTTCCAATCCTAACAAAAACTTTCTCATTTCCTTCCCCTCCCTTTACTTGCACATCCTCAATTGACTCAGTGGAATGGAACGACTGTCCATCCGTCGGGATGTCCTCTAGAAACGCCATACTACCACCTGCCCACAATCTTCGTGTAAAAGGAGGCCCAGGAGAATGCCAAGAGTCCGTGCCATCTGGAAGGAGAAGAGAGGAACGCGGCACGTCTGGAAAGTAGACGAGATGGTGGGCGGGGCTCAGAGGCACGTTCTCGACCCATTTTCGATTTCTGGGTTTCCTCATGGTTCCTGGAGAAGAAGGAAGAAAATCAGCCAGAATCAGTCTGAGACATCTGGTCTGTGTCAATGTTATGTCGTCTGCAGTGTATGGAGGTCGGCGTGTCATCATTGTCGTGCGGAGATGGGAGAAGTCGGAGGAGTAGCGTGGAGATGGGGTCCGATGGATAAGGAGGATAAGATGACATCTTCTGAGTACGAGGAAAGTAGGTGCACGTCGACGGGCGACGCTGATCGCCATTAAGAGCGCAAGGACGACAATGCCAGCTGAACAGGCTTCGACATCCTCGACACCTTCGTGGACTCGGGGGAGAACAAGAATCTAGGTCCACGTCTCGGCGAAAAGAAACGCCGATGACCGTGGCTACTCTATTCACAGACGATCCGAGATCCATTAAAAAGCGACACATTTACAGAAGCTCAGTCAACATGGCCGACGAGCTTCTCCTGCAAGCTCAAGAGCTTTTCGAAGGACAGATTGTATGTCCCTGCCCAGTACACTGATTTTCTTCGACACTGACCTTGTGTCCAGGATTTCGAAGGTCAAAAGCAGACCGAGCTCATATCCACCGTCCTTCTAGCTGTCTCCGGTGTATGCCTCTGCCTTTCCCTCTAATCTTGTTCTGTGCGAAATCTGACATCAGCCTGCTATAGCTCTTGGCGTTCATACTTGGCTTCGCCCTGCAGAACATCTATGTTACTCTCTGGGCAGGCCTTGGAGGTGCTGCATTCGCATTTCTGGTGGTGGTACCGCCCTATCCTTTCTACAACAAGTCGCCTGAGAGATGGTTACCAAGCGGTAGCGGGATGGCAGGGTCGGGGATCGAGATTGATGGGAAAAAGATAAACTAGGATGGCAGGATAGTTGGGAAAAGGGCATGTAGTATGTCAGGTGTCAGCGTTACAAGCTTAGAGCCTCAAGAATCGCATTGGGATGTTTGGGCACGCATGAACGGTTCATGAAAATCGTGGATTTTGCTGGGCAAGGACTGTCATTGCTCATACAAAGAGCGGCAGCCGCTGCCTTCACATCTAAATATCTTTGCATGGCTTCGTCCCAGTCGTCCCTGATCTATGCCGGTTTTTCATAGATGCTACATGTCATACTGGAGCGCTGTCTTGTTTCGGGTATTGTTTCAGCCGTACATAACGTCCTCATCGTCCATATTTCTGGAACTCCCAGTCCCGATTGTCCAAGGGGCAGACCTGTCGCGTCTTCAGCCAGCGTGAGATGCAGTGGAAATGGAAGGCGTGCTGTGGAAGACGAGGCGTTAGCTTAGCAACCGCTACCGATAGGACCAGACTAACATTGCAAATTCCCCACGCAACTGTGCAATCTTCGCTCATCGAGGAAGCTTGGTTGGCCTGACATTCAATGCCTTTACAAATCTGTAAGTATTCTGCTGTACGCAATATCCGAAGCAAGTTCTCACATAGATCCATGATGTGGTTCCTGCAAATGGCACAGTTGTCAACGACGATATCCCAAGCCCACAGAGCTACAGCGTTCCACTGTAGAAGATCAGTCGTACTCGCTTGTGCGAAGCTGAAGATGGTCTTACCTTCTTGACCTCAAATCTCTTCTTGCCATCTGAACCAACGTCCGCTCCGGACTTTGCTGATTTGACGGCACCCTTTGACTTCGCGGGAGCTGAAGGACCAGCATCAGGCATGTCGACGTCCGCCATAATGGCCAGTAACTTCAATGTAGGATGAGTGGGGAAGACGTTGGAAGGTGAGAAAGTTATGGTGAAGGAACGTGAAAGGTAAATGTGATAGTGAAATGTCCAAGCAAGCCTATTTTGAGCGCAGAGATAGGTCAGGGTCCGAAAACTACGTGAACGAGATGTTGAAGCACAAGGCTTCAGCAGGCGGACAACTGCTATAATTTTTGGCTTGGATCTTTCCTACCGTCGACCGATGCCTCTAGTAGGTCTTACAAATCAGGGAGAAGTATTTTGGTCCGTGTTGAGAGCAATTGTGGAACGCAGATGATGTCCAAGGTGACTCTTGAGCTCGATGCGTGCGGAACGGAACTACATAACTCCGCAGAGCCTCGCGGGTAGCAAAGAAAGCCTGTACACCACTAAACTGCAAGTCGCTAGGAAAAGCAAGCCCCGCTCATGTACAAATTCCAGTCCATTCGTCAGCTTTCTCTCATTCTCAGGCACATGATGCCGTCGCCAAGTCGTCATGCCCCTCAACAAGAATGGCATACTCCCATGAGAGGTGTTGTTTTTCAAGAGCGCTTTCAAAACAACAAATCCTACCGGAAAATTGAGAATGGCACCGAAATCCCATTTAAGACTGGGCGTACTAAACTGGTGCAACAAGTACTCAGACGATGTCCTCCCCCTTCTAACGCGGTAACTCTACACTATTGCGCCGCGCGGGAGAGTACCATCAAAAAAAAACTTCCGTTCATTGCAATTGCTGAGACCAGAAAACATGGTGTTCAACCCAAGTGCTCCATTGCTTGTCATGGAGGAACTAATCAAGACAACACACCTGACTGTCCAAATATTTCTTCCATGAACATGAGGACTCAACGAGGTCACAGGGTTCGTGATCGTGAACAAGAGGAAAAAGAAGCAAAGCGGCAGAGGCGAAACACCGCTGGGAGGTGGATTGCCAGCAAAGGTAATGACTTGGTTGACATTGATACTAGCGGCACCAGCGGTAGCAAGGGTGGAAGCAAAGGCAGAGACAAGAAGTAGTTATCGTGCCGCAAGTCGCAATTCATCGAACCGCCGAGAGATGCATTGCCGGCAAACGTGATGACTTGGTTGATAGCGGTACCAGCGGTGGCGAGTGTGGAAGCAAAGGAGATAGTGTCGCAAGTCAAGTTGCAATTGATTTTCATCCCCATGAATAAGAGGGTTCATCCATGGGAAGGTACATTTTACTCGGGGGCATTTGCCCACGAGATGGGTGTGACGGTACTGCAAGGAAGTAGATTCCAGACACTACATCCATGGAGAAGCCCGCCCCACGAGTGAGACGTTACAACTACACAAATCAGTTTCTTATAGACTTGCTTCACAGCGGAGCTAGCGGGACATCATAGAAGAACAATTTGTAGTCTTCGACGTCGCCTTCCTGTTTGCTATCGCGCTCAGCATTGCAAATACTCGTATACTTCTCAATTGGTCTGTGCCTATGAGATGCACTTTCGGGGATACATTTGTGACGTCCACGACCAAAATAGCATTTGGAGGTCTTGAAGGATTTGATCAGTATTATGTGTCAAGGTAATAGATTATGCGAACCTTTTCCGACAAAACAATATACATACTTATGGAAATATCGCCCTTGATATCCTCTTAAGCGCTGTAGAGACTCCTGTATTAAACATTAAAATGACTTGCACTATACAGCCTGGTGATCATTGCGTCATCATGCCGATCCACAACCCGAATCGACTCTTCACTTGAGCTCTCTGAGCAGCCTCGTTGACTGCATGTGATCCTTAGAACGGAGTTGTTATCTTCGGTTCGAACTGGTACTCGTGCTTGGCTCCACTGGTGTCGATACTCAACATTTGCCCGTCCTGTCCATGCATCCAAAACAATCGAATGGCACCATCCATGGCGGCCATTGACATCTTTTCATCGGCTTTGACGATCTCGCCGCGGCTGCTCTTCATTCGTTCGTTGATCAGAGAGGATTTCCAACGGCCGGACTCGAACCGTAGGATGAAAACCTCGTTGCTGTGGTTCACCATTACGATTTGAGGTACAGTCCCAGAAACTGCAACGGCACATTGAATCTGGTCACCGGGAAACGGAAAGAATTTGCTGTGTGTAATCTTGGTCGTTCTCTCGCGATCAGTTCTGTGCATGAGCCAAGTACCTTCTTGGGCTGCTGAAGAGTAGATGCAGATGGTGCTGGAAGCATGGTCGTAGACGACTGAAGATTGACCGAACATCCCTGCCAGCCTCTACAACGGGTGGTTAGTGATGAGGAAGCTCACGCTAGGGATTGGAGTACGAGAGTCCTGGCACTTACCGTGGGTATTACGAGGGCGGGCATCTGGTGGTTTTGTTGCTGCAGCGGCTGCAAATCATGTACCATGATGAATAGTTTGCCTTCGCTCGCCGCCCGTGAAGCGACGACAAGATAGTTGCCACAGAGGGAAAATGATAAGCTTTGGCTGTCAACTTGCAAGTTCGCCGTGCCTTTGTGTGCTGGTAAAGTTTCGAGATCTCCAGTCATTCCATCAAAAAGTTGGACTCCCTGTTCAAAACCTAAAGCGACTTTGTGGCCCTGATGCGGAAAAGCAATGCTGAGCGGCTGCTTCTCAAAATTCTTTGACCATTCCTCTTCCTCAAAAATATGATCGCGACGAAAGACCGTCAGCGTATGTGTCTAGGAGACAAAGTTAGGAAGTGCTCTCATTGACAGGATTCAGATTTTTAGCTTACGTCAATCTCTTTTGATACTACGGCGTATCGAACAGAGCTCCCCGCAACCAGTGTGATTCTCGTGAAAAGGTGGCCATTGGACCACGTTTCTAGCTCGCAGTCATAACAGGAGATGCGGTTTGATGTGAAAGCCAGGACGAATTTTCCGTCTGTGAAAATTACAGAGGAGATGTGCAGCCTTGACGACGAAGAGCCGGGGTTGAATATACTGGAAAGCTTTCCCTTCGAAGAGCCCTGTGATGTATTTTCTCCGGAGTCTTTCTTGGAGTGGTTCACCTGAGTCCCTTGCAATTTTCTTAATAAAGAATGGCTGGACGAGGAGTTTAAAGATTTTGAGCTTGCTGAGATACGTTTCGACCTATTGAGTAATCTTTTTATCTTCAGAGATGGGTTCTGCAAATTGGAATTGAGGCGTGGAGCATCTTTAAGCTTTTGATCCAACACATGGAGCGGTAGTACTAGACGAGCTTGCGTAAATGGTTCTGTTTTACACCTTGGGCATCGGAGACCATCAATTTGCACAAGCTCTCTTGTTCTCTGAACATTCTGTTCAAATGTCAGCCTTCTCAGCTATTCATCGGCTTATGAAAAATTCGTGAAGTTGCAACTGTATGGACAGTCAGATTTCGGGATAATATGTAATACCGTACCTCAGCTGCAGACTCTTGCCCCATGCTTTCAAGAAGTTGACCAAGAATCTGAGAAGTCAGCGGGTGTAGTCTTGGACAATTGATGATGTAGGTTTTCAGTTGTCCCGATTCGAGAGTTTCTTCTTCTGGGAGACGTGTCCAATCTCTGACGCTATCTTGCGTATTCTGGGAAAGTTCTTGGATATACCCATCAGCATCGCGCAACGAGTATTTTCGCCTTTCCAGATCCGTCGCAATTTGGAGTTGAAGATGAACATTAGGTCTAGCTTGTTGCCAGACGCCAGGGTACTGTAGCTGACCTGATGTCAGTACGGGATACCGAACGCCAGGACTTCATGGAGGTACCTCTTGATATCGATGCTGAAGGCTATAGCCAAAGCAGATACAGCTATTTGCAGAGCATTGTGGAAAAGGGTTCAGTGCAAAGAAGGTTTCAACTATCGCTGCGAAACGGCCGCTGTTGCTCGCACCCTCGCAATCATCTACTTCTTGAATGAAGCCAATGACTAGCGGAGCCAATGTTTCATCCAAATCGTCCCTTTTTGTCTCGATCATGCGACGGTATAGCTGCACTGATGCTCCAATGAGCGCGGACCATATATCATACCAGGCGCAGAAACTCTTGAACCACCAACGGCACTGGCAGCCAATGCAGTTCATTGCTCTTGAGATCGTTTTTATCAGTTCAGGATTGAGCGGGAACTAGTACTGGTGAGCCTCATATGAAGGGTCCATAGTCCGTGGCGATAAAAACCTACCAAGCCATCGTTAAAGTCAGGGAGATCCAGGTCATCTTCTGCGCCTGGGTGGCTATCATGGTGTTTGCACAAGGGTTTGACGCTATCCATCAACGGAGCTTCTGCAGTAGTCGATAACGTTTTTAGAAAGCTTATACAAAGCTCTCCAATCAAGATCCGATGGACCCTGTCTCCCAGGGGCCAATTAGCTAGCTTTTGCTTCAGTAGTTCTGCCTTCGACACCCAATCCAGATCCAAGGGAAGCACAACTTTGCTTTTGTAAAGGTTGAGTAAGCGAAGGCCAGCGAGAAGCACTGCTCCAATGGATCGGAGTATCTTCTCCTCCACCGAACGCAAGTCTCGGCGAACCGGGATACAGTCATCCTTGACCGTTAAAAGGAAGACTAGAATTTCGATGATGAAAGCAGGTTCTATTAGAAACAATTCGATATTGGATGCCGGCTGCCTCGATTGAAGGTAGATCTGCTGCAGATGGAACGCAGTGTGAACAATATTGATGAGTCGGTTGAAGGCCAGGATTGATTCGTGGGTCGAACAATCCTGACCACATAAGGCAGTCTGTATGGCATATTGCCCAAGGGTATCGCGCAAGATCGTCGTAAGGTCTGCTCGCTTCTCTAGTTGGGCCCAGATGGCCTCGATGGAACGGTGAGACATTGTGGTGGGGTCGCCGCGAAGATGCCTCGGTCACAGGGAATTATAATGCCTCAGCTGAGAAAGAGGGGCTGAAATACGAAAATAGTATGACAGCTATTAGAAAATGATGTTCCCAGCAAAGTTCCCCGGGACAGGTACCTTGTAAAGGACATGGCAGGCTGTGCCTTAAAGAAGTTGATGCCGAGATAAGGCTGCGGCCTTGATTGTCTCACGCTCTTGGTCTCATCGAACCTAAAAGCGGTCAAGGAGTGCGCATCAGCTTCTTGGGGCCCAAAAGACTTTGAAGGTGACTGTGGCTCAAGGGACTGATGTTTACACTTGGCAGAGCTGGAAGGCTCTGTCGCTCCCTTAATGGTTGACATCAACTGCAAATCTCTTGAGAGACCACTACGAACTCGACTACACATACACAATACAAACAGGCCTTATTGGCGCTCTGGACTAATTTCTAATCCACGGACTCAGATAAAGGTCCACTCCTGTCAGAATTTGCGCTCCGGCTTAGATCAGAAAAGCACAATATAATACATCTTTGGCAATGGATCTTGAACCATGTTTTTTCATTTCATCCAGACCCAAACCCATTCTTGAAATGCTTTTAGGTTCTCCTGACTCAAAAAGTGGACTTGATTCTGACGATGGATTTTTCCCCTTCGAAGCCTGGGATCAGGAGCGGAGACTGATTTCGGGTTTGAGAGATCCTCATTTGCTCTCACGCGCCACCGGCGAGGATTCCAGGTCTTGTCGAGTTTGACATGGTAGGCCATGGACAAGATTATAAAAACGATGATCTGGACCGCACAAGTTAGTGGGTCGGGTCGAATTAGGTTATTCCTTCTGTGACTTACGCTGATATAAGACGCAACGAAATCACCCGTGGCCCAAGGGTCGATCGACCGCCAACCATTGAAAAAAGCCATGAGTCCACAAACGACCATGCCATATACCGCACGCATGAATTGCCAATGAGACTTGTATGGATATTTTGTCCTATCCTCCCTGTCGTAGGCAGCGGAATCCTGTTGAGGGTTCAATCGATAAGGCTCTTGGCCCCGTACGATTCGTCTAGTACTAGGCTACGTCAGTCAAATGATGGCCAACCACGACCTCAATGGTCATGAGGCAGAAGTAGGCTTTACTGACCAATTGAAAAAACGCAGATATGCTCCACAAATGACTGTGTAAACGATCAAGATGGACACTGTTGAGTTGATAGCCATCCTGCCAAGAATCTGGGGGGAGGGACGAGTTAGCGTCTCAGCGAGCTCTAGCTGTTCTACCTGAAACGACTACATACCTGCGCGGTATTGGCCTTTGTAGCTAACATCCCTAACCAGCCAAAGAACCAACTCGTCAGCACGGCTGCCCGAGGCACGCCAGAATCGCTTGTTCGTTCGAGGCGGCGCCGTAGCGACTGCGCTACGTACCAGGAAGGCCAAACCTCAGCTTTATTGGCCAGAGCATGCAATAGTCGCGACGAAAGATAAAGTGCGTTAAGACCTGCCGAAGTAGCAGAAAAGATGAAAAAAGCATTGAAAAAGCTCGGAAAGCCTTTAACGCCATCTCTTACTGCAGCTACGACGAAGATCGAGTGTGCTCCATTGGTCAGCGCGCTGACGCTTGTGTCGATAATTTGTGGATCATCATAGGGCACGTTGATACCGGCGACGAACACGCCCAGCGAATAGAGGAGTATGATGCGTAGCGATATTTTCCTCGTGGCCAATTTGATATTTTCTCCTGTTTCTAAGTCCTTATTCTCGGGGGCTGTAATTGACACAGCTTCGAATCCGATCATCGAAAATATAGTCACTATCATTGCCGTTCCCATGGCCGCAAAATGAGCCGATCCTCCGTCGTGAATCACCCCTCGACTTGAAGTGAAATTCTTGGACTCAAACCCGTATGGCGCTTGATAGTATTTGAAGTATGTCCTTGTCCGGGCATTATTGATGATATTGAATAGGATAAGGCCCACGAAGAAGAACATCTTCATCACGCCAATCCAGTATTCAATCTCTCCATACCAGCGAACCCGAAGCAGGTTGACCAAAAGGATAAAGAAGAGCCAGAGGGCGACAAAGACGGCAGGGGATACGTTTTCCGTCAACTTCCAATCTATGGTGTAGCCGGAGGTATAGCTGAGCTTCTGAAGGTAACTGGAGTCGAACTTGAACCGGAAGAGTTGGGCTATAGCTGTAACCTCCGCAGCGATGATCACGACCCAAGCAAACCTGGAGGAAGTCAAAAAATGGCTTACAGGAATGATTGATCGGGTTCTCCGCTCACCATGACATCCAGCCACACGCGTAGCCAATCCCAGCGTCGACGAATCGACAAGGGAATTCAAAAACACCCCCTTTTACAGGAAGTAAGGCGGTCATCTCTCCGAGGGAGGCCATGACAGACCAGATAGCAGTCCCCATAAGTATATAAGCAACCCATGCTAATCCAGGCCCCGCCAGGTAGGTCACTCTTCCAGCTTGCAGGAAAAAGCCGATACCAACTACTGCGGAGAAGGCGATCATGTTTGTGTGCCTCTCTTTTAAGTCTGGCCTAAACGAACATTTAGAAAGAACTCCTCAAGGCAAAGACTGATCAACGAGCGCAGGCAGACCTTACTTTTACTTACTTTAATTCAGTCGAGTACTGGGCATGGAAGGGCTGCGGCTCGTCAACGAATACGTCCATCTCGACGGCCTGGGCATCATTGGCGAGCGGAGCTGCGCTGTTGGTCGAGCCATCGTTGACAGCTGTGCGTGGTACTCTGCCCAGGCTTTGATCAGACGACGCAGAGGCGCTGCTCGTTACCTGAGAATGAGGTTGAAGCGACGAACCTCGTTGGTTTGAGATTTCGCGCTCCATCAAGAACAATAAAGCTTATAGCCACATGTATGCGAGAACGAGCGAGGTGTCTTGGGAACGACAACGCGGGAATATGCCTGCCTGGGGACAACAAGCTCGTGCCGCACGGAGGACGAGATCACGCGCTCAGCTCTCATCTTAATGGCCGAGAGATTGGCGGGACATGTGCAGATAAAGCTGACACGTTCTGCCTGCAGTCATCAATGGATTGTCCCACAGTCGCTTGGCATTCTCATTTCTATTTCCGCCGTGGCTGAGCTAGAGATGCCTCTACCAACCATGATGGAAATTGCTGTGTGGAAAGTACCCCGCCGGGGGCAATTTAGGTAGCATACGGGGGATAAGTAGCCCACAAATATTCTCCTTAACCAATCGATCCTCAACAAATCAAAGCCTGCATCTGGCGATCATGCAAGCTGATCACTTTTTTTACGCGAACAGTGGGCGTCGTGGGGCGTCGTGGGGCGTCGTGGTGCAGAAAAGAGAGGACCAATGCAGTCACTGCATTCGACAGACGGCCCGCCCATGAACAGGCGGTGTCGGCTGACTTGACCAGGATGTGCACGGGGCAGACAGCTGTGCCCAAGGCAGTTTCTAGCAAGCCTTCATAAACAGAGTGTTCTCGAGCCACCGGGCGACGATATAATCATCGTTCATCATAAGTTATAAGTTAGAGTAGCAACCTCTTATAGTAGAAAGTCAAATCTATGTCAACAGCCGGAAACTACTCAAACTAGTGGCCAAAACAAGGTTCAAGGTTATTCCGGAGCCCAACCTTCCACCTTTCAGCCTTACTTTATGTTGTACATGTGGTACAATGGAGACAGCACGTCTTTCGCATTGACCCCTCACAAAAAGATCCATCACACTGATTCGCCTTACAGAAAAATCTTGCTGTTTGCGATATATGCAGGCTTCAAAGACGGACCGAAGAACTCTTCCAATGCTCCACCTGTCGTCCCGTAGAGGGTAACAGCGTCTATTACTGCGCCGTCTATTGTTCGGAAAGTGACTGCAACCATGCAGAAGATTGCAACCGCAGCGGACATGAATCGTGTTGGAACTCCCACATCCCCCGAAAAGGCACGCAGAAGCATGAGAAAGTCGACGCCTTCTCCGATTACTTGGCCAGACTTATCCTCCATTCAGAAGCGAACAATGAAGTACAGGCAAAGCTACACGAGAAAGACCGTAAAGCCGAATGGTTCACCGTCACCGCGGGCTCGCTCGAGGACTCGGAGCCAACAGTCCAAATTACTGATCGTTTCCGCAAACTCTGCGACCCCAGATATGTGAGGAGCGGGTCAAATTCAGAGCAATGTCCAAGTATTGTATCTTTCATTGGAACAACCGGAGCTGGGAAATCCACGCTAGTGAACGCTGTGTCTGTTATGGGTCAGATTGAATCGCAATTTTCTTATGAAAATCCTCGCTCTAAGTCGACTACCATCGACTCAATGCTCAGGCCATCAAATTTGCCCAAGGTCGAACAGACCCGAAGGGACGGACCTGTCACTCGTTCTGGTAATCCGCTACGTGCAGTAGAGCCCACAAGCTCTGGTGTCCATTTATATCTCGATCCCGGGGTGACCAAGGTCAGCTACCTCGCTGGTCGAGAAAAAGAGCCGGTGCCGGTGCTTTACGCCGATTGTGAGGGGTTCAGGGGAACGAATGAAACAAATGCAGAGCGCAGTGTTCTTTCTCAATCTTCGCGTCATTTGAGGAAACTTTCTGCTACATCATCAGGAGGACCACCTTCCCGCATGAACTCGAACGCTACGAGGAATATCTCTGACGAATTAGAGATTACATTACCTGAGATTAAAGATGCAGGAAAGGCAGGTGAAGAGCTATACTATGCTCGCTTCCTTTACGCTTTCAGTGATGTGATTGTTTTCGTCACAAACAGTGATCAGCAACTTCATAAAGACTTGCAGGATCTCTTGGAGTGGGCAGCTTCTGCGGTCCACATGGTTATTAACCACCTTCCCAGAAAAACATTGATCGTGGTGCAGAACATGCCTGCGCGTCACAATTCAGACTACTACTCAGAATCGTTCCATAAACAATCCCTCTTTGGATCTTTGACCAACATCTGGGATAAATCCAAAGTGTTATCAGCTTTCAAGAAACGCCACGACAAGCAGTCGATAGTCAGGCAGGGCGAAATCCACACCAACGAAAAATTCCTCAACATCTTCTTCCAAAGTGTAGAAGTCTGCTATATTCCAAACAAAGGCTTCGCGACGTCGGTGGAAGTCATGCGGCAGTATCGCGTTCTCCGAAGGCAGATTATTCAAGCAGTAGAGGCAGGGCAACAAGCTCGTTCGAATTCGTGGACTCGATATGATGTATCTAGTTTATCGCACCTTTTTGGCCGTGCATTTCACCACTTCGCAAAATTGCCGGGACCTTTCGACTTCTTCACGGCCGCGCGGAAAGACAACCCCATGTCAGTGACGATGGCTGACCATATTGCAAACCTTCTGCGCTACATGCAAGCGTCGGACAGACGACTCGAAAATTTTCATTCTGTAGTCGCAGTGTGCCTCATTACTTTCGTCCAGAGGGACTTCCGACAAGGTTTGTCGGAGCCAAACAATCATGTCCTGATCCATGTTCTGACTTGACATAGCTATCGAACCGAAGGAGGTGTTTGATCGGACTTTACGCCGTGTCTGTACCAAGGCTATCCAAACCTATCAAAACAAATACCAGCGTTGTGCTTTCATGTTTCCGGATGGGCAGCGGTGCAAGGCTATCCGACCTACGCACCCTGAGCACTGCAACTCGGATGCGAAAGGGTCCACAATTCCTGGCAACTTCGACTCGGCCGACTACTCTGAAGCACCAATTGACACTGTACGGAGAATTGAGCATTCGTTTATCAACATGTTCAAGACGCTATGCTCACGTGCAAAAGCTGGATCTTGTCTTTACCTCCCTCCTCTCTCGGATTTGGCAGACTTCCGACGCCAGATTTTAGCATCGACGAGCCTTCAAGAGTCCGGTTTCTGGCAGACCGCCAAAAGCAATAAAGCTTGTTTTGCGTGTCTCCAGTCAGTTCCCGATCACGCTCTTCCCTGTGGACATGTGTTCTGCGAACAATGTGTTAAAGATTTCGGCCGAAGCTCTGAGGACCAGCGAAGTTGCATTGAGATGACTCAATGTGTACTTTGCTTGAATGAATGGCTTACACCGCCGCAACTAGTTCGCTTAAAACCAAAACTTGCCGGAGTTCGTGTGCTTACGCTTGACGGTGGTGGCATTCGCGGCATTGTTGAACTGGCAATTTTGACAGAGATTGAGCGTCGAGTGGGACTGGGTATACCAATTCGAGATATGTTCGATCTCATCGTTGGAACCAGCACTGGTGAGTCGCTCTACTACTTGCTCGTCTCCTCGGCACATTTGGCTCATGGCAGCCTTTCCATGTCTTGCGAAGTTTCCATCTAATGGATCATCCAATAGGAGGCATCATTGCTCTGGGATTGGCGATGACCGAATACAGTCTCAGTGATATGACAAGCAACTTTTTGGCACTATCACAGCGAACATTCAAGGAGAATCGTGGAGGTATACTTTCTACATTCGATCCACTTAATGTGCTCCCCGCATTTTTCATGGCTGTGAAAGCATGGGATAGCAAGTACAAGACAAAGCCACTGCGTGAGGGTCTGACCGGCCAATTCAGCAACGACATGTCCATGTTTCCCGCTTCAACCTTCACGGGTAGCCAGCGGAAAGTTCGCGTAGCGGTCACTTCGACAACTTCTGGGGAACCCTGTATCTTCACTAATTATAACAGGATGATCTCGACAGGTAAATACCTTGTAGAGCAAGTATGATCAACCGAAGCTAATCTCACAACTTCTTCAGACAGCAAAGAATTCGAACGCGAGGATGAACAATCCAAAGAAGCAAAAGTTTGGGAAGCGTAAGTGGTTCACCTTCATGATCCTTCTAACGAGATGAGAAGACTGACTTTTGTGATTTCGACAGTGCCTTAGCTACCTCGGCAGCTCCAATCTATTTCAAGCCTTTTGAGCGAGGCCGCCCTCCTAAGGTTTACTCTGACGGTGCATTGAAGGCAAACCTCCCTGTAGAGTATGCGGTGTCAGAGACTCACAAGATCTGGCCTCCAAGCAGTGCAGGCCTCAGCTCGAACAGAGCCAAGAAGCCTTATACAAGCAATCGGAACCTTGCCGACTCGATGGAGAATCTCAGCATAGAAGAAGAATGGTCGGATGAAGGCGATCTTGGTGAAAGTAGCATGGAATCTTCGACATACGGCGGTAATGTACATCTCGATACCCTCATTTCAATCGGCACCGGAGAGCAGAAAAGGAGCGATACTTACCCGAGTGCATTTGAGGTCGGGGGCTTGAAGGAGGCATATCTATCATTCATCAAAGCCATGGATACGGAAACTTCATGGAACGAATTCAAGGGCAAGATGACATATGACGCTCGCCGCCACTACCGCCTTAACATCCCAATAACTGGTAAATATGTCCGCCTCGACGATTGGAGCCAGATGCAGAGGCTGGAAGAATGTGTCCGTGAATGTTATAGTAAGTCGATCAATAGACTGAACGCCTTGCAAGACGTCGCATCCCGCCTAACAGCGAGTCTCCTGTTTTTCGAACCCGATGCACCTAGCTTGGCCCGCCTGCAGCCGCCGGATCGCTTCCGCCGAATTCCTGGCCATATTTGGTGCCGGTTGGCAAGGGACACCTCCTCGCTCAAGGCGCTAAGTGATCGGATCTCTGGCTTTTGGATACGAGAGGACAACCCGAGAGTCGGTCCGAGTAACTATGTCGCAGTCACGCTCAAGGACGATTGGAAGTCTGAAATCAGGACGGAAGGCAAGCACCTCGCACTTCCAATCACACTGAGGACCACCGAGCCAGAATCTGTCATCACGCTCGCTGTCTGTTTGAGAGACGTGAGCTGTCCCGGAGATCCTCTGAGCGACAATGCGAGAGTGCGGACTTTTTCAATTAGTGGTTTCCCAGCCGTGTTCAAAGATATCGAGGCGAAAGCAATGGCGCAATAAATCTATTTGCGTTGACCCTTCAATGATGACTTTCTCTACGTCAACGCTCCCGATGGTCCGCCCCCAATACTAGGGAGTTTTACGTTGGATTTTCGAATCTAGAAGCTCTGGGGATTTTTCGGGAAAAAAGTGCGAGAAGTCGGATTTGAGAGGACCGTTGGTGGCAAGTTTAAGGAATCGGTTTGCTCGAATTCCTGCTCCTGAACCGCCTTGCCAAAGCTGTAGGGAACCACACCGCCCTCCTTCTTGATAGGACAGCCGACCACGATGTCCCCGAGTCTGATATCATGCTTGCCACTGGATGCCCCTGCTCCGATGCCGACCATCAATCCGATCTGGATGGACTCGAAGCTGCGCAGCATGTCTTTAGCTACGCTGGCGGCGGAGGCGACACCGTACCTCCCTTTTGGAAGACCTGCATGCGATGACACTGTGGTGATCGCCAATACGACCGCGGGTATAGGCGTTGTCGTCGTGAGGGGAATTGGTTGGTAGTAAAGGGTGCTCCTCGTCCGACAGCTCGCAGGCTGCCACGAACTCTGTCTGTACCGCACAAATCCATCCCACCGTGTCGTCCTGGCGACGCATATCTTCCCAGGTTCTTCACCATGTCCTCGTGAGGTGCGGCGCTGATGGTGAGGTGGTGATCGATGGTGCAGCTTCCGACGCTTGCAAATCCCTACTGGTCGTCGTTTGGCAGCTTGGAGCCGTGATACGGAGAAGGGCGGGATGAGGCGGACGTCATCTTTGATCTTGCAAACCACGACCTGACCTTTCGAAGCACATACAAGCGTTTGAGTAAAAATCAGGTCGTACAATCAGGTTGATGTTTCGTTTCTTGCCCGCTGCATTGGCCTCACTTTTCTGAGCAGGCGCTTTGCTGGCTTTTAATTGAGCTTTGATTCTCCTTTCAGCCGCAGCGTACTCCTTCTTCATCTCGGCTTCCATTGTGGTGATATTCGAAGGCACAGTGATAGCGGAATTGTTCAGAGCTTCCAACAGGCGCATCTTCGCTCTTGCTTTGTCCTTTGAGGGTGGCAGTCCATAATGTATCAGCTGAGCTTCGTACCAATGGCCTACTTGATCTTTTGGCGGCTCAATTGAGGCTTGCTTGGGTTTCTTCAAGTCTGGACGGAGTATTGCGGTAATCTCCTCGACGGTTGCACGCTCGTGTCGATTGAAGTTGCCGACTTGGACATACAGGTTACCATTGTAATGAAAATTGCCCCTAGAAACAGGCGGCGCGAAAGTCATGTTTGTTATTTCCACCAAGTCATTCGTGGATATGTCGGGGCCAATGGAAAAGGGAGTACATATGATGTTGTGAGCAAAAGAGAGAATGGGAGGTTGGTGAGTAGTGACTTCTCCCCGCGGCCCGCACCAAAATTCTCTAGCTTGCAGATTTAATGCGAGGCTAAGATTTAAGCATTGCACCAACCCAGATTAGGCTTAGATGCGCTCCGTTCCGCGTCAATGTTGAAGGACGCTAGAGGCTCAGCCCTGGCTTCCTCCACAACCTGGATAAGAGTCTGGATTAGTATAGGCAATGCACTTGCAGTCCCACACCTTGATATGATCGATTGATGGAAGAGGAAGCCCTCCGGTACAGACATGCTTGGGACTTGTAGCTTCGTCATCAATGATGGGTCCCGTTGGCGTGCGGTTCTTCAAACATGCATCAGTCATTGCGATCTCGTCCCAAACCTCAATCGGTAACTGTGCGTCATGAAGCATTGCACGATTAGAGACCTCAGTTGTCGGGATTGATCTCTCGGCCACTCCATTCTGATGTGACGTGCAGGGCTCCGTGTCTTGTAGTGTAAGACCATACTTCTCAACACATTCTTTGACTATTGACAGCAATTCCAATGCAGTATCTAGCCTGACAGCTTCCAGCTTCTTTCCGGTCTGTAGTTCCACGGTACTTTTCCATGTATCGAGTTCAGCTGGAAGAGACTTCCTACCCTTTGTGCAAATTGTCCAAACATTTCGTGAGTGGTCAAGAAATGCGATGTTACCGACGAGACTCTTTGGCAGTGGTCCATATACATCAATTGAAATAAGATCTAATAGTTCATCTTTTCTTGGAGTTACCACACGATTAATTCTCTTCTTCATTTTTTCCAATTGCATACGTTGGACATGGTATTTTGTGCTTGAGACGGTGTACAGCCTGATGAGTCGTAACCTCATGAAGCTTGGCGATAATATTGGATTTGAAGTGGGCAAAACGTCGATGCATAAGGAAACATTCTTGTGTCGACTGTGGCTGTTGATATTCCTCCATTTCTATTTATTCCATATCTGACTGTTCCACATCTGACTGTTTCACAGGGTCCACATTATCAGCATTAGACTCCCTCCAATACCAAAACTTAGTAATGTCACCAAAGATACCCGCACTATCCTGCCCCGCCCTCCTTCGAAAGCCAAAACACCAGCAGATCCGTCTGCAGTTGCCGTCGGTATCGCGAAGCGTCCGGCCCCAACGTCCAACGTTGCGCCTCCGGCCTCCAGACTAACATTGTGTCCATCAACCTTTACACCCGGTGCCCCTGGGCTTATTGTCACGCCATCTACGACGGCAAGAGAAGACCGAGCTTCAACGCCAAGTCCGTCGATATGTAGAAAGTTTGAAAATGGCGTTTGAGGTGCAAAGAGCGGAATGGTGCTTGATCCAACCATCAGGGTGCCGGAAGGCTGGGGACTTATGACAGTGCCAGCAACGGCAAAGGCAGAGCCGCCTGCGGAGATAATAGTGCCAGCTATGGATAAGGCAGCGGGGTTCGGCGCGAACGTTTGCCCTGCGACTGCGAACGGGGAATCACTAGGAAAGGCAGGCGACGGAGTCCGAAGCGGGATGGTAGGGCCGCCTATAGCCCATGCTCCTAATCGACCAAGGCTAACGATGGCGCCAGCTACGGCGACGGCAGGACCGCCTGCCGAGATCGTGGTACCGGCTCTAGAGAAGGCGGAAGGATTTGGGGTGAAGGGTTGGCCCGCGACGGTAAATACACCCGTAGCAGTGGGGGTGGACGATGGTTGGCCCGCGACGGTAAATACACCCGTAGCAGTGGGGGCGGACGATGGTGTTGGGGGCGAGATGGTAGAGTCTGCCAGTAACCGTGAAAGGGGACATATCTGGCCGGGATACAACAAAGGTTCCCCCCTACCGACCTATGCACGAGATAGAGAGGGAGCGGGCCGATAAGCCGCTCAAGTTAGATGACAAGTCTGTGGAAAACCTGACTTGAGAATGAATATTCAATGTCGCCCTCTGGTATCACAAGCTCCACACATGCCTCAAGTACAGTCAACTCCCGTTATAGCGGAACGGAAAAATCAGCTGGTCCATTCCGTTATAACGCAAATTCCGCTGTAACGAAACCACGCTAAGCTTATTATAGATATGACTAAGGGAATCTAGTATAGAATTCTCAGGATACGTGGTATTCTGCATTATATTAGTACTTATACATGTATAAAGCATACATAAAGTACACATAAAGTATGCATAACATCTATATTAGGCTTAGCGTTTCCGCTATAACCAGGAAATTTCTAACGGAATACCTTATACCGAATAATTCCGTTATTTATATAGGATTTCATGAAAATCCTGATATCCGTTCCGTAATAACGCAAATTCCGTTACAAACAATTCCGCTATAGCGGGAGTTGACTGTACTGCTCCGCCTGGTCCTACAATGGTGACTCTCTATTTCATTTACACAAGACGACGATACATTGGGAGGAATCCAATACGAGTGCACGTGAGGGTCGACGCCAGCTGGAACGGAGCTGGCGGGAGGAGACGCTATACGACCTTGGTGGGTCCAAGAAGAAACTGCCGTAAGAGCTTGATAACGAGAGCACGGGACTGAATGGAGCTTAAACGTTGCGAATTGGCATTGGGAGATCATATGTCTGAGAATCGAAAGAGCAAAATTATTCACTATACTCTACATCTGCTAGATAGCGCCTCTCTGTACGAACCTTGGATTGATCCGTCTCACCCATGTACCATACTGTCTCAGCCACTAAAGCTAAGGTTTTGTCGCTTTGGGCCCAGGTGTGATTGCCTGTTGGATGATAAGCTGCACCGCTTCGCATTAAAGTAAATAAAATGTCATGAAAGTGGGCGAGTAGACTATCTGCTTGAGTTGTTTAATATGGCGAAAACATATATTTCTTGCGCGTCAGCGCTGCTGCCCGCCAGCTCACTTATTCCTTGGCTTCTTCAATGCTGGCTCGGTTTCCTAGGTGAACGATGTAGTCGGCGTGACTTCCTTCGAGCCTAGAAAGCTTGACTGTCTGTCTTCTTTAGACTCGGCATTTGATTGATGCGAACTCTGAGGTGTAGATTGGGAGAACGAAGCAGATTGAGAAAGGTCAAAACTAATACCGGCTGGCAAGTCATCGATGGCCGAGCAGATCCTTTCATGAAGTTTCGGCATATAAGTATCGTACACGTTCTTGGTGAACTTGTAAGCTTTCCACTTTTCTTCACCATCGGTGAAATCGAATTTACGAATAGGGTGTCGATAGAAGGTAGTCTTGTTTCCTCCAATCACCGGGTAATGGCCATAGATTCTCACAGCGGTATGATCATGCGAGACGGAAAAGACGAGGATCTCCCGATCCAGCTCTTTCTCGCGCTTCACCGACCGAAAAAGCTCGACAAGAGCTCTAACGGCGACGGTCATGCTATGAGCATTCTGGCGATCGGCAATGTCGAGAGCGGCAGCGCCGCACTTCACCTCGCAGGTGAGGAAGGGGAAGTACATTCGTGTTGTAGCCATGAAATATGTAAAGACCTTGGAGCCAGGCGTACCCACAAACAGTTTCAGCTTATTCAGTTATTCCTGGGTGAATGCGGATCGCCCAAATCCCACGGAAAAGTCGGGTTGTGGACGAGTTTTATGTAGAGGAAAAGAGAATACGGTATTCCAGCCTTCATTAGTTGTTTCGTAGAGATGATTGAGGTGGGTGGCGCTGTAGGTCACCAATGTCTGGGCGGAAGGAACAATCAGCGAACCGATATCTCGAACGACCATGGTCTCATTCCTGTCTTGTATTTTCCGGCAAGTTTTCTTGAATAGGTCATCGCGAAATAATGAGTCCTGAGGAACCATCTGTTCTGTTTCCAGCAATGTCCGGCAAAGATCTCTGGCATTCTTTGGAATATCATCATCATTATCATCATCGAATTCTCGCATGTAGCTGCCTTCGTCTTCGAGCTCAATTGCATAGTCTGGATTCCTGTAACGAGCGCTTTTAACTTCTCGTGGCAGCTGATCGCTAGGAGTCTGAAGGCTCGACTGCGATTTCTTGCGGCCTAGGGAAGATGAGGACTTCGTCCTCGCAAAGAGATGATGTAGATGATTAAAAGGATGCATCGCTCCAAACGGTTCTCTGGTGTAATGCTCCCTCAACCAATATCTTTGTCCCAGCTCTCTTGCTAACTTGCCCCTCTCAAAATTTTCTCTGACCTGGCTGTCTTGTTCGAAGTACTCTTTTGGCCACTTTCCAGTCTGAACCCAATGCTGTAGCGGGTCAATTCTGACCTCGCTGATGTCACACGCCTGCGAGGTTCGCATTCGTTTTGAAGGAGGTTGCTCCTGAGTTCGAAAAAAAGAGGGATGTCCAGCTTGTTCTTCTTGTCCTCGTTTCCGTTTTCGAGAGGATGTGGGTGGTTTATGGAGGGTTTGCGGACGCTGTGGTGCCTCAAACAGGTCAGCGCTACGACATGGTAAGAGAAGCAGTAGGGGCACATACTTTTCTGCCCTCGGGGATGTTGCTTGCTGGAGGGGAAAGAGGTGCCTGCACTTCCTAGATATAATTGCTCTTGGATAAAGACTGCTTGTGAGACTGTCGTATTGCTTGTAGACGTAGGCTTTTGCGAGGGGCTTGCTGTTTTTTGATGCCTTGAGGCTGCTTCCCTATAGATGATCAGCTCAGACACTCAAAATATGAAACCCGAATACTTCACCTTGAACCTTTGGTTCTGAGGGTTGCCGCTGACTTGCTTGACCGTAGGCCATGTCGATTGGAATGAGATATTAGATATTTATGTAGTCGCTGATCTGAAACAGCAACAAGATAGTTGCAAGAAGTGTGAAGGTTGCGATAGGATATGTTGTACCTAGGTAGGTATGGTGTGGTCAATGGCGCGAAAAGTCTTGGCGAGACGCATTTAGGGTTAGCGCTGAATTAGCGCCCACTGGACCCCGCAGCCAGCTCAGGCAGAGTAGCCGGATTAAGGTATCAATCGCAAGCAGTACTGTTCAATTTGTGTTATAGATTAGATCATTAGATCGCCTGACCACAGGCCATATCGGTCGAATAAGTGGTCGATGCCCAATGATTTACAACATTATAGCAGAGGTATAGGGGAAAGGTTTCTTTACATAGAGAGTCCAAAGAGGATCGAATGAACCAACCCTGCCCTGTATCCTAATCTTGAACAACGCATTGAGTAACGCCATTAGCTGTTTCTTCGGCAAATTGGACTTCGCACTTTCTCGAACCACCCCTTCCTTGGCATAGATATATTAAAGGGTTGCGAAGATGATCAGGCGGTGCAGCCTAGAAATAGGAGGAGCTGAGAGCGACCGAAAGACTTGTACCCTTGGGCAATGGGACACTCAATTTGCATTGTAAGAAATTGAAGGGGGCGATGGTGATGTTGAAGATGATACCGTGCTTCCCCTTGTCTCAATATTGCCGAGTGCCTTTTCGTGTAATTGGGCCAAGACCCATACTATGCTACCCGCGGCTCTTTGCAATAAGGAAACGGAGTCCTGTTGTATACAGGCATACCTTAGCGATACTAGACTTTGTTGAGATCCTTTACTTTGATGCATATGTGTTTAACTATATCAGCCAGTAGGCAATCGTTGCTATATACTTTAGGTTGACGTGATTGATTTCTTGGATCACAGGTCAAAGTATTGGGAGAGGTTGGGTAATGCGTCTCGCCAAGAGCAGGGACGTTACGTCGGTGGCGTGATACTACAACGAACATCTGACCTGCCAGATCGTCAAGCCTCGATATGTTCATAAAATTTAGACGTGATGAACGAGCCTGCCAAGGCCAGGGCAGCCAAGGCAAATGATCCCACACTTTGACCATTCTGCTTCCAGACCGACCAGATCGTACCGGCCGCAAACACTGCAAAGACGGATAGCCACAGGATTCTCGCAGCTACGCGTCTGTTTAAGCCTTCGACAATGAGGATGCCCCATCCGATTGGCATATCTGTCGCTTCCTCAGTCATGCTCTTGTCTAATTTCTTCACGATCCGTTTCAGCCATTTTGCTTCGCGGTGCGCCTTTTTGTCACGCAGGTAGTGTAGGAAGGTTTCGGCCGAGATGGGCGGGGGTCCCAGTGTTGGTCGGGCAGGCGGTCGATCCCATTCCCAGCCCGTTTCTTCTTTTGGAGGCCAGCTGTCGGGCTTGTTGTGGACGACTACTTGGTAGCGGTCTTCAAGGCAGAACTTGCGTGTGTCAGCGGAATGCATCAAAGACGTCTTGCGCGAGATAAATCCTTACTTGAACGTATTGGATGTCCACAGCCGTTATGAGGTAGAGGTCTTTGATGCGGCTGGCGCGGACGGACTCATATCTAGCCTTGATTGCTTGGAATAATTGGGTATCAGTCTCAATACCAGTTAAAGAGATTTCACCAAGCCTCTTCCGTTCTAGGCCATAATTGATGCAAAGCTCAAACCATTTGCCCGCGTTCTTTGGGTTGTCGATGGATTTTCTTCTAGTCAGGGTCGATGACGCCGATTCTAATGGTGTTGATGATGAGGCACCAAGACCCGAGGTGCGAGCTTGCAGTGTAGCGGTCTGGGAGCTTTGCGCATCGCCTTGATACTGTGAAGTTATGTCCTCCGAAGGAATATCTCCGGTAGCCGAGTGTGACGCCCCTTGCGATTCCTGGTCGGCTTCAATCATCTCTTCGTCTATCATTTCAAAGTCTCCGTAGAGTGGCGTGCCGCATTCTTAGGACTTTCAGTGAAGCCAACTTTGGCGACGCTTGTCGTACTTACGCAAATCCACTCGACTCTATGGAAACCCTGCTTTAGAGCCGGTCTGAAACGTCTCTTGAGATAGACAGCACCCTGCTGCAATATTTTATCCAGCGGAAATGCATGTACGGACGAGAGCAGTGAATAGAGGACCTTGCGCGGCGTCCACACCACTTGCGGGAGCCTTTCAAGCTGCCGCCAAAGACCAGATGTAAGCATCAATTTCAAGTTAGTAGTGTACCGGCTTACATGTCCGACAAATGAGGTTCTATAAGAGCAATGATGCATCTGTTCATACAGAACGAGGGGGGCGACGAGGGGCGCCCAACCGGTTGCCATACTACCCAGCGATTGAACACTAATTTCAGACATCGCAAGAATATTCGCATCAACCTCTAGAACGCGGAAAAACACAAGTTGAAGTAGCACAAAAAGGAAAGCCCAGAAAGTCCTCCAAGCCAGCGTCCCGGGTAGCATCAAAGAGTATACAATCGTCGAGAGAACAACGGTAAGTATGAAAAATGTCCTAAATGTCCTTGATGTCCTTGCATCCGGGCTAGAAAGTGCTTTTGGATAGAGGGAGATCTCTAAGTGTTTCCTCATTTCGTCGATAGGCTTCCCTTGGAAGAGGAAATCATCGAGCGCCAAAAAATCGAGACGCCTGAAGTCCGATCGCTGACTCTCGCTGCCTGCAAACGCTTCGTAAGGACTGCCTGCTTCGAAAGCTTCGAGGAGTATGGGTTTTTCATAGCCATCAAGGAGATCTAGCTGGCGGCCTAGGTCCCGTGGGTGAAGTCTGATCAAGCCGTTAGGGTCGGTGTGCTCGTGCTCATCGGCTGCATAAATAGTCTTCGTGAGCAAGGTTGCTATTTGGTTGTTGTACTACCCAAGAAACTCGGCAGCCAGCTTCTCCTGTGGGTTTTGAGCTTTGATTCTTAGATCCAAGGAGAATTTGACCAAGCAGCTGCGAAGATGGTCCAGAAACTCATCATACGGGACTTCCAGCCTCGTTACAGCGGTGAAATAAGGCGCAATGGATCTAGTGACAAGGAGGCGCCTGACAATAGCCCTTATTGTAGTATAATTATCGTCCTTGGTCACCACCTCCCTCAGGTGATTGTCGGATGCGTTACTCCTGAGTTCCATCTCATCTTCACCAGAATCCAGATGCTCAGTGTCCATATCTTCTAGGACCATCATCCTCTCATGATTTTCCTTGTCAACGACTAATTCATGAATTTCTACACGAGAGTCCTTCTCAACATCAGCTTGGCTCGTCAACACCGATATCGCAGGTTCAACGCCAGACGAAGCAATCGTGAAGCGCGGCTCCTGTCTGGTAACCGTAGTGCCTTGAATAGACGATTTGTTTGCAAGATTAACCCGTGTCGTCGATCCAGAGACAGCTGGGCTCTCTGCTAGGAGCTCCCTCGCGAATCCGCCTTCGACTTTGTAGTGCCGGTCAACGTTTGGATTCTTGCCGATATCGGGCTTGCGTAGTCCAAGCCAGCTCTTTTTCGATTGCAGTGATACGTCTTTACTCAACCCGAACTTTCTCAACTTTACTCTTCGATAGGACACGGCGAAGATCGTTTCTTCCTCTGTTCGATAAGAGCTTCTGTTCCCAGTTGATCGCCCAGATCCGTAGTCGAAGGAAACTGGCAAACCGGTAAGGCTTAGATCTACACCGACTGAGATTGAAGTGGATGACGATTCTTCTTTCTCAAGAATTCCATCTTGCATAGTCCGATATCCAACAAGAAGATAGACATATTTGCGGTGCTTGAGAAGCCAATCCCGAGTTCCTGCCACATCGCA
This sequence comes from Platismatia glauca, assembly GCA_963556305.1. Classification (NCBI taxonomy): domain Eukaryota; kingdom Fungi; phylum Ascomycota; class Lecanoromycetes; order Lecanorales; family Parmeliaceae; genus Platismatia; species Platismatia glauca. The sequence continues at coordinate 476,883 of OY745767.1, forward strand.
TAGACGTTGGAACCATAAAGCGACATTCATCAGCTCGTAAAGACCGCATCGCACCGAGCTCAGCCTAGTCTTCTTGTCGAGTTGCGGGTGCTTTGAGCGTGATGTCAGCTTATGAAGAATATTTCCGCCATTCGAGCTGTTGGTCATGATCTCTTCGACATTGTAATCTTCTCGCTTCGAGATCTGCCTTTGACTGGCAAGGGCGTCGGAGAAGAGAAAGTCGTCGGTCGGGCGCTTGAAGTTCGTGATAAGGCTGCCAAGCTGTAACGATTCGATCGGTATGGGAGAGTCGAGAACGAGGTACTGTGCAGGTTCCATTTCATGATACGATTACGCAGTCTTGTACCTGGCGCTACTAGATTTGCATCAAGTGTTCAAGTCGGGTTTCGCATTATGTATATAATGTTAATCATGAAGGTGGTTTCGACTCTTGCGTAACACCTCGCGTCAGCCGAACGGCGCTAATGATTGCAATGCTGTTCCTGTCACGGTTAGCTCTAAGCCACGTCTGCCGAATTAGGAAAACGAATCAAGAGTGACTGGCTCGTCACTTTCCCGCGGCTCATATCGCACTTGGTAAGTAGTCATCGCTCCGGATTTTCCTATGCCTTGAGTTTTCCATTAACGCTATTTATGAAAGGTCCAACGTTGTGCTCATCTTCTACTATGCCTGCTACAATTACCTTGGAAAATAGTTCTGCCAGACCGCGTCGGTATCGAAGATTGGAGTCTGTCTCCCCCAATATGCCTGTGTCTCTTGAAATGCAAACATCTACTCCAACCACACAAAAATTTTGATGAAACCGAATGGCCATGCTAGCCGCACCTCCTTTTGGCAGGAGTAATGTATGCATATGTTGGGTAGATGGGCAAAGAAGTCATGTACAAGTATAACTAAGCAGGCTGCAACCGATAGAGGGCAATGACTGGTTATCGCTTCCCTTTCCTAGACCCGCAGGAGATGCTTTGGTCAGATTAGCAGCGAGGCTAAGGAACAATAGGCGTGTATTTGTTGTTGAGCGCCCCTTGTGCCGATCTTCGAGGCGAGTGTCTTGTGGAAGCTACTGGGAACGCTGCTCATTGATCTTTGGTGAAAAGGAGGGTGTTATAGGGGATAGTGAAGGTGGAGAAATGTAACCTGTCAAGCAGGCCGGGCTGGTTTAATATGTTAGCAAATTCTTGAGCGAGGTGTACATGTTGGACTGGTAGAGCATGAAGGCTACAATTAGCTGCTAGAGGACTGAGAAAAGGACTGAACCTTGTCCGGAAATGGTGCTTCGCTTTTGGTCATACCTACAGTGACCGCTAAACAACGGTTTCGTAAAGATCTGACGTCTCAGCTACATTAATATGAAGGCGTGTTCTCTATGGGAACTCAGGAAGCCAGGACAAGTGTTGGTTGTATGAAGATCTCTGAGATTGGGGACCTACGGCCATCCTCCAGATTGTACACGACTGGTACGGTAAGCATTGTATTTGGCGTTCTCTCCTAGCTTTTACGCCAATGGAAGAATATCAAATTTCGCGAAAGCGCTGCACCTGTCCGGCCAAGTATGAATTTATCGCAATCGAGGAGGTAAGCAGATAGACCAGCAACCTAAAGTACAGCGTCAGTAAAGTACAAGTCATGTCAGCGTCGAGGGGAGATTACCAGTCCCGCAAATGAACTCAAAACAGCTCGTACCTTCAGGCTGACTGGCGACGCGAGATACCACACTTGTCCGTGAAAAGAACAGACGGCAAGCATCGGCAAGATAAATTTCAGTGACACCAAGTTCCCAACGCCTCGAATGTCACCGAACTTGCTTCGGATGAGATGTAGGGGAATTATGGAACGGACGTTCCATTGTCTGTAGTGGCCGTCAATATTAAACCTGATGCATCTGATGCATGCGGATTTTCCAATGCCAAGGTATCCGATATTTCTGAATACTACGCTAATCTGATTTACTTTACGTGCCAAGTGCCAAGCACCCGCAAATAAAGCCAGCCAGCCCGTGAGCCGGCATCTTCGTCTTCAACACTCAACAACTCTCTTCCTTTCACCCATCAACCCCTTCACAACTCACCATCATGAACCGCATACCACCCTCCATTCACTTTTCAACCTCCCTCTGCCATACACGAATACACCCGCAAGCATACATCAAGCCTCCAGACTCTTGCCTCTCTTAACACATCTCGACAACAAAGCTGTCCATCAAGGAACTTAAGCTGCGTACCTCAGCGCCGGTTGCTTGTCGCTACATATTCGAACTGCACGCTGCGATTCAATTCGCCTCACCAATTTCGCTGCTCATACCTTCCAAACTTTGATCGCTTTCACGTTTACTTTCCAACAAGGCTGCATATTTCTAAGCCACCACTACCAGCACAATGCCTCCTCCTCAACAGGCAGAAACCCCTCCAAACAATTCCCGCGGATCTCGACGCCCTCCTCGAAAGTCGGCTAGCTCTACACCATCTCAAGCATCTTCTACCCAAAAAGATGCCGGATTATCAGTAGATGCACGTCTTGATGGGGAACATGATCAGCCAACGCGCATTCTTCGTCGAGGTGACCATGACGTCGCACCCGATGTTAGTGTCGTCGGTAATTTAGAATTTCCAAATCCAACCACTCCTCCTCGGCCACGGTCGATGTATGCCGGATTTTCCAACGGGCAATATCAAGGCAGCCAATCGCCCCCGGACATGCATCAACGAAGAAAGAAGGGCCGGAAGTCACAAGGAGGACCCACAAGAATATCAGGGCCTCGGAAGCCAGATCCGAATGACGCCCAAGTATCAGTGCCTCCCAAACAACCTCACACTCCAAACCGGCAAAATGAGACTCCTGTGAAAGCATACGCGGGACCCACTTTTCATGCTTCTCCAGCGGCTTCATCATTACCCATCCCAAAATTTCTTTCGAGATCGGTTCCCAATGTGGACAAGACCTCAAGTCTGAAGAGTATGCTGGAGCAAGAAACAGTTGATACAACGTCCGAGAGCGACAATTCCCCCTTCTTGGATAAGAGCCGGTTGATCCAGGATCATCGAGCGCGGGAAGATTCACCGCTTGACATATTTTTCCAGGCAGATAGAGACGCCAAGGCCAAGGCTCAGGCTGCAAGCTCGGGAGGCTCGAATGGCTTGCGGTCAGAATCGCTCGACGATGTTCGGCATCATTCGCGGCAACCCTCCGACAGCTCTCTCCGTGGAATGTTTCCATTGGAGATGGATGGCGCAACCCCAAAAACTGCTGATAATACGAATATCAAAGAGCCCACCCCTGGTTCCAAGGCCACGACGGAGCTCGATTACAAGGATGAACAGCGCAGGGCTCAAACCTTAGAGCTCAAGAAGCTACTCTATTCTCCAACGCCTCAACGCCCAGCATCGTCTTCGTCTCGCTCGAGTACTCCTTCCCAAGTTCTGGGCTCTCCTACACCTAACACTTTTTCCCACAGAGGCTCTCCAGGGCTGGTCCCAGATGCGATAAGCAAAGAGCAGCAACGGCACGTTGCTCTGCTCGCTTTGGCTCAAAAGCAAATTTCAGGAATAGGCACCAATAACGGGTCTACGACTCAGCGACCGCCGTCTTCCAAGCTTCGGAAAGAGATGTCACTTCCTAGCTCGCCAGGGGTACAGCCACCCGAGCTTCCTGCTTCTCCGATACAATCTCGTGTTTGTAAGACATCTACCCCCGCGAACGGCCATACACAGCAACAACAAAATGGCTATGCCTCTCCCTATGCTCCCTTTCCCTCGGCTTTCAACCCACCGGCTAAGCCTCCTGGCGAGGTTCAAAGTACTCCCTCTCGACATTCAAAAGACGCGAAATCCATTGAAGAAGATCTACGGCGAATCTTGAAGCTTGATGTTCTTGGTGGTGATGGCGTTGCTGGTGTTCGATCTTGACGAAATCTCTCACGAACGGATATCCATTGTGTTTCGCGGATGACTTCCGAAACACAAGTACACATAATGTACTAAATGATAATGAATGGCGTATTGGCGGACAATATGCCTTCATTTCCTTATGTTTGCAGGTGTTCACGAGATTGCGCTGAGGAGCTCCGTGATGGACTACTTCCAGTAAAGCGGTACGATCTCGATTGATTATTAATGATGCTTTACTATCAACTGCCCCTTGATCTTATCGGACTCATACCCCAGTGTACATTCAGGAGCACGCGTTTGATGGAGCTCTACCGGTGGAGACAGCGCAGAGCACGGGGGCTAGAATAGGGTTTTGCCACCGGTAGACTTGATCGGCGAAAGACGTTTCAGGATACGACGACAAGAAAAGTAGACATCATCACTTACTGCTACAGTCTGATGAAGGCAGGAACTTCAGATTTCGCTGCTCAGCTGGCTTACTGTACACTGACGACCGGACTTCTGCATCAATATCACTTTCATTTGTTCCTCCAAACATCAACTCGGTCATCGATCGAAAGATGCTCGTCCGTAAAAGAGAGCGACGTCTGTGCACCTCTGCACCTACCACATTTTCCTTTGTATCAGTGTTGAAGTCGTGGCAGTCCGAAGGATGGCGGAATAGGGACTTTATTGTCAGCAATGACCAGTTCATTCAAAGGGAGCCTTTCGCAAGCTATTCTACGGGTGATGTAGCTGGCTGTTTTCAAATGGGTTGGAGAACTCAATGGAAATGCCAACACGATTAGAATATGCAGCTTTGCAGACTCAAAAGGTCTTTGTTAACCAGCCATTGACCAGGTCGTGCCCTTCCTAAGACTGTCTCTTGTAAAGTATCTAAGCGATACCCCTGCCATGAGGGCATGACTTTTCTCGAATCATGAAGGATGTGCTCTCGTCTTTTTGAATTTTTCTCTTGTTTTTTTTTATATAATTTTTCCTTGACACGGTAGCATACGGCACCAAGTGAACGCTTTGCCGCCAAAAAGCCCTTGAGCAAGCGGCATAATCTGTCCGAGCACAAGGATGTGTGCTGCAGCGTTTGACTCAGCGGCGACCTCCTTGGCCGCTGTGCTTGCTTATTTTTGAACGCGGTCCTCTACGTGCAGTCTCTTGAGTTGCCTTCTTTGACCGGCAAACATAAGCGACGGCAATTTCGGCCAGCCACGGTACTGACTTGGTCGTGTGGGTTTTGTACTGCTTGTAATCATCACGGAGAAAGTTGGGTCACATATCTTCGATGGGGTGAAGGGCGGGATGTGCTGTCGAAGTGGAGGAAAGAGACAAATTCGATGAATCCAGCATCCTGGCATAGGTTTTTACAATGCTGGTAGATGGCATTGATGGATTCCAGGTTCTAAGCAGGAAAGGTACGTCGTGGTTAGACAAAAGAGATTGCGGTCAACGGCTAGATGCGACTGGGCGGGACTCACGTCGGTTGGCTTCCAGGGTATTCAATTAGTACAGAAATCTGTACGGGACATTGCCGTCCCTTGGTGGAGGACGAGTCGCTTATCGCGACTTCGAAAGGAATTAATTGGGGCTAATAAGGCGACGTGACGCTTGTGGTCAAGACCACGAAATGGGAATTGGAGACTTGATTTCTGTTGCCACTGCCTTGAGGAACATTGAGCTATGTACCGTTCCAGCTCATGATGTGTTCCAGACGCCAAACCATGTTCATAAGCTCTGTCTTTCTTTCATTTCTATTCTGGGTTCTCGTCGCCTCGACGACGCCAATACAGGGCACAGATGATCAGACCATACAATCGTCTACAACCCTCAACCTCACGAACGCGGATCTACTGATCCCTTCGAATACATCGATACAAGATCCCAACGCTCCGAGCGGAAGCAATTTTCTCATCCGATGCGACGGCGCAAAGTATGGCTTCAACCCTTCGCTCTCCGACTGCGAAAGCGCTCGGGCATACATTGCCACCGACTCCGAGCAGTTCGCCTTCGGAGACAGACATACGGGATTGCCGGACAGCATTTTTCCCCTGCCGTTCATAATCATGGGAGGTTCGTTGAAGGAGGCAGACAGAGTCTCGATGCAAGCCACTCTGACAGTCCGCGCATCCTAGACAAAGCGGAACGTTTCTTCCAACCCATCAACGTCGGAGACGGCCCTACCGGTCACGCGAGCATGACTCAGATCCGCAGCGCAGCATCCGCTCTCTTTTTGCAATGCGCGTCCAGCGACCCTTCACAAGGTGGCATTGCCAGGAACATAGGTAAGACCCGACCACTATATCGTTTTCCGCGAGAGAGAGAGAGGGAAAAAAAAGGTGTCGTACTCTAGTTTTTCATCCTGCTCAACTTTTCCTCTCCCTCAGGCGGCGACAACAACATGGCCGTGATAATGGGCGTCTTCAGACCCAACGTCCACTGCCGAGGCACCTTGGACACCCCGGGTTCCTGCAGACACGTGCTGGCCGACATGCCGGCGTCGACGGACCTGGAGGTGTTCGGCCCCCGCGACGCGCCGTTTGTCAAAGAGGTGCTTCCGCAGGAAATCGTCTCCGGTAAGGCGTTGCGCAGCGCGTCCCTCGTGCCCCGAGCTCCGGCCCACGCTGACGACGTCGATTGAAAGCGGACGACGAGTGCGTGCTGCGGCTGTACTCGACGGGCGGAACGGACGTCGTGGCCTGGTATCGGATCTGGGAGGCTGCGGAGGCGACGTTTGCGGTGTGCGGGATGGAATTCAAGGGAGGGAGTGTCAGGGGACTGGGTTGGTGTTCTTGGAGTGGGGGGGAGGGGGTCGAGGCTAATGTTTCGTGCAGGGCAGCAGGGGAATGTGTTCATCACGTTGGGAGCTAGGCCTCCGGCTGTGTCGGCGGGCAACGTGTCGGATGACGCCACCGCGTAGCTTGATAGGGAGGTATGGCTTCAGGAACACTGAACAATGATCGGATTTGCACGCGCGTACTGCCTTGTCCTTCGCTGTAGCATCCGAATGGCGGAGCCTGCTCCAGCAACATTGAGGTCCTGGATGAAGATGCAGTAAAAACCGAAAGGGGCTTTAGGTCTGCACAAGCATACTCCAGTGAGTCATTCTATGCACTGATCGTTTCAACAAATCATATAATGTTAGACAAAAAGGTTGCTCAGAGCGCAATAACTCCACTCATCACGTGCTCAACGTCCCACTTCCCTGTGATTCTGCAGGATTGACTGACTACTGGGCATCAGCCCGACTATATCTACACGTAATGAGCCTGATAAGGCCTTGTACAAACCTAAAAATACATCCTCCCCTACCAGACCTTATCACGCACATTTGCCCGACTCATGGCAACCATGTCAGCTTTCACAGCGATGCATGGCGGTGGCCAGTCCGCCATAGGTGGTGGCGGTAAGGACCCTCGCAAACCTCGTGGCGACTTGCTTTGCGTCGTAAGTTCTTGCTTTTGTTTCAAGATCAAGATCCTTGGAGTGCGTGATAGGCGGGTCACTTCCTTGAGGTTTGCGGGGGTCCTTACCGCCACCACCTATGGCGGACTGGCCACCGCCATGCATCGCTGTGAAAGCTGACATGGTTGCCATGAGTCGGGCGAATGTGCGTGGTTGCGCAAGCAGATTTCTTGCGTGGCTATTGATTAAGCCGTAATACCTTGGCGTCAATGCGAGAATGGGATATGTGGATGGAAGCATCACAATCTCTCGAGATGGAAGAACAATCGTCGTCCGGCCTAGCACTTTTACCGAATACGTCACAATCGTCAAATAGCATACACGCCGCGATGTGACATATCCTAGCGATATTCCAGGAGCTCTAGCAGGTCTATTACGCGTTTTCGAACAATGCGTTAAGTGCCCCAGTAACCATAGCAATCCCGAGGCATTGCTAGATGCTGCAGTCCTACGGCGTCCTATGGAAAAGCTCAAACGTAGAGAGATCTCGGACCTCGATCTCCCAAGCTGGAGCTGGGCAGGATCGGTCGGCCGCGTATCTCACGAGAAGCCCTATATCGCGATAACGAATGAGCAGGATCTGCTTGAACGACAACCTTAAGAGTCTGGTGAAAAGATGTCTCGATCGCTCGTCCGATGGCATACTGTGACTGGCCGTCGAAATCTGTATTTCCCTCCTACACATAAGATATCGTGTGAAAGCCATAGCGCTATATTAGGCTCCCTTGGTGTCTCGGCTTGACGATTGTATGCGAGTCATCCCCGTTTTTCTTTTTTCTCAAGTGTGCACTTGAATCTTGGTAGAGTACTTAGCAAGGCAATTTACAGAAATCTTCATTGCCGTAGGTAAATAAGAGATTCCGGCTCTCCAGCTCCCACTCTCCAGCTCCCGCTAACAAAGTGCGCTGGGCTGGCCACAGGCCTTGGAGTGCATTGGTCACAAGTTTGGAATGGGATGCTCGGAGGCAGGAGCTGGAGGGCGGGAGCTGGAGGGCGGTAGCTGGAAGGCCAGAATTGCGCAATTGACTAGAGATGTAGGAGATGTGCCGATTGGTGGTAGCAATTTCTTGGGTGGTTATCGAGGAGGTTGATGGCAGTTGACGATGATGATGATGATGATGATGTTGAAAAGCAGAAGAATGGATGTTAGAAGCGCAACAGGAAGCCGGTTTTGTCGGAGCGCTCGTCCGCCGCATCACAGCCACATCTGACCCAAAAGAGACATGGACTGCTTTTTGACGGTGATAGCCGAGATAGCCAAGAAAGTACAAAAAGAAATCCACTAAGCACTTTGATGGATGAAGGCGGAGCAGAACAGGAAAGCCTTTATCTTGATAGCCTGGTAACAGTGAGTGTTCCGGAAGAAGCGGCTCAACGCAACGAACGGAGCGATCTTTTTGTCTAGCCAATATTGAAATCTAGGTCCACTCTCCGATTGATACGGCGCAAGTCAAGGCCTGGCGGGCCGCATCTTCTTCAATCAGCAATATCTCCATCGAGCGAATCACTGAATGCCAGTGTCCCGAGCCAGCACACACAAGGCGTACAGAAGACGGAAGCTGTGAGCCAGGGACGCTCGCGCGGAAGTGCCTCGGCCAGTAGTGTAGTCTATTCTGCCGCATTCAGACTTGGTGTCCTCCGTACTCCGTTACCGTATTTAAATGACGCTTAGCGTCAGAGGGGTCATGAGAAAACGCAGAGAAAAAAATACTCATCACCTGCCCACTACCAATCTTCCACTACCACACAGTATCCTAGTATTTATTCGGCTTCAAACCCCTTCGACAATAAGTACACTACCTACCCTCAAACACTACTTACTTCTTTCTTCTCTAAATCCATCTTACGCTTCTTCTCTTCTCTTCGCTTTGCCCGACTAACCTTCCCTTCCCCTCCTCGCCAACGCACTTCCTGTTCTGTGAGCGCTTCATTAGCAAACCTCATAGCGAGAACGAAAGGCTGTCCGAGTCTTTCCTGAACCTCCAGACTGGCTTCTTATCGCATCAACACCACCAAGTTGGCGGGGCCTCGCTTCAAGAACTTCTGCTTCATCCGACCTCTCCTGGGACCAAGAGTCCGAGTCTTCCTGGGAGGCGACCTCAAGCCTCCATAATTGGGCTCTGGGGAGCCAACACCACAACACACCAACTGAAGCAAAGTCGGGAAGGAGAAAAACTACATCGCTCACTCATGTCCTGAGCAGACCCAAGCTGGCTCACGAAGAGGGCAGAGCTGAGGGCCCGGTCCTCTACGCTCTGGGGATTCCCCACTCCTTTCACAAGAGCTTTGCTTGAGTTCCTCATCAATCAGCATACTGGAACAATAAGCATCACCCTTAAGCCCGTTACTTCATTGATCAGTCCATCAATCACTAGCTACCATGGATTCTCCAAGGTCAGAGAGATCACAGACGAGGTTCAGCACCCCTGTTTCTGATCTCGACGATCATCGCCACCAAATCTCTACGCGGCCGCGCCGCGAGACCGTTGGCAGTCCAATTGAAGGGCGACACACATTTCAAAACGTTGGCAGTGGAGGCCGCCCGGAGCTCCTTCAGGTCAATGGCGAACTCCTCAATGCGGGATCCATATCCAGGGATTTCGAACAGGCTATCATTGACGATGACAAGAGCGGACATGAACAGAACCTGATAGAGCGAAGAGGATCTTTCAATCCTGCCACCTCTAGGCGTGGGACTGTTCGAAGGAGCCAAAATCACCCCAATCGGTCCAGAGAATCTTCCATCTCCTCTCGATCTACGTCGCCAGCAAACTCCGTCGATGCTTTTGCTGACCCACGTCGACGCGAAAGAGCAAACACGATTGGCAGCAGGGCCCCTTCTGATCTTGAACTGGGTCTTCAACGCACAGTCTCAGGTGGTACCCATTGCCGCAGTCGTCGACCTACATTCAATAATGGCAGCGTTCGGAACTTGAACCTTGGGGATGAGCGTATCTCCGTCCATAACCCAGCCGAAGACGATGTTTGCTTTCCCACCGCTGACAAATCTGCAAAGACCTACAACATTGATTTCGAGGAGCTGGACGAATTCGTCGCAGAATCGATAAAATCGAAAGCGCATGATGGGCAAGGTATAAGGCAGAAACTGAGTTTCAGCTCTCAGGGAAATAAGCCTCAGATCTTCAACGATCTCCGTTACGCGGCTGTTCCCAAGATCATAACCCAATCATCCCATTCGCTCAAGGCTGGGTCAGAGAGTCCCGTTGAATATATCGTCACTGCAATCAATGACAAGGATGGCGCCGACGAGAAAGCTGGGGATCCATTGGGTGCAAATGGACCTCAAGAGCATCAACCTAGCCTAGCAGGACCCAGTCGTTATAGCTTCTTTTCCTCGGAGATAGAGTCAACCATCCACGCCGAAGAGTTTGCAGACTTGCTTCAACCAGGTGATACATGTCGCGATCTTTTCGAGCTTCCAGATGATAGCGGTGTTTGGTGGCTCGACATCCTCAACCCCACAGAGGAAGAACTTCACGTTTTCCAACGCGCTTTTGGTATCCATCGTCTGACCACTGAAGACATCATTACCCAAGAAGCTCGCGAAAAAGTTGAGCTCTTTAAGCAATATTACTTTGTCTGCTTTCGCTCCTTCCAAATGGACGTCCACAGCGAAGACTATATGGACCCTGTAAATGTTTACATGGTCGTGTTCCGCGAAGGCATCATCACAATCACTTACACGCAATCTCCCCACGCCGCCAACGTCCGCAAACGTATCGGCAAGCTCCGCGACTACATGGCCCTCACGGCCGACTGGATCTGCTATGCCATGATCGACAACATCGTCGATACTTTCGGCCCGCCGATCCGCACTATCGAGGGTGAAGCAGATACCATTGAGGACCAAGTATTTGTCGCGCGCACGGAAGACTATACCCCTTTGCTACGCCAGATTGGTCAGTGCCGCAAGAATGTCATGTCCCTCATGCGCCTGCTGGGTGGAAAAGCGGACGTCATCAAAGGCTTCTCTAAACGATGCAACGAACAGTACAGCGTTACGCCTCGTGGCGAAATTGGTCTCTACCTTGGCGACATCCAGGACCACGTCGTCACGATGATGAGCAATCTGGGACACTTTGAGAAAATGCTCTCGCGCAGCCAATCCAACTATCTAGCACAAGTCAACGTCGCTGCTATCGCCCAGGGGAATCGGGCCAACGAAGTCTTTTCGAAGATCACGCTGGTCGCGACGATTTTGGTGCCGCTGAATCTTATTTGCGGCCTGTTTGGTATGAACGTCCCGGTGCCGGGGAGAAGCAGCGAATCACTGGGCTGGTTCTTTGGTATCCTTGGGGTCATTGCCGCTATCGTGGTGGTGAGCTTGGGTGCTGCGAGAAAATTCAAGTACTTCTGATTCGAGAGGCATGGGAGGATGGGATGGGCTCGATCGAGCGGATTGACCAGGGGGGGCGCTGCTTTTTTTTTTTTTTTGGAAGACGATAGATTGCGAATTTTTGGAAACGTTGCTTGTCTCATTGTGGCTTCTAGACGAGGCGTTCGCATAGCTGGCCGGGGGTCTTGTTAGAACGGATAGAAAGCCAATACAGAAAAGTATCATCGGAAAGATGAGCCTGTTGAAAAAAAAATCACAAATGCAAAGAAGTGTCCGAGTCGCCAAGGCGGCATTTTGACTCGGAAGGGATGTCAGTCTCGACGGGGCTCGAGACACTGACGGCTTGGACGCTACAGGTAAGGTACAGTTCCTTACCTAGTCGGGACCGGTGGACGGCCCGACGTCTTGACCACAGCGGCATCATGGAGCGATCCCGGGACCAGGTTCCACCATGGATGAACGAGGGTCTAGCGCCGCGGGGCGGCGTGCTCGTTTCTTCTACATACATGTGTCACCCGCCGGTCGTGTTCACGCGGGATCTATCTACTCTCTGTAGTGACTGGAATGATTGCATCTATCTACGCTCACCCTATCAGGAAGTCCGTGTTGATCCTCTGCGCACCGCGCTTCCGCGTCTATTTTTTTCAGCTGCCTAGATAGCGTAGCGAGCGTTGGTGTTTGTGTCTGTCTAGTCGTTCTAGACCTGGATGTCGTCCATTGTCTCGTTGTCGTTTTCTCTCTCCCCCTGCTCCATGGTTAGTAGCTGGACGATGTATTGACCAATAGCGGGTACCTACGTACCTTCTCGACGCTCGCACAGCTCTCGCTAGCCTCACAACCGGGCGCGACCGGCCACGAGCCCGCTCGCCCGCGCGCACCCCCCACCCACGACCGCTCCGGGCCCGCCGCGAAGAGCCGTCGAACGGTCCCGCGACGGGACATCCGGACCGGCATCCTCGCGCTCCGCGAGGTGTCTAAACCGTCAATCGTCGTAGAACTCGTCCTCGGAGTCGACCTCGGCCAGCTGTTCGAAGTTGAGCTTGTACCGCAGCATGGCCCCGATGCCGCCGAAGCCTTTGACGAACTGGTTGCCCTCGCTGGAGCGGTCGGAGACGAACTCGAGGGTCGCGCCGAAGTCTTTGTAGCTCTCGGCGAGCCATTCGAGGAAGGAGCCTTGGTCGACGAGCTCCATTTCCTGCCCCGTCTCTTTGTCCATGAACATCTCGCGGTTGGCTTCTTGGCCTTTGTTGGTGTGTAGGATGATATCGGAGCCGGTCGAGCTTTTCAGTACCCAGCGGGTGATTTCAAGGTTCTCGTAAACGATCAGGGTCTCGCAGGCGCTGGCCTCCATCGCTTTGAGCGTGTCTTCGACGCCGTAGCACACTTTGCCGCTATCAAGGCTAATCTCATCGAAGTACTTCCCGATGAGCTTCTTCTCTTGTATAAATTTGACATTGCTGAGCGTCTCGGCTGCGAGCTCGATGGCTTGATTGAAGCCGTTCTCGCCGCCGTAGGAGACGTCCACTACTTTGATGACCTTGGATTGTAAACGGTTGTCGAACATGTCGGACTGGTTTAAATCGTTCTTGAAATCTGCAGAGCCTGCGAGGATCAGACCGGCGACGTTCACTTTGTCCTGCGTAATGTAGTTTTGCACAGCAAGTTCAGCCACCTTGCGCACGTAATTGTGGCGCTTCTCTTCTCTCAAACGGGCGAAACGCAGGGCGGATTGACCACCTCGGCCGTGTTTCTTGGGAAGGTCGACAGAGAATTTATGGATCACGTCTCTGGTGTTACCGCTGAGCGTACCGAAGAGAGCGCCGTTTCCGTCCATGATGATAAAGCCGAATTTCTGGTCGGATTCAAGCAGCTCGCTTAGGGCTTCGGTGTGGAACTTGTTATCACAGAGGTATAGGGAGGTGTTGATTGGTTTGAAAGGTTCGAAATCGATGTTTATCTTTCGTTCTTTCCCTTCCGAGGTTATAATTTCACCGCAATAGACGACAAGACCATTGGGAGGTACTTTGTTGTAGAGCTTGAGACGCTGCTGAGTGGATGTGATGGCGGAGAGGACGGACAGTCGGTTGACTCGGGACTTGATGTTGGACGCAGTACCCTACATTTATTAGTATTGGGTCTGTGGGGAGGATTCCCAAACGTACGAATTCTTCAGCCAACATCCTCGCAGCTCGTGAGACCTGGTCCTTGGGCGCTGTTACACAAAGGCTGTCAGCAACGGGCCTCATACTTTTCACATTCCCACCATGGTCTGAGAGGAGACTTGCGGATAATGAGAGAGATCATGGAAGTTCCATTGCCTCGTGCTTGTTCCAGGCGTTTGATGAGTTTCTTCACTTTCCATATTTCAATGTTCTTCTCGGCCTCGTTGGCCTGTGGGGCGCTCATTGTAAGCGAAGGCCGAGGGGCTCGTCAGTGGAGTCGCAAGTAATATCTGGCTCTGGTATGCTGTGTCGAGTGGTCAGAGTCCTTGTGAGGAATCCGTACTCCGTTGTCGTATCTAAAGCTCCCAGTAAGAGTTTTTTTCTTCACACGCATTTGATGATGGATCGGAGTGGCGGTCAATGCTTGGCAGGGCTGAACGCACGGGCAATTCCTCACTCATTCAATCATCTCTGCTCAATCTTTCTTTAAATTCTTTTCCCGATGATTTTGTTTTCTTTGTCAAATTGATCACATTCGGCACAACATTTGTATCCCTTGATCCATATCCAACATTGGACGCTGGGCTTGTTATATGCGAGTCAGATCGAGTCACATTGACTCCAGCCATTCTCCACCGACTGTAAAATGGCGCTTGATTGGCCCAGAGCTTATCGGTCTTCTATGGACCACGGACCCCTCATTCGCATCTCTAGAGCATATTTTCCATATTTTCCCCCAGGTTTGCCAATCTCAGGTACTCCGTACATGTCGTCTGTCTTCTTGCTACACTGATTCCCTTCTGCAACTTGTGCTCGCCTCTTGATTCTTGTCCTGATCCCGCTTTCTGTCTATCCACCCATCTTGCGTGATCTCGCCTAGTCTCAATTCATCTGCGCCAAGACGAACCCCACAACAAAGGACTGCGCACATCGCGAGACCTGGTCTACTCAACCTGTGACACTCGCCCCTTGCTCTCATAGATCTCAGACTCGCGAGCCTCTGCCATGAAGGTTCTATCATACCCGAAGTGGTAAGGCGATGCCAGGTCCAAAGGCGAAGAACCCTTTAAATTGGGAAGATTATGAACATGGGAGATCGTCGAGCGTTACTTCCGAGGGGTCCCTTGGTAGCCACGTGCAGTTCGACGCCCCCTCGCCTACTGCTACATCTGGACGACTCAACATCCCCCAAAGGAATGGTGGCGACGCCGGATCCGATGGTGACTATCTGCGCCACCGAAGGTACGCTCGTTGCGTGCTGTCTCCTGGTTTTTGGATATGATGGGATCGCTGACCCCTTTCCACCATGCTTCCAGATCTTCCCTTTCAATGCGAATCAATTCCTTGGCCCAGGCTGGAGGCGTCAATAGCTTGGAAAACTTCGCCCGTTCGTGGTCCCGAGCCGCAGGCTTCGTTGAGATACCTCCTCGGAGGCCCTCCTTTGTCATAGAAGAGCGAAGTGGCGACGATTTGGAAAGCTCTCGAAGATCGGATGCACAGCCCTCGTCTGGAGAGTCAAGGTCATTGCTAAGACAGCAGCTGGAACGGGAGGGAACTTCTTCTTCCAACGCAGTCTTAGACGAAGATCTCACTTCACATCAGGAAGATGAAGAAGGACCACAACGACGAGAGGCCAAGTCGACGTCAGATGGGGCTGGCGACATTCTCGATCGGGCGCCACATCTAGCCTCGCCCTTTGCTTCCAGCTACGGTGGTGTATATGGATCGCTGTCTTCACGAACCAATGACTCATCAATGCGCCACGCTGGGGCTTTATTCCACGAGCAGCAGGTTCGGGGTCGTCAAGAGCCAGACAAGGAACAAGAGCCACTACTCGTTCAAGTACTCGAACAGAAAGACGGCAAAAGAGTCCAGGTCGTCATTGGCCAGTCGACTCTTCCTCAAACTGTGTTCAACTCCGTAAATGTCTTGATAGGTGTAGGCCTTCTTAGCCTACCCCTCGGGCTCAAATATTCTGGTTGGCTTGTAGGGATGACATTCTTGTTGCTGGCCGCAATCACCACCAGATATACCGCTGGAGTTCTTGCAAAATGTCTTGATGTGAACACGTCACTAATAGGATTTGCTGACATCGCCTACCAGGCCTTTGGTGAGAGAGCTCGGGTGGCTACAGCATTTCTCTTTATAATCGAGCTTCTCGCAGCGTGCGTCGCTCTTGCAGTGCTCTTCGCTGATAGCTTGGATGCCCTGATACCTGGCTGGGGTCTAGTAGAGTGGAAGGTGCTTTGTGGCCTCATCCTCATACCACTAAGTTTTGTTCCACTCCGCTATCTAAGTATCACAAGTGTTCTGGGGATCATTTGTTGCATTGGAAGTAAGTCAGTGATCGGGAAAATGCCAAAGGAAAAACTGACTATGTTGTAGTCGTCATGCTGATATTCGTTGATGGCGCCTTAAAACCTCATTCACCAGGCTCGCTACGAGACCCTGCTCTGACATCGTTGTTTCCACAACGATGGTCAACGTTGCCATTGAGTTTTGGCCTGTTGATGTGTAAGTTGCCTCTCGCACCATGAGTCTTGAGATCTCGGCTGACGCTCTCAAGCTCCATGGGGTGGACATGGTGTCTTTCCCAACATCTACAGAGATATGCGGCATCCGCTAAAGTATACAAAAGCCACAAATTACACCTACGTCTTCACAGTAGGTACTCCATTCATATTTTGGAGGACACTATTGACCAATGGATAGTATCTCCTCGACGCCCTCATTGCTGTTGCAGGATTTTTAATGTTCGGTCAAAAGGTCCGTGACGAGATAACATCAAATATCCTGATGAGCAAGGGATATCCGCATGCATTATCTGTTTCCATCGTTGTTTTCATAGCCATTATCCCTCTTACCAAGATACCTCTAAAGTGAGCGAACCTCCACCGGGAAAGCTCAATGTCGGTATTCCTATTGAAAATGGTTCTAGTGCTCGTCCCATCTACAACGTCATCGAAAAAATAGTCGGCCTTGACCCCCAAGAAATCCCGCGGACGTCAGGCCTTCTTGGACTCTCCGGCTACACCCGCGGTTTCCTCAAATTTGCAATCCGGATCTTTACCGTCGCGGCCATCATAGCAATTGCTATTCTTGTACCATCGTTCCACACGGTCATGGCTCTCATGGGTTCAGCGATGGCATTTAGCATATGCATTGTTTTACCATTAGCATTTCATCTAAAGTTGTTCGGGAAGGAATTGGGAATGAAGGAGAAAGTGCTGAACTGGTTTTTGATCGTTGTTTGCTCGTTTATGGCCGTCATTGGGACTGTGTGGGTGTTTCTACCAAAGCAGATGAGAGAGCGCATGGATGGAATTGCATAGCATCACCGAATCAAGATTTAAAGATGAAATTATACCAAAGATACTGCTACCAGACGAGGATCAGAATAAGAGTAGTATCTTCGATCGGACCGTTCGGACGTACCTAGCCTCGTAGCCCACAAGATAATGAGATAATGTGGAGTACTTTAGGTACTGAGGTACTCTAGCTCTCTAGGTACCTTACCTTACTTATCTTATCTTAGCTCCACCAGCTCCATCGGATTGCCCGATAGCTGCCCTCCATCGATGCCATCTTTACTGGTGACACAAAGGCTTGAACAGCATGTAGCGATTCCATGAATTTCACGAGTCTTAATACTCGATCTTCCGATTTCAAATCATGCGCTTCTGTTGGTGTCAGCACACGCGGCTGGCTGCATGGGTCCGACAGCACCAAACCCCGGCCTCAACCATCACATCAGACATTGAGTAGTTCTGTGCCACTGATACCCAGACGGGACAAAGGACACAAGAATTACAAAGAGTCTCAGCTAGAGTTGATTGAAGATGGCAGACATCGATGCATCGAAGACGGTGATCGCGTATTTGGGGCCGCCCTCGTCCTACACTCATCAGGTACAACCAATGCCACTTCCCCGTAGCTCTACAAAAAATGCTGACAAACTGACAGGCAGCTGTTGACTCTTTCGAAGGGAAAACCTATGACCTTGAAGCTCAAGGTTCCATTGCAGGTAATATATCTTATGCAGATAGTTCTCCCCTGACTCATAAGCTGTCAGATGTTTTCCATGTCGTTCAGGATTCTTCTGCCACTTTTGGCGTTGTCCCCTTCGAGAATTCCTCCAATGGCCCCGTCATATATACATTAGATCTCCTCATCGACCGCGCAGAAGAGTTCCCCGAAATTCACGTCTGCGGCGAGGTCTACACGGGTGTTCAGCATTGCCTTCTTGGCCACGTCCCAACGAATTCCGCCCAAGAAGATAGAGATACACTATCTCCTCACTCGTCAGGCTGCGCAACGCCTACAAAGACCAAGCCAAACCCCCGGGAGCCCCGTTCCAAGCCTTTGACTAATCTGAAACACATCCAGCGGGTCTACAGCCATCCGCAAGCATTCGGCCAGTGCGAAGCGTTCTTATCTACCTATCTCAAAGGCGTCGAGCGCCGCGAGGTATCCTCTACTTCTCGTGCCGCGTCGATAGTCGCAGAGGCCTTCGAGGACGACGACATCCCGTCCAGCGCCGCAGCAGCCATCTCCAGCGCGCTCGCTGCCGACGTCCACGGCCTGACCATCATGGCCACAGGCGTCCAAGACGTCGAAGACAACACCACCAGATTCCTCATCATACAGAAAGGCCCCGTCAACCTCTACCAAGGACTCCTCCCCCCCCATCTTGTCGCGGGGACTGGCACGGAGACCAAGCGGAAAGCGCTCATCGCGTTCAGCATCAACCATGAGATGCAGGGGGCGTTGGCGAATGCGTTGCTGGTCTTTAAGAACCATGGGCTCAACGTGACAAGCATCAACAGCCGACCGAGCAGGATCCGGCCTTGGCACTACATCTTTTTGGTCGAGGTCGGGGGGACGAAGGGACTGGAGGATCCAGACCTCGTTCGTGTGGCGTTGGAGGAGTTGGATACCACTACGGAAGGAAACAAGTGGCTTGGATGTTGGGTTGACAGATCAAAGCGCTAAGGGACCGAAGGACGATTTGAGCCCGCAAGTGGACGATGATGACGGAGAAGATTACTCTCATCGAGGGTTCAGGAACCCGGAAGCATGTTTTCCTACTTACCTACGTACCTCTATTTTCAATGAACCCAACAGAAGCTTCGCTCCCAAGTACTAATTCTTACTCTGAGTTCCTATTCGCGCTACTGAAATCCAGACCAGATCTTTCCCGATGTTTAACCGGCGACTCACTGCACTACTTCAAGAACATCTAAGCCCAATATGGCTTAGCATTATGCTTAAAACTGAAGTCGGCCTAAAATGGTAAGAGAAGCGTCCACAGTCTGAGGTCTGTACACCTCGAATATATCTTGCTTGAATCTTGATCGCATCTTGCCGACCACGATAGTACCGCAAAAACTTCTGCAACGAAAACAACAGAGACCAAAATTTTCTAGCGCTCCTGTACTTGTACCATCCATCTTCCGAAGCCGATTCGCTGTAAAATCATCAAGACTTGCACGTCTTCCACGATTCTAGAGGTGTACTACCCAGTACAGGCTTTTTCGCTGCCCCCGAGGTCATTGTAATAATCGTACCCCCCCACCACCCCAAACCCGACCAACGGGCCCCACCCACCGCACCACAATGTCCAACCTCTGGTACCAAGCCGCCTTCATCCTCGGCATCATCATGCTCCGCTTCCTGATCCAGCGGTACAACAGCTCCCGGCCCAAAGCGGCTGCGCCGCGGGGTAAGAAGGTGAGATGAAGCCGATGGGTCTGGGTGCTGGAGGCATCGGAGGCCGGCAGGCAGGCAGGCTGGCGAGGAGCACGTAAATTGGGCGGTTGTTTTTGGGGGTCGGAGGGGAGAGTGGGTAGGGGGCGGTATTTGGGGCTGCGAGGGGTATGTTGGGTGGCTGGAGTGCTGTGGGGAGGGTGGGGGTCAAGGGTGGCTGGTGTTGGGGAGTGGGTTGGCGTGTTATAGGAGGGGGGTTGGGGAGGGGATGCCGTGGGTTGCAGGGGAGGACTTGGGGTGGAAGGGTCAGAGGGTGGGCGGTGGGGGAGGGGGAGCGTTGGTGAGGGGAGTGATGGGGAGGAAATTTAGTGGGGTCAACGTGAGTCACGCTGCTGGTGAGATGGAGACCTTGGGTGTTAATCGGGTATTTCGATTGGGGACATGGGGACTGTGTATTATTAGTCTGGACCAGGGGCGTGGGCAGGATTTTAAACTGAGGGTTTCAATAGTGGGATACCCAACGGTTGATCGGGCGATTTTACGATATCGTTTCCTATCACCGCTCTTGGATTTGCCGGCCAATTTGCCGGCGAATCTTGAACCATTCGGACTTTTCTGGACGATCCCATGCATGTTCCAAGGATGACGATTGGTCCGCAACGGCTTAGACTTCCCAAGAGAATAAAGCATAAGTCTTGTATAGGGGGGTTTTACAAGCCCTCGTCTTTTCATTCAGAGATGGTCTTTAGCTATCATGTAGAATAAGAAGACTCTTGCTGTTTGAGAACCTTGTGAGAAAACGTAATATGAAATCACGATTATTGAAAAAACCTTATTGCAATATTCACTATTTTCTAACAATTTGTTTAGCGAGTCGGAAGCATTGAATGCTTGCTTTTCTGCATCAAACCCCTTCCCAACCGCAGCCCAGTTATCTCACCCGTTATACTTCGTGCCCTTGGCGAAGAACATTTGCTTCTGACCGCTAGGATCCGGCGGCACTTCAGACGGGGATGCTGCGAGGACATGGTCGGTTTCACTACACCCTGCTTTGGTGAACAGGTCATCCATGTGTTCCTTAGTGAAGCCGTCAAAGGAGATAGTGTGCGAGGCCGGATGTTCTCCCGGGCCACCGCGGCTCGAGTGCCCAGATTCGGTTCCGTGGCCGTGAGCGCGTTCGTGGCCGTGACTAGCACTACTGTGAAACGAGGACCTCTCTGAGGAGACCCAGTCAATAATCACCACCGTTCCGCCAGGCTTCAAACGCTCTACCAACTTGGCCACCATTGCCTCGGGATCATCAACATGGTGCAACGCCATGCTCATGATCGCCAAATCAAAGCCGTAGAGATCCTGGCGTTCAAGCGATCCTTGAGCCGGCGCGAGCAGATCGCCTCTCACGGCGTGCATCTGGGTCTCGGACACGCCTGCTTCGCGGGCTCCGGCGTTGAACCTGTCGACCATGGAATCGGAAACGTCGACGCCACGGATCTCAGTGACATACGGTAGCATCGCCTGTGCAGCCATAAGCTCTGTTTCACGCCTTCGCTTTGGGCTGGCAGAAGGACTGTAGACTCACGTGGGACGCGATCCCCGGTCCACAGGCGTAGTCGAGCATTTTGGCGGATGTTTGGGACGATGGTTGGATCCCCAGCCAACTGAGGTTAGAGCGAAGATGGTCATAAATTTGGCGTGTCAGGTTCTGGATCCATGGCTCTTTGGACATCTGCTCGACATGGGTGCTAAAGGCTCTTTGTGAGCATTTTGAAAACGAAGTGGGGAAGTAGTCAGGCACTCACTCCCAGTACATTCGATTGAGCTCTCCAAAAGCTCCACCGGTCGACGTCAGCATGATGGAGTTTATTGCTCTGATAAAGATAATAGCGTCGAATTGGTGACACGTAAACCTATTGACGAGACTTGGTATGCAAGACTACAACAAATCAAGGACACCTACTCTAGGGCGCAAGGGCAGCTGAACGCCGAGTTTTCAATCTTGTCTCACTCACATCGGCGCCTAATATCTGACCCTCGTTCGGGATGTGCAAGCCATTTGAACCCTAGGACAGTCAGCTGACGGTCATTGGGTGACAGGGTCTATGACCTGACAAACGACAGCGCTAGCATCAACGGTTTACTTTCCTAGCAAATTCCAGATAATTTGGGGGGTGCATATGCGGGCGAAGGGGGGTACACCTAGCCGGTCCCATATCGAATTCCTCCACGCTCCAGCGAAATTGAGAGTGACTGTCTATCTTGGCGATCAAACTCCCTCTATCCTCAGCCCTATAAGCATGACTAAGCAAACGAAAACTGTGGTGAAGCCTTTCAGAGCCCAAATTTACTCGGCAGTACACAGTCTAGTACTTTCGCAGTGCGGTCATTTGGCTTGTTACGACAGTCAATCCTGTTCACCTCTCGGCCGCCCTCTCGGTCCTGAATTTATCAATACTGGACAGTATATTCTGCGTTACCGTCCTGGGGCCTTGCAATGGCAGGATAGATCCATGCGCAACTCATCTGCGAAATCTTGGGTTCTCGCCTGTGTATTGGAGTTAAAAGACTTGCTCAAGCCCGCGTGTATCAGGTGTCTGCTCATCTGATCGGGGTCCAACTCAGATCTAGTTGTCTTACGGTACGAATCCGATGAGACGGCCTTCAGGTGCAGAATTCATCATGCAACACCCGATATTATCAAATCAATATTACCTTCAACAATGGGGATCATAGCGGGATGTGCTTGATTATATCCTCGCCATCCTCGACATTGGCCCCCAAGTATGATTTTTTGGAACCTACATAAGATGATATTTTGTTTGTGTGTGTTGCGACTTGCGATTTCTGCTGAACACCCACCTTACCGGAATAAGTTGAGTCCTGAGAGAGCCTGTGCGGGACACTTGGTTGCGAAATATTCGAGATATTTTTATGTTTTTCAAAATCCCTAGTCTCTTCATCTTATAAGACCCTGGTGCCCTCTTACCCTCTTCTTCTTTCCCTACGTGAAACAAAAGCTGCTGGGTCGCTGAGTAGCTGGCTACTGAAATACTTTATCATTGTCTCAGCATTTATATATACGCACAGTAGTTGATATCACAAGCGCTCTGGGAGCTTGTCAGGATGGGAGTCGCTAAGAAAACCCGCTTTGGGTCCCTCGTCCTCAATGTCTATATATCGTTGATCCCCTACGCGCTGGCTACTTTTTCGACAGACTGTGTCCGGGAGTAAAACTCCAGCAGTGCATTGCTCTGGTTTTCTCAGGATGAAAAAAACCCGACCGGCCAAGAATAAAGAAAAGGTGACAAGCAACACATAGCGCAAATGACCTCAAGATAGATACTCTGCTGTACTGATTACAGATCAGGTAAGAGGAGTCAACTTTGCTAAACAAGGTATGGAGAATATCTGGAGAAGTCAGATAAGACCTAATGCTGCGTTCGGGAATGAGGGATCTGTTAAAGTAGTCATAGGGCCTTCCTTCTCTATAGGAGCTTTGTATTGGGATTCCATTCCGCGTCGGCTGGCCAGGCTTGCCTTCCGGACCTAAGCCACCGTCAGATCCGGATCTTTCACTGGGACAGAATCCTCTATCAATACCCAATTCGCCTTCAGATCGAAGTCCACCCTCCGGTCTAAATACGCCTACTGGACCGGATCCGCCACTAAGATCGAACTCCCCCCCGGGATCTAAATCCCCTCCTCCAGCGACCGAGGAATTGATCAGACTTGCTGACGAGTTAAGCCTACCCCCAAGACCAATAATCTCTGGGGCCAATCCGAGCATCTGGATCTTGTCCCCAAAGCCTATGGGACGTTGCCACTTGACGCCATAATGGTTGATATCACCGAATATGACGCGATAAATGTTTTACGAATTTGATACTGCAGAAGTTTTGACAAACCGGCTTGTAGTTACTTACGAAGATGGCAAGCCACTTCTAGGGCTGAGTACCCCTTCCATGCTCGTAGATCATGATTCAACGGCCATTGACATATGAGGTTTATATACGATACCGAAACAACGGGTGCTACTGTTTCTAGGGATCCCTGGGCCACTGAGCCCCTCGACCATGTTCACAAGACCATGTGCCGAGAAGGGTAAGGGCCGTCGACATTTTCTCGCGTATATCCGCTTTAATACGTCATTGGTCGTATAACAAAATGCCGCACACTACTACTTACTTAGAAAGGCTCATAATCCCAGATTTTGTATAACTTTCGGGTTGAAAACCCGCTTTGTACAAATTTCGCCGCATATGTTGTATTCACTGGCCCACTGACAACCTGCTCTACACAACCCACTACTCAGCTAATTCGCAATGACAGGAAATCAGGGCATCTCTCTCCGCGAGTCGCTACCGCCAGACGTCGGCGAGCAAGAGCGCCATGATACCGAACAAGACGCCTCAGACCTCGGTCAGGCCGACTCAAGGCTATGGGATTCAAACAGGAAAAGGATTCGCGTTCTCGTAGGCTCCGCGATCTTGCAGCTGCCGATCTGGGGTAGGCTAAGTCCTGTATCCGGAGTGCAATTCTACTCACACACGCAGGCTTCGCTATGAATTACGGCGTCTTCCAAGAATATTATTCCAGCAACTGGACGCTGCAGGGGAGTCATGCAGTCACCGGTATCATCGGCACAACCTCCAATGGCGTCATGTACCTCTCTATGCCTTTCTTATTCGCACTGTTCACCAAACGATGGGCCCGTAGACGCCAGACCGCAGCTCTTTGCGGCGCTACACTTACATGCGTCAGCTTCCTCCTGTCTTCCTTCAGCACTCAAGTCTGGCATTTGGTCGCGACACAGGGAGTCATGGCGGCGTTAGGATGCGCTCTCATCTACAGCCCGACCACACTATCTCTTGGCGAATGGTTCAATAATAGTAATCGAGCTGTGGCGTATGGACTTGTTCTGTCCTGCAAGAACATCGTGGGATCTGCTTGTCCATTTCTGGTGCGCGTCCTTCTTGATCGCTACGGCTTTCGCATCACATTGAGAATATGGACGGCTATCGTGGCCGGAACCAGCATTTTCGCAATTTTCTTGATACCGACTCACCCTTCGAGCATATCCTCGAGCGCTTATCGGACACGGAAGATTCCCTGGCAGTTCCTCAAACACCAGACCTTCTACATCTACAGCGTCGCCATCATACTTCAAAGCTCTGGATATGGCATTCCACAGACATACCTGAACACGTACGCCCACGAAGTCACTTTACTGTCTCAGACCTCGGCCACCCTTTTGCTCACCCTTTTCAACGTCCCTGGCATCGTCGCCTCATCCTTTTTCGGATATCTGACCGACAACAAGCGTTTCCCCCTTTCCGCCACGACTGTAACTTCTATATCGGCCGTCAGCTCCGCTCTCTCCGCTTTCCTCTTCTGGGGCCTGACGTCGCAAGGGAGCATGGCGCTTTTGGTATTGTTCTCCATGACCTTCGGCTTCTTCGCCGGCGGCTACAGCGCGACTTGGGGAGGCGTTATCAATGAGCTGGAACGCGAAGCTACGCAGAGGAATGAGGCTATCGACTCGGGAATGCTGTATGGTTTGCTGAATGGTGCGAGGGGAATCGGATATGTAAGTGGCGGGCTTGCTGGTGTGCCACTGCTCAAAGCCGGAAGCGCGAGCTCGGTGGGAAGATTTGGTTACGGAACGGCTTACGGTCCCCTCATCATATTCACGGGCCTCTCATCAGTGTTCGGCGGCTGGGGATTGCTGTGGGAGTGGAAGAAGTTGCTGCATTTGGTGTGACAGCAGCATCGTACTTTAGGCGCGGTCACTTTAGGCGCGGTCACCCCTCGTAGCCTGACTTAGAGGCTGCGCGAGAGAACGCACGAGATATGGTTGAGTCTAATCATGCTCCCGGGTCTTTTGAAGGGGCCGTCGCCGCAGCAGCTCTTGAATAGTCTCCCGGGCTCTCCCCTCCTTGTCCTCATCACTCCTGTTATCCTCGTCTGCACCGTTAAGATCAAGCTCCGTCCGTTCTACGACTACCCTTCACCTTTAACCTCCACCGCCTCCTCTGCTTTCACCCCTTTCCATACCAACCAGCTCTACCTTATCAAGCTCGATAAGCTGCCTACGGGGCTCAGCCTGCTCTCTCAATACATCTAGGGGTTTGTCCACGAGCCTCAATCTGTCAATCTGGGCTGAACATAGATCTCATTGCAACTACGATATCTCACCAGAATATCTTTCCCTTTCGTGACCTCTAGCAAGCAACACACACTTTCACCGGCCGGTGTCTCTCATCACGTATCTCCAAGGATGTTCATCAAGAGCTGGCTGTTTCATCTTTTTGATTATTTACTTAATTAAGGAACCACTTCCTACATACGGCCACAGACTGTTGATAACTCGGCTTCCCGTCCGCTCAGCCAAAGATAAGCCTCAGATCGGCTAATTAGTAGTTGGGTCGGAGACGATCAGCGAATCCTAGCTGCTGTATGTACAATTATAATTTTTTTCAGAGGCCAGGTAAATACGAGGGCAATGAGTAGATACACTGAATGTTCAAACTTTATCAAGGAGTTTCGATCAGACTGATCGGACTGCATCAAGGAGTATCAGGCGTGGGCTGGGTTTAGCTTCATGGCGGTAATCGACTTTCTTTTAAACCGTGGATTCTTCAACTTTTCAGGATGTCTGCGTTCCGCGATCAACTGTGTTGAAGAACTGGTGGCGAGGCGCTGATTTCCTGACAAGTTGAAAAAATCCACGGCATCCTGCCATCGTTTTCATAATTACTACGACTGCTAATCCTTCCTGCCACCTTCCACATACCCTCTCAAGCAGCTTCCCCTTCCAAGTACCCCTTCAAGGTTATTCTTCCAAGAGCCTTGCTGCCTCGCTGCCTTGCTGCCTCGCTGCCTTGCTGCCTTGCTGCCTCGCTGCCCTGCTGCCTCGCTACCTTGCCGGCTCGTGCTCCCAAGTCGCAAGTAGTCGTAATTCCATGTCGTGGCAGGGCAAATTTGGGAATCGGTATCGCCGCTCCCTTGGCCGGGCTTGATCTCGCTGTCTTGACCTTCGCGGTCGCTTTTCGTAGAAGAGAACGAGACGCCAAAGATGATGAAACCTCAGGAAAGAAGCCGGTCGCTAAATATCATGATGCCGGGGAGCAGAATGCGTATGCACGAGCAGATCAGGCAGCTGAATTGTACGCAAAGCGATCTATAGAGTCGGATTCAAGTGCTCAGGTAGAGTTAAATACTGTCAAGGGAAGATGATAGGAATTGCAGGAATGACTCACTGAATTAGTGAAGCTTGCTTTTTCAAATAGGCAAGATTCAAGTCACGAAAGTGTGAAGAGAGGCTGTCCAGGGAAACTCCTACCTAATTGGGGGTTAATCAAGATTTCAGCGGTTCTCCTTTTCCGTTCTCTCCATTTCTTCTCAAAGAGTCTTCTGAAGGACCCTCATTGTGTCTCAAGGAATCCTAAACTGTGACCGATGGGGAGCAAGCCAGGGGAACGCTTATATTTTGAACAACATTCAAGGCCCTAGAACTAGCTTTGATATATTTGACATAAGAAACGCAGAACCAAAGACCATCCAATGTTGATGTCCATTTCCTCAATGTCCCGTGCCCTCTGCTCCCCAATGTCCATTCGAGAGAGTCCTAGACTGTTTGGAGATTTTACGGCGAGTTCTTTGGAGGAGGGTCTTGATCCTGTTGCCCATCGATCAAGCCTGGCACCACTACACCGATTGTTGTTAGCAGCCAGACAATGCTCGGGCTTGTCATGATAGGACTTATAACACTTTCCAGAATGCACTCGCAGAGGATCTGGCCCCCTTGGCTCATAACCTCTTATAGCGTTCTGCAGGGAATTTTGGAGGAGGGTATACCATCGTTGACTTCGGTCCTCTAGTCACCTCGCCGGCGAAATTAATGCTCCCTCTGGTTGTTGCTGTGTTGGATGCCCAATCTTTGGATTTACAACTCCGGGAGACGCTGGTGCGTACGGGCGATTTCCTCGCCACCTGTGACTTGTAATAGGAAGGCATCATGAGCGGACTCAGACGTTCAGGTTAGTCCTCTGAGTGAGCCACGCTATGGTTGATGGGAAGTGTATGGACGAGCCGGTGTGAGATACGGGGGCTTGCGCCACACTTTACAACGATACTTGCCAGTCTTATTTCTTCGCGTCCACTTTCCCTCGTCTCCGACGAGGCTACCAGCTACTACTCCCCACTACATATCTTTTCTTCTTCGCGCAATGCCATACACAGATGATCAGAGGCAATTTCGTACAGCCTTAAAACAATAATGTGAATGCTCCATTGTATGGAAACACATGATCGAATGGCATCCTGGGAGCCGAGCCAAACAGATGTTGACCAAAAGCCATGGAAATATATCGGCTACCAGTCATTCTCCAAATTTGTCGCGTCCGACAATGACTTCTTCGTCTTACGGCGCTTCGGAGCCCTGAGTGTCCGAGTCATTCTTGCACTGCAGGACCAGCTGTCGTGCCTGGAACAAGACATAGAGGCTATAGAGAAGAGGCAATGCCAGAAAGATGCGCCGGACGTACACAATGGCTCGTTCAGAGAGGAAACGCAAGATGATAGAAAAAAGCTTTTACTGGAAGCGCGACACCTGCTTCGGGAGTACAGTGAGTAGATTTCTTTTTCACCTCCTTGCAGTATCTTCAACATATCCCCTACCAAATCTATAATGTGTGTCAATGGTTCTACCATCAGACTCCAATCTTTCTCAGCGCATATGTTGGCTTATAAATATCCAGATGACCTTGTGCTTCAACACTCGCAATTGAAGTCGCGTCATCCTGTCCCCAGAAAAGATATCTCAAGTCTCGAGAACTGGTTTTACAACAATGGAAACGCCATCCTCGAAGCTGAGACAGAATACATAAAGCAATCATCTGACCTTTTCTCTGTCGTTCAAAAATCCAAGAGCCCGCTTCGTGTCTTGCTGGAGCATTCGCATCACTTTCGTTTGCTCAAAGTGTGGCAACAGAAGGACGTCGAGGATACGACGAAGACACACAACGATAAGAATATACACTACATCTCTGACGAAAAGATAGATCGATTCATCGCTACCTTTATCATGATTTTGGGGCTGATCATGCTTATTGCACCACTATGGACCTTAGCTTTTCTGGAAGGCTTGGTCCAAAGACTCGGCGTTATATCAGCGTTCATTGTGCTATTTGTTGCTTTGGTGTCGGTTACTACTGTGGCGAAACCGTTTGAGAGTTTGGCTGCCGCTGCTGCGTGAGTGATTTCTTAATCTATGTACTGCTAGATTGATCTAGAGGAAAGGCCCAGGACTCGGTGACTGACGCTTGAGCAGGTATTCTGCAGTGTTGATGGTTTTTCTGCAGATTTCTGGCACAAATTGAGAAGCAGGAACGACCCGCGCGTGGCCTTACCTTCTCAAACGGATGTTAGTGTTCGCAAACAGTGAGGTCATACAGAACCACGGGTGCGTGAGCAGTGTAGATAGATGATTGGGCATATCCAACACTGGGGCAGCTAAGACCTTCCTGGGCGTGCAAACAGCCCAGGCCGGCCCCCCAGCGCTAATAAATTCCCATCTCTGAGCGACATAGACCTGGAGTAATGAAACTATCCATAGGAGTGGGAGGGCGGGAAGAACAATATGGCTCTGAAAGAGAACAATTCGAATGAAGAGCCAACTGCTGGTGCAGTAGCCATACAAATAGTACTCGCAATGAATACGTGCCTCCCCACCCTTGCATATATGAAACAGCGATCCCGCCACCAACCGCAATGGCCCTATATTGGACCCACTAACCCACAGTCCCACTGTTGCGAGTACCTCTGTTCGATGATGTTTTGAGACGAGATCGTCACCCATCTCCGCGGAAAGTGGCACTTTTTCCACGAGGATAGGCGCGTCTTCAGACGGTCAATCGCCCATTCTTACAGTATTTGGATGCGGTGCCGAGCTTCGTGAAATGAGTCATCATAGTCACCACAGTGGGACTGGTCGAGCTGTTTCGGCCAAGTGAAGACATGCATACTTGGCGGGTGCATATACACCTCCTCTTATCCTGCAATCGACTCTCCATTTGGTTAGGTATATCTCGATTGAGTCACATCCTCTACGCAGCCGCAATGGCTAGGCAGAACTTAGAGCAGGGAGAACAGGACCTTGCAGGGACGGTATAGTATATCATGTGAATAGACTCGTAATACGCTACAGTGGGACTGTATATTAGTAGGTCTCGTGAGGAGTGGTAGATTCAGCCAGGTTTCAGCCATGATGGCCCGGCCAGGAGGTATGAGATGGGCAGGAGCATATATAGGCCGGGTTCCCAGCAGCAGTTGGCTCTTCATTCGTTTTTATCTCTCTCAGAGCCATCGCACACTTTTGTCCCGCCCGCTCGCGCCTGTGTCCGATATCAAAAAGGGGGTCCAATATCGAAAAGAGGGTCCGGTACCGAAGAAGAATTCCGGTACCGGATATTTCAGCAGTAGCGGCGAGAAACTTCCTTTTACGCATGCATCTAGCTAGCTATTTCACTCCAGATCTATGCCGCACAGGTATGGGAGTTTTTCTGAGCGCTATGGTACGTGAATACGCCTGTTCAGGCCTCTATTTAGTCTATCAGCCCAGCTACCCCTAGCGTTGAGACCGCCCAAACATATGGTTACATATCTACTTGCTTTCGGTTTTTCTGAAAACCAACGTCCTCAACTTGATCTGAAACCTTTCAGTGATGAAGAACGGGTCGGTGCAGATATTGCATCGTATTGCGCACGGTCAGGGTTCTTGAAATCTAGATCAAGCTCCCAAATGATTGCGTGCCAACTCATGCCTTTGGCTTCCATTCCATTCCTATCTCCGTATTCTCTAGCAATTGACTCGTTTGAGCAACTTGCGCTCCCGTCACTGTGTGCTTTCGGCCACGAGTCTTCGTTATATAGGGCAGGTATATGAATTAAGCCTAGGTAGCCCCCCGTCCATCATTCTTCCGCTCCGTGGCCTGTAATACCAACACTAAGCTCACCCTCTATCGGCGGGCGCGTCAACATCCATAGGACACTAAAGAAAAGAAATGTCCCTCGGTGGCATCTGGACTGCACTTGCTCTTTTTCATCCCAGTCTAGGTGTCTACGAGCTGCAAGCCCCGAGCAACGCCGTTGAAAAAACAAGGGACCTTTGTTGAAGATGTACGGTAGATGATGGAGTAGATTGATTTCTATGTCTACTACTGAGAGAATCGTCCCCCCTACTTATCCAGGTCCATTCCAGCTTTCTCCCTTGAGGGGCTTTGAGGGAGTAAGTGGGTATGAGAAGAATGTGGAGGAAGTAGACCATGGTTTGCTTGGCCATGGCGGCGTCTCAAACTCTCTCAAGGCCAGCCATGTCTCAAACTCGCTCAAATCCAACAGCTTCCTTCCGCAATGGTTTGTGCGAGGATATAAGTCCCAAAGTCTCCTCGATTCCCAGGATATCTTACACTATTTTTCTCGAAAAGCAAATGAAACAACCCCTTGTCCTTCAATGACGCTATTTGAAAAGCAAGTGAATCGTTGGGGTCTGCGCCTTGATCAAGCAGATAGCGGGCCATTTCAGTATCTCCATTTGCCATCGCGACTTCTGGAGCGGTTCCGCCGTAGGTTCGTACTACTGGGTTGTCTATGTCTGCTCCGGCGTCCACTAGAAGCTGTGTTAGTACACGATCTTGTTGCTTCACAGCGATAGAGAGCGCTGCGGCTGGATCAGGAGACTTTAAACCGCAGGCGTTTACGTTAGCTCTTGCAAAGATTAAGGCTTCAATCACGGATCGGTGACCCCATTCGACTGCGTATTGAATTGGTGACTTTTCAGTTCCTCCCCCCTTAGCAGAATGGTGACCAATATTGCAATCAGCGTCTGCATCCAGAAGTGAAAGTACAATAATCAAAGCTCCATTACGTCTTTTCAGTGCTTCAAGAAGCGGCAACTCATGCACGGGATGGGCACATACATTAGCCCCTGCGTCAAACAATATCTTCGCGACTTCATCTCGTCCCTCCCGAATTGCTGTCAACAAAGCATGTCCCAGAATATGCGATGGAATGTCCTTAGTTTTAAGCTGGACCAAGCGTTCAATGAGTGAGACACTACCCAATTCTAAAACTACTTGCAACGCTACATAGAAATCTGCTTGGTGTTGCATTATAACCGACGCGCCACGGTCTTCAAGCATTTTGATTATCCGCCCACTTTGGAGCCCATCTTGCCACCGCCGCAGTCTGAATAGGATGATCAGAATCAAGAAAAAGGTACCCTGGATGCAAGAGGAACGCTGAAAAAGCAACAAACGGGAGTTTATGACACGTCTTTCAGCGAAAGCAAAGACGAGAACGCTCTTGCTGCTATTGAAGCTACGTTCCAACTTGAATTTGGGTTCTTTTGAAACGAATTCAGAGCGTGTTTTAGAAACAGCCTCAAGTAACCTTTCCAGACTCGGTGTGTTCTTTCACGCTGGTCTATGGCATCCCTTTTGATATTCCCAAGATTCAAAGCAAAGCAGACTATATTTCCACACCACAGATCTTTACATGTCTTAAACCTTGATCGATGCAACCGTTGACCGAGGAGATTCGGCGATTGATCATCACTACCTATATACTATGCGGAAACAAAGCGGTTGAGAGTGACTATGAAGTATGTATTTCATCAATGCTTACTGAAGCCCAAGTTCAGGGTCCTTCAAAACGGTTCTGACGGTGAACTTTGGGATAGAACGCTGCAAGCATCTCCCGCAGGAAAAGTTAATGAGGAAGATCTTCGCCGCTGCTAGCGGCATTGTGAGGATGAAGAAATGGAAAAAGACCACAACACCATTGTACCAGCGCCAATAGGAATCAAACCTATTATGACTTAAATACCACCCAACAACGGATGAGCCTGTTGGATGATGAATGAATCAGGTGCTTTGTTCCCAGATTATTGCTCAGAGCGCTCACCGTTTGCTATGTGGAAGAACTGTGCAAAGAGCCCTTGCGAGGACCGTTGGTTTTGCCGCCCCGCGTAATTCGAAACTGGACTTGCAGGTGGTCTGGGATCCGCGAGCCAATACACGGTGCGTATACATGGCTAACGTGCTTTGACTTTGGAGGTTGGCGCGGTTGATGTCGCATGGAAAACATTCTCATGTTTCACACAGCGTACGAGTCGCTTATTCATACTCCACCACTTGGACACTTGCGTCAGAAAATGTGGCTAGTGCTATCTTGAGTACAAAAGTGGACGTCGTTCCGAAATTATCAGCTATAGACCTATCCGTGTCTTTTCCTTTCAACATCAATATTCAGATGCGGCGTTTAGTGGAAGCATTTTTCTTTTTCCTTCTCACCTCGACATTTGCACTGTCGCTTCCTCCGCCAATCACAATTTCCCCGAATGCAAACAACATACTCAAGCCCCCAAATACAGCGATCCGGAATTTGACAGCTGGTAGAACAGTTTGTGGTTCCAGATACGGCACTAGCCTTAGCGAATACAGTTGTCAGAATGCCTGGCTTAAAATTGACCGTTACTCTTCGATTCCTGAATCCTTTCGCCCGCGACCCACGTCGTCCGAGACTCCTCTTCCAATTCGGTATCTTAGCGACGATGGCATGTGCGCTATTGATATCGTTAATACAGACGGTACTTCTGGCGATATCACCACCGGCATGGAGATAGCGCAGCAAGCGAAGCTGCTCGTGGATCGTTGCGTTCGTTGGGAGAACAAGGGTGGATTTATTAATCGTTTTAGTATGTGTTCCTTACATTGTACCATCTTCGAAAGTCATTGAAAGCCTGTTTCTTAAACCCTTGTCGTTTTCCACCTTCTGCGGTGCTTGATCTTACACAACGATCCGTCTGGGCCGCTTACCTGGCCCAGAGCAGTGCTTGGTTAACGTAAACACGTATTCGCATCTTGCTGACCTAATTCTAATTGCATTGAGAGCTGACTGGTAAATCGTCGTTCTCTTAGGTGCTCGAGGAGGTCTTCGTATGAATATCAGGAGCTACCAGCCACATATTGATTGTGAATCGAGCCCGCCCTCGGCCCCGTCGGAAGCTTCTTGCGACAAGGTTCTTTCAACGTTACCAGCAACCACGAACAAAGACCTTCTTGGTCCAAGAGGATCCGGGGATTTTGTCCACTATAAACTTCCAATGGAATTTCGTCTTCGTAAGTGGGATTTTGTTCAAGTACCTACTTAGCTCAAAATCTCAACCGTAGGCGCTGTAGGATGTTCTACAAGTTCCACTCACATGGATAAGACTGGTCTAGAGATGGTTCCGGTCTCTGGAAGCCATCATGTAAAACTCAAGGCGTCTTGAAGTTTGCCTCTCATCATTCCCCTAAAACAGACTGAATGACTTTTTCAGTTAAATGCCGAAACTAATCGGCTTAGAGCAAGAGGAGTGCCGGATTGTCATCGATATGCCACAGAGTCAACCACGAACTACGGCCTCTACATTTGACATCTGGGCGGCCGGGGTCGCCGTCAACACAATGTGCGTTCAACATGGCTTTACGGGCAGAGCGGTTGGTCTAGGTAAGATCTCTCCTTTCATATCCACCAAAGCGGCTAAGGGAAGCCGAGATACGAATGCGACTACGCTGAAGGAATCTCAATTAACCACACTCTCAGGTGACAGCGAGCAGATTACTATCGCTCTGGGCACTTAGAAATTGGGTCCATATGATGTCGATAGTTAGCTCGGGCGTAAAGCTTGGCCAAAGTCATTGAAGTAGCTTGCACTGGACCTGCGTCATTGGAGTCACAGCCTTGCTCTCCACAGACCGTGCATTTGTCTCTATATGTTTCGCAACCTGACACAAACCATAGATCCTTTGCCTCATCACGCTTTACATTTTAGATCGAGGAACATTCTCAGCACTGTCGTGCGCAGTCCAAGGTGGTTGCCACGATTGTGCAATACCAGCATAGGTGCAGTCGCGGCCGTCTTTGATAGCAGACGAATGTCTGTTTTGACTCGTGCTAAATACCCTTGGAGGCCTTCGAGACGTAGTGCTACCCTGATTGGAAGACTGCTTGCTCAACGCACGGTGGAAACGATAGTTTGATGATGCAGGCTCACGTTCATGCTTGGGTACTACTTCCACACAACATACCCAGCTCGGTCACATAGCCATATCTCTATAAGAATTTTGATACAGCCTATGAGACTTTCGTTTCAAGTATCTAAGGCCCTACCACCGATGAAACTCCTTACAGACTAGGGGCTGAGCGTTTTTAGAAGTTGCTATCTGCCCGGCCTCAGCTCGGCCTCCCAATTGGGGATGAGGTAAGCGTGCTTTGCTGTCGCGCAAGATTGGACAATCATCGGGTAACAAAACTTCATTTAGGCGAGGATGTAAGTCACTAGGTATACGTTAACTTGCCAGTCACCTTCCAATCGGGCTGTGCCTCCTCATTGGATGCTGCGGAGTCAGCAGAGCCTCAGCGAAGGAGGCTTGCGACAGTCTGTATCATCTTCACACCCTTGCAATATTTCTATACAGAAAGGAGCTACCTTGAATCATTCACGAGCTATTCATTTGATTCATTTGATTCATTTGATTCATTTGACTTGCGATAGCCTACGCCGGTGACCAACGTGAAGATGGGCCCGGTGAGCGTGGTCGACTCGCTGCTGGCGCCACCCAGTTTGCCGATGTCGGTTTCAGAGCGTTGATGGGCATGATCAAGCTGCTGAAGCGGCTCAAAGAGACCCCGAAGCAGATGACAGACCTACTTCAAAACCTGGACAAATCTATCAAGCGTATACATGCGCTCCGAAGTACGATACAGCAACCGGACTCACTCTTTACGCACCTCTCCATCACGCAGATTCAACGGGTAACAACAATTCTTGACGACGCCTGTTAAGCTACTACTGATTTACAACATGTCCTGGAGCCACTCTTTCGACAGAGCAATACTTCTAAACATAGCTGGGCCAGAAATACTTGGAGATCCGCAGTGTCAGTCTCTATGGAGACTGAACTTGCCTCAAAGATTACGAGGATCAAGTGGCTAAACTCGGAGATAATGAGCGAAATGCAAATCTCCGGCTTGGAGATGCAGGCCAAACTTGAGTATGTGTGTCTATTTGAACGTCAACAGGGAGCTGTCGCTTGAAATTTACCAGGAATTGCAGAAGAGGAGCGTCTATGCCCCACGAAGTTTAAAACCAGCCTCATCGTATTCTTTTGACGGTCTTGCCTATCACAGTCCCTCAATTTAAAATGCCCTTTTTTCGATTTCCTGGCTTCCCGGTCGAAAAGTACTTGATTCTCTTTACACGAACGGATTTGAGTCGGTCGATTCACTGGACGCACAGGGGCGAACTCCGCTTCTGGTGGCATGTCAAGTGTCTCAGGGCATGCTTGAGGCCAGGGAGGTGATACCGTCGATCCGTTGGCTTCTTGAACAGGGTCCGTGTCCAGAATTTTCTTGCGGCGATTCGTATCCAAACGTGCTGTTTTATATTACGACATACTGGTCAAAGGTGATAAGAGACGGTCTACAACCTCTCACTGGAGATTTAGAGCGTCTGATTCGACGTTCAGCTTCGCTCTGCAACCCACTTTGTTTGGATGGCTGCCAATGCTAATGCTCGTCTGCGGGATGTCTCCCGTTTTACAAAATGTGGAAATGTGATCCTAAAAATGAGAATTTTCACGAGTCGTGCAAAGCAATCAGCAGCGGCACTCTATTCCTCTTTTTGGACAAATGGCTTTCTCTCTGCGGCCTCGATGAGGGACACAGTCTGAAATATGTTACAAAGAAGCTTTTCGGCTCGAAGTCTTCGATCGTCTTGGCATGGCCCATACTTGTTGTGGGCACCAGAAGTCGTCTATGGATGAAAAGGATCAAAAGCAGCTACGAGAAGAAGATTCAGAGCTGAAAGAGCAGCTGGATCTTATCATTCAAGTGTACCAGAACCGCTACACAAAGCATTCTGGCGGGTTGAAGGATTTCTGGAAAGGTATCGTGCAGGACTTGGACGGGATACTTCCAGAGCTTATTCCAGAAGAACGCTGCAGATACCACTGTTTGTCCTGGCGGGAATATCGAGATTACGGGTATTCCAAGGAAAGAGGATTACATGATTTGAGGATGGCGAAAGAGAAAGAGGCGCTTGCCAAGAAAGATTATCTCGGACTCGACTTCATCGATTCATCGATGTCATTCGTCTCCACTTCGCAGGTTCTCTTACTCGGTTCCACCAGGAAGTGCACCACTTTTGAATCCGATAAATCCGCCCCCCAAATTCGAATCCACCCCCCACAAACTCCATATATATTCCGGCAATTGGTCACTGTTGCTTTCGCCATTTGATTACTATTTGATAATCGAGGGTTCGAAAAGAATCAAGTTATAAATCGGGTTTCTATGTAGTCAGACTTCTTCTTATAAAGCAAATCGTAATTCTTTTTTTAACAGGAGCTTCAAGTCTACGAAGAAAAAGCTATATTATCCCATAAACTGCGTCGCGGTGAAATCCCCCCTCTTCCTGCCAAGCGCCACCCCGTTAGGTTTAGCGTGGCCTCTTCGGGCAAGGCGCCCGGCATCGCCTCACCCGCCGCTTTCTCCCAGGTATAAATACCTGCACCCTTCGCTGATTTCCTGAAACTTCCTTCATCTTTCTTCCACTTCTCCCTGCCGTCCCCTCGTTCCATCTCGTGTTGCAAGGATCGACGTAATCTCCCCCACTCCCTACTACCTAACTGGCCTCTACCGACCATCGCCGATCTTTGTGCTTTGACCTTTGCATAAGGCATTTTGCTGAATAGGCTTTTCTTTCAGGGTCACTTTACTGCACCTCTCACCCTTGCCGTCTCCTGACCTGCCCCCGGTGATAAGAGCGAACCCTCTCATTCATCGCCTTGTACCCTGTCGCCCATCCTGCAGCTCAACTTCCAACAAACGGAGATGATTCCTTCAAACATATTGGAGCGCCTCGTCGCTCGAATCTGCTGCTCTGGACCTTCCTGCCTCGGGATTCCTGTACCAGCCACTGTTTCACCACCGCTCAGCTGATCTGCGACTCTGCGACGACGTTGGTAGGAAAGTTCAGCTTACGGCGAGCACCTCAGGGCGAAGCAACTGCCTGACCCGAAGACGACTGCCACCCGACCGATGAGACAACTACCCCTCCACATGTCTGCCTTGCCGAATGGACAGAGATCGCCCCTCGGTCGTGATCAGGTGACACGGCGTGAGGGGGGGCTGAGCATAAAGCCGAGCAGCGGCAGGAAGAGGGTGTGCTCGCCTTGATCGACAGTGCTATTCGCGTGTCTGCCTGGATGCAGTGACCAGGTTCCCGCATCCACCTCGTTCCGGTGACGTGGCCTTGAGGCGGTGATCTCAATTTCGCTGTGGATCGGAGAAGATGCATTACCTCTGATCCGTTGCAGAAATCCCAGCATGATCCTACATCATAACACAGGTTGACGTGAAGTAGAGAAAGACGACCGTAGGTACAGAATTGCAACGTAACAAGGAATGGGGAAATTGGCCCGGCGCATAATCCCTCCTATGCTGTATGACGACATGGGACAGTGGGTGCGTTCGACAAGGGACGGATAGAACAGAAAAATTGGCCTGGCATAAATCTCTCATATCCGAAACTGACGACACGGAAAAAGAGAGATAGAGTAAGGGCCGCCGGTTTCGAATTGGGTTGTGAACTCGTAAACCGTTCTCGGAAGCAATGCTCAATTGGAATCAGATGCCCGTAACTAGTGAGTCTATAAAACGCTTGGTAGCATATGCTAACGAATATCCGTAGCTGGCGCAACCTGCACAGCAGTCTCAGAAGTCACAAGGGCCGATTGGCGTACTGCTCTCGTCGGATATGAAATAGCAGAAATCGGTCCTTCTCGTCATTGATCGGCTTGATTACGAGCCCAACGGGGTCCTCCCCCCGACATGCAATGCAGCGGCATAGTGGCGGCGAGGGTGTCCGAGGCCTTTTTTCCATGGCCGCTCCTACGCTTAAACCCCCAGTCTGTTCGGCGTAGGATCGTTCGGCGTATACGCTGCAATCGGCCTCCATCTATCTCCCTCTTCTCGGCTGGCCTACTCTACCTGTCTAAAGCTGCGCCTTCCAACTCAGTAAAGCGAGTCTTGGTTTGCAAAATAGGAAACTTTTGCGATAATCTGGGGGACTGTGGTTCTAGGAGGTGTGCTCAGGGGGGGGAAGTGGGTGCAACACTTTTGGGTGCGCTCTAGGGGGCGCATTCGGGGGGCGTGTCAGGGGGGTAACGTTCGGGGGTACGTTCGGGGGTGCTCGGGGGGAAAATCGCAATGCGCATCAACAACAACAATAGAGGAGGTCCATGATCAACTGGCTCTCTATATACCCATACCCAAGAGTTCTCTTTTGCCAGATTGTTGATAAATGTGGTTGATGGTTGGATTTGGTTGGTCTTTGGATTTCTGTTCTCCTTCGTGGGCGCGCGGATTTCATAATTTAGTATGAAACTTGCAATATACTGCAGAGGCTGCCCTGAAACAGACTGAATTACATTGCAGCTGCCAGTGCGATCGAGGGACTTTTTGGCGGGTGCTAGGGCCGCTAACCAAAGGTGTGGGGATACGCTGAACGATCCTACGCCGAACAATTCTGGGGGGTTACGCCGAACAGAGTGGGGGTTTAATGATCAACGTCGGAGCATTGCTGTGAGGATCGTGATGCCAATGCAAAAAGCATGAATCCTTCGAAGAGTTCGATGTATAAGTATCGTCGAGAAGAAGCCCCCGAATTCTTTTATTCTACTCAACCAACCTTTTCGACCAACCTTTCCGACCAACTTCTTCGACTAATTTTTCGACCAACCTTTTCCACCAACCCTTTCCACCAACCTTTTCCACCAACGCTCTCCACCAACCTTTCCGACCAACCTTCTCGACCAACAAAATGCGTTTCATTCTCGCGATTGCCGCTGTCCTTTCAGCCTTGACGATGACGAGCGCCACCCATGTGTCTTGCAAAGCCGGCCTATCCGACACCAACGTTTGCGAGCATCGCGACTGCTTCTGTGACAAAGATATTCTTACCTGCCAAGCCGGAACTACATGCGCGAAGACGTGTGTGTGCGCTGCTTGAAAATCGCAGTATGAGTTTCTCAATAGTATTAGAGTTGATTGAGTACCACGACGCTAATTCTTTATAGGAACATGATGGCTACTGGTGAAAAGTGAGCCAAGTCCAGAGGTCAAGAGAAGGTGACAAAGAAGATGTGGCAGTGGATTAGTGATGCAGATTTGAAATCAGGAGCAGATGGACGGTGTTATATAAACCACACTCATTATTCACACTCATTTCCCCTGTACACTAGGTAGAAGAGCAATGCAGTCAATTACACAGGGGAAGACCTTGAAATCCAACGAGCTCGACGTGAGATCTCTTTGATAAGTGTTCTATAATCTAGGATACAGAGTTAATTTAGGTTCCTAAAGTATAGTAGTCTGTCTCTTATCTTATAAGACAATATGATTCTGTCTTGTTATTAACTATAATCTGTTTCTAGACACTCATCGCATCTACAGAGGGGAAAGGTCTCCCACGCTCAAGTCGTGCGATCGTTTCTATAGACGAGGGACAGGGAATCCGGCGACGGGCGCCGATAGAACGACTTCCGATGTTATGCTTGATCGGTGGAAAGAATGATAGTCGTAGCTCGGGGTCCTTGGTTTTGACAAGTCAGACGGTGCAGTCGACGTCAGGTTTTGGCTGTCGAGCATTCTCCGGATAGCTTTTCGCTGCTTGTTTGTATCAAATGTGTCCCCTATATAGACTCCACCAGCGCAAATCCGGGCACCATGGTCCGGAAACAAGGTTACCATCCGCGGATACCTTTCCGCTGCCACTATGGACAATACCGTGTCTCCACGGTAGCCTTTACCAGAAACCAGGAGGTGAGCGTCGGTAGATGTATAAAGAACTTGTCGGACTTCTCCTTCGTGACCGAGGACACTATGGCTCACTGCTGCGGTGATGGTCTTTTGAGTCCAGGAGATCTCTTCACCCGTTGCATCATTCACGATCGAAAGTGTCTCCTCTTCTGTTCCGCTTTCCAGCAAGGTTGAAGGTGCCTCGTCATCATCGTGCACACGAAGTTGTGAATCCAAAGCGTCCGCCAGGTCCGAGATCTCTCCCGGTTCTGGTCCTACACCCACAGCATAGAACCGTTCCTTTTGCTTATGAATCCAATAACCCACTACTCCAGCAGCGTTGTCAAACGGGAAGCGTAAATGATACCTGTCAGGCAAGTCCAGAATTGGAGGACAGTGTGCCACTCGAGTGTTTCTGGACGGATAGTAACGACTCATTCCATGCCGATAGGTCTTGCCGCAAAATGGACAACGAAACCAGAATATCTCTGGCATCCCACGGGAGGGCATAAGCAACAAAGAGGGTTTCCGCCATCAAGCAGCATTAAAGGTGCGATGAGCTCTTTTCCGAAGGACAGAGGTGGTGGCCTGTGTGAGCTCAGCCATGAGTAGAGCCTCACAAGATGATAGTGAGACGCAGACTACCGCGACACGTGTTGCAGTCAAGGCAGTCGCGACCGACCAACTGACACGTGAGGCGTCACCGCCACAGTCAACAAGGCCAGCCCCATCTGTTCTGAAAGATCCGCCGCCAACGATCAACACAGAGTGGGGTGAGAGCTCGGCCAGTGTAGTCGTAGCATCACCTACGATCAAGACTCCTGATAAGTCAAGACTGAGCTTAGTGCCGGCCACTACTGCTGCCGGTCCATCGGTTGTGACAGTTAAACCAGATCCAATAAGGTTGGCCCCATCTGCCGTGAACCGTTGAGCGCCCACAGTGAAGACTGCTGCAGGCGGTGAAGTGGTGCTAGCACTTCCGACAATAATCAGATCATCAGACACTCCCATGCTGATACTCGTGCCAGAGACAGTCACGGCGGGCTCTCCAGCTTTCACCGCCGTGCCTACTATCTCGAAAGATATCGGGTTGGGTGTGATGGTATCACGTCGACTTATCACGGCGGCTCTGGAACCCTCACCAAGTATACAACCCATCCCGCCCCCTCCAAAGATTCTAAGTCTTCTACCGAATACCGCATGACCCAACTAAATTCGTTTGCTGTGATGGGCAATCTATATTATTTCCGACAAGAAGCTAGCGCTTTAAGGAACGCTAGAAACTAGACGAAAGAGAAACGAGGAGAGCTTATAACTGCGATAAACGACAAGTTGTCAGATACGAAACATTTAGATCTGATTTCATTCACGTAGAGCTTTATGTTATTGTTATCGAACAAGACCACTTATTCAGAATCTGAGACATCAACTAACGAGCTTATTTTAAACGTTGATACGTTTACTAACTTCAGTCACAGAACTTCGATTAGAGTCTAAACGAATCTCTTATCCAGAGTCTTCCCGAATCGATAATTCATAAAAGCGTCTTAAGTCAAGAAGAGATCTAGCAGAAGATTTAAAGCCTCACAAGTCATCTATAGAGAATTCAGTCTCTAATATAAAGAGATATATCTGCGGCGATAATAACGTGCAAATGATTTATCAGCACAACCCGCTCCAGCTGTCGTGCATTACCGATAACACGGATTCAACCTGTCCCGGTATGGCCGCCAGTCCCTGCTCACCGGGATAAGGGGAAGATGCGACAATCTGCACGAGGGAAATGGCCATACGCTCGAGGACGACGAAAAACGAGCCCTCGAAACGAAGGGTATCCAGGAAGGTGACAATGTGGGCCTCGTCATGCTTTGACATCTTTTCAAGTGGGAGAACGTCGTGGAGGTCACGGCGCGCTAGCAGCTTCAAGAATGATTGGTCCAGAAAGTCGGGAGGATTCCAACCCTGCTGCAGCCGGCCGACTCAGGGCCTTAGCGTGGTTTTCCGAGTTTCAGGAGCATGATTGAGCCACCGTTAAGAATAGAAGCTCATCGCCGGGTGCGACGTCTTGTGTGCAGGCGTGGAGGATACTCTTGCTCTCTTGTCGTAAAATGTAACAGTACTCTGCATTCACGATGCCGGTGGGCGACGATGGGGCCCTTGTTCTATCGCTTAGGTTGCATTCGAGGATCATCTATCCATGTAAGCGGACAGTAATAGTGATTTGGGTCTTGGCTACTTTGCATCTCCTTTTCCTGTCTTCCAAACTAGATTGGTAAGTCAAGTAATTCATAACGCGCATTAGGAAGATGTCGCTACGACGTTTGGTCTTATAGA
This sequence comes from Platismatia glauca, assembly GCA_963556305.1. Classification (NCBI taxonomy): domain Eukaryota; kingdom Fungi; phylum Ascomycota; class Lecanoromycetes; order Lecanorales; family Parmeliaceae; genus Platismatia; species Platismatia glauca. Next base: position 519,684 of record OY745767.1, read on the forward strand.
CCAAGTAATTCTCCCCACGTCTTGTGTGTGTAACCCTCAACAGGAAACCAATCAATCGATCTTTCTCGGTCGCACCTGAATTCTGGATGTGAGGAGACGGGAAACGAATAATACTCAATCATAAAGTGGTTTCGCAGGGCTCTGGCTTTCAACTGTGGAGAGTCCCCAACGGCGTGAGTAAACTTGCGACCGATTCACCCAAACCACCTACCGCCCTTCCCAAAAAAAACCCCCCTGCAACCCCAGCGGCCACGGCACAGAGATCTTCTTCCAAGCATCAGTCCCCCACAGACCAACGTGCCACTTCTCACCCTTTTGCATCTCATCCATAAAGGTACGATCCATCCAAAATGTCGCCCCACCCCTCTCGGTGTCCCAAACAAACCTCGTCATCATCTTCAGCCCATTTTATTGCAGAGCGCAATACTTATTGCCAGAATGGCCTTCGAATTCAGGATGAAGAGCATGGCGCAAAAGAGTGGTTTTGAAATTGAAGGCTTCTCTTGCTATAGAACTGGCGGAGAGTAGTCAGAGTACCCCATATTCGGTATTGCGAAGACAATTCGCAATAATCGCTGAGGTGGTAACCGGCTTTGTGATGGGCGCGGCAAACAGAAAAGAACTCAGGGGCCACCAATCTAGTCTCTGAGAACTGATTTGGTAACAGGAAGGACCTGCTTGCGACTCGCGGGATATTGCTAATAGGCACTTGGTGATAAGGACTAGGGGAGACCTACACCACGTGCCAACTCGCCATATCGGACTTCTCCAATACCACGTATGACTTCCACTAGGAAACGATCTCGCTGTATTCTGATGACATCAGCAAAATGGGAGAAAAATTGGGATGTGTATTCGAATGGTGTAGATTTCTTCGTGGGCTCTTCGATCCCTGTACCCTTGTGCAAGTTGTCCATGATATCGTAAGAGTCGAAACCTATTGCGCTGTCTAGAGAGCCGTTTGCAGCTCGTTTCCAATCCATATCTAGCATGGTAATGTTGACGTTCAAATTCTTCAGGATGTGTGCTTTCATTTTCCTCGGGGAGGTGTCCTCTCCCAACAGGCTGGGAGATGCAGTTCCCTCTTTTGTTTAAAGGTTTCTGGAGGCCAGTCAGCATCAGTTGTCCAGAAATAGCGCATTTCCAATTGGCACCCTACACACTACTTCGGCTTCTCTAAGCGCTCGAGATGGCCGTTGCCCGAATCTTTGTAGAACTGAATAAGGGGGCGTGTCAACTTAGCTGTGCTGTACGTGAATTTTAGCTTGCATCACTTAGAACCGAGCAATGTAAGTAGCTGAGGAGTGTCACGTTCATATACATGTACGGCTGGTCTACCATTTTCGTGCAAACCGATCCAATGCGATGACATGCGCCTCCACGTCCAGCGGACGTCTAAGTGAATGTAAACTACGCTTACTTTCTTAGCTCAAAAGTCCGCACTTTGTGAAATCGCTTTTTTCTGCATATTGCCCTACCCATCTCCGTATATTACTTTACTCTCTGCCTATGGTTCTCCGCCTGGTCCTCTCTGACTGGTGCCTATCTCTAACCCGTATATAAACATAATATTACTCTGCCACCAGTACATGTCTCTCACGGATCCCGCCAGATTTACCAGTGCCTAGAAGTCCACTTGGCAATATTGCCATTATGTGAATATTCCGCTCCTGTCCTTCAAACCCCGCTCGTCTCCGCAGAATTACTCATCCAGCGAAGCTCATACCAAGGCTCCCTGTTGTGTGAGTATTCTGCTCCCGTTCCATATCTCTCACTAATCTCTGCAGAATGGTATACCTCTGTGGGCATGCAACATATGCAACATCGTACAAAGGAAAGCGCGAATGTCTATACCTGAAATTAATTTGTTAGGAACTTCCCATTCTGAGTTGGGAGGAAAGAGCGAGCAGTGCGTCTGAGTCAAGATGGATACTCTGCAGCTTTGTTTACCTTTCATCTTCGGCAAACAACCGAAGATGGAGAACCAAAAGATTACCCCAGCTGAACACAAATCACACTCGATCTCAGAGGCGACGAGGTGGGCTATCATAGGGACAGGCGCGGCACCAGGCAGTCATAGCTGCGCTGGCCTTCGCATTCACCGCGTGGTTGGGTTGGCACAAACTTGGTGCCGACAAAGAGAAGAGAAAGGCGGACGAGAAGAAGGAGGAGGAGAAGAAGGAGGAGAAGAAGACGGAGAAGAAGGAGGAGAAAGAGGACCGGAAGCATGCACGCGAGCAAAGAGATCAACTGGCCGCCTTGAGCAAGCGGCTGGTTGATCTTGAGGAGCAGCAAGCGGAGAAGGAGAGAACGCAGGAGGAGGACAAGAAAGCGGAGGAGGAGAATAAGAGGGCGGAGGAGGAGGAGAAGAAGATGGAGAGGAAGAAGAAGGAGAAGAGGAAAGATGCTGCAGATAGGCAGCACGAAATGGCGTCGGCCGCCTTGGGCAAGCGGCTGGACGAGATAGAAAAACAACAAGCGTTGCAGAGCAAGGCGTATGATGAACGAGTCAAGGCGCTCGAGAGGCAGCATGAGAGAGATATGAAGCGGAAGGACAAAGCGATCTCGGACATGAATGCAGCCATGCTGAGTGTGATCCGGAGGGATCACCCTGGCTGGGCACCAGGCGACTTGGAAGTGACCTCGGGCACGACAGGAGGATGAAAACCTTAAAGCATGGGCCTCCCCATAGTCCTTAATTATGGGGGGGAGGGGTGGCACCCTCCTCATCAGCGACGAGCTTGCGCCTCTACGTGGTGCTGATGATCAGTATTCTGAAGTTTCAGGGAAGCTAAGACGAGCTCATGATAGAGAGCACTGGCTGGCATGTCAATGTAAGCCCCCCTTACAATCCTTATTTAATTACTTCGGCACGAGTACTCACATTACGCGTAGTTACTCCAGTTGTAGCAGCGATGAAATGCTTTATACTCTGCTCGGACCTCAGCCTACCAGAACAACATTAACGCCTCAAAGAGACAACCAGATCTTTCTCCTCAACTTTTATCAATCTTCTGCCTAAGAAACCTTTTGGTACCGAACAGCTTCGGCTTCCTGCTCTGCCTCAACACTGGTCTCTCAGTATCGAGTTCCTGCCCAAAGTCGGCTCCTCACCTCTTCACCATCTAGAAGCCAACGAGTTCACTCCAAAAACCAAACTACGCCTCAGCCTCAGCCTTCAATTTGAAATCCCAATAATTCCTAGTCAATGGTCGGTCCCACAGTCTTTGCTTGTTGCGTCTTCGAGCCCATGATCCTGGACTCATCCAATGCTCCCAATAGTCCGCCCCCAATTCCTGGACTATCAGTTGGACCAGTCCCTGGACTAGTCCACAGTGGACTAGTCTATGGTCTGGACGGACTGTAAATGGACAAGTCCAGACATCTGGACGGACTGGTCCGACTATGAGTCTGACAGTCTGATTTTGGGCGTGCTATTAGTAGCAGCAAAGATATCTTTTCTCCCATGGTCACTGAGAAATTCAACGATCAAAGAAATTAAAGATGAAGAGCAGCCTACTATTGTTGATGACAAGCTTGACCAATTTGTGAATTTAGCATACGCCGTGTGGAAAGGCGAACAGCACTTGACTGGAGGCACAGCTCATCAGGTTTCTGATGTTGTCCAAGATGGGCATTGACATTTTTTCCCTACCTCCCATGTCTGCAGAGCCGGAACGTGTTCTTTTTTTCAGCCAAGTATACGATTTCGAGTGAGACCTTAGAGTTATTGGAGTGTATGGAGTCATGGTTTCGACTGGGTATCTTTACGAAGGCAGATTTCCATGCAGTTGTTGGTACTTTGGAGGAAGAGGCTGTGGAAGCTTCGGACTAGTCCGTGGACTAGTCCAGATCTACTTGGACGGTCCAGGATTTGGACGGACTGTGAACTGTGTAAATAGCTTCAGTCTGAACTGGTCCGGGCTCTGAGACGGACTAGTCGGACTATTGGGAGCATTGGACTCATCCAAGATGTCTTACGCTTCAGCCTACGCTATCAGCTTGACACCATACATCCCACTGCTTCCACAGTCTTTGAGTCCGAAGATTCCCGTCTTTAACGGCTTGTCAACAATACTCTTGTCCAGAAGTTGCTCTGCAATCTCTTTCTTCCAACCCAACGCCCTCTTGTCACTGTCAACCCGTCAGTAGCGCCATACCATGAGGCCGTCGCCTCTAGTATCGACGGGCTTCAGACCACCAAAGTTCCACTACTCACACGCGTAACATTTCTTGAAGCTTCGAAGACGAGTTCCCTAGGACTGCCACATGATCAGAGAATTCTGAGGCGAGGCCCGAACTGACTTGCCCATACGCCCGCAGCTGAGTTCGACCACGAATGTTGAGTCTGGCAGAGTACTCCGAAGCTTGGCGCCAAGCTGAGCGCCACCACCAGCACCTTTACACGCTCTTGGCGCCCAATGACCTCTAATTCTCGCGCTGACCCAGATCGCAAGAGACGACAAAGTGTGTCCGGGGTCGGCACTGGAATCAGTGAGCACAACTATTTTCCCGGCAGCTCCTGTACTGAAAACGGCCGTCAGCATAACCCAAGGTGCAGAGGCCAGCACCAGAAATCTCTTCTCCACTTGCAGATAGATATTCTCATGCTGCAGCGAGCTTGACCTCGTTAATTGCTCCCATTTGAGGCATTTGACTCCAAACCGCTCAAAATCCCGCAAAAAACCCCTCTCCAACAGGCTTGGCTGGCTTGGTCCCAAGTCCGTTACATAAAAGGGCTGGAAGCTCTTGCAAATTGTAATTCGGCGCGCAATCGAGACATTGTGATACCAAAATCTTTTCACGAAGGCGAGAAGTTACCAACTTGAAGTACGGAACCCGCTTGCTTCGGCTTGCTCCAAAGCATTCCGACTAGACTCCCTTCTTGAAAGCCTGCATACCAAAGATTTTGCTGAAAGGGCAGTCTCATATCCGAGATTGTCAACTTTGATCCCCTCTCCGCCCTCGATCACGGTGGAGATGTCCGCAGCTCTCAAGAACTATGAAGTCGCTGTTTCATGTGTTCGGGGGTCGAATAAGTCCCAGGAGTGCCTGGAACCTGATGCTCAATCGCATATTCCACCACCACAAGACATAATAGCCACGACACAGACAGCTCCCAAGCCTTCTGAGGACGGCTTGACAACGTATCAGGAGCCGGTCATAGCATACGAATGTCCGCAGCATGATACCCAGTCATGTAGTCCGCCCCAAGAGGAAAGTACCACGGAAAGGACATCACATGGAACTCGTGGGCCTATCAGCTCCTGTGAAGACGATTCCGACGTCCCTATCACTCTAATAACCGAGTTAGCAAGCGCGAAGCTCGTCCGAAATATCTTGCCAGGTGTTCCCGCCGAGATCCTCCTCATCATTGGACAATATCTGCCACCAAGTAGTCTTATGTCACTAAATTACTCATGCCGGACGATTCGCAAAAAAATGGGGGTCGTCATTGAACAGTCGCTAGGAGAAAAGAACCAGGTAGCGCAGCTTTCAAACCTTACCCTCTACAACAACCTTCCTAGATTGAAACTTGTCGACAAGGGACTCCCAGGGTTTGGGATCAGATATTCTATGACTATGTTGCGTCTTACCGATGGGTCCTGCATGCCCATGGATGAAACGGTTATCCATGGGTATTCCACTTCCTCATCGTGCCGTCACACCCGTCTCATGGGCAAATGCCCACCAATCGCATCTACATTCCCATGGATAATTCACTAATTCCATGGGCAGTGACTAAACTTATGGAGAAACAGCCTAACATGACACCGCTTCCAACACCGTTCCCAACACCAACTCACACCGCTTTCACTCACTTACCAGCACGTCATCTGGTTCTCTTTTTCAGCGCCTTTCGCGTCATGGCTATCTCAGTCAGTTTCTAAGGGCCGTGTTGTCGCAGCCATTTGCGTCATCTAGTTGTCTTTACTCGTTGCCATCTGCGCCATATAGATCTCCATGTCTCAAAGCCGTCTGCTAGTTACCTTTTAGTACGCTTTGCAACTGGGCAAGATGATGTAGAGCGGGGTTTGGACTGCATCATCGCACCCCGTGCCGGGACTTTCTGTGAAGACCGTCTGAATATAAATATAGTGCTCATGATTCAGGCATATCTTTCATAGAACACTGAGACTCACACACATACTTCTCAACTGCTTAATTCTACTCCTTTCCATTTACTACTATGTCTACCTCCCGAGCTCAAGCAACCGCTGAATTGGCCAACGCCTTACCTTCTCAAGTTGGCAATGAGGCTCCCACATCCTCTTCTCTCGCTCAAGTCGAGCCATTCAATTTCAAAACTCGCCAAGCCTTCTATCTCATGTTGGACAGCCGCAAAGAGCTCTCTTGTGAACGTGTTACTCCCTCTCAAAAGCATCAGTATGCCAGGTGGCTTACGGAGTCAATCCCGGAACAACTTGATGGTCCTGCTGGCAAGAAAAGGGCATGGGTCAAGAGTGAATTTGCTTATGATCAAGGTGAGTTAGAGAAATCCCATGGTTATGTCCCTATGACTTTGCTTATGATCGATCATTTGAGGTAAACTATGGAAGCTCCTTGGTCGTATCTTCAAGCATCGACGAGAGGTCATCAGCGAAGATCTCATTTGGGATACAATCATTTCAGTCCACAATAACTTGGGTCATGCCGCACAACATACTACAGCAACTAAAGTCAACAATGAGTACTACGGAGTTTCTAGCGTCGAGATCTTCTTCCTGATCAAGATGTGTGAGATTTGTCATCGCAAGGCCTCGAGTAAGTGCAAAGACCCTCTCAAATCCATAGAGGTGAACCGTCTATTTGAGCGTGTGCAAATTGATCTCATCGATATGACTTCAACTCCGGACGGCGAGTATAAATGGATTTGTCACATGGAGGATCACTTTAGTAAGTTCCACATGCTTTTTGCAATGAGAGACAAGAAGGCGGCGACAGTCGCTCGTTGTGTACACCAATGGATAGCTATTCTTGGCATCTTTGAGATCTTGCAATCAGACAACAGCAAGGAGTTCAAAGGAACCTGCTTGGAGCTCATGAGACAATACGGTATCAAAGTTATCAACGGTCGGCTTAGGACCCCTAGAACTCAAGGTCTTGTGGAACAAGCCAATGGTACCGTGAAAACCAAGATCGCCAACTGGAAGAGAACATATGGGAGTACGCATTGGGCTGATGCTCTTGAGGTATGTGAAGCCAAAGCTATGCTTGAAGAGATCTAATGAACTTCTAGGAGATTAAATTGCAACTCAACTGCACCTACCACAGAGCCACCAAGAACATTCCTTACGAGGTTGTATTCAATCGTAAGCCCAATTACAAGCGTGCAGCGGTAGGGACTTGTGAAGTTGACCTTGAAGATGTAGAGGAACAAGAGCTTGATGATGATACCAACACGTATCTCATTCAGGAGTCTGTGGATCAGGAGGCTATGGAACAGCGTGTTCAAGAGCAGATACGACAAGATCAGTTGATGGCTGAAAGCATGAGAGATGAGGAAGGCTTCCAGGAACGTCTGACTGAACAAACTATTGAGGAGAGCAACCAAATGCAAGAGAGAGAGGAGCAAGAGAGAGATTTGCAAGTCTCCAAGACACTCGATTCTGCTACCCCCGGGCCTTCCACACCACTCCCTTCCACACTGCTTCTTTCCACACCGCCCAACCGCAGTCCAGAGCGAGGTCTTCCTGTTGATCCAGATTTACTCTCTCCTCAGCTGGGTAGATTGAGAATTGACCCTCTATCTCAAGCTCCGCCTCATCAAGCTGTGCCTCAAGCTCCGTCTCAAGCTTTGCCTCAAGAGCTTGACAGCACTCCCACCACAAAGATCCGGCAGCAAGTTCGAATTAATCAAAAGCATGCCAATGAGCGCTCCAGACGACAGTACGGCAAACAGCGACATACCACTGTCTTTGAGTTGGGTGATCAAGTCAGTGTTGCTGTGCCGGCTCTTGATCGCGCATCCACAGATGACAAACGGATTTTTGGGAGAGTCATCGGGGTCAAAGAAGACTATGATTCATATCAGATCCTCACTAAACATGGGGTTTTGGATCGGAACTATCCTATCTCAGAGCTCAATCCTCTGCCGGACCATATTGACATAGGTAAGTTCCCTTGCGGCTTGCTCCTCTCCTCTGCGGCTTGCTCCTCTCCTCTGCAACTTGCTCCTCTCCTCTGCAACTTGCATCTCGCAGCCTGCATCGCGGCTTGCATCGCGGCTTGCATCGTCGCGGCTTGCATCGTCGCGGCTTGCATTATTGCGGCTTGCATGGTAGCAGCAGCTTGCATCGTCGCGGCTTGCATCGTCGCAGTGGCTTGCATCGTCGCGGCTTGCATCGTCGCGGCATGCATTGTCGCAGCAGCTTGCATCTTCAAGGCTTGTATCGTCGCGGCTTGCATCGCAGCTTACGTCCCTGCTCCTGCTTGCGTCCCTGCGTCCCTGCTTGCATCGTCGCGGCTTGCATCGTGGCTTGCGTCCCTGCTCCTGCTTGCGTCCCTGCCCATGTGTCCTTGAGGCTTGCATCCTTCTTTTCTTGACTTAGTACTTACACATTGATATAGGCATTCCAAACCCTCCCTTTTCCAAAGTGGTAACTCTACACTATTGTGCGGCCCGCGAGAGCACCACTGAAAAGGTCCCTGTCCATTGCAATTGCCGAGACCAGAAAACATGGTGTTCCACCCGCCGCTGTGCTTGTGTCAAAGCAGAGGCCAAGTGCTCCATTGCTTGCCATGGAGGAACCAACTAAGACAACACACCAGACTGTCCAAATATTTCCTCTATGAGCATGAGAACTCAACAGGGTCACAGAGATCGGGGTCACAGAGATCGGGGTCACAGAGACCGGGAACAGGAGGAGAAAGAAGCAAAGAGACTGAGACGTAACACCGCTGGGAGATGGATTTCCACCAAAGGTAATGACTTGGTTGATAGCAGTACTGGCGGTAGCAAGGATGGTAGCAAAGGCAGAGGCAAGAAATAATCATGGTGCCGCAGATGCAGAGGCAACAAGTAGTCGCAAAAAGTATTTAGTCATTGAATTACATCCCCATGAATAAGACAATTTGTCCATGGGAAGATGCATGTTAGTCATGGGCATTTGCCCATGAAATGGCTGTGACGGTACGATGAGGAAGTGGGTTACCCATGAATAACCGTTTTATCCATCGGTGAGATGTATTATCCATGGGCAAGCACGCCCCACGACTGAGACGCAACAACTACTATGACGCAGACCTTACACCACTCAGAACGCTTGGAATTACTCTACATGCTTGATCGTGACAACAAGATCCCGAAATCTAAAGCAGTCTGTAGTGGCTGTGCTGATACGCACAATCAATCGCTCTTCTCATTAGAATCACTCGCGCAATCTAGTCGCGAACGTCATTGTTTGGGCAGCGCTGGGCGCCTGTGGATATGTCCACACTGGGTATTCGACCATAATCTGATAACTACCTCTGCACGACCTCACTGGAGTCACACATGCGGAGGAAAAGGGTGGCAAGTGCTCGCCCCGATTCTAGACTACAAAAAGTCAACTGTGGTTATCGAATGGCCAATCGCGGTGATTCGCAGCAAAGACGACGCGCCGTCGAAAAAGCTCGTGGAAGACGTTCTCAGTCAAATGAACGTATGCATCTGCAAGCATTTGCGAATCAATGACCCGTTCGTGTCGCGTCTTTACACTCTGGAATGTTTGAGACTTCGACGGATGGAAAACAAGATATTATGGCCTGAGTACTGTTGGTGCTCGTCGTGTCTGCTGGACTACTGTTGTAAGGATTGTGGTACCAATGTCTACTTCTGCATCAGACCGGAGAAAAACGGTGAAGAGAAATTGCTGCTTGTTGTGCGCAGGAAGATACCAAGGTTTCGTGGATGCACGGACCCTGCTTGGATCAAACAAGTGACTGATCCGGCTGAGTTCGAAGGACTCGAGCGTGATTGGTGTGCGGCTTCAGATGAGGGCAGTGAAGCAGGTCAAGGCGCAGATCCATTCCCAAAGTACCGGTGGCCATAATGGTGACCAGCTTTTATTGCCTACGAATGCGTTTGGCGGCATCTACTGTTGCAGTCTGCTGAACGCGATTACAGTTAGTATTCTCGCTTTCAAGAAGGCCTCAGCATCCAAGGAATGGTCCGAATGGATTCCGTCATCGATCGGTACACAACAGCTTCTGACGGTCCTGAATTAGCCATGTGTTTCGAACAAAAGAGTGCCAAATGCGCATACCTAAAACGAGGTGCGACATGCGCGAATAAGAGTTGTAAGGTATCTATAGGATCTTTAAGCGTCTTTCCATGGACAGCATTCCACTTTGCAATCTGCATAGCGACTGCCAAACGACCCGCCACCCAGTCCCAATGTCGCGAGCAAGCGCAGAATCAAAGCTTGGGCGGAATTCACCTACTCATTGGGCCACTCGCGCAGATTACGTCAAGAGTAGCTTTCGCTGACTTTTCTTTGGACGGATAACCTCTTCCTTCAAAGCTGATCAGTACTGCTGGCTGAGTTCTTGATTCTGTCCTATATAATGGTAAACGTTCTCTGCAAGAGGAGCTCCTAGTAGAGTGCCCATGAAATATCTATTCGGGTAGGACGCTCCTGGTTTCCCGATCCCTCCCCACCTCCAGATTCTGCTTTCTTGGACTTCTCCGTCCAAAATCCCACGGGCATGACAGTATCTCAATCGCTAAGAGCACCCCATGAGATGCTGCAAGATCGAGTCCCACGCCTCGGGAAACGCAGCCCAGGAAGGGGATTCGACACTCAAGATAATGCCCGATGAGTTCTGAAACATGGTCGGCTGTGTAACCGACAGCTTATGTGCCGGCAAAGAGGAGAAAATGTGTTTCGAGACGAGGCATGTTGACCGCACACTCGACTGGCTCGTGGTGCCTGAGACAGGGATTACCGAGATTACTGAACGTGCGTCAATCCAATATCCTCAACACGTGTTACGAGCACGTAGAAACGCCTGTGGTCCATTTAGCAAAAAGTATGACTTCGCTCTGGTCGCGTGGTGGGATATGGTTGAGAGACCTTGTCAGGTTGGGAGTAGTACTGTCACTATGTTCGATGCACAGCTGAGCATCACGTCAATGTTACTGCGAAAGACAGAGGTAGCTCTAGCGAAGGCTTTGAAGGCAAAGTGTAGAGCAAATCGCGACAGTGCGTGGGCAAGAAGCGTATCATTTTTCCACTAATGTTTAAGTATCGCGGACGATAGGGGACGGTAGGACAAAATTAAGCCCACCAAGTATTTTCTAAAGTTTTGCCAATATCTCTTTGTTGCTTACTAGCCCACTAGCCCACCTCGTCCACCTCGCCCGCCTTGCACATCATGCTTAGGCCTAGAAAGCATAGAGGGTATTGTATTCCATAAGCGCAATATCATTATTGATCCTAATAAGCCTATGGTCAGGCCAGATCTGAATATTTCCTCCCCTCCAGGGACTACGTTCCAGTAGACCGACTCGACCGAGTGCAAAAGAATTACTTCAGAGACCCTTCAAGTTAGGGCATGAGGGTATGCTTCTGAGGGCTATGCCCTAACTGATTCAGAGGGCATTCCTTGATCAGTGCAGTGCAGTACCGACATGAAATCTACCCCAACAAACACCAAGGCTAGAGCAGCGGCATTGGCGGCGGGATTCCATAGAACAAGAGCTCTGTATGAAGTGAATTCTACTGGTGATGGCGATGATACCGTACAAAGCCCCAGTAGGATAGGACGCGTGAAATGTAGTATTATAATAAATAAATTGGTGGGCTTAATTTTGTCCTACCGTCCCCTATCATCCGCGATATTAAGGGTCACCCGGCGCGCTCGCTAAAGCGGCAGCGCCCGGGCGAGCGTCGAATGGGCGAGGGGCAGATATTTGTCGCCTTCACACGCCAAGCCTTACAACAGTACTCGTATGAACGGTCAATCCTAAAACCAATTCCCACTTATCCCCAAACGTTGCCGTCAAACCAAACAATCTTGAATCGAATCCCCTGCCAAACAAAGTGAAGATGGATCAACGGCAAGCGCAAGTCGACATCGACAGACTTTCCGACAGTGACAAACGAGACCTCCAGCAGTCCATCAACAACGAGATGCAGAAAGCTAAGATCCAAGAATGTGCGCCAATCTACTTGCCTCTCTCTCCGCTTCTCCTCCACGCGCGTCTTTCTACCTTCTAGCACCCCCACCTGCCCGCTCTTACCCTCTATGGCCCCGTGAAAAACCCACTCCCGCAACCCACCGCCCCTGCCAAAGTGCTAACGCCCCGTCTCACGTCCAGCCGTCCACGAACTCACAGACATATGCTGGAAGAAGTGTGTCACGGGGGGCATCTCGTCGAGCAGCCTAGACAGGAAAGAGGAGCCGTGCATACAGAATTGCGTGGAGAGGTTTTTGGATGCGAACGAAGCTGTGCTGAAGCATTTGAGCGCCATGCGAGGGCAGGGAGGGATGTGAGGGTGGTGAATGGGACGAAAAGGGGTGGGTGGTGGTGAGCAGAGATTCGCTGCCGAAACTCGGTGTATTTCTACGAGTGGAGCGTGATTGGGGGCAGGACCAAAAGAATACCAACCAGGGATAGACGGGGCATAGATGGCTTTTGTACGATAGGTATGGCAGTATTTGGCATGTGAACGGCGTTGGGCAGCACAATAGCATGCTATACTAATTTCCTCTCTTTCCTTGATCACGAAAATGGAATGATATTATGGTATCAACCATGCCGAATCTGCGAGTGTTGAGACCGAGCAAATCGTGAAAGTTTGTGGAATGTTTTTTCAGACTGCATAAGTCTAGCCAAACCCACTGTCCCTGCCACGTCTCCTCCCCGCTCTAAACAATGTTCAGCTTCGTCGCCGCGATATCCAGCGCGTCCACATCCGGAGTCAACCTCGCATATGCCTTCTTCGATCCGTCAGGCCTGCACACATCTTATTAGCCATTGCATCCGCTCCCAAAACCTCCCATTCCCGTAGACATACCTGACCAGCGTATTGATCTTCACGCAATCCACATCGTACAGCTTCTTTAAAGCCTCCTTAATCTGCCTCTTGTTCGCCTTGACGTCGCAAATAAACACCAAGGTATTGTTCTCCTCAATTTTCTTCATCGCGCTTTCCGTATTTAGAGGATTAATGATCACTTTGTGGTGATCTAAGCGAGGCTCATGCGGGACCGATTTGCGAGGGTATTTGGGCGAGCGGGAGAGTTGGAGCGTCTTGGGTCGGTGGAAGGAGGTTGTGAGACGGACTTTGCGGGTTTTCTTTGAGTGGGCCTAGAAGTATTGGGATTAGCCAAGTGTAAAGAAGGGAGGTGTACGGGAGGAAGGGTTGGTTGGGGGGGACGTACGCCTTTGAGGGCAGATTTCGCGGCCAGGCTGGCTTTGGCATTATGTTTGCCACCGATGGGCGCTTTCGATGGTCGAGTCAGCACTTTTCACCCGTAGTCTCGCACTGCGTCCAGAGTGGAAAGCTCGTAGAAATATGGTGCTGCTAAGGGACCTCCGTTTTGGACGAGGACGACATTCAAGAATGTCTCGAGCACCGCCGTGCTACAATAAAAAGGAAGATATTTACTTACCCTTCTTGCTGGCTGCTTTTGGCGCCATTGCTTCTGTTGTGAAATGTCGGCGTCAAATGTGAAAACGGAGGTACGAGATTATGGAATTCGAAGCCAAGCCTTCTTTGTGGGTTGCGCTAGCGAAGCGCTAGAGCCGAGGTTTTTGGCCGCCAAGTTTTAAACTACTGGTCCACACGTCGACGTCCTTCCAGTATGGCATGATCGAACACCGAAAGTCAGCTTAGCTGGCTATGAAATGTTCCAATAGATATGGCAGTCAAAAAAGAGCGCCGTCCACGACTTCTGTCTTCTACGCGTCCCTGCGACACCAAACCCGCGCTCTCTTCTCGCACGACTCGCTCTGTTGTTCGCTTTCATCACAATCTGCGAAAACAGTTCTCTGCCGCTGTTTCTAGAGGAGACACTAGCGAGGCTCAGGCTATTCAAGTGAAGATCGATGCAGCTGGTGGCCTACCCAAGTATCAGGAAGCCAGCCTACATGGGCAGTCGGCGCAAAGGGGCGGTGATACGAGCAAGGTCCTTATGGAATGGCTGATCGATGGGAAAGGCGAGGATAAGAGACTAGTGAAAAGTGGAAGGCAGTTGAGAATGCTTGAGGTTGGCGCGCTGAGACCGGACAACGCTTGCTCGCGAAGTGGGCTCTTTGAAATGGAAAGGATCGATCTACATTCCCAACACCCTGTAATCAGAGAGCAGAACTTCATGGAGAGGCCCACCTGCGCAGCTGAAGATCTAGTCCAGGCCGGCTTTGATATTGTGAGCTTAAGCTTGGTAGTCAACTTCGTTGGCGATCCATCGGAGAGAGGAGACATGCTTAGGCGGGTTGCGAGCTTCCTCAGACCCTACGAAGGCCACGAAGAGGGGCCTTTCCCAAGCCTCTTCCTTGTGCTACCGGTGTCTTGTGTGAAGAATTCTAGATACTTAGATGAGGAGAGGCTGGAGGCTATGATGGAAAGCTTGAGATACAAGAGAGCAAAGCGGAAGTTGAGCTCGAAGCTGGTCTATTATCTCTGGAAGTATGAGGCAGGAGATGCTGGGAGATCAAGAGCATTCAAGAAGGAGGAGATCAGATCTGGAAAGTCAAGGAATAATTTTGCGATTGTTCTGCATTGAAATCGCACACTCGGGTGCATTTCTCGGATCATCTTCAATAATTTATTTATCGTGTTGCAAGGAACTTCTCGAAGGCATTAAGCAAGGATCATTGGCAGGTTTGTTCCACTTCACTTATTTGCTTTCCGTTTATGATCCACACTCGGTCCCATCTTTGCCGCAACGACTTCCTCACTCTTTTATCTCCTGCTTGTGAAATATACCATGCACTTCTGGCATCCACGTCTCGCGCCTCTTGCACCAGAACTCTCCTTTCGGCGGCAAATCGCCCGGGTGGTCCAACGTCCCTGTCATAATATATCGAAAGTCCTTTATCGCCGCGGCACCGACTTCTAAAATGCCGCTTCCGCATGTCGGGCAGAACTCTCGGTGCAGAGTTGTGCCACTCCCGTTATCTGCTTCGTGTATTGTAGGCTTTTTGGATTCGGAAGTATAGGAGAAGGAGGACACTGGGACTTTCGTTGTCAATCCGAATGCTGTTCCGAAGAATTTCTGGAGAGGTGTCAGCGTCGGATCACCTTAGACAGTTCATGCAAGCGACTGCGTACCTTGCAGTTCTTGCAGTGGCAAAGAGAAGTCCGGGCATCGTCTGGTGACACGTCAATGGTGTACTTGAGCTCGCCGCAGTAGCAGCCCCCTTTGTAAATGGGCATTGCAAATGCTGAGCTGTTGGTGATTGGGCGATTACTGGTCCAAGTCAATGGATGAAGTGTACAAAGCTATACCAAGGTCGCTCCGGGCTCTAGTACTTTGTGCGCTGTCTACCTACTCAATCCATTGTTTGGATACGTCAGAATGCCATCATGTTGGCGCTAGTGGCGCTTGCTGCGTCTGACCACAGGGATCGGATCGGTCCCTTAGCTTGAAAATGTTCCAAGCATCAATTGCAGAGCTCAATCTTCCCACTTCGCCTCAAAATGAACTGTCATAACAGCTCGCTATACTGCCATAATTCCGTGCCTGTATTCTTCTTGTCGTAGGAACACTGGAAATATGTCCTTACTTTGAGTGTCACTTTTCCCCGGAGCGTGGGAGGTGTCTCAGGCCTATTGGAAGAACACGAGACTCCAGCAGCAATGCTGAATCCTTTTGACTCTGAAAGTGTAGGAGACCAACGCAAAAAGGAAACAGCATCTCAGACTACTGTCAGACAAACCATTCATCTCAACATAGTCAGCGTTAAGCGACGCCGCTCTCGAATTCCGTGTCTTCCTTTGACCCATTTCTCACTACGCATTAGAACAAATGAAGCTTGGAGCGTTGTGTTCTGGTTCGAGACATTTTGCTCGGAGTATCACGTCAAATTTATCACAAAATCAGGACGTCTCTTGACACATTTTCCTATGAAAGTACTCAAGGGTGAAATGAAGCTAAGACAGATTGTGATTCTGCAAAACCTTGGATTTTCCTCTATACATTATCCCTCCAATCCCAATCTGCTCGAGCGCTATCTCGGACCGAGGTTCTTATCATAGTAAGCTTTGAACTTCGTAAGGTAACCCGGCAAGGACGGAACAGGCAGGAAACAGGCATGAACCGGGCAGGAACCGGGCATGAAACAGGCAGTATGATCGAGGAACGTAGCCGCCATAGACCCGTTACTCCTGCGGCTAGGCGCTTTTCCACGTGTCCCAGAGCCCATCATCCCACTTCAAATTGAATACTCTTCGTCCTTCAAGACATCACCCTCATGGCAAAGTTTCTAGATCTAGCAACCGAGCTGATGCTCGCCATAACCTCCTTTGTTCCTAGGTCATCCGACAGACTCAGCCTTGCACTTGTCAATCATGAAATGTACAAAAAGGTCATCCCAATACTCTACAAGTGCATCATGCTGGGCCAGAGTAGAGACCAGTCAGACAGAGACGACTTGAGTTGGATACGTGGAGACTCATGCTGGGATACAGTCCGCCTTCTTAGTTTGTCCAGTGCTTTGAAGACCGACACTCCTTCTCTCAAGTCGGTCGTTGAGTCTCTCGATCTCGAGCTAAATTCAAACACCTTGCCCAAATCTTTTGAATGCTCTGACATCACGCTGTACCTCCCTCGCCTGAAAAGTTTTTGTCTCGCTAGCAAGAGATTTGTTGGAGACAAGTTCGAGCGAGGAGTGCCCGATTTGTCCCCTTCCAAGATAGGACGAAGATTGCACGGTGTGCGCTCAACACTCCAAAGCCTCATCATCGACATCGACCAGAGCCCAGACCGTCGCGACGGCAGCCGTATCGGAAGCTTACGCCATTTCATCGCTTTGAAGCACCTCAGTATTCAGAGCCATATCTTGATTGGCGAATGTGGTGATGGTGTCCCCGTCAGGCGAGACGGTGGTCACCCTCTTGGATTTGACTGGATGATGTTGATCAAGATACTCCCCGTAGGATTGTAAACACTTCAGATAAGCTGTTGGGTGGACGGACAGGAAAATCGAGTAACCATTTGGAGTTACTTTGTCGTCTTTCTACTCGAGAAATTACTGAAAGCGGGTCTTGACACTTTGCCGGCGCTGCAGCACGTTACAGTATATTACCCAGCCAGAGACCACGCACACGCCAAGTATGAAACAACATCTGAGGAGACGTGGCGGACGGGAAATGACAAGTCAGTATGCTTAGGATACGTCCGTGCGGGGCTATGGCAGGAGCTAGCGGAGACGTTCAGGAGGATGGCTCTGGAAAAGCATCGGAGCATTTCGATACTGTATGAGCAAGGGTCACAAATCGGGTCTCGTGCCTGGGGAGAGACTGCCACGGAATCAGCATATGCATGGTCATAGAGATGACATGCTTTTCGTACTTGTTGATTTTGTCAGCGCGAGGTTGTCCGGCATCTCATAGCTAGTGCACGTGAGAGGATGTAGTAAAGGTCAGGCATCCAGAGGACTTCAAAACTCCAACTCCGCACAAACATCTTTTTCTGAAACAACATTCTGCTGATACATGAGTTCGATCCCAAGCGTGTCTACATCTCTCTGTCCAGAATGGCCGCTTTGATCCAACGTCTATCCTTTCTGAACGGCCGTTCACGTCCACAACCCTCTAGCAAGCCTTATTCCTAGCCTCTCTCACGGTCATCGAATGTCCAAATATCGATCTCAAATTTCTCCGCACCCCCGTCTCCCTAAGTGCAACCCTTCGCCCCTTACCAATTTTTAGATCACTGCGCCAAATTCATGCCAAGCAACTGTAATTTTTGAGCTGTAGGCCTATCAACGGAGAAGCAAATTCCGGTGGTTCATCGTATATGACTTATTCAAAGAGAAGCCAGTATCATCCCGGCTCTTGAGAAATCGATGGACTTCTTCCGCCATCGCGTATAGAGCGGTGCGAAGGCATTTCATCAAATCTTATGGTCTTCTGCCTTCATCTTCGTGGCGGTTCGAGCGTATTTCGATGAGTCGATCATGATCTTGCTTGGCGCGAGCCTCGTATTTCGCTACCTCCCCCCCTGACTCGCTGCGCAGGGTCTCCGTGTCCGGAGCTAGTAGTGCCTGGACATCTTGTGTATCATCGTGTTCTTACCTTTGAAAAATCAGGAGTTGTTGTGGACCGAAATCAATATGGTCATCTGTCGGACTATAGCTGGATGGTGGAGAAGGCAATGATTGTTAGCTATCGGCGGCGACCCTGAGTGCTGATGACCTCGAAGTCTTCATGGCTCTAGTCGTGATTGAAGGGCAATTTCAAGACTTTGATGGAAATGATTAAACCCATAATTCGGAACTGTCAAGGAAACAAGCGATACCGCACAAAAAGATGTACGTCGAGCAAGAATGATTGAAAAGAACATCTATAAAGATCAATGGAACCATTCGAGGTGTTCCGAAAGGGGGATCGAGGCTTTTTACTCAAGGCGATCAATGGACTGGCAATATATAACAGTACAGGAAACGTTCTCGTCTGTCAATCCAGGATACCACAGGGACATGTAAGAGAGATAAGATACTCGCCGAAAAAAAACTAAGCCGCTAGTATGGGTCATGCAAGGCTCCCAGTGGTGCAAACCGGCGGGCTGGAAGCCTAACCGGTCCAAAATGAGGCCATACCAACGGTCCATGGGCGGTCCAAGTTTCAAAACGGTCTACCATTTACTGGACCGGTCCGCTAAACAGTACACCACGGTCCGATCAAACTTCCAGCGCTTCAGCAACTCCTTCCTCAGTCTCAGTGATAGCAGTCAGATCTTGCTCTGTGAAAATCCCAAGATTAAATCATGACTTCATGCACTCTAGAAGCTCAATGGTCTCGGCACCAAGACTGTTCCTTTGGTCTGAAACCGTGTGTTTGGCCGCAAAAAATACGCGCTCCGGCTCTGAGGACATAGCAAAATCTCGATATCAAAGGACAAAGGCGCAAAGGAGATTTCCGGCACCGAAGAGAATTTCCGGTACCGAAGATGGCTACCAAAGATGGCTACCGTTGAGCAAAGAAAATCGGACCGGTGCACTATTAGTCGACCGGTCCATAAAAATGATGGACCGGTGCACCGCCTGTTACCAATATACTCAAAACGGTCCACTAACCGGTCCAACAGACCGGTCCAGACTATTAGTTGAACAGTCCGCGGTCGCCCACTGGGAGCCTTGGGGTCATGCTCGTAAGAACAGAGGCCTGCATCATACAGTTTGTTAAAGCCACAACTCAGTTCAGAGTGAGTACTCTAGAGAAAGATGAAAGCATTATGTTCCACGGAGATGCCAAAAACAAAGTGTATAAAGCTTGAAGAAGCAGTCCAATTGATATCCAACACATTTAGCGCCTTGCCAGAATAAGCCCCTTCAGCCAACCTACTTCACAGACTCGTAGGTACTGAAATCGGCGTGGGCCGAGCCTGCTTCCATCATATCACTTGTCAGAGCCCAGAGCTGCGTCCAAGACTTATGGAGGAGTCGTCGAGCCTCCATGCAACGCGCACTCGCGATGGCTGAGAGGTGCGCTTGTAATTGGTTGGAGTCCAATGCACAGCTTACAGCCTCCAGCTTCCAGCTTCCCGCTTCCAGTTTCCAGCCTTGTCCTGACCATGATATCTATCTACAACACCTTTCCATTACCATGGCGGGGCTGTAGTTCCAGAACATCCTGTAATTTGTGCCAAGGACATATTTCTATTACCTACCGCGACATTTGCATAGGTCTCGATGGCCGTTGCAAGGGATCAGACCGATCTTCTGCTCACTCAAAGCTTGCTGGATGATACAAACTTATCCTACCTAAAAGAGTTGACGACGCCTGATGATCCTCAAGTTGAGTAGGTGTCTTCCATCCTTCATCGCTGTTCCTTGCTGATATGTTTCTGTCGTTAGCCTCATTGCCGTACATGGCCTTAGAATCCCCATCAACTTCAAACCTTGGAAAGACGCCCAGTCGTTTGGCGCAAAGACTTGGATTGCGGGTGACTCAGGGAAAGAAAAGCTTTGGTTAAAGGACTTCTTGCCCCGTGACATTCAAGGTCTTCGGGTACTTCTGTTCGGGTACAATTCCAATGTGGGCTGGGATGTAAACATTGCGGGAGTTAGTGGTGCGGCCGATGATTTGTTGTTGAAGCTGAAAAATAAGAGAGCGGTATGATAGGCCCCCTCAGGCGTGGCCTGTTGATGTATTGACTGCTGGATAGGTGAATCCTGAACGACCGATTGTATTTGTCTGTCATAGTCTCGGTGGTATCGTGGTAAAACATGTTAGTAGGTGTCTCGTCCACCCAGACCCTCTGCTAATATCAAGCCAGGCAGTAGCGAAGGCTAGGAGCAATCCCAAATACGACCAACTCTTCAGGTCGGTGCGTGGAATTGCATTCTTCGCCACTCCTCACTGGGGAGGTCTCGCTGCCAAACTAGAAACCAGAATTATGACCTCGTCATCTCTGGCATAGCGGACCTGGTCGATTGGGCACTGACGAAAGTCTTAGCTCCCGACGTGTCTTCAAATCTTTCGCTACTTGCGCTGGGAACCTCCGTCACCGATGACGGTTCCAGCTCCGGCCTGAATGCTCCATATCGCAGCACACAGGTTTCATGTGCCTACTTACCAGACTTTGGTGATACAGGCTCTTCAAGCTCCAAAGGACCTGAAAACGAAGTTTCATTTGCTGGCCCGTTCTACCTTTGGCCAAGCATCACATCCGATCAATTCACCGGTCGGAAGGGGCTCATGGATTCCATTCAGGAGGCTTTGCTACTAAAGCGTTCCCACCAGACCAGGCTTGCATTATATGGTTTAGGGGGAGTGGGCAAAACGCAGATTGCTCTTCAGCTCATCCAATGGTACAGAACGAGTCACCCCAACGAGTCGATATTTTGGATACATGGCGGAAGTGGCGACATTCTTCGGCAATCCCTAACAGAAATAGCACTTCGTTTCAATTTGCTAAGACGAGAAGACACAGTGACCCAACCACTTGATGAGGTGCGCCGTTTCCTGCTCAACGAGGACAACGGAAGATGGCTCATGGTTGTAGACAATGCTGACAACCCTGACACATTTCTCAAGCCATCAAGTGCGTCGTCGAGTACTTTGCGCGATCCAGATAGATCACAGAGGGCCACTTTAGGCACTTATATCCCTAGATGTGCCCATGGACGGATTGTGTTTACGACCACCAGTAAAGCGTTTGGTGAGAGGCTGTCTATGCAAGGGTTTGTCATCGAAGTTCCACCATTGGACATACATGAAGCTTGTGAACTACTTCACAAACGGTTGTTCGAGGACATGCAACTGGTAGAGTCCCCCAAGCTATCGGAGGGAAAATCCTCAGAAGGCAGACCTGGAAAGACTTTGTGGATACCTTGATTGTCTTCCGCTCACGCTGAGCCAAGCCGCGTCTTTCATGCGACAGCAGAATGTGACTGTCGGCGAATACATTAAGCTACTTGACGATGACGAATCAAGATTATCTGACCTGCTAGAACATGATTTTCAGGCATACGGACATGAAGCTGATTTTTCGAAAGCATTCGCGTGCACATGGAATGTTACTTTTGATTTGATAGCAGCGGATGCTCCAGTGGCGGCGGAGTTGCTCTCGTTCATGGCTTTCCTTGACTCGAAAAACATACCCAAATTTCTGCTGAGATTAATCGAGACCAGCGAATGGAATCTTACGGTAATCGGTCTCAGGACGCTTCAAGGTTACGCTCTGGTGAACCCTTCTTCGGGGAACGAGATCTTCAGCGTCCGTCGTCTCGTTCAATATGCGATGCGTAAACGTCTTGCGTCTGTCGATGCGGCAACAAAGTGGTTGCGTAAAGCTTTGTCTATCTTGTCAGAACAATTTCCCGACGGGCAGTATGAGTCTTGGAAGACATGCGCGGCTCTTATTCCACATGCGTTACACATTATCAAGAACGATTTTTCGAAATCCACCGAAGACATGCTCCTGGTCGCTATGCTGCAATCTAAAATAAGTCGATATTATTCAATGGTGGGCCTCTATTCTCAGGCGGCTACGCTAAGCCTGAAGGCATTGGAGACTTTTAGGCGATGTCCAAATGCTCCGAAGAAAGTGGTGTACGAGACGAAATTCCTTCGGGCAAAGGCTTTATTGGACAACGATCAGCTCCAAGAGGCAGAAGACCTCGCTAAAAAGGTTTGGTATGAGCGACAGCATGAGCTTGGTGCAAAGCACGCCGATACCTTGGAAAGCTATAATACTCTAGCTATGATATATCAGGAGCAAGGTAAGTTCAAAGAAGGTGCGAAAATTGCCCGGCATACTCTGAAGGGCTTGCGAAAAACACTCAAGGCAGATGACATCATTATTCAAAACACAAAGAGACGACTCGGCACTATTCTTCACCTGCTCGGCGAGTATTTGGAGGCAGAGAATATTCTGAGAGAAGCACTTGATGTATACACAGACCAATGTGGTTCTGACGATTTTGTCGCTTTGAAGGTCAAATGGAGACTTGCATGGATTTTGCACGACCAAGGTAAGTATAAGGAAGCTGCGCAAATGAGCTTCGAAACTTGGACAGCGCAGAAGAGAACTATTGGCGAGAACCACCCTGATAGCCTCAAGTCTCTGTTCATTTTCGCAGACGTCCTCCAGGCGCAATCAAATTTTGGGGCAGCTTTGAATCATAAGAGGAATGTGTACGCGCAAGCCATGGCTTTGCTTGGCCCTAAGCATCGATATACTCTGGTAGCGGCGGCGAGCTTAGCATCCTGCCTTGTCGCATCCGTTTCGGCCAAAGAATCTTTTGCGGCATATGAAGAAGCCAGCGACTTGTACGACACCGTCTTGAGAGGCCGTGAAGATTTGCTTCCACCGGACCACCCCGAGACACTGTCCGCGAGAACCGACGTGGCTACCATCTTACGGCTACGTGAGTCCTTTGAGGAAGCAGAGACGCTCGAACGTGAGACACTGAAAAAAGCAAAGACAGTGCTCGAAAGAGACCACCCGATTGTACTTGCAAGCCGAGAGAGCCTGGCATTTACCCTGTGGGCGCAGAAAGAGTCCAAAGCGAAATCGAAGGAAGCCGCCGAGCAGATCCAGAAGGTGTTGAAAGCGAGAGAGAAACGGCACGGATGGAGCCATAGCGACACGCAGAGAGCCGCCAGTCTCGTTATAGAGATGATGGCCGAGGGAAGACAAAAGGAACAGCTGAGGAAGAAGATCGTCGAGAGCCCGGCTGTGGCGTACACTGACAGCACGCTTGCGGGAACGTCGGACAAGGGCTCGAAGCTTGCGTAGGTGGCGAGCAGGAAGATTGCCTTCAGTATGAGCTTCAGAACGAAGCTTGGATAGGAAGAGGGCGGGAGAAAATCTTGAATCATGCAATGGTTTCGTAGTCGACAAACACTTCCTCTTGTCTTTCTCTGACTCCTGATGTTGGCACGTTCGCAAAAGGATCGCAGCCGTAGTCGTAGCAAAAGCAGTCATAACCGCAACAGAAGTAGGACAACTTTTGTTCCACTCTGATCAATGATGATATTTTCTATCCTCCTACCTGCTCGGCCAGCTTGAGCTTTATCTCGCAAGTTACTATATCGTCGACGTCGTTCAGTTAAATAACAAGGCTTGAGAAGAGACCAAACAAAAAGTAATCTTGTTGACTCTATGACAGCGCGAGATCCCGACTCCCCATGAAACGAAGTTCACATCAGCCGCAACAAATACAAGACTCGCGCAAGCCGGCAACCGTGCCCCACCCCATACACTACACTGACTGAAGATCGTCGAATCGCCGAAGATTGCTTTCACTCAGCGATATACAACGGAACGAAGCCGTCAATTCCCCTGAGGTTATAAAGGTCAATCGTGACCGTGTGAGGTCTGGTGTTTAGTGGCAAACACTCTGCAACCTGCACCGTCAGGGAGATAAACTCTTTCCGTTAAGCACGCAAATTAGTCGTCAATTCCGAGCACTTCTAGCACTCCGAGTTCCGATTCCTCTAACCCACTAGCAGCACAGTCCTTCAAACAACAGCGTCATCACCATCTAGCAAAGGCACATCCATAGCTCCATTCTGCCACGGCCACCTGCACGTTTCCAGAGTCAGCATAGCTTCATTGAGGCAAAGTATCCAGGATATATGACCAGCCTGCGTGTTGAAATCGGCCTACTGCTCGCGAGACATGTCTTGCGGCTCAAAAACAAAGATCCTACCAGGGAGATGCTGCTCCAACATGTGCACTTACATCCTCCCGAGCACCAACACCTCCATCAACTTTTTCGGCCCTACTACACCCTGCCCTCCCAGAGCGAGGGGAAACGCGGTACACCTCCTTGCGGTATCAATCGCTACGTTCCCAATCTGTCCAACATAGAGAAAATCCTCGGCATCGGCAGTGACCATATCGAGGTAAATGACACACGTTTTGTATGTGAAAGTATTTGGGAGTGCGAAGGTGGAGTCATGGTTTCGCCGGAAGTGTATAGGTCTGTGGGTATCATGCGCAGCTATCTTCTTTTCCGCGTTGAAGCAGTCGATGAAGTTTGTGCGGGAGAGTTGAGGCTCGGATGGTGGGGCTTGCTGGAAGCAGCCTATTATGCTCTCGAGAGCGTTGGTGACGTTGACGATGGATGTGCTTGGGAAGGCAGTGTTGAAGTCCTTTGTTGAATTGAGAGCTTGTAGGGCACCTAGATGTAAAGGATGCGCTATGCAGGGCAATTCAAAAAGGGTAAAGACGAAGCACGAAAGACAAAGATATCGGCCATTGTGTCCGGCCGGAACCATGACTTCCCTAGAAGCTTTAGCCGTTCTAAGCAAGCAGCATGAATGTCAGTGCAAGAGATGGTTCTGATCGATTCAACTTTTGAATGATAGTCGTGTGCCTCCACGTCCATTAACGCCTCCAATGTGTTGCCCGCGCTTCGATTGTGAGCCCCACGTAAAGGACCCGATTTTGCGACCAGTCCTTTCCATTGCCTCGTTCCAGTAATTCGGTAAGACGCACAAGAATGAGATGCTTTTTAAGCGGAACGATCTCAAAACATACCCATTTTTCGTAAGCGCGAATAACACTTGGATGCAGAATATTGCCTCATGGAGCCAGAGACAACTCGCGCGAGGATTATCGACTAGCTTTACCGAGGAGGTCAGCGATTCAATAATTCCAACACGGATGGTGAGCGTTCTTAATATAGCACTTTCGTCCTCTCGGTCGCTTTGAGTCAAGACCGACACAGTATTATGGATCCTAACGCTCATGACTAGAAAGGACGAGTCACCAAGCATGAGAAATTGATTGGTCCTCGAACAAGCTTCGCTTACTTCATCACCATTTCCAACTCCACCGAGTAGATCTGTTGTTCCAAGCGAGATACACGATACCAGTCTGAACAGATCCTACCGTCCACTGCAGATGGCAAAAGCTCTGAGCAAGTCGGTGTCAAGCCAAATGCCTTCTCTGACTCTTGGCTAAGATCTGTCACATACCACTCACAGGAACTCGCTTCTTTTCAGCTCCTAGTCAGCAGTTCCCCATTGCGAGGATCCTCAGACGGCGAGAACGTAGCGTTCAGTTTCGCATCTTTGGGCTCGCCAGCGCCACGGTCCGAACTTGGAGCACAGTGTTTTTATGATGTGCCGGAGATTGGATCGTGGTAAATAGGAAGACCGTTGATCCTTAGGAGTGAGTCTGATGTACACCCGCGTCCTCCCGTTAAGTCCTCACACTAATTTACATGAGCAGAGCGATTGTAGAATGCTACTTAGAGCTCATAGCCAATGAGGTTTCGAAATGACTTCGGCAGCCAATGGTCAGAAGCCTCTCTTGGTGCTCGATGAGAAAATCCATGCTAAATGCTATAGACCAAATTTTCGAAGAAGCACTCGACCACGTGATATTGGGCATGTTTACTTCTAAGCCCCCTTACAATACACTATTCTAACAGTACAGGCAGCGTCGGGGACCCAAACGAAGAAGAAGGATCCCGTATCGAAGACTCATCTCGAGGTGATAGAGTCTCATGCCCAACAACATGGCTTGACAACCGCAACCTTAGAGCGACTCCTCGAAGTGCTCACATCCGCCAATGCTCTTGACCAAACGACGCAAAAAGCATTAATCAAGATCTTGTACCCTGCTGGCCAAGTCCCTTCTCACTTTATTTGTATTATCGCAAACGGCTTGGGCCGTGGCAGTCGAAAAGCTCCGGTGTCCAACCAGCAACTGCTGCTCAAATGGACAATTTTGATTCACGATATCCTCGAAGATCCTTCCATACTGTCAAGCCTCTACAGCGTTTTCTTCAATCTACTGGACATGGCTAGTCTACGCGCGAATCTATGCCATCTCCTTGCTCGAATCACCAGGAGGAAGCATGTCAGACCATTCCGAGTCCAGATGCTGCAAGATCTCAGCAAGAAGGTTGGTCGGGAGCTGGCTCTTTCGAAGCTCATGCAGATCTATGACTCCTACGCTCCAGGCATCTTAGACACAAACAAAGCAGCCGGTCGAGTTGCACCGTTCTCACATGCCGACCCCGAATGGGCCAATCACCTCCAAAGGATCCTGGAGCAATCACAACAACCGTCAGTCGGAACCCTTGATCAACGGGAGGTGGAATCATCGTTCCACCGGGGAGCCCAGAGACTCCGATTATCAGCCTCGGTGGAAGGATCCTACAGTCTCGACCGGATCGACACCGCGGAAGATCTAGTCAACAACATCGAGAACATCAGGATCACAGGGCTCGCAGCTTCAGACCTGGACGACCCGGTGCTGCAAAGATACATCACGCTGGGCGCCGAGGATACCCACGCAGAGGACGTCAATGAGTGCCTCTCCAAAGCCTTCACGCAGCAGCTCGACAGCTTAGCGAGTGGTCGGGATGCGAAGAAGCCGCTGGCAGAGGTTCTGAACGAGGCGTTAAGATACACGAAATACACAAAGGTAGGTACATCAAGCTCCCTGGTGCTTCATTTAAGCAGGATCTAGGACCATATATACGGAGCGTATGCTGACGCCGAAATCCCAGACCTTACCCACGCCGGTAATGACCTTCCTCGAAGAATACCTCCCCAAATGGCCGACCCCGCAACACCAAGACGCAATCCTAAACCTCCTATCCCACCTCCCTCTCCACCCATTCTCCAGTAAGCCCCCCCACCCCCCCCCCCCCCCCCCACAAAAAATACTCACCACCCCCCAGCCCTCCACCCCACCCTCCTCCACCCCCTCGAAACCGCCCTCCTCACCCCCCCCACCACCTCCCCCCTCCCAACCCTCCTAACCTTCTACACCGCCCTCCTCGCAAACTGGACCGCCCGCCTCCTCGCCGCCCCCTCCACCCCCCACCCCGCCCAAACCGCCCCCCTCCACGCCCTCACCGCCCACACGACCCTCCTCACCCAAACCCTCCTCACCGCCTCCCCCACCGCATCCACCATCTCCCTCATCCTCACGCACCTCGCGGCCCTCCCCCCCCTCGTCGCGCCGCCCCTCTCGATCCCCCTCCCCCCGCCCCCGCCACTGACGACGTACCTCGCAATCTTCACCGCCCCCTCCCTCTCCACCCTGTCGCGCGTCTGCTCGCTCCTCGCCAGCTGGAAACTCGCCTTCGAAAACAACACCGGCGCGGCGCGGCACCAAGAGCAGATCGAAACGCTGAACGCGGCGCTACTGGATACGTGCAACCTGCTCTTCCGCGCACGGGCATTCAACGCAGCAGACGGGCACGCGATGGGTTGCCTCGTGCCACCGCCTGTGGTGACTAGGCTCTCGACCTATACCAGCGGGTTGGATCCGCCGCAGCCGTTCACGAGTCTCTTCTCACTGAGCCACAACCCGGACCTCTCGGCCTTGAGCATTGCCGCTTTCCGCGAGGTGGAAGATGCTGCCGAGGAAAAGCAGCCGGGGAGTGTAACTGTGAGACATGCGGGGCCAATCACAATGAAGAGTTTGGCGCAATTGAGGAGGGAAGGTGGTGTGAAAATGGGGTGGAAGGAGTACAGAGTACTTGCGCTGAGATGGTTGGAGGATGTAGGGGTCAATGGAATTGCAGACTTTGGGGCCGCGACCATGCCCAGCATGCGCACGCAGGATGCAGTAGCCAGAGCGAAGGCAGGAATTGCATGAATTGAACATATTTTTGTCTTCTCTTTTCGCCAAGCAATCTAAAGAAAACGTGCAAGCATCTTGGCCTAGTTGCTACAGCGTTCACCCTTGAAGTCTAAGAAAATCGCCACCACTTCCTCCATGCTCCTAATCCACGATCTGTTCATGGTGCATTTAACGCTCGTGGTAACATGATCCTGTCCCTGTCTTTCAGGGCAATAACGCACTCTCAATACATGCATTTCAATCTTGCAATTGCTAAGTATCGTAAGCACTGTAGTCATGTGCATGAAAAATCACAACCACCAGCGTACCTTAGAAGCACTTGCGGTGGACGATGGATGGACCACTCTCGTCATACTCTTGCTTGGAGATCCACATTTGCTGGAAGGTGGACAGAGAAGCCAAGATGGAACCACCGATCCAGACAGAGTATTTACGCTCGGGGGGTGCAATGATCTTGACCTTCATCGATGATGGAGCAAGCGCGGTAATTTCCTTCTGCATACGATCCGAGATACCAGGGTACATTGTAGTTCCACCAGACTGGGCTATATCAGCTAATGTTTCCAAATTGAGTGTCGCCGTAGGGAACATACCATAACGATGTTGCCATAAAGGTCCTTTCGGACATCGACGTCGCACTTCATAATGGAATTGAAGGTAGTGACGTGTATCCCTCCGCTCTCGAGACCCAAAACACTTGGCTGGAAGAGAGCCTCGGGAGCTCGGAAACGCTCGTTACCAATGGTGATGACCTGGCCATCGGGAAGCTCATATGACTTCTCCAAGGTGGAACTCTGGCTAGCGGTCTGAATTTCCTGCTCGAAGTCGAGGGCAACGTAACAAAGCTTCTCCTTCATGTCACGAACGATTTCGCGCTCGGCAGTGGTCGAGAATGGGTATCCACGCTCGGCGAGAATCTTCATTAGGTAGTCGGTAAGATCACGACCAGCCATATCAATACGCGAGATAGCATGGGGAAGAGCGAAACCCTCGTAGATGGGGACAACGTGAGTAACACCATCTCCGGAGTCGAGAACGATACCGGTGGTACGTCCCGAAGCGTACAATGAGAGCACAGCCTGGATGGAGACGTAAAAAGCAGGAGCATTGAAGGTTTCGAAGACAATCTGTGTCATCTTCTCACGGTTGGATTTGGGGTTGATTGGCGCTTCGGTGAGCAGCACCGGGTGCTCCTCCGGCGCAACGCGTAGCTCGTTGTAGAAGGTGTGATGCCAGATCTTCTCCATGTCGTCCCAGTTGGTGACAACACCATGCTCGATAGGGTACCTCAGGGTCAGGATACCACGCTTTGATTGCGCCTCGTCTCCGACGTAGGAGTCTTTCTGACCCATACCAATCATGATACTGAGAGCAGGTCAGCTTTGGCGTTCGGACGAGGCGCCAGATCCGGAGATCTAAGGCGGGAATTAAGGCCATACCCATGATGACGAGGTCTACCGACAATGGAGGCTACACAAAGCATCAGCAAGCTGTAGCCTCAAGAGTAGCAGCTTGACTGCAGCCAAAGTGCCTCGATGCGACTCACGAAATACAGCTCTAGGAGCATCGTCACCGGCAAACCCAGCCTTGCACATTCCTGAGCTACGAACGATTAGCCGTGAACGCCGGGATCCCTTCCCAAGGATGACAGCTGGACGACTGCTCCCTCAAGCGAGTTTGGCGACCAGAGTCATCGCGTTGGATATCTAGACGTCGAGGGGACACATACCCATTGTCAATGACGAGGGCTGCAACTTCTTCTATATTGATCGAAAAGAGCGCGTTAGCCATGGGTCTTGTTTCTCTCACGGTCGCCTCCGGTACTGGACACCCTTTATGCTTGGGGCCAATGGTGCAAGGACAAGATCAAAGGTCCGCTTACCTTCCATGACGGCGAACTGTGGTGAAGGATTGTAGCCTGAAGAGAGCGCAGTGCGATATTCCAGACACCTACAGTATGTGGTGTCAGGAGAGTAGGAAAGGTGGTTTGAGTGAAGGTCAACAAGGAAGCTCTGAGTGGTATTGAGTGTTGACGGCGGAGGCAGGTAGGAGCAGCCGTTGATGTTGGGCCTTCTGTGGGACGGAGTGCCAAGCGACGCTACTAAAAATTTTAGTCGTCTTGCCGCTCGTTGCCTCGATGCCTCTTGCCTCCAAATTTACTCATACGACTCCTTTATTACTCAAGGCACTACATATTTGTGGCTGGGATCCTGGGGATGACGTTGATTTGTCTGCGCACATATGCAACATTTCGAATGTATTTGCCAGGCAGCACAATTTCTACTGCTCTGACTGGGCGAGGGCATCGTTACGCGCGTACATAGTGAGAGAGACATGACTCCTAATCTTCTATTACGGATACTTTATGCTATTATGGCTGCCTCCAAACAACTCACGACTGGAGTGTAGAAGGCAGCGGCTTTCTGTCAAATCGAAAATAGATGGCGGGGTGGAATGTCGCTAATCTTCAGCCGCAGGGGCGGGGAAGCGACGGCAATGGATGTCCAGTGATGTGATTATCACTAGGCGACAATTATTCTGTCCATTATTCTGGATTGCTGGACAGTAATTCACAATAAGTTTGATGAGAGTTCATTGGAGGGATACGAGAGGTTGAACATGGGCTAAGTATTCCCGCAGAAGATGCTCGAACTTGAAAGAAGCTTCCCGTGAATGGGCGAAGCATCGTCAAAATTCCATCAGCGGAGCGTCAGTGCGCTAAAGTGAACATAAGAGGAACGACAACGACTGATTTTAATAGCAACAATGAAATCTCGAGACTGATAGTCTGATGCGCATCACCTTATCCCGTTGTGCGTCATACTAGTCTTGGCGTCTGTCCTACAACCACAACGAAAGCCTGTGTTACACAATTGCTCATTTCACGCATAATAATATAATAATACCCATCTTACATTCTTACTCCTGATACACTCCGCCATGGACCCAGGCATGAACCAGCTCCTAAAATGGAGCATCGAAAACTCCGAAACCCCCTCCGCCGACCCAACCTCCACCACCGACCCCAAAGCCGAGCGTCCCTCAGGCCGCCCCATCAACGCCGAAGCCCTCAATGCCCTCCTCGGAGGCCCATCCGACGCCGACCTGATGAAAGAATCCATGGCCACCATACTCTCCCCCCAGACCACGCTCGAAAACAAGCTCGTCGCCTTCGACAACTTCGAGCAACTGATCGAGAACCTCGACAACGCGAACAACATGGAAGTCCTGGGCCTGTGGGACCCGCTCGTGCGGCTGTTGAAGGACGACGAAGCAGAGCTGAGGCGATTCGCGGCGTGGTGCGTGGGCACCGCCGTGCAGAACAATGCCAAAGCTCAAGCGAGCCTCTTGGCCGGGGACGCGATACCAGTCTTGACGCAGCTCGCGATCGAAGATGCCAACGAGCCTGTAAGGAGGAAGGCTATCTATGCCTTATCCAGCGAGATCAGGAATTTCCAGCCGGGTCTCGATGCGGCGTTGAAGACGTTGCCGAAGGGGATCGCTCCGGAGGGTGCAATCGATGCTGGGGATATGGAGGCTGTGGATCGAGTCGTTGAGCAGCTGAGGGAGAATTCGGCACGGAAGGCTGCTTGAAGGAGGGATGGCGCTGATCGGGTCGGGATGCGGGAGACGATGTGATACCAACTATATTGATAGACCAATGACATTTTTCGGCTGAAAAGGCTGCTCTCAGTGTCCACATAGTGTTGTACCAAGATGCATTTCGATCGCTAATCACCCGTATCCGCATATGTACGTAGGTGCAAATCAGACGCCTATACATGATGCTGGCTAATGTATAATCCAGGTCCCCCGCCAAACGCCTTTAAATGCTCCACATCAATATGCGCAACCCACATCGTGACGAATACCTCTCCATGATTAGAGTCACCGTACTTCTGGCGCTGCCGCTGCTGCAATCTCATTGTTGATCGGTGCAGCTCCTGTGTCGGCCGGCGGTCTCTCGAACAAGTTCCTCCAGAATTGCGGCGGATCGAGCGGCCTTTGGCCGCCATGTAAGGATGGATAGACGTCGCTGAAGAAGTACCAAACTGTATGAGAACATCAGCAATTATGTTCTTTGTGCCCACTTCACGCGGCGGTACTCACTATGCCCGACGATAACCCCACAAATCTCATCCTTCGGCACCGTCCCGTGCAGCACCAAACTGAACGCCATCAAAACCCACGGCAGATACGGCGCCGTAAATACCAACAGCCCCAGAAAGCTCAGTCTCGTCTCCGGATTCCTCCTACTCCATATGTACACCAAGGAGCTCGATAAAGCGGATCCAAGGAAAGGCATGCTGAGCATGGGAGAGAGGGCTAGCAGGAGGGTGGTGGCGTAGATGAGCAGCCATGAGAATTGTGCGGGAGAGCGACCTGATGATTCTTCGAGGAGGCGGGAGTAGCGCTGGAGGAAGAAGACGTGGAAGAGGAGGTCGAGGGAGAGAGGGCCGAAGTAAAGAAAGGTCGTTATCAGTCGCCAATACTTGCAATTCGGTCAGCTTCCTGGGCCCAGCATGGCACACCAAGAGTCTCACCTGGTTCTTCACAAATACAGCCCTGAAGCTGTAGAAGAGTTGGAATGGCGTGATGACATGACATTGGACGAGTACCGATGTGATTATCGTCGCTGTAGTCCAGTACCGCGTGCAAGCGGGCATTTCATAGAACCACTGCTCCAGCGGGAATTGTCCTATCGCTCCTCCTCCTCCGGCTCCACCAAGCATGTTATCCATGTCCATGATTGCGGCGTTGTGAGTCGGGCGGAAGTGTGGCGATAAACAAAGAGGGATGTGAACGGAAAGTGATGAATCTACAAGTCACAGGTATCTCATTACGATTACTGCAGTATGTGAGGGAGATGGGTGTCGAGCCTTGACAAAGAGAAGTGTACAACAGCAAAGGTGGCATCAAGTGTATCAGCTTGCCGGTGTTGGCTTTGAGCCTCTGAGCACGAACCTGGGATCTCGCCGGGGTTTTGCCGGGGGACAAAGGCGCTAAGGTATTCAATAACCGCTAACGGGGTATGCAGACCACTTTTAGTGTCAACAAAGCCAACGCCAGGATTTCGCGATAAACATGAGGCTGGTAATCGAATTAGACAACCCCCATTCTACGGAGCATCCTCGCACCTCTTTCTCGAACTTCGCGCACTCACCTCACCATGAGCCTCTTCCATTGCTGACCGAATTCTTCTAAAGTGACACCGGCGCGCAAAGCGACGGTCCTTCGCGACCACCCGTACGAGCAACACCCACGCCATCGAGCGCGTGAGCTTCGCCGTCCTCGAGCACCGGCGCATTGGCCCTTCACCGGCTGCCTATCATCTGCTAGGGCCAGAAAAAAGCTGATCAGTCCTCATACCTCAAAAGGCGTCGGGCGCAATGGCAGGCCAGAAGCAGCAAACGGCCAAACGAACCACAGGCGCCATACCCCTCGGCATGAGGAAGAAAGGCGGCGGCCCCTCCGCAGGCCCAAAGACTTCCCGGAAAAGTATAGGGACTCCCAAAGCTGCGAGGCGAAAGGCCGGAGTGCCGCAGGGTTAGTGCTTCCCACCCAGTACGAAAGCGGGACCGACCATCCTTCCGCAGCAACCTGCATCCTCACACCGCACCCGCTGACACTGACCCACCCCCCCACAGACGAAGATGCCACCCGCAAGGTCCGCCGCTACAGGCCCGGCACCGTCGCCCTCCGCGAAATCCGCCGCTACCAGCGCTCGACCGACCTCCTGCTCCTGAAACTCCCATTCTCCCGCCTCGTAAGTCCCCACCCGTCACCGCTCCCCGCGACCCCCTGTCCGCCCTAACGCAGATCCAGGTGCGCGAAATCGGCCTCTCCCTGATCCCCATCGGCGGCGACTCCCTGCGCTGGCAAAGCCAAGCCATACAGGCGCTGCAGGAAGCCGCCGAAGCGTTCATGGTCCATCTGTTCGAGGACACCAACCTGTGCGCCATCCACGCCAAACGGGTCACCATAATGCAAAAGGACGTCCAACTGGCCAGACGGATCAGGGGCGCATGGGGGGGTCTGGGGTGACGGGGCGCGAAAGCAGTGATGGGGGACGAGGTCTGGAGGGAAGGGATCGCTGGAGGGGTTGAGTGGCATGTTTCCCCATTTTATATGTACGTGGCGAGGGTCGAGATGCAAAGGCGTTGACTGCTGTTCTCTTTCGGGCAAAAATGGCGACATTGGCTTGGGTCGCTGGAGCAAACGCAGCCGCTTTTTGCCGCCAAAGCAACCATGGGTTGTGCGCCGCCGAAGCAACTGCGGGACGCTTTTGCTTGAAGCCTTCCAGGGCCGTGTACATCATGCAATTGCCGGCGCCCGTCAGATTCAGGGAGGAATGTAATACAATAAGCTCGAGAGTGGACTCGCCCATGAGCCGTCGGGTCGGATTGCAAGTACATCTATGTAGCCCATAGAAACCGAAAAAGATAATCCCCATAGCCAGATATGTCGTTGAGCCACCCATGCAAATAGCTCCATGGTACCCTCGGGATGAGAACTGCAAGGTCCTAGCCAGCGAACGCCGTACGCCACCCATAGCCATCCGCATGCTCGCTGGTTACATCACACCGTCGTCCGTTTCAACCATTGCAAGCAAACGCCGACCCATTCAATCTCATAGCAACCTCATACACCTCTCACTCTTCCGCCATGGGTACATCGTGCCCGTCAGGATCCCCGTTCATCGCTTGCTGTAATCCCTGTGGTAGACTACTCGAAGTCTTTATCCCACTCAGCCTCGCCCTATCCGCCTCCTCGATTCGCCCCGCCACCTCAAGCGTATCAGCCAGTAAACCCGCGCTGACACTCATCCAGAGCCCATTCATACACTGCTGAGCCAAGCTCTGACCGGCTCGGGCACAACTCTCAGCCTGGTCACCCACAACGCCACGAAAGAATTTCCATGACATGATATTAAGAACCACGCACATGAGATGTTTGTTGTCAGTTTGTTTAGAGGTTTGAAGTGCGGATTGGAGATATTGCTTCGTGAGGAGAATGGTGTCTGATGGGGTGGTAGCGGCGACGAGATGGTAGGCGGAACAAATCTGGTGGTTTTGGTTCTGAAGGCAGAGGGGCCCGAGCTTTGACACGAGCGAAGGGACGAGATGATTTTGGGGATGAGAAGGCGAGCGGATGAATAATACCGTGTTGAGAATGGAGAGGATGGAGATGTCGAGGGAAATTTGGGAACGTGACCGTTGCTCAGGAGGTGTTGGAAGCGATAGAATGGAGCCTTGGTACAACGAGAGGGCTTCCGTAAGGTTGCCAGTTCCTTGGTAGATTACCGCCTCGAGATATATTGTAAGGAGGAGCAGGGGCCCTGGGGTGTTAACCATCGATCCAACGCAGGCCACGGTCTTAGCTTGCTGTTCTCTGGCGGCCGACCACGACGTCCGAGCACAGAGCGTGAATGCAAGGTAGAGTCGCATGTAGCAAGTCATTTGTTCCCGCCAAGTTTGTTGGGCGGACGCGAGCGGAATGGACGTGGGTACTTTGCTGTTTTCTCGCTGCGCCCCTTCACAGATGTCAGGAGGATTATGAGATCCAACCATCATCATGGACTCACATTGTAATCCCTTGATGCCTTCCTCGAACATGTGCTCCGACTTCTGACCATCTATGGTATTCCGATTGGCCATGGAGACGCCGCCAAGTAGATACCCAACGTTGTAGATATCTTCTTTTGGCAGCCAATTGAACATCAAGACGATCGACTCGTTATTTGTTTTCCGAATAATACCATTCTGACTCTTACAATTTGGCATTCTTGCGTTTGGCATGGGAATAGCAAAAGATCCGTCCTCAGTCCACGATTGACTTGACTTCACGGTCTTCAGTGCGTTCTGCAAGATCTGCATTTTTAATAATGCTTGATGAGGTTCGAATTGTTGCAATTGGCAGCAGAGATCCACAAAAGATATCAGAATTGTCAATTGATGTAGCTCGCCTATTGCAGGATCGAGCTGTAAACTCCTAACGCCAGCTAATGCCCGCTGCGCTTCCTCGATATACTCACCATTGCTAGATATCCTCAGACAGGTCAAGGCCTCGAGAGTCATACCGATAGCGAGAATGGCCTTGTCACCATGCTCACTGGACATGGATATGATGCTTTTGAACGAGTTGAGGGCTGCGGTCAGATCCTGATGAGACGAAAGCTCAAGATGCATCGAAACCTTGAGAAATCGGAAAGCGTAGACCCATGCTATATGTTGATAGGCCTCGGCGTCTTTCAAAATTCCCTCGATGAATTTGAAAGCAGCTCGAGGAGTCTTCGAGAACAGCGTCCGAGCAAGCAGATGCTGCATATTGTACTTTAGATCAAAGAAACGATGACGGTCGCAAAGTATGATTCCTTTGCCTAAAGCTTCCTCTGCTTCCATGGTGTTCTCCGTCTCCCCGAAAAGAATAGTAGCGTACCGCAATCTCACTATGGCTTCTCTTTCGGGTTGCATTTTGAAATGCGTTAAGGCAGCCTCGAGGCATCCTAACCCGGTTGCCATCATTTTGTAGTAGGACTGCATTTCGCTTTCTCGAAGAACTATGTCTGCCATCGATCCATAGCCATGCGCTGCGGCGAAGTATTCCTCAGCTAAAGAAAGCAAGAGGAGCTCGTAATCGAGTGGAGGAGTCTGA
Organism: Platismatia glauca; assembly: GCA_963556305.1. NCBI lineage: Eukaryota > Fungi > Ascomycota > Lecanoromycetes > Lecanorales > Parmeliaceae > Platismatia > Platismatia glauca. The sequence goes on from OY745767.1 coordinate 556,557, forward strand.
TGTCGAGGCGTCGACGTATTTTGACTGCTGGCATACCCATTGCTAGCGTGGCCCGCAAGTGGAGAAGCCGAGGTCGAAGGTGCCGGGATCACTACGGAATAAGCTCGCTGCTGTGTCTGCGATTGAGGGAGCGGTTGCCGGTGTTGAAGTGCGCCGCCTATGGGCGCGATGTTGCTGTTGACTTGATACACATCCGCGTTATAAGGGCCGTACCCATTTGCTACAGGTCGGGGAGACTGCTGAGGAGGGTACTGAGCTCCATATTGTGCGTTCGAGGACGATTGCTGCAAAGCTGCTTGTCTGTTGTATGGATCTTGGGGCTGATATGCCATGATTTCTGCTAAATTTTCCTGTTTGGGTGACGGCGTTTCCCTACACGCTTCCACCGCATCCTAGACATCGCAACGCGCTTCCGTGCACATTCAAACGGTACGATTATAGTGAATCAAAGTGCTCGGAGGTCGAGTGCTTTTCGTGCGGCAGCCCGCGCTAAACGCGTCTGATCTGCCGAGGCGTTGATCGATGATCGATCTAAGTAAAGTGACTTCGATACATCTTTTTCCAGATTAGGTATCCCGAGCAATAATGGACTTCTGGCGCCTTTTTGGCTATGCCAAAACCTCCTTCTACCACCACGAACACCCGCTTTCCCTCCCTGCTAAGACTACAAATACAGTAGAGAAGCCTACGAGCCTCCTCGATCTCTGCAAACAAGTAACCCCAATCTGTCGCCTGAACCCTCTGCTCTTCAACGGCCACCTTCAGACTTTCTGGACAGCTGTGAAAAGCCAGGATATTTCCATATACTACAAACGGCGCATATTCTCTGCCAAAGAGCCCTCATTTGCGGGCACGTTCGCTGTCGATTTCACTGTAGATCCATATGAGGGCACTGATGAAAGCCTGCCACCTCGGACCACTTACTACAAGGATGTGGAGTTTGACGAGATCGGATCGATGGATACGAAGCCAATGCTTGTTACTTTACATGGCCTGAGCGGAGGTTCTCACGAAATATACTTGAGGCAGGTGTTGAGACCTATCGTTGACGCGGGGTGGGAAGCTTGCGTGGTAAACTCAAGAGGCTGTGCGAAGAGCAAGATTACTACTGGAGTGCTCTATAATGCTAGGGCGACGTGGGACGTGCGGCAAGTTGTCAATTGGTTGAGGGAGACCTTTCCCAACAGGCCATTATTCGGGATTGGGTACTCTTTGGGTGCAAATATCTTGGTCAATGTACGTATGCTAGATAGCATCCAATTCACGACGTTCGTTCTGATGGACATTGTAATGCGTAGTACTTGGGTGAGGAAGGCGAGAAATGTATCCTCGACGCCGCTGTAGTATGCTCAAATCCATGGAATCTAGAGGCTGGGAATCTCGCGCTCCAACGGACGTGGCTTGGTTCTGAAGTCTATTCGAAGACGATGGGGACCAGCATGAGAAAGCTTTTTGAAGAGTCGGGCTTGTCCGGACTGTTGTTTTATACCGCGTCGGCTAACGAATGGTACAGTCACGTCGATGCGATATCAAAGAATCCACGTGTTGACATCGAGAAAGTCCGGAAGGTAAAGTATTTGTATGAGTTTGACAGGTAGAAGTTCTCTCTGAATGACATATTCCAGGGCTAAGCATATCACAGAGACCTTCAAGGCCCGACTTGGGGCTATCCTACCGAAGGGGCATATTATCGAGATGCATCCTCCTGTGACTCCTTGATGGCCGTCAAAATACCTCTTTTCGCAATACACGCAGAAGATGACCCAGTATGCTTTGCAGAAACGCTCGCATAGCTGTACGCTGATAGGCCACAGATAGCTGTGAAAGAAGCAATTCCGTTCCGAGAATTCCAGCAGAACCCATTCGGAGTGCTGTGTACCACCTCGCTTGGTGGGCACCTCAGCTGGTTTGAAAGCGGTGGTGGAAGATGGTTCGCCAAGCCTGTGAGCTGACTCTTTTGACGCGAGGAGAGACGTCGCTGAATTTCGTGCCAGGCGAGCCAATTTCTTATACGATTCTTCGAAAAGATCGATCTCGACAAGCTTGAGAAGAGACCTGAAGAGAATGTCGGGAACAGTATTGGTGTAGGTGGTAAAGCACCTGCTTCGTTTGACCCAATGCGTCGGAAGCTCGAGATAGATATAGAGCCATGAGGTAACGTGGAAATTCATGCGATCTCAATCAAGCGAATGAAACCTTCTTTCGACTGGCTGTGGGGCTCTTCGAGGATTTCGAGCTGCTCTCTAAAGGGTCCGTATCGACGCCAACACTTGACTTCTTTTTCTTTTTCTTGCGCATAGAGTCCTTAGTCTCCTCCTACAATATGGTCAATCTCTGGATCCATGTTTGTGACTTCAATTGCAATCATACCAGCTTCATTTTTCTCTGCTCCTGTCTGGCCTCCGCCTCCTTGCGTCTTGCTTCACGAATATCCTCCATTTGGCGGGACTTCATCATCTTGCTCTCGATCTGGCCCTCCTTGTCCGCGGATACAATGGCGAGTATCGTCATCATGCTCTCCTGGGGAGCGAAATGGGTCAGCGATCTAAACCTCAAGACAGCGCAAAAACTTTGTAGCCCTACCTGGTCATCAACGAATACCTTGCCCTTCTTTTTCCCTTTCGGCGACTCCACACCAATCGGGGTGATCATATTCAACTTTGGAATTCCCAGCTCCTTCTCCGTATACACGCGTTTCTTCTTCTTGGCTGGTGTAGCTGACTTGGTCTTTTGCTGCTTGGGTGGTGGGGCCTTGGATTTCTTCGAGACTTTGCTCTTCGTATTTGCACCAAGGGCACCAGACCTTTCTGGCCGCTTGGAGCTTTTGTTATCCTTGGAAGAATGCTTGGACTTGACCGTCCTGGTAGGCGCCATGACTGATCGTTCAATGTACACTTCGGAACATTTGTCTCACACAGTTCGGAAATCGGAATTTCTATGAAGTTGAGCTAAGATAAGATACAGGAACACGCTAAATGCGGCGAGCTAGCATTTGTGTGATTTCACTTGAGAACCGAGGTACTCTACGTACTCTACGCACTCCATTGTAAAAGTAAGCATCTTCACACAGCAGTCATCATTTCCCTAGGTAAGCACCCTATTTTCCGCATGTTCTGAATAGTCTTGACTTATAATATACAGATACTCCTAAGGATACCCCTTCTTATATTGCAAACAAGCGCTTCACTCGTTCTAAGAGCAAGCGTCAGACTTTTGAATTGTGATCATTGGTGCTTTGGGCAGTCATGAGATCGTGAAGGTCCAAGAGCTGGTTCCGGAACAAGCATCAATGTCTCCGGAACACTCAATGTGATAAAAGATAGTTGTGACTTGGCCTAAGCTTTGTCACAGATCAAAAGGCATTTGGATCCATGGCGGTTTAAGGTCTATACAGCTACCGGATTATAGGGATGTCTGATCCTTGTGCTCGCAGATAACGTCGAATATTTGCTGGAGTCGAGACCGCTTTCATGCGTATCCCCTCGCCGCGTTCCTTCCCTTTGCACTCCTCTTTTTGACCGGATCATCATTGAATGCAGACCCAGGACCAAAATCCGGTACGCCTCCCAGACTGCCGAATATATCTCCAATGTAATTTGTAGCAGGGATGCCCTTCGCAAAAGTACTGTTCCACTCTTTCAAGATCCCTTCCACCACTTTGATGCCTGCCAAATAGATATTGTTTATCGCCGGCTCAAATCCACCCTGATTAGCGTAAAAGAGATTAAAGGTATCGGCCTAGGGAAAATCAGAGTCAGCATCAAGTCTTCGAGACAACGACCAGAGCAATAAGAAAATTCGGGGCGAGGGGGTGGCCAAGAGCCATGTGCTCCTCGAACAGGGCTTATAGGTCGAATAGTCATCTAGAATAGGGGAAATAGCTCCGAAATGTACATACCTCTCCAGCATACGGACGGTCGAAGTCTGAAGCCGTGCGCATGACGATAATACGGCTGAAGTCCGTGAGATTGGCAATCGCTCCACGCAGGAGAGCTTCGAGTGTAGCAGTATCTTCTTGTGCCGTTGAACAATACACGCCACTACCATTAGTGAAGAGCTTTGTAGTGTTCTCGAAGGCTTCGCCCAATAACGCACCGCTGAAGTAGACGTCTGAGGTTGCAGTATCGCAGCCCACGACGCTAGGCCCTTGACTACCAGCTTCGTACGCACTTGTCGATGCATAGTGGGCTCGATACGCCATTGCATCGGTAGAGTCGTTCAGAACTGCAGTTTTGGCAAAGCCGATGGCTGTTTGGCGTAGATTGTCATTGACTTCGAAAACCTCGGTGCCATAGATACTTTGGGGATACTCTGTTGGATCCGTACTGCCTTGCGGGACGTATCTGCGGTACTTAGTCCTCCGACCCAAGATAAACGACAACCTGCACTTACCCTGTCGTAAAATTGGCGGGGATTTCTCTAGCATCGAATTCGTATTGCATTTCCACAGAAACGGCATATTTGGCAAAGGTGACTGATCCCAAAGTGCCTACTTTGGGGTTGATACCAGCAATGCCTGCTATCATGAAATATGTCTTGGTAAAGTCGAACAGACCGGAGAAAGTCAGCGCATTCATGCTATTGGCGGCATTGATCTCTGCAAACCCGTAAGCCGTGGTCCACGTCTGGAGAACGGGAACGCCTAATCACAAACCAGCTTCCCCTGTAACAATCTGGCAGACGTCCCCTTTTTCCGTGCAGTGTACATCAGGATAGAGAGGTGAGAGGCCTGGCACAGAGATGTTTCTCGCAAGGAGATTGAACTCGGGGATACCATACCAAGCAGCGCCTTCGGGAGGAAACATGTCAATCAAGAAGACTTTGGGCTTGATCTGCTTGTGCGACCGAGCTTCCAGGATAGACAATGGCTTCGTATTTGCCAGGGCTATGCTTGTGAATGCAGCCAGAAGCTGGCTGGCGCAGAAAATGGAACGCATTTTGACCGATGGCTTTGAACGGAGCCTACGAATGTAGATTGAACAAGAGCAGCTTCACCCAGGAGTGGGAGAGCTCTGAATTTTATGCATGTCGGCGAAACTTGACCCGGCAAACACCGCCGATAGGCTCGCTCTCAAGCTTTTGCAGACCTCCTGTACCTGTATCTGTACCTTACAGCATTGCTCGTGGGCATGCATGAAGAGAAGCGGGCCAAATTAGCTCGCGGGTGAACAGAAATCCCTGCACGCCTGGGAACAGGAACTTGGAATATTTGATGACCATTTCTCGGTGCTCACCGATGATCTTGGCAGAAGTCTTCTGGGTCGTACATAGATCAAAGATACCGTCCAAGTTGATTAGTAGATGACTCGGCAATATTAATTCGTAAAGAGGTGTGGGAGGGAGAGAGGGAGGGAGGATGACTGTTGAAGTCCCGCGAGAATGAGATTAGGAGATTAGCTAGCACCAGGATGGCAAGTGCCTACGAGCAGTCTTATATACCACCTTCCACATTCGTTTAGAGGGCAATCTACAACATGACAATCTCACCGAAAGAAAGACTTGAAAGGGTGCTTGCGATGCAGGCATTCGTTGCTTAAATTGAATTAGTACGGAGTACGGAGGTTGGCACCAAAAGTCCTGCACCCACCACTGGGTGTCTTGGTATGCTTGGCGGGTGCAGAACTTCTGGTGCCAACCTCCGTAATGATAACGCGAATGTCTCCGCCTACAAGAATTGGCGAGCACCCACTCGCCCAGCCACCTCGATACGAGTCTTTCAGAGCACGATAAAAAGCAGCCTTTTCTCACGTCGAATATCCATCGACTTTCGAAATGTGCAGCAATCCTTCCGAGGCTGCTTCGTTTGAGTCAGGCTCGTCAGGGTCGAAGATCCGCAACTCCCCCTCCCCCGGATGGATTCCTCCATGCGAGAGTTACTTTCTTGCTTCACGAGGACATCTCCACAGTCACTTATTTTAGACTTCCAGAACGTTTGCTAAAATTCGAGCAAAAAAGAGTCTTTTAGCGATTCAATCGAAATTCACACTCACACAGCATTGTAAATCTGTTTGCGCAAATTTGCGTACAGCAAGTCGAATACTCACATTGACTGTGAAAAGGCCATTGGTCCATGGGAACTTTGGGACATCAATCTCGATCAATTATGCGCTCAGGATCAGCATCAGAAGCATTACCAAGGGACAGGTCCCTGGAATTTGCGACTCTCAACACTACCTACCACAAGCAGTGAGAATGTTGTCAGAAATCTCAGATTAGACTAGGGGCGCACAGTGAATGAACACCCCACCTACTATATAACTCAGACTTGTGTGCAACCATAGCAACTTCCGTTCTTCACTTCCATTGTCATAACATCATTGCCAAGCCCTTGCTGCTCCCGCACCCGCACGTCCTTGACTCTTTCTAGTAGTGATCTTGTTGTGACGGATGCATGGCTCCGACAGCATCCATGCCACGCTGAAGGCCATTTGGGCCAAGGTCACCAGGCACAGAAATATTCGGTCCAATACAAAGACAATACTGGACATGATATTTCGTCCTCGAAAGGCCAAGGCAAAGGTACACTTACCAGGTCATTCCAATACCTTCAAACCAAAGCTGATAGAGATACAACGTCAAGGCTAGCGGCGATCCACCCCGCCAAGATGGCAGTGTGCCTCTCAACAGCAAACCCTTTGAGTACAAATACCAGAAGCGTCATAAAGAGTTGAAAAATGACAACCAAGACTCTGATGAAGAGATGGAAGACGATGAGGAGAACGAGGAAGACGAAGGATCACTGTTCGCACCTACCGAGAGTACTGAGCTCGATGGGGAGAAATCCGATGAAGATGAGGGTACGATAGACCCATCACCCATAGAGCTCTGCATGTTTCTGGTGCGACTGCCGAGGGAGCTGCGAGATAAGGTGTGTGCATACTCAGTGTAACTGTTCGTGCAAATGCCCATGCAAATCCCCATGCTCTCACGGTACACTTACGTATAAAGATTTACGGATATGTCCTGAAACTGGACACCTCCTTGTCGGACCACAAATTCAATTTCAAGTGCACGTCCTGTCCCAGCCTGGCGAATATGGTGGCTACACCCAGCTGGCAGTCGCAGGTTAACGAAGCTCGTAACCTTCTCAGGACATGCCACCAGATCCGTGACGAAGGGAACCAGGTTTTCTACGAGGTTAACTCTTGGAGCTTGCGCCGGGCAAGGTTGAGAGAGACTCCAACAGCGCACTCGTCTGCCACGGTCCGTGACACGCAGAACCTATTTGACCGAATACGTCAAACCAAGGCAATCAAGCACTTCAAGCACGTCGACATGCGAATAGCCCTGTCTCCCCTGGCATACTGCGATTTTCCTGTCCCCGACAGTGTCGCCTTAAACGACCCGTGAGTTATATTTCCTGAGCCCTTTCTCCCTGTTTCGTATTGCGTTTGGAGCTGCAGACATATCGCAGGAGAACATGTTTCACATCTCAGATTTGATCCCAGAAGAGACCTGCTGACCCCAAAATTCAAAAGTCTCGCAATCCATCTCTTCGAGCAGTCACAGGATCCTAGCGCCATTGCTCTTCATAAACTCAACGAGACAGCACAATGTGAGCTTTTCGGGGCAGCAATCCGCGGTTTTGTGGGAAACCAGCCGAATGTCTTCCCGAAATTGATATCAATAACATTGGAAGTGAGCTTGCATGCGAAGAACTCGATTCCAGAGATCCCAAACGACCCATTGGATCGCTGCGGCATCACTTTCTACGTCAGGATCAAGCTTGGGCGCAAGGACAATGCGGTACCTGCGTACCATGATAACACGTCATTGCCAATCCAGGCACCAAGCAGCTTGATAAGCGATCAGTCTCTCCTACAGCGTGCCAAGTACGAAGCTCACAATGAAAGTCTGCTTATCAGCTTCTCGGATGATACCTGGAGTGTGCCGCTCTTGGACCCTAGAAGACTCATGCTCAGTCCACTCAAACAGCTCCGTGATATTCAAAGCGTCGAAGTCAAGCGACGTTGGACCGTTCATTACCGCCAACAAGGTATGGAGGATGGAGATGCGGTCATACGTGTCCGGCCGTTGCGGCAATTGTGGCGGTTTTGCACTGTGGGCGAAATGCTGGAGAGAGCAGGCCCTGGGTTTGATGGCTTTTTGGACCCAGCTTTAGAATATCTAGAGACAGCCCCCGAAGACGTAGTTGATATCATCGAGAACACGACCGAAGACATCAAACACGAGCTCATCCCGTAGTCAGGTCACTTCTGTCGGACAAGCTATCGAATAATTTGGCTTGGGGAGGAGGCAGAGGATTGCTAGCGGTAGTGTACGACAATATCTTACGAATTGAAAGGGCAGACTATGAGGAGACTGGAAGCCTCGATTGCGGGCAATCACAATTCCGGGATATCGGACGATCACTGCTGGTTCTTTTGATCTTCAAGGAAACAGGTTACCCGCCAGGAAATGCTTTACTTCACCACTTCTTTGGCAGGATTGTTTGCTTTGAAAACCGGCACGGAGTTCGCGAAGATACCCACACTGGCTATTCATTTTTTATACCTGTTACCACTATTAGATATTCATGCGAAAAAGATCAATAATCGCTCGGATTTAAGAGATTCCTCCTATTATCTCCACTCTTCGGACATAACGTAGAGTACATATACGAATTCCCTCCTCGGTCTTGATCCCGTACATACACAGCCTCCCTCCTCGGTCTTGATCCCAGCCCAAAGCCCCAATCTCCACGACCCCAAGCACGAAATCACCTCCCCCCTCCAAACCTCCAAACACCAATCCAAGCAGTCATGGCCACCCAAAGCATCCCCCAAACCCATCGCGCCCTCATCGTGACCTCCACCTCCTCCCCTCCCACCGTCCAATCACTCCCGACGCCGAAACCCGGCCCCGGAAGCGCCCTCATCCGCATCCTCGCCGCAAACGTCATCTCCTACTCGCGGCAGATCTACAACGGCGAGCGCAAGTACCCGTTCCCCACGCCTCTAGTGCCCGGCGCCAGCGCCATCGGGCGCGTCGCGGCTGTGGGGCCCGACGCCACGTTGCTGAAGCCCGGAATGTTGGTCTTTGTGGACTGCACCGTTCGCGGGCGGGACGACGCGACTGCCGTGTTCCTGAGCGGGATCCACGAGGGGTACTCTGAGGGGAGTCGGGCGCTGATGAGGGGAGAGTGGAAGGATAGCACGTATGCGGAATACGCCAAGGTGCCGTTGGAGACATGTGAGGTCCTGGACGAGAGGAAGTTGTGCTGGAAGATGGGGTATGAGATTGGGGATCTGGCGTATATGGCTACGATGTTGGTGCCATATGGAGGATTGCGAGATATCGGGTTGAAAGCTGGAGAGACCGTCATCGTGAGCCCTGCGACTGGGGCGTTTGGGGGAGCGGCAGTGCTGGTGGCGCTGGCTATGGGGGCGAGGGTGATCGCAATGGGGAGGAATGTGGAGACGCTGGGTAAGATCAAGAAGAGGAGTGAGAGGATTGAGACCGTGGCGATTACGGGTGACGTACACAAGGATTCAGAGGCCTTGAGGAGCTTTGGGCCGGTGGATGCGTTTTTCGATATCAGTCCGCCTGAGGCTGGGAAGGCGCCGCATATTAAGAGCGGGATTCTGGCACTGAAACGTAAGTTGACTTCTCTTGTTAGCCACTTGCAACCTAGGACCAAACTCTTGGTGGAAGGACGCTTTTGGAAACACGCTTTTGTCTCATCTCCGGCTTTTAACATAGAACGAGAAACGCTGACCACTGGAGACGTGTAGATAGTGGCAGGGTCAGTTTGATGGGCGGCAGCAAGGAGGATGTACCGATTCCGCACTCGATAGTAATGCACGGCAATTTGACGTTGAAAGGCAAGTGGATGTTTGAGCGCGAAGACATCAAGAGTATGATCAAGATGATTGAGAATGGTTTGCTGAAGCTTGGTGAAAGCGCTGGACTGAGGACCGTTGGCAGGTTCAAATTGGAAGACTGGGATAAAGCATTCACAGCTGCAGAGAAGAATGCTGGCATGGGAGAGTCGACTCTGATTACGCCTTGATGGGCTTTGGGTCATAGTCAATCTCTCTCGCAGAGTGATCGCCTTTTAGGCTAATCTAGAAGCATAACGCAGTGGCGCGTGAGAAATCTTGCTCTGTAGCTCACATGGTTAGCAACCAGGCAGGGATTGGGCTCCAGGCTCCGAAAGCACTCTTGTGCCTTAGACAATCCAAAATCAGATCTAAACCGCAATGGGGTCTCGGTAGAGGCAGGATGCGCAATGAGCACATGTTCCAATCGCTATCATACAGAGATTCAAGCCTAAAATTCTCCATCAGAGCGCCAAATTGTATGTATAGTCGTCCTCCATGTTTTGCGAAACCCAAAGCACTACGGAGCTAAGGAGCTGTCAGCAATGCCACCAGACTCGAACTCATGGTATGATTACCTCAACATGATCAACCCGTTGGCAACGACATTGGCAACACCGAAGTATAATGTTGGGAACGGATAATCCGGGACGATATATTTCAGGACCAATACAGCCTAGGCACAACCTTATCAGCATCTTAACTGCATACACCGCTTTCGTATAGGGCAAGTATTCACCACAGAGCCAGCCAACCCACCAGCCATCAAGGCAAAGCCCAGGAATAGCACCAATCTTGCCTTCCACGCCACCCCTGTTCCAGAGTAGCTGTAGCTATCTGCACTCAAGCGCGTCTTTTCTATGGAATTGATGACGAGCATCCCGAGCGCTGAGCAGATGCCCGGTATCCAATCGACGAATTTAATGTGGACATTCGAACCATTTTTGGAGGAGTGGGAGAAGGTGGAAGCATCAATGAAGAAGAAAAATCCGAGGGAAAACTAGAAGAGTAAAGTCAGTATGATACCTACAGAAGAGTTGATGTATAAGAGGAAGACTGACCAGAGCGCCAGCCAGGTAGACACCTGCCGTCCTCGTATTGGGGCTGTTGATCCACTCGGGTTTTGGAAAGCGAAAAAGCCTGGCACCGGACATGGCGTGGTGCTTATAGAGCTTGCAGAGTAGTACACTTGGTTTTGTAATTTGTGCAATGTGTACTTTATATGTACGGTCGAGATGTGGTTGCCAACGATGAGAGGTTGGCGATATAGCGTAAGGCTAAGCCTCTTAGCCTGTCTATCTCGAGCTTAACTCTATTCGGACTGGTACTCTCGCTACCATAGAAAGATGGGCGCGCGGTACCGCGGCATTCAAGATCCCTGTCAAAATGTCAAAAATCGGCGCGCGGAGAAGAGTAATACTAGCTCACGCTCTCATCAACGCAACATTGCCCTTGCTCTCGACAACGAATCTTCTCCTTGAATGCCTACTAAGCTGGCTCGAGGTGTTATCGCGCCGAGTCATAGATATGTCTGCCTGTCTTGCCGCCTTCAGAACCCATCACTTGCTGGAGGACGAACAACAAGACATCAACACACAGCGCCTAAAAAGGACGACAGCGGCGATACAAATCAAGAATCTGCCCCAAAGAATGTCGGGAGCCTCAAGAATACCAAGTCACCATCGCGAATCGGAGACATCATACGGAGTTTTATGTTCAATTCAGATGCAAAAGACAAGGAAACCAATAGCGAGTCGAAAGTCGAGTCTCCAGGGAACAATGAGGTACGTCGTGCAGACTACTAATCCCGCAAGTAGTCGATTCGGCTTGCTGGAGGCGACTATGGCTGACTGATATCCAGCAATCGCCGCCCGTCCTTGGAAGTATACCTTCCAAAGCACTTCAGCCAAAAAACAGTGCAATTGTTCTGCAGCAGAAGCTTCAGCACAAATTTGCCGCGCAGCGGCGTCAACAAATGCTTGCAATGCAGGCCACCCAGATGCCAAAGGCAGTAGAAGTTAATGAGGAGGTACCCAAAGCACGTTCTGTATCCGAGTCAACCATGCAGGGCCCCGAGTTGCTCGACAATCGAACCAGGAGAATCGAGCAAAGGCGAAACTCAAGGATGGAGAAGCTTGGCAAAAAGGTCACAGGGGCTACGAAGGCTCCGAAGGCTCCGAAGGCTACAAAGGCTACGGAGGCTGAGAAGGCTTCGAGGCCTACGAAGCGATCGCAGCAATCGGAGCGAGAACAAGCCAAGTCAATAGGAGTACCGCTGGATGAAGTCGCGGAAATCACAACGTCAACGGAGTCACAAACAGCAGAGGAACCATTGACAAGTATTGAAGCATCTACGAAAAGAGGACAAGAAACAATAGAAGCGGAAAGCAAGGAAGCCGATGACAATGATAGCAATGGCAAGAGTCCAGGCGAGCAAACGCCAGCTGCGGAAAAAATAGACGACATAATAAAAATTTTAAACTCCTCCAAAAAGCCAAAAGGCACAGCGAAATCGGTGGCAAAGCGCCGTAAGGCAATACCCTCATCGACACTTTCGAAACGAAAAGCAGCTGAAGTATCGTCACTCAATGGACTTCCAAGCAGCGGAGAGAGACAGAATTCAGATCTTCTTTCGGCAGCAGCTACGATTGCACGCTTCAATGGCCAGCTTCTAGCACATCTCAAGGCAAATCCGGAAAAGAGTCCTAGGTCACTACGCGAATTGAAGGTAGTTCTACAACTGTCACCCAATGAAATTGAAGACTGACCGAGTTTCGCAATTGCAGATGTTGCACAAAAGGTTGTTAGGAAAAGATGTATGGAATCTCGCCCTGCTGGTCGAGTCAATCACTGACGAGTTCCCAGGACTCACTGGTAAGAAAAATAACGGATCGTCGCTCTAGAAAAATCGCTTCAACGCCACTCGTGAGAAAACACGTGAGCGAGGCTAAAGTAAGCAACCCATCCATTACCAAATACCCATCGGACTCTCCCCAAGAACCGGATGTTCCAAGCTTCGCTTCTCTACAATCCGCGTTAAGGCAAAGCTTTGAGAATGTCAAAGGCGTGAACCTTGAAAATATACAAATTCCACCAAGTGAAAAGGTTAAAAGAGCCAGAGCTCCTCCCAAATCCCCCTCTCAAAAAGCGCAAAATTCCAAGACATCGCTCAAATCTCTCATTGCAAAGGCCACTGCTTCAGATCTTGAGATCTTGCGTAAGTTCAAGCCCATCCTACAGTATCAATGCTAATACTGTTTAGCTGTCAAGGTGGATCAGCCCCCTGTCCCAAGCTTAGCTTATGGACTTGAGCGAGTACTTTTCAAGTAGGGTTGAGCTGCAGTCAATTCTCCGTTACTTTGCTAACATTTCTTCAGTCCGGGTGTATATCAACTCCAGGACCCAAGGTCTCGGGTATACAACTTTGATCCTTATCTTCAAAAGATTATGCCCGTAGCCGAATTCGATTTCAGTGCTTTAAAGGAGTATATCACCTCTTCCAGGGACGAGTCGCTCATTAAAATTGCAAAAGAACATGGAAAGCGCTATATGGGCTCCACGTCTAGCATGACCGAAGCTTTAGCACACTTCCACTTCCTGCTCTCTCAGTGGCGGCCTATCAATCCTTCCATGCTATCCAAATCTTTCCCAGCAAACTTGACGAGCTTCGCAGAATTTCAGCGCGTTCCTTCAGCCATCTTCCTAAGGTGGAAAGATGGCTCCTATGCCATTGATGCCGACAAAGAATTTGCAACTTCAACCGTACTGAGTATGCTAGGTAAAGCGATGGAAAAGCTGCTTACATTAAATACCAATGACTTCGAGCGCTATCGCAAGTCTAATCCGGGGCAAGTGACTGAAGATGAGCAATTCGCCCCAGAGTCTTACCATTATTCGACCTTGGGTGACTTTTTGATGCGTTCGCAGCTGGACGCCTATGATCCACGCCTGCCTGGAACAGGTATGTTTGATTTGAAGACAAGATCAGTGGCGTCCATCCGGATGGACGTTGCCCATTACGAGCAAGGAGTCGGTTACGAGATCAAGACTCGTCAAGGAGAGTGGGAGTCATATGAACGCGAATACTATGATATGATCCGCAATGCCTTCCTCAAGTACTCTTTGCAGGTTAGGATGGGTAGAATGGATGGCATCTTCGTTGCGTTCCATAACATCGAGAGGATCTTTGGCTTCCAGTATATTAGTCTACCGGAGATGGATTCTACATTACACGGGCAGTGGGATACATCGATTGGAGATCAAGAGTTCAGGTTGAGCTTGGACCTTCTGAACAAGGTCTTAGATCGGGCTACGAAGAAGTATCCTGAAACAGTGAGTGGATAATGGTCCGTTTCCACATATTTTACTCACTTTCCTCAGTCTCTCCGAATCCATATCGAAACCCGAGAGGTACAAACTCCCTTTATGTATATCTTTGCGGAACCAGTAACCGAGGAGCAAGTGGCGAAAATACAATCTCGGAACAGCGCGAAGATTGAAGAAATGGAGCGCAAAATTCTTGGCTTAACACGCGGAAATGGCTCCGAAACGGACGATACACAAGAACACGATTCGAAATGGGAAGATATACAGGCTGATGTGCAGCAAGCGATGGAAAAGGATGAGCTGTCTGTCGATGAACCCGGCCAAGATCAGGAAGCAATCGAGGCCAATGCAGACGGGACCGAATCTGCCCCTAATCGACCGGAGGTGTTTGAACAAGGTCCCTTGTATACCATCAAGAGTCCAGCCAGTGTGGATGATGATGCAACTGCAGTATCAGCTGCAAACCAAGAAGAGGACGGCGATAGTGAGAATGACGACGATGGTGACTCCGAAGAGGATTGCGAAGACACAGCGAAAGAAGTGGACGGGGACCGGGATGCCGATGAAGATGAGAGAATTGAGGAGATTCGCCAAGAGTTTGAAGAGCTTCTAGAAGACAAAGCCGATATCAAAGCCGACGATAGATTCGAAGCGGAGCGCAAGGTCGACGGAGATAGCATAGAAGAGAACGACGTTGCGCCAAGCGAGGGCCATCCAGTCGAGCTACAAAATGATGCTAGCTTGCTGACGAAGGCGCGCAACGAGGATGACGCGTCGAGCACTGCACTCGGGGAAGATGACGAAGCAACAGAGATAAGAAACGCGGAGGACGATGCTACTATTTGGCCCGACGCAGACCCCAGCCGCGCTCTGAAGGAAGAAGGCGACCCGAAACAACGAGCCAAGGCCGACCAATCCTTCCTGGACTCCCTCGAAGTCGCCCAAGCAGACGCGACCGCCCAAGCGTCTTCCTCCCCCGACATCCTCGCCATGACCCTCACCCTCCGCAACAAAGTGAACGGCGAATACGTCCTGCGCCCCTCGGAGACCACCGCGGCGGACGAGTGGTCCATCGAGTACTCCCTGGTCGAAGTCTCGGAGCAGCCCCGGGCGCAGGCGCTCTACGCGGCGTGCCGGAAGCGCCGGAGCAAGAAGTTCGACGCGCCGCTCAGTCCGGACACGGTCAGCGAGTATATTCGACGCTTGAGGCAGATGAGCGAGCGGGGGCGGGCGTGGAGGCGGGAGCAGGATAAGAGCGATCGGGAGCGGCCGGTGCAGGTGCTGTCGCGAGGGGTGGGCGGTGTAGATTAGTCCGGGGCCTGAAGGATGGCATTGTATAGAATATCTCCCGTTGTAATTTATTCATATATCCCCGCTCTCTGGTCAACCAGAAGACGTCCCACAGCCCCAATGGTCCTGGACCATCGATTGCACCATTGGCCAAGCCTCGTCGGCAAAAAGTGATTCACCGGGGATGGACTCCCCCTATCTGCACCCACAACAGCCGTCGCGCCCCGCCTCGACGCAATCCGACCTCCAAGCTCCACCGCCATGAAAGCGATCAACCAGCAACCAACCCACCACCGTCCTCAATCCCCCCCCGCACTTCCCAACCAGGTCCTCCCGCCCGCTCGCTCCCCCCTCCCAAGCCAGCATCTCCAGCGTCTCACGAAAGCAAGCGACCCAAAAAAACCGAAAAAGAATCGCCCGCGGAACCCCCGAGTCCGCGTCCTCCAGCGCCCAGCGGTCGCGATCGACCGCCTCAGAGCGCGTGTTCCGATATGCCGATCGTGCACAGGAACGCCACGACGTAGTTGCCCAGGGAGAAGCCGAACGAGGAGCCGATTGCGGAGGCGTAGATGCCCCGGACGACCGCTTGCGCCTCCGGCGCGAGGTGCGTGATGAAGTCGAGGCTGTCGCGGGCGTTGGACAGGCCCTCGGGGGCGCCGGGGACGTCGGTCAGGCGGGCGCGCAGCACGTTCTGGATGATGGCGCCCGCGACGGAGGTCCCGACGGCCGAGCCGAGCTGGGTGAAGACGTAGAAGCAGGCTGTGGCGATTGCCTGGTCGTGTTTTTCGACGTTGTTGACTAGAGGAACGCCGTCATTTCTTTTGTCAGAGAAGGAAAGGGGGGGGGGGGGGGAAGGATTCCTCTGGCGACGATTAAGGGGTGGGGAAACTCACTCAGAGCTATCATGCGAAGCGGGATGTTGACGCCCCGGAAGAAGCCCACAAGAACCAGTCCAGCGGAGATTCCGATGACAGGGCGAGCCTCCAGACTCGCCGATATTATGACCGGGACGAAGCCGGCTGCCGTCAACGCGCTCGAGGCAACCCCTGCCCAGTAGTATTTCCCCGTGCGCTTCACAAGGAAGCCTCCGACGAAATTCCCGACCGTGTTTGCAATCACGCCGGGCAAGAGCAGTAGGCCCGATTGCGCGGCGTTGAATTGCAGCACTGCTTGGTAGAAGAGCGGCAGGAAAAAATAGAAGCAGAACCAGCCGCTGGAGGAGAAGAAGTTCCAGCCGTAGACGGCGGAGAGGGACTTGTTGAAGATGATGTGGCCCGGGATGAATGGGTTAGTTGCTACTTTGTTCTCGACGAGGATGAAAAGGAGGAGGAGAATAGGGCTTATGGCGAGGGGGACGATGCAAAGCAAAGCACGCCAGCTGTTGTTGCTGCCGTAGTCGAGACCTAAGAGGAAGCTGGTTATCGTGCCGATGATGAGTATGCCGCCTAGGTAGTCAATTTCCCAGAGTTTGGAACGGCCATCAGAGGTCTTGGCGGCCTTGGTCGCGGGGAGTCGTAGCTTCAAGGTTATGGCCAGGATGGCGACCAGAGCGATGGGCGCTTGGCCGATGAAGATCCTACCGGGCTCATCAGCAAAAGCATGGCCAGAAGGGAGCTCGGAGCGTCACCATCGCCAGCCGACAGCTTCAGCGAGCGTGCCACCTTTGTGGAGATGAGGTCAGCGACTTGAGATTCTCCCGTTGTGGCTCGACTTCTTACCCAATGGTGCACCGACGCTCATTCCAATAGCGTAGAGGATGTTCAGATAACCTTGCCAAATCCCTCGTTCTTTGAGGGGGATCACGTCCGAGAAGATTATTGCTATGATAGTGATCATACCGCCACCACCAATGCCCTGAAGGACCTTTCCCGGTTTAGCTATGGAGTTTCTAGACGTTCGATCAACTCACCCTAGCAGCGATAATAACTTGCATGGAGTTCGCAAAGCCGCACATTAGTACCCCTAGCATAAAAACGGTATAGCTAAAGAGCAGACAAGGCTTGCGGCCAAAGGTGTCACTGAATTTGCCATATAAAGGCTGGCTCGATGCGGTCGCGAGGAAGTATCTGGTGTGCTCTCGTGAGACTTTGGACAGCTACATGGGATGCAATGATCGCGATGAGACTCACGCGGTGGCGATCCATGATACCAGATTCAACGCCCCTAGTTCGGTTCCGATGATGGCGTAATTGGCGGTTACGATCGAAGTATCAATTGCTGCTAGCAATACCTGAGATGGCAAAGAATTGGTGGGACGGCAGGACGGAGTGAAGGGATGTGGAACGTACGCCGATTGCGAGAATTGGCAAGGCTCTCTTCACGCTTCGCCGAGCCTCCTCGATCGCAGGGTCTTCGGATGCCTGCGAGTGTCCGGTATGGGATGGAGTTTTGACGGACGAGGAGCCGTTCTCATTCCGACTTGGAGCGTCCACGGTGCCGTAGCCGACGGGTTGTTGAGATTCTAGTTGGCCATCTGTAGGCTTGCCATCTGCAAGCAATCGCTGTCGCGGGTCATCCATCCTCGGAGCCCCTCTTGTCGATCTGACTGGCTCAACGTATGCGAGAATGTTGTGAAGAGAGAATCTGGTGAATGCTTCCTCAAGCTCGGGTATCGACATTTGATGCCAACGGGTGAGAGAAGAAGCGTGTCAAACGACACGTGAGATGTGATGTCTGGGAATAGCACTGGCGTTTCTAAAGCTGGTGGGATGAGATGACGAATATTCCTGCGCTTGACAACAATGGGAGGAGAAGAACATCGTCATCGAACGTTCGGTAGGGTGTGATGGGGCAGTCTTCCCAGTCGAACGGTGGGGCCAGACTATCCGCACAAGAGCCTCCAGCTCTGAAAGCATACATAGCATCTCGATCAAAGCTTGAAACCGCGCCATCGTCTATTAGTCGCTAGCGGCACACATGTATCTTTGCAGTGACATCGCGGTTGGTTAAGATGGTATATTCGACGGCGGTGGCGTGAAGAGTGGTCGGTGATTCCTCTCTTTTTGAGTCAAGGTCGTTTTTGAGGTGGCGATGCACACCGACCCCGCTTGGACGACGCCCAATGATAATCCCAGAGGCTCAAGCGGGAATGTCAAGTGAATCGATCTACGGAGAACAGTTCGGATGTCCTCGCTCTTTCTGTTGACACTAACACGAACCTAGCGAGCCTAAGGTAAGGTAGGTAGGTAAGTAGTGACCGGTTCTGCGGCGATGCCCGCTCAATATGGCCATCCTAAGTGAATTCAGCTACAGCCCGACAAGCCACGATCTAAGCACTTGATGGCTCAGGCCAATCTTGGCGGAATAATATGATAGGATTCAGTCAAGCAAAGATACATCCAGTATTGTCACCACTCGAAGCAGAGCGTAGAAAATTTGCGAATGGGTGACGAGCCTCAGCATTCGCCCGCCCTGGTTTCAACGTCTACCCATCAGAAGTTTCCATGCCCCTAAGCCTCGCTGTACTTGGCTGTCGGCTCAGCTTGACTGCTTTCTCCTGCGCTAGATAGGGATTCTGCTCCTTTCACCAGCACCCGAGCGGCGTCTGTCTCCCTCAATTCTGCTTTTACAAACACCAAGTCAATCTCTTCAAGGGATAGGCTTCGTGTTTCTGGGCAGTAGAAGTATGCTACAAACCTGAGTCAATGGCCGCCGCGTACGGATAACGTTCTTACGAAGAGATGACAGGGGACAGTTGAGCTGGTGACAGGGCTTACCATAGACAACAGAGATTACGCAGAATACTAAGAACCAGATCCACGTCGTCCAACCATGTTTGCCGCCATTGGCGTACGCAATTGGTCCCGCAAACACCGTGACGAACTGGCAAGCCCAATTTCCTGAGTTGGCGATGGCAAGCCCGAACTGACGATAACGTAGCGGCATGATCTCTGTAGAATAGAGCGTCTACCCAGAATTGTCAACAAAAAAAGTCCGTCACGAATCAGGGGCAAAAGTGAAAAGGTACAGATCGTACCGGAACTGGTCCCCAGGTTGCCCCAAGTGCGATACAGTAGCCAAATATCATTGCGGCGCCGGCAGCCCCCATCCGTGGATCATGAAACGGTGCAAGTCCCGTCACGACTGCAAGGAAAAGCGATTGAAGGATGGCGCCCGAAATAAAGCCATGTTCTCCTACCGAATCTCTCAATGAAGGGTAGAACGATCCAGGTAGCGAGGGCTTCCCCAGTGCTCGCCGCTCCAGATAGAGCAGATGCTGTCAGAGGAGCAAGTCCGAGAAATTTCTCGAAGACCGTGCCCATATAGTAGAAAAAGAAGCTGTGACTGTGTGCACATAATTAGAATCCTCCAAGACTGAACCTTTTCTCACGAATGATGCCAACCCTTGAAGGTATTGCAAACATTGCACGATGACTCCAATCCTCACTCTCCGGCCATTCTGTGTCGAAGAGGTATCCCACAAAACGTCCATTAGTTTCAGGCTTGCGTTGCTTCTCTCCAGCTCCAGGGATGCTAAGACTTCAGATTTCGTTTTATCGAACTATGTTCGAGCGATCAATGGATGCACCAAGTCAAGCAGACAGCATCTTCGTTCGCAAGGCACCTACCTCCTTTTCCGAAAGACCAACACAGAGACGCCCGAGGACTTTGTCAGCTTTGGCTTCTTGACTGGTGGCGTAGTAGTATCTGGGAGAATCTGGTAATGGATAGAGTAGGGCAATTGATGCCAGCGCGAAAGCAATCAAGAAAGCCACTGGAAATCTCCAGACGACTTGACCATGTGCAAACACCATCCCGAAATCACTAAACGCATCAGTGAAGCCGATTTTCCAATGATAAAATTGAATACTCACAGCCAATATGCAGTAGCAGACCCTAGGCTCGCTATACCAACGAGATACAGGACGGCAGTTGAACGCTTTTGGGCCTCTATGACCATCTCACTCACGTAAATAGAAGCGGTGGTCCTAATGACACCGGCCCCAATCCCCTACATGGTGTTACCCGCAGAACAACGCCACTTCGAGCGAGACTCACAAGCAAGACTCTACCAGCAATCATCTGGCCAGTGCTGAAACTGGTGACTGCGATGAGGGTGCCAGTAATTCCCACTACGTTGCCAATCAGGAGCCATGTACGTCTGCCCAAGGAAAAGCCGAAAACGAAAATGAGAAGGGAGCTCCCGAGCCAAGCCCCAAGTACGAAAGCTGAGCTGATCATGGAGACCGTGGTAACAGACGGCCGCTGGTGATATGTCAGTTGAGCAGGGCGTTCTACGGCATTTGGGCCGCCAGACGCACGTGCATAGCCTCTTGGAACGATGGAGTCAACAAGAGGCCACCAAGGACGGCTTCGTCCCATGCAAGTGTGATATCAGCGAGACCGGCGCCGATGGCTGCTTGCCACAAGAGCCGCCGGCCTTGAACAACCATGTTTGCAGAGATGTATTGAAGGGGCTGGGAACGTATCTCTTGGGAAAATTAAATGGAAGGAGGCGTATGGACGGGAGACTGGTCCTATGTTACGAGACTTGGGATCTATATGACGAAGAAGAGAGGACGAATCCACCGGAAGTACGGTGGAATCTTGCCTGCCAAGGCGTATGCAGGAGGGAAGAGATGAGAGGGGTGGCATTGTTAGTCTGAAGCCACTTGTGCTGTAGCTCATCATACTGCACAATGGCGAAATCAGAGAATTCGGTATTTTGGTTCTCAACTTCCATACCGTGTTAGGTAGAGTGAGGCAGGGTGCTGTAGGGGCAGTGGCAGGTGTTGGTAGTGGTGTTCATGTACAGATCCAAGCCTAGAAGAGTTATGCCGGCTGTATGCCCATGCCTCAGATCGAACCCTAGTGACCTCGATCACGCCATATAGAACAGTAGTCAGTCGGAGTAGCTAGGTACTCACATTGCTACGCGTATGCGCGCTTAGTAAGCTGTTCAAGTCAGTTCAAACCTTTAGAATCAATGTTATGAATACATACCTTAGTACAATGGCACGTGATTGACGTATAAGCGCACAAATCAGGATTGAAACGGGGCCATACGCTGGTCGAATCGTTTTATAGTACCTTCCATGTTTAGGCTATGATGTACCAAGGTAAGGATCTTCGGGGGGGGGCGGGAGGAGCGGGATGGGCCCCAAGCCCCATGCTCCAGTCCGACCGGGTTGCAAAGAGTCCCCGTAAGCTATGTTGTATTCACTTTACTACTTTACTTACTCTACAACAGAGTTTTCGGAAAATTAATCCCCACCCCTGCCCTACCCGAAAATCGCGAAAATACGCGTTTTCCCACCGAATTTGCCAAAACACCTACATTCTCATGGGACGTACCAAAGGCGCAACGGATCTCTCAGAGGCCAAACGAGGGGCCCTGATCGAGCTCAAGCAAAATAGTAATGTATCAAATCGTCAACTTGCTGAGACCTACCATTGCGATAAAAACACGGTTCGAAATGTACTCAAACGCGCTGGAGAAGCGGAGAAAGAAAACATCGACCCACTGTCTTCAAAGGCACATCAACGCCGCCCACAGTCTGGTAGACCTCTAGCAATCAATGATCGGCTTCTACGACAACTTATAAGACATGCTACCAAAAATTCATTTCAGCGGCGCAAGCCTTGGGTGCAAATTGCTCGAGAAATTGGGTGCATGGCCTCCGCATCGGCAATCAATGCAGCATTCACAAGAGCTGGATATGGGCGACATCCCCCAAGATATAAACCTCTCTTGTCGCCAGAACAGAAACTAGAGCGTCTACATTTTGCAATTGAGTGGCTGGAAAAGCTTCAGGGCAAAGAACACATGGTGGTGCATAGTGATGAGACATCGGTCCGGGTTGGAGAAAACCAAGGGCAAATCTGGGTAACAAGATTACCAAGCGAAGCATACCACAAGGATTGCATTGACGCGCGGTACCGTGGCTACACTGAAATGATGTTCTGGGGTTGTTATACATCGGAAATGCGTGGTCCCAGCTTCATGTTCACCAAAGAAAGCGCTCCAGAGCGGCATCAAGCCCAAGAGGATCTCAACAACCGGAATGCTGATTATCTGGCTCAACAACAGGTCATCAAGGAGCATTTCCTAGCGGAGCAAGCTAAGAAACCCAAAAGTCGGCGTCTCAAACGCATTCCAAAGCCTGAAGGTGTACTGCTTGAGAGGAACAAGAATACCAAAGGAGGGATTGATTGGTATCGGTATCAGACATACGTGCTTTTGCCCCGATTGATCCCATTCATTCATGAAGTGATAGCCAAGTATGGCGAGTGTTTTCTGATTCAAGATGGTGCACCAAGTCACAATGCGTGGCAACAGGAGGAACTTCTTAAAATCCCGCACTTGACGGTGCTTCCCTGGCCGGCAAATTCTCCTGATTTGAATCAGATCGAGCCATGCTGGTACTATCTAAAACGGAAGGTTTCAAAGCGACCATATAGCCCTACAACCAAGGAGGGTACTGTTGAGGCATGGGACGATGAGTGGGCAAATTTGGACATGGACAGAGTTGGGGCGTGGTGTGGGAAACTATGTGAAAGAATGGAGCGCGTGAAGGATCAACAAGGCGACAACAAATTTCATGGTTAGGAATCGTGCACTACTATCTAAATAGCTCTCAGATCAAATTTGAAGCCATTCTGACAAGTGGTTGTTGAATGGTAAGAAAAAGTAGTCTCCGGTCGTAGATTCTCGACGTGCGTGGGGATTAATTTTCCGAAAACTCTGTTGTACTTACTAGTAACATCCGGTCAGATCAATACGCAATGATCATTGGACATACCCAGAATCGGACCGAGACTGCAGAATAGCTCGCCTATGTCAAAGGTTAAAGCCAAGCTAACACTGACCATCATCTCACTACTAAATCCTCTGCACTCGGGCGTCTTCTGTCAGAGCCATCCAACTCACAGATCCCTTACATACACATATTTCAGCGTAGCCAACATGGGAAACTGGTCACAGGCTCTTCCATACTTGACTCCACTTTCACTCCACTCCACAGTACGCCTTGGACCACTATGGCGTGCATGCAGTAGCGATCTTCTGTAAGGCTCCACCGAGCTACTTTCATACTGCTGAATTAGGTGGACATCGTGGCCTCTTCTCTAACAGTCATCCAGACCCCCTGCCACGGCGCTCGATGTCAAGCAACACCGGATGTTCCAGACTGCTCGAGAGCGACGCCTGAGACGGGACGACCTGCATAGGCACCAAGTTCTGTGCCCATCATGATCAACAATAAGAGACCCAAAGTAGGTCAGCTGAACGACGCCAGCTTGCCATCGGCCGCCTGCCGAGACAACAGTTGCCGTTGCGTCTTTCCCGTGGCAGTCTTCCGAATTTCTTGCACCACAAATATCTTGGCGGGCACCTTGTGTGCGGACACCCTATCTCTCATCCATCTCTTGAACTTTGACCTCTCCAACCGATCACCTTCCTTTAACGTGACCGCCAGACCAATATCTTGCCCATATATGTCGTCGGGCACGGAGAAAGTTGCGGCCTCCGCCACCGCCGGATGCTGAGTAGCGATATTGTCAAGCTCCACCGGGCTGATCTTCTCGCCTCCTTTGTTAATAAACTCTCTTATACGACCGGTGATGAAGAGATTACCATTCGTATCTAAATAGCCAAGGTCACCAGTCCGGAAGAACCCGTCCGGCATGAACACACGAGCATTTTCATCAGGGTCGTTGAGATACCCTTTCGTGATGTTCTCACCCCGCATACAGATTTCTCCTTCGACTCCGGCATCAAGCGATGCACCAGCTCGATCGCAGATGGAAACTTCAGGACCCTGCGGAATCCCGACGCTACCAGGTAGTCGGGAACCTGGTGGCAAAGGGTTGGATGTGCAAAACGAGGAAGTCTCGGTGAGACCGTATGAGTCAACCACGGGAACCTGGAATCTTGATTCAAGCTCAAGGAATAGGGCAGGTGGTAGCGGTGAAGAGCTACATCTGATAAATCGAAGTTGAGGTGGCATGACTTTGGGGAGAGGAAGCTGCAGAATCAGTCTATACATTGCTGGCGTAGTCGTGAACCAAGAGACTTTTTGTTCAATTAGATCTTCCCAGAATGACTTGGGTGAGTATCTGGGAGGCAAGATGACGGCCCCTGAAGACCTCAAAGTTGCGAGTAAGGCAAGCAGGCCTGCAACATGAAATAAGGGTGTGAGGAGCATCGTACGGTCGTTGGCATCAAGCGCATATCCTTTGCAAACGTTTTCTATTGACCTGTTGGCGCCACAAAACGGTCTATCAGAAGGACTGTACTTACTTGCAGACACTTCAAGGTTCCTGTGGGTCAATGGAACCTGGAAGCCAAACCTCAACCCAGCATCTTAGGAGCAGGAACAAGAAACTCACAGCTCTTGGCCTTCCAGTAGTCCCACTTGTATGCAGCAACAAAGCAACATCATTGTCAAGAGGCTCGATGTCTACGGCTCCCGCATGTTCGCCATTCGTCCGTTCATTCTGGTCCCGGACAATCACATCCATAATTACATCTTGTCCGTCCCAATAGCACTCGGCGATTCCGCAGCCATGTTTCTTGGCCGCTTTGACTGAATCACTATTCGCGTCGTATGTTCCCTTGGGTACAATGATCATCGCTGGGTCAATGTCATCCATATAGAATTGGAACTCATTCTCCTTGTTATTGGGGTTCAGAAGAGCGGCAATGCCACGTTTCCGTGTTATTGCAAGGAAGATGCTGACAAGCTCAATAGAATTGGGTAAGACGACAGCTATTGTTCGCTGGGTGAAGTCACTCGTAGCTGCAAGTTTTTGTTGCAGGAGCTTGATCTGGTGCTCCAATTGAGACCAGGAAAGGTTGACAATCTTGTCTCCCGGTACGAGAATACTTGAGTCTGACTGCTCAGACAAACCCCCTGCACCGTTCTTATTCGTGTATTTCTCCATAGCAACGGTCGACTCGGTAGTGATGGAGCAGATTGTGACCAGACTAGCTTTAGAACAGAAGGATAGCAAAGACAAGAGATTCTGAAGACGTAGGATAGGAATGTTTGCCAATACACGATCTGCAATCGTAACACTCGAGAGTCGAGACGGCGGATGAGTAAAAGCGGAAAGCGGACTGACTCAAGACAATGCCCAGCCATCATTAGCTGCATGTGCTAGAAAAAGGTCCGTGCGGCGCCACTAGAAAGTAGAATGATGAGGGCGCAAGTCGCTCGAGCTCGGTGGCTACCTACATTCGCGTACTTTTGGAATATCGAATACAGGAGAGGAATGAGGCGAGTACTCGCCACCAGCCATCCATGGTACCCTAATTATTATTCAGGCCGGTTTTCCAGGAGCGCGCACTCTAGCTAAAATGGGTGTAGTGAATTTAGCTAAAGTGCGCGCTCTTTCAGGGATCGAACAGGATGCAATCGTACTCTCAGCAATCAGGCGTCTACTGGATCGAGGTATTGCAGATATCACTCCCTCGTACACAATATATTGAGCTTTAGACGGCATGGAAGCGCGTCTCCGATCTGCATGGTGCCAAGTCTTGGACTACGAGGAGGATGACGATGAACTCAACAGCGACAGCCACTTTTTTCAAGCAGGCGGCGACTCCGTAGCAGCTATGCGCCTCATCGGACTTGCGGAAGGCTTCCACATCCGACTCGACAATTCGACCATCTACGATTTTCCGATACTGAAGAACATGGCTTGCAACAGCGAAGACCTCGACACAACGCCCGATACCAGCATATCTGACGCTACAGCGCAAACTCTCGAAGAAGAACTTGTCCAAGCCTGTATGAAAACATGTAGGGTCGAACGGGGGGTGATTGAGGATATCTTCCCAGCCATTGAAGGTCAAGCGAGGCTTCTCGCATGGCATATGAAGGACGGAAGTGCCATGCTGCAGTATGTGTTCCAGATACACGGACCCGCCCAAAAGACCCTCATACGCGAGGTGGTAGATGTAATACAACAGAAAAACCAGATTCTTCGGACACGAATAGTGCGGCACAAGGACGCTTTACATCAAGTAGTCGTCAAGGATACTGCAGAATGGTACGAGGGCACAAATCTTTTAGAGTACCAGGATCTCGTCTTCTCCCGGGACGGATGGGTGGGATATGGCGATCCGTTGTTCCGATATGCTTTCATAGAAGAAGGTCGTAATTTGTACTTTGCGTACACCTCCCAGCATTGCGGATATGACGGATGGACAAACCATCTATTCTTCGACGCGTTGGAAGAAGGGCTGCGCGACCTCGAAGTCCTACAGCAGAAGCCGGTACAGACACAATTCAAGCAGTTCAGTAAATGGCTCGAACAGCGGTCCGCAGCGAAAGACGAGATTGCAAAGTCCATGACGTTCTGGGAATCATACCTCGCCGGGTTCCAAAGCTTCGCGACCGGGTTCGACGTCGCTCCCGATCACACGTCGTACGAAACGGCGCGTCTCACGAAGATCATGCCGTTGAGAAGACGAGCGTCGAAATTTGCACTATCGACCATGGCGCATGCGGCTTGGGCAATCTCCCTCGGGAACATTTATCAGCATGACGATATCCTCTTCTCGTCAGTAAGCTCAGGGCGTCGGTTTCCACGCGACCGCCCTTTACCTGGAGCCGAATCAGTAATGGGGCCGCTCAACATTGGGACAAATCTTCGTACAAAACTTCGTGCTGAACAGTCGATTGAGGAACTGCTGCAAGACACGCAAGACGACATCTTATCGATGATTCCCTACCAGCGCGAAAGTCCCAAAGCCAGGGCCGAGATACTGGGTCCGCATGTCAAGTATCTGTCAATTTTCAACTGGCACCCCATAGGTAACGACATCCCGGCCCGCATCATTGACTTTGAGAATCCCGATGGATCTATCACGCGGCTTGAAGGACGACGTGACTTATATAGGTACGTACGTTTCGGAGCTTATCCTTCCTATATAGGATTGAAATAGAGTCCGAAGACATATTCTGGGACCAAAGTGACCCTTCTACTCCCGAGACCTGTATTGCAACTCGATTTCTGCCTCGAACAAGCCACGCTGACTCCAAAGTTTGCGTAGACCCTTCACCGTTCCTATTCCAATTGTCATTGATGTCTGGGAGCATCATGACCATCTCAGGATTATTGCGAAATGGGACGAGAAGCTCTACGACGAGAGACGTGTGACATGCATGCTGGATCAGTTGACGGGAAATCTCAGTAAAGTTGCCGCGTCGAAAGCTGATCGTGTGGGAGATCTCTGGGCGATATCGGACTTGTCGAACCGTCGGCCTGCAGAGGGCCCTGTGGCCAATGACAGAGAGACTTCTCTTGCGGCGCAAGAAACCCTAGTAGACAGCTCTTTGCCCGGAACAGACGATGGAGATACGATGAGCACAGAAGTCCTAGAGGGGTCAACTTCTTTTACTCCTGCAACTACCGATCTGAGCACCCCCGTCGAACACCTTTCTAACGCCAGCGCAAGTCTCAAAGCCGCGACGCCAATCCTCGATATCCCGCACTCCAACTCCACCGTTCGAGTCTCTATAATTAATACAACTTCCTTCGTCAGAGATATACCCGTGCCGGTGTTTCTCCAACCTTCATACAAAGGCTTTGACAAGATCGATATACCCGTGTATTCGTTTCTTATCGAGCACCTCCAAAGTGGCCGAAAAGCACTATTCGACCTCGGCATACGTAAAGATTGGGAGAACCTTTCTCCCGCTGTAGTAGATCGGATCAAAGAGATCGGAATGACGATAGATGTAAAAGATAGCATCACGAATATCCTACAAGGGGGAGGAGTTGATCCCAATGACATCAGTAGCGTGATTTGGAGGTACGAACCACCAATACTAGGCAACAGCAAATGAAAATCAACATCCTCGGTCGTCACTAACGCTCTCACAGTCATTCGCACTGGGACCACATAGGCGACCCATCCCTATTCCCTAGCACAACCGACCTCATTGTGGGCCCTGGTTTCAAAGACTCCCTCTTACCTGGATATCCCGAGAACATCCAGTCACAAATACGCTCTAGCGACTACCATGGTCGGAAAGCGAAAGAAGTGTCATTCGACGCAGACACCACCACTATCGGGGGCTTCCGAGCCGTCGACTTCTTCGGCGATGGAAGCTTCTACCTGCTCGACAGTCCCGGTCACACGGTCGGGCACATATCTGCGCTCTGCCGCACCACCTCTTCAGCCGCTGAGTGCAAGAGGTCGACGTTTGTTCTCCTAGGCGGAGACAGTGCGCACCATGCCGGGATATTCCGGCCATCATCTCATCATCCCCTCCCTAGCTCAATAACGACACTAGCGGCCATATCCTCACCACAAGCCGCCGGTGATCTTGATCGTAGCATCGACATTTTCGCAAGCGCCCACCGGATGCATCCATCCGACTCCGCTTGGACGGAGCCGTTCCTGCTGCCGAGCAAAACTCATGATGCGGATGCTTTCAATAGGACTCTGTCGCAGCTGCAAGCCTTTGACGCGAGCGAGGATGTGCTAGTCCTTATTGCGCACGATAGCGCACTCGAGGGGGTTGTGGATGTGTTTCCTCACGGGACGGCGAACGAGTGGAAGGAGAAAGCATGGAAGGAGAGATTGCAATGGCGGTTCTTGAGAGACTTTGAGGGCGCTGTGAAGGCAACAGCAAGGAGCAGCCTCAGAATGCCAAAGTGACTAGGAATAGCATGGGAGAGTGAGATGTGAGTAGATGGGTGATGTTGAGTAGTTTGTCTCGCCTGAAAACTTCTTACCCCAGTTTTCAAAATTTGAAGTACTCGTATTGGTACGAGTGGTACGAGTACCCAGAAAAGGGAGCTGCCGAGGCGCTAGTCCTAATAAGGAAGCGCCAGCCCCACAGCCTCAGGCCAAGTCAGTCGCGCTTGTAACACGATGGTGCTGCGGTCGGTAGAAAAGGAGGTAACATGGGAGGTAGCAAGGGAGGTAGCAAGGGAGGCCGTAGGGCTCGAAGAAGTAGTGATACTCAGCAGCAAGCCAGCAATTGATTCTTCTCTCATGGCAGTGCGCATGGCAGAGATGGAAATTTGTCCACGAGGTGGGTACCATGGCACCATAAGTGCGTATTACGTATAGTACCCATGCGTTTCTATTATTTTTGGCTACGATCCACCGGTGCGATGCAGCACCTACTACTCGCTATCCCATATCCTGGTACGTGGGTCTTCGTTTTGCTTGATAAGGCTGAAACGAAGACCCTTACCAGGATATGGGATAGGTCAGGCAAGATGCTTATGTAATACACTGTTTGACCTAGAATTCCAATTGGAAGTTTGGTTGGGCCTGATGGCTTGGCATTTCGCTGTCCACAGCCGCTCATCATAAATTCATACTTAATCAAAGCTTCTGCACGTGCATCTTGTGACCTTGATCTTGAAACATTGTAGGGCAATGTCGAAGCCGAATCTGAGTTCGGGGGCCTGGCAAGAAGATTGCACATCAAAGAAGATTTGTACATCTACAGGACCTCAGCAGCGGAAGAGAAAGAGCTCTTGCCTCGACCAGGACTGTGGAGTCAAGCGAGCTCGTCATAGCAACGCACAACCAGTGCACTTGACGGCGTCAGCGCTCGAGAGTGTTCAAGGCGAACAGGATAAGCTTGACGATAGCAGAGGCTCTGAGGGAAGTGAGGGAAACCCCTCAAAGTGCAATGCTGACTGTGGCCAGTGGTCCTGTATCGTGAGCTATAAAAATGGAGCACGGTCAGTGTCGGACTATTCTGACAGCAGAAGAAAAGGAAGCTCTAGCCTCCTGTCTACGAAATCCAAGTTTATTACAGCCTACGATGCTGATTTCGACGACATGCTAGAAATGCATGGTATCATAGAGGCAGATGTTGAAGAGCCTGTCAATTGGAAAGAGCTTCAATCGCTGGTGGGGAGGGAACGCACATCGCCGCCGCCTGAGGAAAGCGAAATCAAGGGTATCCGGGTGGCTGTCGGACGCAGCTCTAATGAGGACAGCGTTTTAGCCAGTGTGTTCCCAAGAATTTTCCCCGTGGACAGAGTCAATACATGCCATACGCTGAAGGAACACTGGAATAGTCAATGGACACACTGGTCCCCTCCTTATCCGAATTCCGATCCTAGAGTTGCACCTCCACAACCAGGTTATGCAATTGGATATCACACAAGACTCTTTCCAGGCCAAGCCATTCGAAGACTGCAAGGACTCGCAAGCCCGAGCAAGAACAAGCTTTCGTTCCCAGTATTCTTTGCCGAGCTGAAAGGGGCGTCAGGGGCCATGAGTATTGCAAAATTACAAAATCGGAATAATGGAGCCAGTGCGGTGTACAACCTCCTCAGAGCACATCAGGCGGTGGGCCTAGAGAATGACTTTTATGACAAGGCCTGGGTACTGTCGCTTGATACTAATGGTGAAATGTGGAGACTTCGGTGCCATTGGGTTTCGACTGATGAACAGCAATGCCATACCTACTACTCAAAGGTTCTTAGATGTTGGGCGGTTGAAAATCCGAGAGACACTACTATCTTAGAAGCAAGGGCTTCAATGAGAAACATCATAGACTATATCCGCGAAGTGTCATTTAAAGGAGTGTCCGCTTTGATGGACAACTACGAAAAAACTCTTGTCCCTGAGCTCTCACAATCCAAGTTCCGCCAGACCACCAAGAACGTACGACCTGAACCAGACTCCGATGTACAAGCGGCGTCAAATCACTCATTTACCATCGAGACGCAGTCTCTTGGCTTTGCGTCACAGCCTAATGCTGCGTCCGACATTAGCGAGGTTCTACGCGAAACAGGTCAACGAAGTCGCCACCGCGGGCAAGGGAAACCGTGGTCGGAAGCGCAAGAGTCCGGAAAAAGCAGATGCGCCAGTGCCAAAGGCCAAAGTTGCGCGGATGAGCGAAGCGCAGGTTGAGTAGGATCGGCGAGTCGAGAGCCATTTCTGGCCATCAAAATGATGACTTTGTGCCTGCAGACGTATTCCTTGCCCGTTGAGGTCCTTGAATTTGTCTTCGCTTGAACTTGCCTTCATGGCAGTATGGAGTCCCTAAGTCAATGTCAAGGCCTGTCCTTCTAGAGCTGAAAGCTTTCGGAGGAGTCTACTTCGTCTTGAGAATCTGACCAGGGGCGATGAATTCATGGTGGAGTCTTGACTCCGCCTCAATGCGCGGTTGCCCAAAGAAAAGGATGTGAAGCATTGCTGACCCACCGGAAAAACGCCAGTGGGACTGTAGTACTGCGGTATATTCCCGCTCATTTACTACACCTACGTTCGTCGAACTATCTCTTTCTTCGTACACTCTCGCGATGACTAGACTTGACTATCCTTCACCGATCCCAAGTTGGACCGCGCCATGGTATCGCGCGAGGAAACCCTTGCGCGCCTCGAGGTATTGCAAGCTCGTAATCTTTCCTTCGACTACTAACGCAAGCAACAATCTACAGCTGGGACCATTTTTCCTGGAACTTCAGTTCCGCAAGGAACTCGTGGAAAGCTTGATGGCGACTAAAAGCACGCGGAGGTCCATCGCCTTCAATGCGTATTTTCATTGTCACTAATGCCCCTACCAGGGCCAGTGAGGGAAGGACCTAGTTGACTACCTGAGCATGCTGAGCTTCCCTATCATATAATCCTAAAGTGATCCTTTCTTATAGCAACAGTAAGTGAGTAATGTAAAAGCAAAGCCGAGCTATACAGGGAATCAACTGTTCAGATATTTGAATAGTCTCAATGTGTGCCGTCTTATCGCGGCTCTCTCCCAATCCACTATGCGCTGATCACTCGCAATCAAGGCAGCAATTCTCCGCCGTTGGAACAGAGGTGATTGACTCGCACGTCCCTCCGTTGTCACAGTACTGCAACCCGTCGCTACATTGACAAGGATACTGTGGATCTTCAGGATTACTATCACATGGTAAGCCGATGATCTCATGCAAATGAATCACAAACACTCACGACATCGTTGTACAGCTGAACGCAGCACTGGGAGCTGTGGGTGTAGCGCTGGACGACGTGGAAGTCGGAGTTGTTGAATTTGGTGGCAGCTTGCCTACCCAAGTAAAGACGTCGTCGTTGCCCCAGGAGATTGGGTAGTCGCCATTGCTGAAGTCGCAGGAGGGGATTGCGGAGGTTGCGGTCGTCAAGCTGGGTGACGGTGTGTCTCGAGGCTGGAGTTGTTGTATCTTGGTGCTGGCTGAGGCTGTCCAAGCGACGACTACTACCGTAAAGAAAAGGAAGGTAAGTCTTAACATGATGTACGCGAGGGAGATGAAGGAAGTGTGTGGAGTATGGGAAATCTCGTTCGGGGTGGAAATGAGGCTAGCGAGAATCGGAAGGTGATTTCAATGGCCTCTATCTATATGTCTTCCGTAGAAGAACCTGAGCCAAGGACAATCGAATATCAGACGTGAGCCATTTGATGGAAATATTTCCAGGGCACAGCCCGCTTAAGGATTTGACAACGAAACATGTGCGCCGTTCTCGTTTCATGTCAAGGCCGCTCCTGCGTGATGCCTGACTGGGTTCCCAGCTCCAGCGTTCGTCCGGTCGAACAGCAACCTCAGACTCGGCTTTTTCCGCAGTCGGATATCCTCCTTATGGCACTTGGAGTCTCTTAGACGGCTCTCATACTACAGCTGCAGCAGACGAGGCTGTCTTCCAAACGCTTCTGGATATTTTTCTGCGTCTTGGGGCGGACTATCAAGTGCTCGAAGGAGTCGCGAGCGCTTTCAAAGGGTGTCCAAAGCCGGGCCGGAAACGGAGTGTAGATTTTCCGAAACCCCCTGCCTTCATGCGACTGCATTTTATTAGAAGTCAGCCCCGTCAATCTTCGTATGCGCTATGCACACGCAGAAAAGAAGAAGCACCGCAACAACATTGTACCAGCGCCAACAGGGATCGAACCTATGACGGACTAAATCCCTCTGAACTCACGCCGCCTCCTCTCGAACCAGCCCCATCCACCAACCTACGCAGCTAAGCCTCCGTTGCTAAACATTGTTTCGTATGCATAGACTCCGTAATGAATGTGTGAAATACGTTACAAACAGCCCGAGCCTCGGACACACCTACTCTTCTGCCGTACAAGTCTCTGATATACACCTGGAAGCTCATGCTCTTTGACCTGGTGGTTTCGAACATCCTTAGATATTTATCTGTATACTATAGCACCACAATGAGCGATACCCACGAGCGAATACTCACTACTTGCGATGACGGGCGTGTCGAAGAATTACGATCTCTCTTGAGCGACTTGGATGGAGATGCCCGTCAAGATCCCGCCCTATTCAAAAAGATGTTACGACGTGCGGCCAAGTCGTGTCAGCTTTCCACTTTGCAGTATCTCATCTCGCAGAATCCGTCATTCACAGTAGACCGAGATACGGGCTTAGCAGTGGCCATCGGTGGTTCTGTGGAGATATATGAAGCACTCTACACAGTCGACAAGAATATCATCAACTTACATTTCGGCCACACTGGTGATCCTGTTACCGTCGCTGTATCTACCAGCAATGTTCCAGTTCTATCGTTCTTGCTAGAAAAGGGAGCAAATCCGAATGCTGGGAGACACCTTTCAAGATGGTCACCCATCAATCTCGCGGCTCGAGGCTCGTCCCCTGAAATCATTCCTCTGCTCACAAAGCATGGTGCGCAGACCTCAGGATCCAACGCCCTGCAGAATGCTGTGAAAACTGGCCGACCAGACTTGGTCCAGGCGCTGTTGAAGTGCGGTGCCGATGTCAACGACGCCCCGGACTACCGCCACCTTCCGAGGTTGTTCGATCATCTGGAGACACCATTGCACACTGCTGTCAGGCTTGGTAAACGGGATATGGTGGAGATACTGCTACAACATGGTGCTAATCCGAAGTTATCTGATAGCGAGGGGAAGACGGTGGAGATGAGGGCACAGGAGAACGGGCGTGCGGATATCATTGAAGCGCTGCGCAACCGACGAGAATGACCCTGCGGTAGGATCCATGTTTTACAGTTGAACTGATAACAAATGATCCCCCAAAAAATCAGCTGTATTCTCTGCTCTACCGGGTCGCACAGCATCGAAGAGAATCGATACGTGACTTTTGCCATGCATGAAATATTACCGTATGTAATTTCTAGGGTATTGCTTATGACGTTTTCTCAGCTCCACGCCGCTCGTTTCAAGATTCACTCGCAATGTGACGATCAGTGTCCGAGCAAACGGAAGCTGACGATGCCTCGCATAGACCATGGCGTTTTTCCAACAATAGGTCGGTTGTGCAATCGAACATGTCCGATTCGGAGTAGTTCAAGTTCCCGCCACGCTTCCTTCAGCCAGCAGAGGACGAAGGCGTTGCTTGCCACATGAAACATGTCTTATGCCTGTACAGCTCCTGACCGTGTCACCATGGAAATTAAACTGGTGTCAGAGCGTGGCTGTGACGCAGGCTGTCTGTTGAGACGAGACGAGCCAATTGGCATGTCTTCACCAGCGCTTGACTGGTGCGTTATAAGAGCCCAGAGACAGCCGTGGATGTTCGATCACGTTCACACAGATCATGATATATTGCAGACTTCTGTTTAAGAGCACCGAAAAGCTGCATCCTTGCTCTCAACCAGGAGCTTGAAGAATCACGAGTCCGTACTCACTGCTCAAAAGCCCATCATGCGCCTATTCAACCCACATCTCACATATTCCATCTCGTTACTATTCACCTTATTGCTCTCCAGTGCCATTCTTGCTCCCACCTCAGCTCTAGCCCTGCAACTAGGCTCTAGGCAATCACCAGCCCATTCTCTGATAGCAGCAGCGCAACTCCACAGACGCGGCACGTGCTGCTCCCGGCCCAGTAATCCCGACCCAGAACCCGATTACGGCCCCCCCTACCCATCGGACCCAAGCGTCGATGTCCTGAAAGCAGACATCGTCTCACTTGGCACCGTGGCTGGCAAACGATCCATCTATTACACCGGCTTAGGTGGTCTCGGCGGACAGGATCAGGTCGCAGCATGGGCATGTACTGCTATCGATTCGTCCGGGGCGGGATTCGTCCTGTTCCGTACTCTCTTCCCTGATCCATACGTGGACACGAAGCTCGTGAACATTGTCAATCCAGGTAGACCTTCTCCATTGCGGCCTACCTACGTTGCGTCACCCAAAAGCTGATCATAGCTCACTCGCAGCATCAATCGATCTATGGGGGAAGCGAGCGTCGTGGGCGTGGGCCGAGCTGGCGGAAGGAGACACCTATATTGCGATTCCTGAAGGCGTGGACGCGGCCGATGACTCGACGTGGACGCTATACGAGTACCCCGCCCTACAGCGGAATAGCAACATCAACCATGTCATTCGCGTTGATCCTAACACTGCGGCGACGTCAACAATATGGACGCAGGGGACGGATCCCACCGATACACCGGAACCGGGACCGCAGCAGAGGAGTGGGCCTCCGATATAAAGTTGAGGGACTATGATGATTGAGAAGGGCATGAATGGCGCACGAAGAGTGGGATACGGGTAGAGGGCCGAGAAAGGATGATATATGGTATCAGAGTCTCAGCTGTGTCGTAGCTCCGTCCCACGCCTTGTATGAAGCGAAACAAGAAATAATATCCCCCGTATTCGTGTCTCAACCTCAAGATTCGGGTGACTGGAAGGATGAGCAGGGGGTGCTCTTTACCGACAGTGCATCGACCCAGCTCACTGTAGAAGCTGCACGTCTGACAAGGATATTTCGAGGCGCTGAAACATGACGAGAACGTGTTTCGGCAAGGCCTCAGAACGACTGCTTCTATTCTTGCCACGCTATCCATTAGAAGGCAATACAGTGAAACTCTTGTTCACGTTGACGCCTTCTGTTCTGCTGCAAGCTTATGACCACCAAAGAGCCTTTGCTCAACAGCCACACCCACTTCTCATCGAATTTACTTGTCCCTTCCCAAAAGTCAGACTTTTACTGGCTGGCCGTCGACGCTGGTCAGAGGGGTTTCATGCTCCAACGCAGAAGCCGACTCCGGCAGAACTTTCCCGGGTGAGAGCATCGCTTTGGGATGATTCTCGAAATGGATCATCACCTTCGTGCGTCGGGCAATCTTTGTCGCCCTACCATTGGGGACGAACTATAAAAGAATGTCGGGGATGCATCGGAGTACGAGAATGCATCAGTTGTCCAAATCAACCAAGTGTTGCAATAGCATAGAGTGTTTGAGCTTGTGAAGATGGGCTCGAATTTCCTCAGCGTGGAGAGCTGGGAAGTAGGTCCAGCTTCAAAGTGTTGGATATCTAAAACCATTTTTTTCCGTAATATTATGACCATTATGATGAAGCAAATTTAGCGAAGCAAAGGACGAGTGAAGACGCGCAGCAGGCTTGATATGGAGCAGGAAATGAACGCGACCAGGACAAACAAGGCATCTTCAATAGTGAGGTCCAAGTACACTGTGTATGGATATTGTCCTTTTTGAAGTTGTTACCCCCCATAAAGGGCTTATCAATGTACCTTCAATACCTCCATATTAGCCATAGTTTCCTGCAGATTATAGAGAAACTCTGACCGAAGGTAGCCAGGAGATGCAGGACTTTAGTCCGATGTATGACTTGTAAAAGTTAGGACAATCGAGACAATTGGTAACCGGGTCGACTCACCGCCAGAATTCATCCCGGGATTGGTCAAAAGTATCAAGTCTCGCGATTGGATGGACTGTTCAACGAAAAATTCATGCCCGACCCTGTCGGTCTGGTCGGCCACGGTGGTGTGAGCCGTCCGAAGTGGATTTCGAGGCCCCGGCATTATCGTCGTAGATAAGCGTCCTTGCCAGATGCGGGGGTGATGGCAGGAACGATGGTGAAGAGCTAGATCCAAAGCCGACAGGTTTCTGGAGGTGTGAGGCAGCGTGATGTTGGCGCCATTCTTCACCAGAAGAACCACAAGCTTGCGATCACCAACGACCACCGCGAGCACGAGGGGAGTGAGTTGTTTGCACCAAGTGCTCCGATATTTCCAGCCGAAGAGGCCTGGGACTTCCTGCAACTCCAGATCCACAAAAAGGTGACATTGGCCGATTAGATGCAAAAGAAATGCCATCTTCTTGTTTCTCGCGTCTATGTCTTTGGTCCCACCCAAGGCATACATGTCCTGGGGTCAGATGATCTGGCAAGTTTGCCAATAATTCTCAATCCCTAGGAATGATTCCCATCGACCATGCTCTTATGAACGTCTTCGGCCTTTGTACCTGCCCCTAGGTACAGAATCCAATGCGTGAGTAGTAGGTGCCTTGGTCCAGACCAGAGGTCGAGAAAGGTCTTCACAGAGCTTCCATCCCGAACACTTCCCAACATGAAAGGAGAGGACAAGACCTGAAGAAAGAATAGATATTACTTGAGATCGAAGAATTGCATGGTGCACTCTCCCTCGACGCTAGTCAACGTACTTGAGAGTTGTAGCTTCATCACGCCGACTCGTATCCCAAATTTTATAAGTTTCTCATCAATCATTTATGGGTGAGCTTTAAGATATAAATGGCAGAATCAGAGTACGCTAAGGATACGCTAAAGAAATCTTGAACTCTTGCAAAATCACGGATATCAATCCGATTCTACTTGGCGATATCATCTCAAGCCAGAGCAATTTTTCTTCTACAGGCTTACTATAGAAATGGAAACATGACAAGTATACATCAGATAAATTTTGGACTATGCGCCGTTGTTGTTATACTATCAAAGGACTGCACTTTTTCGTTCTGAATCGCGGGCAAATTTGTAGTTTCCCACTAGTCGAAAAAGTTCGATCCCGTATTTAAGGTAGCCGGCCTTTTTCAGTTTTCTCTCTTGCGCTCTCTACTTCGCCCTCTCCTCGGCCTCTGCCCACAATTATGTAAAATATATACTTCAAACAGGTAGCTTTGTGTGAAACCTCTTCTTCCCGATATCACAACTCAAGAGCTGGTTTTGGTCTGGCCATTGAGCCATTTTTGTCCACCGCGCACTCCATCACGCATTAAGTGCTCAAATCGCACATCTTGATAATCCTCATCGCCCGAAAACTGACCTGTGAATTCAATGGAGGACCACAGTCTCATCATATTGCTGGTAGGAAGTGGTGGAAGGGAGTCCGCTCTTGCGTGGAAGCTTGCACAGTCGAGCTTGGTCCAGGGTATATTTGTAGTTCCGGGCAATGGAGGCACAGCTCAAGGACTGCACAAGGTCCAGAATGTCAGCCATGTCGACCCGGATGATTTTCTGGCCCTTCTTGCGTTTGCCAGGGAGAGCGGGGTCAATTTGGTGGTTCCAGGCCCGGAAGCGCCTCTAGTAGCTGGCATGGGAGAATTTTTTCGTGCTGGTAAGGATGCCAGGAGGTTCTAATGTCGTGGCCGAGCTAATGATGGTGCAGCGGGGATACGATGCTTCGGGCCTACGAAAGCTGCTGCTCGCATGGAAGGATCGAAGACATTTTCCAAGGATTTTATGGCCAGACACAGAATACCTACAGCTCGGTACCAAAATTTTACCGATTATGACAAGGCCAGGCAGTATCTCGATGAGGTTTCCTACAACATTGTTATAAAGGCCTCAGGCCTTGCAGCTGGCAAGGGAGTGGTACTTCCGTCTTCGAAGGAGGAAGCCCATGCTGGATTGAAGGATATAATGTTGGCTAAGCAATTTGGCTCTGCTGGAGATGAGGTGGTCATAGAGGAGTACCTTGAAGGAGATGAGATCTCTATATTATCGTTCTCTGACGGTTACACGATCAAGTCTTTGCCCTGTGGTCAAGATCATAAACAGATTTACGACGGCGACAAAGGTCCCAATACTGGGGGTATGGGTTGTTATGGGCCTGCACCTATTGCGACCTCACAGCTAATCGAGGAAATCCACCGGACTGTACTTCAACCAACTATAGATGGCATGAGAAGACAGCGCATGCCTTTTGTAGGCCTCCTATTTACAGGTCTCATGCTCACGAAAAACGGGCCTAAAGTTTTAGAATACAATGTGCGATTCGGGGATCCGGAAACACAGACTCTGCTACCTCTTATGGACGCAGACCTCGCCGAAGTCATGGTTGCCTGTACCGAAGGATGGCTGGATGCAGTCACCATCAGAGATTATCCTAAGTTCGCTGCTACAGTAGTAGTTGCCGCTGGAGGGTACCCTGGTCCTTATGTTCGCGGGGACACCATAACTCTCCAAGATTCGCCGGACGACACTCTCATCTTTCATGCAGGGACAAGGGGCCCTACCTTTCCGAAAGTACATGATGATGAGCAACTTGCCTTGCAACCTTTGAGTGCACACGGTGCTCATTCTCATGCTCCCCATGCTGTCCGCCCCTCTAAGTCCCTGACCACCTCTGGAGGTCGTGTGATTGCTGCAACATCTACAGCTGATACTCTCGAAGCCGCCATCTTACAGGCCTATAAGGGAGTATCTACCATCCACTTTGACAATATGCATTTCAGGAAGGACATTGGAAACCGTGGTCTCCGGGATCAATTGGCCTCGAAAAAGCTCCCAAATGGCACAAGCCTCACCTACGCCTCTGCAGGAGTCTCTATAGATTCTGGTAACAGTCTCGTCAAGCGCATCAGACCTCTGGTCGCATCCACAGCGAGGCCTGGCGCTTCAGCTCAAATCGGCGGTTTCGGTGGCGCCTTTGATCTTGTGGAAGCAGGCTTCACATCCCCACCAACAATCATTGAAGGAACAGATGGTGTAGGCACCAAATTGAAAATTGCACATGCCATTGGGAAGCATGATACAATTGGAATAGACCTTGTTGCGATGTCAGTCAATGATTTGGTTGTGCAGGGTGCCGAGCCACTCACCTTTATGGACACCTACAGCTGTAGTAAGTTGGATATCGATATCGCAGAACAGGTGATAAAAGGAGTGTGCGCTGGATGTAGAGACGCTGGATGCGCTTTGACGGGCGGAGAGACTGCGGAAATGCCAGAACTTTTGGAGAAAGATGCGGCTTACGACATCGTTGGATCAGCGATGGGCGCTATTGAAAGAGGAAAGCCGGTGTTGCCCGATAAAGGTGCTATGGCATCAGGGGACGTCTTACTGGGACTTGCAAGCAGCGGATGTCATTCGAATGGATTCAGCTTGATCCGGCTGATCATCAAAACTGCTGGCCTAACCTTTTTCGACAGAGCGCCTTGGGGGGAAGGCGAGCCAATAGGAGAAAGCCTGCTGACACCGACTCGGATCTACGTTAAGCCGTTGCTCAGGGTCATTGAGAAGAACCTCGTGAAAGGGCTTGCACATATCACAGGCGGAGGCTTGATCGATAATGTTCCACGAATGTTGCCACGACATCTAGCCGCAGAAATGAACGCATTGGCATGGCCAGTGCCGACGGTACTTTCTTGGTTGAAGCACAGAGGCAAGATTGAGCATGAAGAATTTGCCACCACATTCAATACCGGGCTGGGCATGGTGATTGTCGTGAGTCCAGAGAACGTGAGTGAGACGATGGAAGAGCTCAAGAAGGTCGGAGAGACGGTGTATAACGTTGGACGTCTGGTCGGGAGAGACGGAAAGGGATGTGTGGTGAAAAATCTAGATGCATGGGACTAAGAGTGGCCATTTTGCGTTTTTGCGTTCATGTATGCATCGATACCCAGGGTTTCTCGTGACCAAGAAGCGGCGTTGTCAGGATTGGGAGAGGGTCTGGGAGATATGAAGTGATATGAAGTGATACGATGTGAGACGGCATCAGACGTACACTACTTTACGAGTACTTTGTACGGAAGGCGAAGGATGACTAGCATTATTGACAGTCAGATACCGGGACTAAAGTACACAGGTAGTATCGAGATGGACCAGGAGCCGGGCCTGCGCAGAGTTGACGCGAGCCAAGCTCCCAGGGTAGCAGTCGGACGCCATTTAAGGCTAAAAGGTTAATCTCTTAGTGAATTACGGGCACATCTCCGGCGGACTCTCGCGTCTCCGGTCGTTGGATTGCGTAGTCTCCCCATGGGTCGAGGAGATGGAAATACAACAGTAACTTACCTTACTTTCTTTCATGGAAATGATTCAACATCAGACATCCTCGATCGCTGACGATGACCTTCTTTTCGCTTTGCATAATTGGAATTCTTTGCTTCTAGCTCTCCTATCTCTGTCATCTAATTAGCGACCTGCATGGACCCTCAAGCCACTTTTCAAACACTGAGCAGGAGCCAATGTTCATCACCATGTCGGATAGGCAAGTGTTACCTCCGGAAGCACTTCCCTTGCCCGAGCCATACTAATCATCCCCTAGGCATCGAAGGAAGTCTTTGAGCATCTTTCGACCTCCTTCCATTTCCGCATTGACCCCCATCGACGAGCCTCCAGACGGTCCTCCACTGGCCAGGCTCCTCAAGAACAAGCGCCCCGCAACTCTCTTCTCCTCCAGTCCCTCGAGCTCCCCAACGTCCGACATGGCTCCATCCAGTCCCCTGACACCGATCAAGCGAGCAGATTCCAAGAGCAGCATAGATAGACTCATCACGAGATCGCGACCACGCAGTCTCCAGAAACAAGGCCGGCCTTCGAGTCTGTTCGGTTCCCTTCGCTCCCTGCACTCCCTTCCGGATGACGATGACCTCGCGCGTGTGGCTTCGACCCCGACTTCCATACATTCAGCCTCATTTCCGATTGATCTGTACGGCGGTACGGTCCTACACCATGGCGATGTACAAACAGCAGGTGGCATGTTCAGGAAAAAGAGCCAGTACTTCGTCCTCACGGACTCGTATTTGGTACGATTCAAATGCCAGGCTCGAGCATCAGAAATCTTCCCAAGCATACCCTCGTCAATGGGAAGAGCAGGTGGCATCCGACACTCCCGCATGAGCTCGAGCAGCTCGCTTCATGAGCTGAACGGCTCGACGTCCTCGGAGTCTCACCAAGGCATACCCCTCAGTCACGTTGTTGCCGTGTGGAGGTTGGAGGACGGAAAGCCGTATTTCAGCATTCAGATATCTCACTTCGATGAGGAGACATATTACGCGTCCGAAGTGACACTTCAGCTGCATGACCCAAGAGATTGCGATCTTTGGCTGTCGTCTCTCCGGGGAGCAGTCATAAAGCAACGCCTGACCAATCCCAAATCATTCACACAAGGTTTCGTAGATTACACCGCACGGGCACTAGAACAGGAGCACGACTATGATCCAGAGCAGTTTCGGATGTTCAAAGTGGTGCAAAGGGAGCGATCTGGAAAAACGGGTGCTCGGTCGTCATCTGAGGACTTAACAAAGACTTCGTCGACTATCTGCATCCTAGCAATCGGTGCGTACAAGGTGCACCTGATACCTCTTCCTAGATCTTCGAGAACTGCGTCAAGCACGTCGCTGTCTGACATGACTGGTGTCAACCATGGGATTATGGCTTTGACCTCGCTGGCTGTTCACGACTACGACGACGCATTTCAATTGACTTTTCGTTTGCCTCTGCAACAACCTTCAACGCTCTTACTAGCTGCCTCCCACGTCAGTGACATAGCTTTGTATGTACGGCACGCTGCCGACTATTTGAGACCTGAATGGTTAGAGGCTCCCTTCACTTGGAATGTGCCGCAAAGCGTTGATGACGAGATATGGCCGATTCCACTATCCAATGATGATTACCAAAGCTTTGACCGTACACTCACTGCCTACAGTGCTGCTTATAACATTGACACTTCAAGAATTCGATACTTTGTGAATTGCTCGTGTGAAGATGCGCCAGCTTTCGAGCTCCACGCTCCAGCTGGAAATGGACGGACTAGATACTCAGCGCTTGAGCTATTAGCCATCATGCGATCATTACGCTACAATGAATCTTTCAGCACCGTTTCTTTCCGAAACATCAGCCTCGACGTTTTACACAGTCTGCATGATCGCTTTGGTGATGATCACGTACCCTTCACCAATAGGTCTGGCGAACTCTTGCATATTGAGGACCATGCGAATCTGTCTCTTCTCATCCAAGAAGTGCAGGCTCTAGCTGTAAAATGCAGACGTTTACGGCGGCTGGATTTTGCATGCTCTTTGCACAGGAAGGAGCTCAACGATGACGAGGACGCTCACGATGCAGGCTGCGGCCTCTGTCAGGCACTTTTCCCACTGTGTGCCAGACAGCAGACGAATATCGATTGGATTGTACTTAATGGCATATCACTATGCAAAGTTGACATCGACTATCTGTATGGTGCGGCACTCGATAGATCGTGCCACTTTCGCGCTTTGGATCTTGCTTATTGTGGCCTGAATGATCGAAACATGGATACCATTCTCGAAGCAATCGAGCATCAAGCTGCTACGATGGAGTCTATTGATCTCTCAGGGAACCTGGCTCGGCTTGAGCCTTGGGCCCTCGGGAGACATCTAGGTGGACTGGAGTTTATTCGCAAAATCAACCTGTCCAACATTTCTAGAACTTCTGGTCCAGAGCCGCTATTCACAGCCGAAACACTGCTCGCTTGGAAGCTGGTGGAAATACGATTGGCCAGAACGTCACTGAATGAGCAGACTGTAGAGGCTCTCGCAACTTATCTCCGAAGCGACCAGTCCAACTACCTTCGAATTCTACAGCTCGATCAGTGCAAGCTGACCGGCAGTGCAGCTGCTAGCCTGCTGGCTGCAATGGACAGAGGTCCCAGACAGCCTCGGGACTTGCACATCCAACTAAACGAGAACCACCTTGAGCAGCATCACGATGAGCTTGTGAGCGTTATCAGTAGTTCGTGCACTCCCCAACAAGTCACGATGAAAATGATAGAGTATAA
The DNA here is from genome assembly GCA_963556305.1 of Platismatia glauca. Classification (NCBI taxonomy): domain Eukaryota; kingdom Fungi; phylum Ascomycota; class Lecanoromycetes; order Lecanorales; family Parmeliaceae; genus Platismatia; species Platismatia glauca. Next base: position 600,659 of record OY745767.1, read on the forward strand.
GAGCGAACGAGATTTTCAAGGTCTGCTCGAGGCTTTTGCTCTGAATAAGTCGACGAAGTATTTAGACATCTCCAAAGCCTCCCTCCCAGCTGATGCAAGCGATGACGCTTGCGATGCGCTACACCGACTGCTTGCCGAGAACGACACGCTCGAAGTATTAGACATATCAGGGGAGCATTCGCACCTCGAGGCCGCGAACTTTGGCAGAGGGCTGAATCATGCGCTAGCTGGCCTGAAGTACAACCGATCGCTCAAGGTCCTGCGCGTCGAGCATCAAAAGCTGGGTCTGCAAGGAGCAAGCACACTGGCCACTGTACTTCAGGAGAACCGACGTCTGGTGGAGATTCATTGTGAGAATAATGAAATCAATCTCCAGGCGTTCACGGTGCTTGTGAACAGTGTCGAGCACAATACCACTCTCCTTTTCCTACCGTTCATGGACGCGGACCGAGCTTGGACTCAGAAAAAGGTGGACCGGGAGATTGACAGCCTCCGGGACGAGTCGTCGATTATGTCGAAGGCGGGAATGTCACCCTCGACCAAAGCGACGGTGCATCGAACGCTGGGCCGTACTTTGGGCAAGAGCATGGCCGGACAACGGTCATTCTCGGCGCGCAACCTGGAGAAGTCGACGTCCCCGATGCAGGGGTATACGGAAAGCGATATCAAGGCGGCCATGGGAAGTCTATCACATAATTGGGAGCGAGAGACGGGACGCTTGCAGCAGTACCTGGCGAGGAATTATAACCTGGCACAAGGGTTACCTCTCGACGGGCCGCCCCTGCTCACAGTGGAGCGGCCAGGGATCGGGGACAGCCTTGCGAGTGCTTTCCGAGGCATGGTGGTTGACGATCGTACGCCCATCGCAGAAATGGATCGACAGCTTCTCGCCGACGATATCGGGGTTGAGGACGTGGGTTATGATGCAGAGGACGGGGAGGAGGGGGCATTGGAGATGAGGGAGGCTTTGCATGTATAATGGCAGGGTTGACGGGATGAGTCTTCTTCTCCTTCATCTTCATGATATGAGTGACGAGGGGAGAAGGGGGTTTGGATAGGAGGGATGGATGGATGGACCGGCGCCGGGTGATGGTTGCATGAGGCATGGGGGAATGATTCGTGTGCATCTGGGCGCAGCAGGCACGCTATGTGCAATTGTGCATGGCTGTTCTTGGCTCTTTGATGATGCCAAGCATCGTTCGTCGTGTCCCGGTCAGATCGACTAATCACCCGACCGTTGCTGATGACGTGGGTTAGAAAAATAATGATATCCCGTAGAATATGCAGGCATAAAATCATTGAAGTACCTACCTTTATGAGTCCATTGTTCCGTCGGATGCACAGCAGATTTGTTCACGCTTGGCGCTAGACGGGAACATTAATGTGTAATGATGATCAGAATGAGGATGAGGACAAGGGAAACGCTGAGCATGAACTGGCCGTTCAATCATAATCTGCGAACCCCTCATGTCAACGGTCCACAGTCAAACAGTCAACCCTCAACCCTCAACCCCACAAGCCCTGGTCCGCCGTAACAAGGATCAAGGATCCAAGGAAAAGGAAAAGGAAAAGGAAAAGGAAAAGGAAAAGGAAGGTGGCTGTGTCCTTCCAGGCTTCCATTGTCTGGGCTTTGAGCTGGCAGCCGACTGGACCATGTTCTGAGCGGGTCTAGATCGCGGGAACTAGCTTAGCGGAGGGCCAGTGCCCCGAGAAGGGGGTTATTCGATGCAGGGACGATCAGCTGAGATCAGCCGCATGCGGGATGGCACCGTTTTTATCTCTCAGACTCCTTTTTAGCCCTGCTCGCGGAATAAGCCGAGTGCGGATTACGGGGTAAAGGGTGGGTCTCTTTGCCCTGCCTTTTACCTTCTGCGCAAGAGGTACACGCACCACCGCCAAAAGCCTGACCCGTGCGCATATCTTCTCTGCTCTCTTCTTCTCCACCCCCCACTTCATCATCACGGTCCTTTCCACCCTTGACACTTCCACCGCTTCGCCGTCCTGCAATCCGTCATGTGCAATCGTCGTCTTCTTGCTGGCCGTTGTTGACCCGAGATTTGCATCCGCCGCCCTTCGTTCATGGTAATCGACAGTTTGACATTTCCCCCCATGAACGCTGCTCTTCGTCCCGCCACCGCACCTCCCTGACCCTGTGGGGTCAATCCGCCAAGTGACACCCTCGAACATCCTCGACCCGACCGCATCGATTGTCCCTCACCACGTCCGCCGACCGACAAAGGACGTGCGTCGTCGACACAGGCCCTCGGGAGAGCGGCACCAACAGCAATAACGATGCGACGCGGCCTCGCCATCTTCCTAGTAATCAATGCCTTGATAATAGTCGTCCTCGTCCGCTCCGTCTTCACCCTCCTCACCCTCCTCGTCGAAGACGGCTCCGCCGACGCCATCCACAGCGCCGACATCCCTCCCCCGAACTCCCCACGCATCGACGACCGGCCGCAACTCATCCCCAGGATCATTCACCAGACCTACGTCAACGACACCGTGCCGGAGCGATGGAGGGAGGCTCAGAAGAGCTGTGTGGATTTGCATGAGGATTACGAGTACAAGGTGCGTCTGCATATGCGGGAAAAGGGATGGGTGTGTGGGAGGCGGGAGCTGATTGGTTCTTGATGATTCCAGCTGTGGACCGATGCCAAGTCGCGCGAGCTCATCGCAACCGAGTACCCTTGGTTCTTACACACCTTCGACAACTACTCCCAACCCATCCAGCGGGCGGACGCGATTCGATATTTTGTGCTCTCTCATTATGGTGGGGTATATATTGACCTCGATGATGTACGTCTTGGATTCTCTTCCTGTGCCCACCAGCATCTCAATTGCCTCTGGCTGACCGTCCTGTTCCTCACAGGGGTGTAACCGTCGCCTTGACCCTCTCCTCTCCTATCCAGCCTGGGTCCGCCGCACCAATCCCACCGGCATCTCCAACGACGCCATGGGCTCCGTCCCCCATCACCCCTTCTTCACCCTCGTAATCGAATCCCTAATACCCTACAACCGCAACTGGAAACTTCCCTACATCACAGTCATGTACAGCACCGGTCCTCTCTTCCTCAGCGTCATCTGGCAAGAATACAAACGCGGCCGGGCTTCCTCTACCATCGCCGGCTCCTCGGTCCTTGGAGGGGGAAGTGCAGGCGGCTGGGATGGCAGTCAAGCGGGGCGAGTAAGGATACTGATGGCGGACGAGTACAACAAACAGCCATGGGCTTTCTTCCGGTGGCACGGGGGGAGCAGTTGGCACGGCAAAGACGCGCGGCTCATCTTCTGGATGGGCAAACACTGGATGCTGCTCACGGCGTCCGGCGTCCTGGTCGCCGGCTTCGCAGGCCTGGGCTTGTGGTGGATCTACGGCCGGGTACTGCTGCTGGGCGAGCGCAGGCGCAAGGGCGGCAAGGGTGCCCCGAGCGTTTGGGCGCAGAGGATCCCCCCCTGGAAAACGGCGAGCGCCAAGGCATACGAGCTGATCGACAGGCATGAGGTATAAAGATCCCGCTCCGCCAAGGGCTGGTGGAGCGGGGATGGGAATGTAATGGCAGGAGGGGGGGGTGGAGGGGGCGAAAGCGGAGATACCACGTTGGGCGGCGGCGGCGTTTTACTTTCCAATCCCGTACGGGAACCCACAGCGTGTCCCTCGTCCATGCGTCGTTGCGCTTCCTTTGCACGCCGGGAGGAGAAGGGCGCTTTCGCTTCTTGTGTGTACGTTTACCTTCCGCACATACCGTTTGGACCCGGGGGGGGTGTATATACACGTGCTGTTTCGTCCGGACCGCGGTCACTCGAAGAATGAACCCTTTCTTTCTTTCCTTGCTCCGGCGTCATCGCACGCATGCGGTATGTATGCTGGATTGTTTTTCGCGCCCCTTTTTCCCCCCACGCGACGCGATAATAGAGCGATGCGGGACGGGTCACGGCGTCGTGTTCAAAGATTTGTTCGCGGCGCTTCTGGGGTCGTAGAGTACGTGTCTTCGACACTCGCCCTGCGCGCGTATGCCCGACGCCTCCGGGCTCCTGGTGCGGGATCCACGGCCGGTGCGTCTTCGGACGTGAATGGCCGATGGCGTCGCCACGTCCGGGGAGCCGCCGGGCACGATGCGTCGAGAGTTACAGGATTGCGGATGCGCATCGGTGCTATTTTCCACGTCGCTTGCGTCCGGATGACGTGCTAGGCCTCCTCCCGTTTCTGCTCTCGCTCCTTTGGCCCCCTCAGCCCTTCTCCGGTTTCTGCTCCCGCTCCCTCCGCTCCTGCTGCGCGATCATGCCCTCGCGTCCGCACGGCGCCCTCAGCCCTTCTCCCGTTTCTGCTCCCGCTCCCTCCGCTCCTGCTGCTCGATCATGCCCTCCCATCGCTTCCACACCGCTTCGTCGTCCCGCCGCTTCCGCTCCGCGCGGGCGCGGAACTCGTAGGCGCGCAGTCGTCGGTCGGCTTCGATCCAGCCGCCGAACGTCATGCCGGATAGCTGGATGTAGCTGTGCGCGGGGGGGGGTCAGGTCTGATGGGGTCGGGGTGGGAGGGGTAGGGGCGCGGCTGGGCGGCGGGGGGACGTACACTTTGAATTGGACGGTTAGGCTTCGGTAGATGGGCGAGATGAAGTAGCCTGCGGCGCCGAGAGTGCCGGCGATGAGGCCCCACTGGAATGCTGCGGTGTTAGTAAGGTTGAGGCTGGGCGGTTGTCTGTGAAACGAACGAGGAGCGGGGGGTTGCGGATGCAGACTTGGAGGGGCTTCTGCTTTACCTTGGCAGCGCCAAACAGTGCACCTCTGAAGGCTTCAGCTCCGGCAACGCTGGCTTCCTCTTCTGTTCTGCGGGACATTGTCAGGGACAATGCTTCCCATGGTAAGAGGGTAGTAAGTCAAACGGGACAGAGTGAAAGGTCATGACTCTACGGCATCAATTTGGTTAGCGGATAGGGTTATTAGGTAGCTAGCACTCTACCCGGCGCCTAGAGTAAGCGCTTACGAAATCCGCCCCTAGTGCTGCCTTCCACCGACAAGGCTGGATAGATCGATCCTGATGGAAACTTCCAGGCAACATGCTTCCCATCGCTCTTATATATGCGTACGTCGGACTCGTCTCAAAATGTGAAGCCTCTGTGAGAATCCACCCGTTCTCGATCTCCGGTCCCGATATGCCCTCGCAAAGTGAACAGATTCGCTGCTGAGCTGTGAAGCTGGGGTAGATTGGTTGAAGCAATCTGCTCACGGTTGCCGGGGAAGGACCCTCTTTATATTTTGATACCCACCGCTCTCAGCGGGATCCGCTCATTAGATCCCGATGCGTTGATGCATAATATGTCACCGAAGCTGGTTTGAGGCAGCGTTGTGGAGCTATCTGTCTCCCCAAAAAGTCAATCGCTTGACAGTCTTTCCCGGCATTTCTTAGCCTTGCTTCTTTTTGTATCGCCATCTTCTTGACAGCCAGACTGTGAATAGCAAAGATTTCGATGGTGGTAACCCGTCAAAAAAGAAGAGCTACACAAGTGCGGCAGACGTAGACAGAAATCTTGGACTATCTCGGTAAGGTCGTCGACACCTGCAAAAAGGTCCCTTTACAGATACTTACCACCACTGACTTCTAGACAAAATAACATACTACCACGACGGCCAACATGGCCAAGTCTACTCCCTGCTGTCGTATTAAAGGGCAGCTCCAGTCACCACTCCTCAGACTGCCAGGTGAGATCCGGATCAAGATCTATCGTTACGCTCTAGTCAGAGATAAGCCCCTCGACTTATGGCCTCATAAGTGGATAAAGGCCGATGAAGAGGAAAGGCCATCCGTTGGAGGACTCAAAACGCGTCATCAAGAGAGTTTGGAGTACGTTCGCAAAGAGATGGCCACTGGTCTCTTGGGGACATGTCGTCAAGTTTACAACGAAGCGGCTGCATTCTTCTGGAGCAATAACCACTTCAAGTTCTCCGGCAGAAGCGGATGGCAGGGTTTCCTCCGCTTCTATCTGACCATCGGCTCTCAAGCCCGAGCACGGATACAGTGCGTCAGCGTTCACGCGCCTATCTACATGCGCTGGCCAATCAAGGACGCCGATAACAAAGACCTCAACGGTAGATCCAAGAACTTCCCACACCTGCACATGGTCAAGGTCGACTCAGAAGGACGTAAGTCTATCTTTTGGAGTGACTCCCTTCTAATCCTTACCAGCGTTTGAATTATAAGATACTTCGCGGGGGCACCCTGTTCTTGACACATTGTTTATATCTCAAACCCCGTTCATAGAGAAATGCTGACTTTGATTGCCGAAGATCTGGACAGGATTGCCATCCAGAGGATCTCCGCTCTCCTGACGCAAGACAGAGCCTTGAAAGAGATCAACTTCGTCATCCCGCAGGGTTTCCGCAATGGCGATGAAGACAGCTTTGGCGGTTATGACGAAGATCATGATATGGAGCCTGATTCACCGCTTCGGCTACGAAAGATAGGGGCTTTGGACTGGATCAAGAAGACCGTGGTGGTGGAAGAGGGTGGATACCTGGCCACTGATGACGGACCTCGGCAGATCACAGACCAAGGATGGGATCTGGTCTGCTTGCCAGGTAGTTTCATCTGGGAGAAAGGGACCACGGACAAGGGGGGAAACACAGACTATGAGAAGCACGAAGTCACGGAAACTCGGACTTGGAGCTCCCCTGACCGGGAGTTGGACCATCTCGTAGGCATGAAGGAGTTGTTCGAAGATGACCCGGTTTCGGTACACGCGAATGGAGGCAAGCACAAAGGATCCGTCGTCAAGATGGAGAGGGTTCTGCAAGGATTCGGGGGATGCAGGTTCATTGGATCTGAAGGCGTTCTCATACAGGTCGCAGGGACTTGACTAGGGCTTGGATTTTGCGATGATACCCGGAAGGCAACGGAAAAGCGGTGAGCTGTTGCGCAAAGCAAGAAGAAGGGGGAAGATATGTGGACATGGCGTCCACATCATACGCTGGTCCCTGTCAATATTTCCAATTCTTTGCTACGTTCAACTTTTGCGTTCTAGATGAGAGACTTTTAGATGGCGGGCTTATCCAGCAAAGGTTCCTTTGCATACGATGGTCATTAAGCGGCCCAGCTGGATCAAACGGTGGTTGTAGAGACTCAATATTCAAAGACGAGGTGCGAGGTCTATGGTCTCTGCACAATGATTGCCAGACTTTCTTAAGCTCGTTACCTCCATGCACGATATAAATGTGGAAGATGCCAACACCCAAGACTACGGCCGCTTGTTCTGTTAGAATACCTGCCACATCTCAAAGCCACGCTTGAAATATAGAGTGCCCGAGGCAACAATTAGATCCTGCAACCCCCCTCTCGCCGTAATGTCCAACCCGCCTCCCCGCCGCACCGCCCTCATCAACCGCAACACCAACGAAACCAAGATCCAAGTCTCCCTCTCCCTCGACGGCGGACCCCTCGACCTCCTCCCCGACAATGCAGACTTCTCCGCCGAGCGCGTCGCGCCCAATGCTCCCATCCCGGCGCAAACGGCGAACCACCACGCCTCCCAGCTGCACGGTTCCCAGCAAATCTGGATCTGGACCGGAATCGGGTTCCTCGACCACATGCTGCACGCGTGGTCGAAGCACGCAGGCTGGAGCTTGCGGGTGCGATGTAGAGGGGACCTAGCCAGTACATTCCCCCATCCCCCCCTGTCACCCCTCAAACCGAATGTACCGAGCTGATACCCCGCCCCAGTCGACGACCACCACACGACTGAAGACACCTTCCTCGCCCTCGGCACCGCCTTCACCACCGCCCTCGGCCCCCGCACCGGCCTCGCCCGCTTCGGCCACAGCTACGCCCCCCTCGACGAGGCCCTCTCCCGCGCCGTCCTCGACATCTCGTCCCGCCCCTTCTTCGTCGGCAACTTTGATTTCGCGGGGCCGATGATCGGGTCGCTGAACAGCCAGATGGTCCACCACGGGCTGAGCAGTTGGGCGTTGGCGGCGGGGGTGACGCTGCACGTGGACGTGGTGCGGGGGGCGAACGATCACCATCGGGCGGAGAGCGCGTTCAAGGCGCTGGCGGGGGCGTGTCGGATGGCGTGCGCGCGGGTCGAGGGGAGGGAGGGGGAGGTGGGGAGTACGAAGGGTGTGCTGTGAGGGGCTGTGTGGGGGAGTGGGGATGGGGGATGGGGGCTAGACGGGTCTGGTCGCTTCATCGTGTACATATTCTCAATACGCCAGGACTCCATGCTGCCTCGAGAGAGCGCGGAAGCGACGACGGCTCAAATGCCCATAGACGGGAACTCTAAAGTCCCTTGACGCAATGCCAAACCACCCCGCTTGCAGATTCCTAGAGCACATCCCGCCACCCCCCATCAACACTCCCCGCCTCACCCCGCCTCGCCCCGGCGACGCCCGCGCCACCCCCGACCCTCGTTCCCCCCCCCGCCGCCGTCTCGTCCCCGGCATAGTAGAACCACGCCCGGCTCGCCATCTTCATCACGTGTTCAGGGAGATACAGCGACGCCGCGACGACGATCATAGAGAGGAACAGGAGGAGGAACGCGTCTGCGGGGGAAGCACGTCAGCGCGGGGTTCACGGACGGCCGGATGGGAAAACACGGCGGGGAGATGAGTAGCAGAGCCAGGCCGGCGGATTATCGGCCGTTGGAGATGGAAAGCAACGGGGAACCTCGTGCTTTTTGCTCCAGCGGGGCCGCTGGGGGGGGGGGAACGTACTGAAGATGAACTTCTCCGTCGGGGTGAGCATGTAGAGGGAGAACGTGACCTCGTACTGGTAGCGTTTGCGCTGCAGCCAGCGGATCAGGTCCGAGGCGTAGAGCATCGCGGAAAGAAAGGGACGTGGTGTGTATTTCCGCGGGTGTTTTGCGGCGGATGGAGGAGCGATTGTGCGGCTGATTTTGGGGGGGGGAGTGGGAGGATTCGGAGGGAGGGGGCGGGGGGGATTTGGGGGGATGGTTGGGCGGAGGTGGGTGTTTGGAGGGTTGGGGTGTAGCAGGGTCAATGGAGTTGTCTAGGAGAGGTGGACTCCGCCGCCGCTCCGCTTTCTTGTATGGCGGACGAGAGTAGACCGTAGGTATGGCGGACGATAAGAGGGTGTAGGACAAAACCAAGCCCACCAAATATTTTCCAAATTTTTGCCAATTTCTCTTTGTCGCCCGCCTTGCACACCATGCTTAGGCCTAAAAAGCATAGGGGGTATTGTATTTCATTAGCGCAACATCAGTATTGATCCTAATAAGCCTATGGTTATCCAGTAGACCGACTCGACCGAGTGCAAAAGAATTACCTCAGAGACCCTTCAAGTTAGGGCATGAGGGCATGCTTCTGGGGGCTATGCCCTAATTAATTTCAGAGGGCATTCCTTGATCAGTGCAGTAGCGACATAAAATCTACCCCAACAGGCAGCAAGGCTAGAGCAGCGGCATTGGCGGCAGGATTCCACAGAACAAGAGCTCTATATGATGTTAATTCTGCAAACATTATACCTTACATTGGTGGTGGTGGTGGTGATGGTGATGATACCACTCCGTAGGACGCGTAGTATTATGATTTTTTTGCGCAAATAAATTGGTGGGCTTGGTTTTGTCCTACGCCCTCTTATCGTCCGCCATAGTAGGACAATACCAAGCCCCCCAAGTTTCTTTCTCACCTCGCCCATTTTGCCTCAGTAGCAATTGTGGTTGTAATAAGTTTTTGGGGATTCAAGTTGCTTCTTACGGTCATCATTTGACATGTAACGTACTTGAATTTCATTCTATTTATCCTATATGAGGACTACCTCGTACGCAGATAGCCTACCTTAGCTTCCCTTTCATGAAAGGTACTGATCTTGAACACCACATAGAGTTGCAGGCTAATTGTTCAAGCACATGACTGTGCTTCAAATTGTGCTTATACTGTATGAAAAAGACCAATGAACAAACAGATCAAAATCATACATGTTCAGATAACTATGGGGTTATCGGCCCCCTCGGCACCCAGCAATCTCCTCTCCCCAGCCCGAGGGCCCTCAATCTGCTTCGTACGACTAGTCCCTCCTCGAGGTCCAGGAGACCTCGAACAACGACCGCAATCCCCTGCGTCCCCGCTACCTCGATCATCTTCAGATGGTCCTCTTCCAAGGAAACATCAAGAACTGTGATCCCGCCATTTGCAGTTGGCGTACGTATCTCCAAAGTGCCTTCCCAAAGAGTGGCATCTGGGAAAGGGGCGGAGACCAAGACGCGGAGCCCTTCCAGGTCAGGATGTTGATTTTGTGGCTGGGGCAATTCAGCCTCATCAAATTGGACAACATCGGGTATTGTACATCAACACGAGCCCCGATGCTGTCCAATTTGATGAGGCTGGATTGCCCCAGCCACAAAATCAACATCCTGCCCTGGAAGGGCTAGGACAGCATTGCCGGGCACCCCATGGACCAAGGGTGCAAGCTGTCGTTGCCCCAATTGAAGGCGAGAGTTTTGGCCAACAGGCACTAAAGCAAGAGCAGCGGCACTGGCAGCGGTGGCGGTGGGATTCCAAAAAACAAGAGCCTTGTACAAAGTTAGCCAGACATTGTACATAAGCAGCTCTGTACAGGGCAGCTTTGGGACAGGGCAGCGGCTTTCGAACAGGGCGGCGGCTTTCGAATAGGGACGTACACATACATGATGATGATGGTGATGCTACCATACGAAGTCAGCCAGACATTATACATTAGCAGCTCCGCACGCAGCAGCTTTGGAACGGGCCAGTTTTGGAACAGGGCAGTGTACATACATGATGATGGTGTTGTTGTTGTTGAAGATAGGAGAAGAATTTGGGGGATTGGTGGGCTTGGTTTTGTCCTACTCGTACGGTCTACTCTCGTCCGCCATATTACATATGGCACCTGAAAGGCACTGTGAGATGAAGATCAGCGCGCGCGCCCAGACCTGTAAGGCTGCCTCAGGATAGCCGCTCTCCTGCTGAGATGGAGAGCAAGATGGAGCCTCGTCCACCTTGCTTCTTGTACTGTATCTGATATGATCGGGAGCAAAGAGAAGGAAAAAGGACACGGCTCCCGCTTGGAATCGCCACGACTTTCTGTGCCTGTTGAGCAATGATCGAAGAAAGGGGAGGTCGAGCCAACGGTAGGTCGTGTTGAAAAGCCCGTACTCGTACTCTACAGGAGCTATGTCGGTGACCAGTGCCGCTCTACATGGGTCAACCGGCCAATATGAAAGGCATGCTTGCAACGCGACGCGATCCACTCTACGGTTCGCAGCACCCCAGTTTACACGATTATATTTACGATCCTGGAACTATGGAGGATATCTTTGTTGTCTTGTCAGAATCCTTGTCATATCGATATGAATCTCCAGAACTCAAATCTCTACTCAACATCCTAGAGATATGGAGCTGTCTTGTTTCTCAACCCCTGCAGGGAAAGGGATCTCAAGATCTGGTTATCGTCAGAGATGGAGTCTGGACAGCACCTAACCTCCATCAACTTCGAGCATTCAATAACGACAACGACATTAACAGTCGCAGAGCTTTTGAAAAATTCCATTATATCCTTCAATAAAGCAAAACAGAATTACTTTCAGAGTGTTCTTAGAGCCTGGCATGCACTTCGTCATTCGCACGATTGTAGAAAGCGTGCTGCGTACACTACTGGGAACATTGGCACCTCGTTCCACTACTCCCACCACTCCTTCGGTCCGAGAAAGCCTGACAACACAGAATGAAAAGCTTGCTTAATGGTACGCACGTTGATGTAAGAGGAGTACAAGGATCGCTCTCTCTTTGTTTTGTACGTAATGATAGGAAAGTCACAATACCAGCAAGCCTCGAATGTGACAGCATGCACCCTGTTCACGTTCAACTCCATCTGGCGAATGTACCCACATTTTTATGTGATACTTGGAGGTGGCATGGGCCTCTGGCGCAAGCATGAATTGACATGGGGGATAGGGAGGACAGGTCGCGTCCGAGACGAGACGGGAGTTCAACGAAAGTTTGGAGGGTCATGATGATCTTGGCGGTGTTCCGTACAGCTGTTTTGGGGGGAAAGGGATCACAAGGCCGTGACGGTATGCAGCAAGAATTATCCCGGTCAGTGAGGATGGACATGTTCTTACCTCAGAGACACATAGGGCATTCTTGACTACTTGGCAATGGAGTGACGAATCACACCTCCACTTTAGTATGAGCCCAATAAAAGTTGATATCGTGCGTAATACTTCGGCGGCCTGTGGAGGAAGTCCCAAACAGAGATTTGACAAATCATCGCTGACCGAGACAAACAAATGGATCACAGAGAAGACGTCTGAGTCATGTCAAGACGCAACATAGCACGTGATAGTGCTTCATCGTCAACAGGTAGGAAAGACCCGCGACGACAGATTCTGTGGCCCGAGGAACATGGCCTCAGTCGACAACATCCCTTGGATCATGTTCCGCCCAATACTGCTTGACATCTTCATCAGACTGAATGCGAAATTCGGTCGGGTTCGTGATGGGCATGAAAGGCACCTGGCGCCGCTCGAACTCCAGCAACCTGGCGCGGGTCTGCTCGTGGTTCTTGTTGACACTGAACACCTTGATCCGGTGGCAGCTGCTCGTGACGTGGAGTCCCCAATTCCATGCGCTCCGCACGAACGTCGGCTGCGTGTTGAGCGAGTTGTCCCAGCACCGGACGACCAGCTCCGTCCAGCCCTCGGCGTCAAGGGGGAGGTCCATGTGCCAAGTCCTCCAGGCGAACTTGTGCTTCCTCGAAAGGTTTTTGGGGGGAACCTCGTACCACAGGAAGCCCCCGTCAGGACTGACCTCGACCCGTTCGGGCCACCGACCACCGCCGCTGTAGGCCCAGCCTTTGACCTTGATCAGCCCCTGGTGGACGACCACTTGTTTCGTCCACGGTTCCATGATCGCACTGCTGACCGGCATCTCCTGGATCTGGATGCCGCTGGTGTAGAGCTGGTTGTGCTTCCCGACCTGGCCGTTGAAATACAGATACTCTCGTGACTGCACCGGGGCAGGAGAAGGATCCCGCAGTGCCTTGATGCGGTACAGCCACTTCACGGAACGAGCGCCGATGTAGCCCAGCACGACCACTCGGAGGGGGAACCCGTGGATCTTCGGAAGCGGCCGGCCATTCATCTCCCACGCAAGGATGACTTCGTTCGCTTTGACTTTTGACCAAGGCACCGATACCAAGTAGTTCTGCACCTGACCCTGGGATTGATTAGCTCCACCATCCAGTCCGGTCGGGGGATGAGACGGAGATACCTGCTTGAAGTACGTATCTGCACCGTAGAATTCGAGATGCTGCGCACCTTCGATCAGACCTCCGCAGTGCTTGACGACTTTCTTCAAGCTGACACCTGTCCAAGTGGCGGTTCCAATCGCACCCTCTGCCCATGGAGCGTTGATCATTTCGTCGCCCTCACCGGCATATTCGTTGATTTGCTCGATGCGTCGAGTCCCGCTACATTGGATGGTGACCACGTTCGACTGACGGGGAAACAGGTCTTCATTCTGCAGGTCGGCCATCTTGAGGGTCGTAGGTCGTGTCACGAGCCCGTCAAGGAGAAGGGTGAAATCAGCCTTGGGGATCTCCGGGATCCCGCCATGATTGCGTACAAAGAAGAGCGGGTTGGGCGTGATGGGCTCTTCTGTCACAAGACGCTTGAGGTGAAAAAAGGTCAGCAGTGCTTTCAACGGCAGCCGAAGAAGGTGTGAAAGACGCTACCTTCGGCGGTTCACCGTTGTACGGGAATCGTAGAAGATGCAACATATCGGGGTGCTTTTCTTCAATGACTTTGGACCAGCTTTCTTCCGGAATGCTGGTCAAAGCGCCGCCAACGGCTTTGTGCCACATCACCCATCGTTCTCCATTCAAGACAGGGTTTGTATCGGGGACTGGAGCGAGCTGGAATTCCGGAGGAGGCGGAAATCGATAACGAGCCAGAATTTGAGCAGCTTTCCGTTTCTTCTCAGGATACCTCTCCCATTCGATGTAGCCTTTCCATCCCCGGGTTTCTTCCGCGAAGGTCTTGTCACTGTCCTTGGACCGGGCACTGTCGTTGAAAAGATATGGCGGCTTGGAGAGGGAGTGATCCTTTTGATTCACCGATAAACCATAGGGAGGAATTTTGTACGGCGAGAAACCCTGTTCTAATTTCCACTCGTCCAGAGACTGCACAGCGTGAGTGAAGCGACCAGCAACAGGGCTAGGAGGATCTTCACTTGTGTTGGATGTCCACCGTTCATGGTCGATTCTGCTTGCTACAATGGTCCCAGGAGTCCAACAAATTGAAATATCTGCTCTGACCCGTAGATCTCAAGGTGAATCAAAACGCAGAGTGAAGGATATACGTCGCAAAGCTGACAACGCGAGGTCCGCGATATTTAGTGAGTACTCGAAACGGAGCAAGAGTTACAGAAGCCAAGTTTGAAGCTCTTTATCGCTAACTGGCGAGCTAGGTCCTTGGGACGATCAATGCTGGCGAGCTGTCAGTGGAACCCGGGAGGATTGCAGCTGCATAGCCGAAAACTTCCGTGCATGGCCAGATTAACATTGGCGACTTGTCAGTGGAAGGAGAGGGGCATTCGCATAGCCGAAGACTTCCACGCGTGGCCAGATAAACAGTGGCGACTTGTCAGTGGGACGATGGGAGGCATTCGCATAGCCGAAGACTTCCACGCGTGGCCAGATCAATGTTGGCGAGTTGTCATTGGAACCATGGGGGCATTCGCATAGCCGAAGACTTCCGTGCGTGGCATGATTAACGTTGGTGAATTATCATTGGGAAATCGGGCACTCGCATAGCCGGAGACTTCCACGCGCCAGCGTTTACCGGCATAGCCGTTTCCACGCCTTCGTAACTGATATAAATCTGGCTTGGGCGACTCAGACTGATGGGTAAGCAAAAGGGGATTTTCAGCTCTTCTCGCTAGTATATTGTATTCACGGCACTGCAAATTCAAGATGGAAGTCCAGGTATGCTTTCGAAAACCCTCGCGCCTCACACTCGCTGAAACCTACCAGAGTGGAATGACGCCCATGTACACGCTCGCGGAGGGTGCGGAGTCTGGCATATCGTGTTGTCAGAAGCTGACGATGTCCAGGCTGTCCTCAAGCGAGCCCATCGTCATCCATGCAATTGAGGAAAGATGGCGGTGGTCTACTTCTTCTCCAAGACACGCAATTGATCGAGACGTTGGCCCATTTTGCCAGAGAGCGGATACCCGAAAGGTACATCTCCGTTTGCTCTCCTGAGACGTTACGACTGGCAAAGAGACCTGACCAGGCTGCGGAGGTAGGGTCGTGCATGCAAAAGCTGCTGGGGCTTTTGGAACATTCGAGGTCACCCATGACATCTCAGACATCACGTCTGCCAAATTCCTCAACGGCGTCGGGACGACGACACCGGTGATGCTCCGAATCTCAACGGTCGCGCGAGAGCGAGGCTCTGTAGATACTGAGAGAGATGTTCGAGGTTGGGCGATGAAGTTCTTCACGCAAGAAGGCAACCAAGATTGGGTTTTCAACAACACCGTATGCCAATTTCGCTTTTCCTCCAGCAACATACTTACGTATCGGACCAGCCGGTCTTCTTCATTCGTGATCCGATCAAGTTTCCTTCGCTCAACCGAGGTACGTGTTTTCGGAGCTCATTGTTTCTCTTTTGAACCAACTGTTGAGTCTCGAGACATGTCTCGGGAGCATTTACTCTTTAGACGTATTCTCAAGCTCGCTACACCCCCTCAAACAAGCAAGACTGACTCCGAAATGATAATCAGCACACAAACGTCATCCGAGAACCAACCTACCCGATGCAAGCATGGTATAGTGTCGCCGTCAAAGTTTGGTCTGCTGGAATGCTAACCATGAGAACTCACAGTTCTGGGAGTAAGTGATCACGGTACACTCCACACCTCTCACTGTCTCTACTGACCATCAGTTTCCACAACAATAATCAAGAAGGCATCCACCAGCTCATGCAGCTCTTCAGTGACCGCGGAACCCCCGCTTCACTGCGTCACATCAACGCATATAGCGGACACACGTACAAATTCACTAAAGAAGTACTCCTCCACTGCATCTTTCTACCCTGGAACTTTTTCGATGCAGAAGAGAGTGCTGACAGTTTCCTAGGATGGAACTTTCAAATACGTGAAAATTCATTTCAAAAGTAATCAGGGAATCAAGACTCTCTCGGCGGAAGAAGCCGAAAAGCTAGGAGGTCAAAACCCGGACCACCACATCCACGATCTTTTCGAAGCCATCGAACGGAAGGAGTATCCCACGTGGACAGCTTATCTTCAGGTCATGGATCCGCTCGATGCCCAAACCTACCGGTGGAACATATTTGACATGACAAAAGTCTGGCCTCAGGCAGACTATCCTTTGACGCCATTCGGAAAGCTCGTCTTGAACAGGAATGTAAGTAATGAGATGATCCACAAGGCCGACCTTTGCACTTGTCCTTTGCACTTGCCAGCGGCCCAATTCTGACCAGCGTCGTAGCCGTCGAACTATTTTGCGGATGTCGAACAGGCAGCCTTCTCCCCGTCAACTATGGTTCCAGGAATCGCGCCGTCGGCCGATCCAAGTAAGATTTCAAACCCACTGCGATGTTTTTATTCGACTGACAACAATCAAGTCCTCCAAGCTCGATTGTTTAGCTATCCTGACGCAGCTAGGTACCGCCTGGGCACGAATTATCAACAACTACCCACCAATGCACCAAAAAGCTCGGTTTATTCCCCATTCCAACGAGATGGAGCTTCTCTTTACAGTCCAAACTACGGCGCCGATCCCAATTACGTCGGATCCTCCCTGCGTCCGACCAAGCACCTAGTCCTTGACCCCGAACACGAAAAATGGGCCGGAGAAATCGCGTTCTTCACTTCGGACGTGACAGACGAGGACTTCGTGCAAGCAAAAAGCCTGTGGGAGGTGTTAGGGCGGACACCAGGACAGCAAGATAATTTCGTCAGGAACCTTTCCGGGCATCTGAAAGCGGCCAAAGCAGAAATCCAGGCTGAAACAATTAGTAAGGAAAATACACGTTATCAATCCCAACATGAATTTTGCTAACCTGGGAGCAGGGATATTTGCCAGAGTCAGCGAAGATCTAGCTCAAAGAATTTCGCAAGGAGTGAGCTTGAAGTAGCAGTCAAGAGCCTCGAAGAGACACGTGGAGCCACAAGCGATAGAGACTAGACCGATCATGCGGTGAACATGCGGATATCTTTTGCTGTGTCTTTTTTGCTTGACATTTCCATCTAGCCATGTGTGGGCAAATAAACATTCATGCACCGAGTCATGAATTAGATGCTGCCGCAGCGCTTGGCTTGGGCCATCACGCGGGAATAGACCTTACCATCCCAGTGAGCGTACATGTAATTAAAACTGCTACTTCTTTCGTAACCCTGGGAATGATTGGTCTCGCCAGCGATAAGATATGCTGATCTCTTTGCTTTGTATACGTGTTGAGCAAAGAAACCTAAGGCATGATTAGAACACTTGATACCCAATCCACACGAAAATCCTAGAGGAGCAAACCTTTGAATGCTTGCATGAGACAACGCTACAAACATCTAAAGCACTGTCAGCGTAGTCTTCATGGCAGTGGTGGTCTGGAGGGTGACATCATTTTGCAGGACAGTCCTGATGTCTACCTTACCTGATCGTACAAGTTGCTACCAGAGCACAATCAACAGGGAGCCGAGCGTCAAGACGACAGTGCCAAGAGCAAGATTACACACGGACTTCTGGGGCCCCTTCCCAGTGGGAAGCATCATTGGGGGATGCACGATGTTTGTCACACTCATCGACGAAACCACCGGACGATCAAGACTGAGACCAAACACATTGAAAAGTAAAGTGAAGAGCTTTCTGATACATGAGGTCAGAACCCTCGTTGTTGAAGACCGGAAGCCGGTAGTGGTGATCAGAACGATTGCAGTCCCGTTATCGAAAGATTGAATAGATCTGCAACTTGCATGAAGCGCCGAAGGGAACGTTGCATTCTCACGCTATCGCTCTTTCGCCCCGTGGCCTAGGATATGTAGAATGAGATCCGGAAAGAAGGACATATCATACATATCATAGCGCAATTTTCAAGCTGTATGCTTCAATGCGACCATACTCCCATTCCTCAATTCGTAAGCGTGACTTCGTACAGATTCATCCTCCAATCCCGCTTCTTACGAAAAGTCTTTCGAGTCCGGACTCGCGCTCTGCCCGTACTCCAGATCATCTCGCCTAGTGGCGGTGATTACGCCAGGTGGCCGGATGGGCTCGAGTGCGATGATAGCGCTTGGCAGCGATGAGTCAAAAGGGACAGGCGGAAGATATTCGCCATGAAGTCGAGCCGGCGGGCTGTACAGATCAGCCAGAGATTCCGAGAGATCTGAGCCGTCGCACTTGGCTGAAGGTGGCTGAATTTTGGTAAAAGCTTTGGCTTTGGGTATCCCTTGCCTAGCCCGCATGACGTGTGCGTTATTATCGACCTTGTAGTCAGATCTAAGTGATAAGGTCTTATAAATTTTGGGACCAACGTGCCGGATGAATTTTGGCATGACTGGAAGACAGCTGACAATGATACCAGTGGCAAGCTCGGCCCAGCCCCAGAGACCCATGAGCTCTAGGGTGTAGGTTTTGTCCGGAGATTTGGGGACTTGAAAGCTGTAGTAGGTGCGTACAATGGACGTCACGCAGACGCTATGAGAAAGAGAGCATCAGCAGTAGCTCGAGCGTTCGGCCCCAGTTGGGACCTTTGGCCACGTCTGAGAGACATGTCGGTGGGGACGATACGCACAAGAACCCTGTGGCAAAGATTCCCATCATCCAGATCTTCTTCCTCGTGGGCATCTGCAGTTTCGAAAGACACGGCATAGGAAGTATCAGGATCACAAAGTCTGATACCACATTAAAGATGCCCGAACTTTCGGAGTTGATGTTGCTGTTGAAGCAACGACCCGTGTTTAGCAATGGATTCCAGAGCTTCTCGCGGGGATTACACATGAATATATTCAAGAAAAGGTAGATCGTGGAGAAGGAGAAGATAATCCAAATGCAGCCTTGGACGGCCACAAACATGGTGAAGTTGGCCTTACGGTCAGGGACGAAGATCCTAAGGTACAGAAGAAGGATGGAGAGCTTGACGAAGAAGACCTCAGCAACGTAGACGATTACAGCGGTATCGAACCACTAACAACGCGATCAATGATGCTGTTAATGAAGATCCAGAAGATTGATCTTACATAGAGTGTTCGAGAGAAGGCGCTCAGTCGTAGATTCCACGCATGAACTCCAGCGCCACTTCTTTGAGCGAGCAGGGATGGTACAAACAAGCCCCAAAGGCCAACCTGTCAATGTGAGCAGTGAAATCAGGGGCATTTGGCTGGGCAGCATTCGTACCATTCCAATCATACAGGAGTCTTTGAAAAGCGTCAGAGTGGTGGCACAGCGATGTCGAACTGCAATACTCACAATCTTCGTATGCAATGCAGCGGATCAGAAAGCGTTTGGTGTATAGACGGATTACAACAGCCAAGGTGGCGAGGCTCATACACAAGAAGAAGGTCATGTAGCAGATGGCATCAATATTCGGTGGATTGTCAAGATTAGAAACAGTGCCAGCAGGTGGTGTGACAGCGGGTCCATTGAGAAGAACTTCAAGCTGCTCCGGTCCTAGAAACTCTGTTGAGGTTGACATTGTCGTGGGTCCGCAGAACTGGTGTACAGTCCTTGGAAGAACAGGATAGGATAGGATAAATAATCAGAGAAAAGAAGTGAAGGCAAGACCTCAACAATCTTGCTGACGAAGGTCGTGCTTCCTCTGCTGGGGAATCACAAGAGATGCCGCTTTTTATACATGTTCATACTAAGCGAAGGTGGGTGGAACAGCGTGTGAAACCCCTCCATACCTTCCAGGAGCCAGCCTGATCCAAATCTGCAAATTCCACAGCGAATCACGCATGAGTCCTTCCAGACAATGCCGTATCAAGGCATCATACTGCTTTACCCGCAGCTTCGTTACATCGAGCGGTCATCATGTGACACGCCTTCGCAGATGTTCACTCCGTGCGTGTGAGAAGATTGAAAGTAATTGGCTTTCCAATACATTGAAAGGATTTCAAGTGGGACCTCTATGCATTCAGTCATGACTGCAGACACAATCCACATGAAATTCCTGAGGCGTAAGTACGTTGCATTATGCAAGCAGCAAATCGACCAAATCATCATCTAAAAAATGGCAGAAAGAGGATATCGGACGCGTTGAGAGTATGTGAGTGGGGAAACGAGCTGCCCACGCCTTTGTCGAGCAGGTCCTCAAAGGTATGAGTTGACGACTTGGAGCATTAGCGTACGGAGAACATTATCTCACCTCCATGACACAATTCGCTGCCGGGACACCTTTCGTCACTTATGTGTGCGGCGCGACGACTCTTTGACCCTTTCAACAAGAAGACATTGCGGTATTTCTGCCAGGCTGTTAAACGCACGTAAACGGCACAAATGTACCAGATCTATGGAGGCCGGTAATCGGCTCATGGGTACGTCCGCGTATGGGTCTTGCATAAGATCTTCATGCCGTGTGCCTCAAGGCAGTGGCAGATTAACGGTCAACGAGATGATAGGGGCGGCTGGAGCGGCTATCGAAATCACACAGTTCGATTCTGCAGCGGACCAAAGCCGGAGGGGTACTGACCATTAGTGCGAAAATACTTTTTGCTTGGTGGAAGGCAAGACAGCTTAGGGACGAGCGTCACATCTGAATCCAGAACCAAATCCTCGCAAGCATGATCTCTTTTCGTTAGGAAACGAAACAATCATTGGCGCGCAAGAACTTTCACTACCCCATAGTCATTATTATTCTTTGACTCAGTCGCACAAAGCACGGCTATGGAGTGTGCTCTCAACCTGATTCGGTACGTCCCATTCCCCACACTCCTCTTCCACACTGATACGGCTCTCGCTAGGTACTCCGTGGGGTCCTACTCCACCAATGACTACACCGTTCGACGTTGAAGAAACCATCAATCGATCGAGCCATTGGCAAACATCCTTCTCACTGAGCTTGAGGTCGAGCTTTGTGCAATATCAGCAGCATGAAGACAATACTTTGAATGCCCAGTTGCTTGAAAGTAGATTAAATCGAACAAAAGCGAGAGATCTTGCACATTTTCCCCACTTCATCTTGATATCTTCCTAGATAACGCTTTACTTAATTAAGAGCTAGTGGCAGCACCTTACCGCGTTTGGTAAGGCTCAAAACAAGGCGACGGCATCATGTCTTGGCGACCATGCAAGTGAGTCGTGCACTATTGGAGCACTTACATTATTTATATCAAGCAATGTCCTTAGACATATCAGTGCTTGTAGTAATAAGAAAGCTTTGAACCCCTCATGAGTGCGGTAATTGGTCATGGCCACATCAATCAGCGCCCTACTCATCCCTTGCTTGAAGTCTTTCAACCAGCTCCAAGAACGAGTCGAGCAGCCCTAGTATAACCATGAAGAAGAAGTTCCTCCTGCTTCCTGGGGAGACAAATTGGGCCGTTTACGGGTATGGGCTGCCAATATCGGAGCTCATCAGACGGGTCAATCTCCCTTGATTTCAGATTACGAGATGCTTCACATATCAGCAAACAGATTGCAAAGCTGCTCCAAGATCTAGAGCAAAGTCTTAGCGATGTTTTTGAGGAGCTCTCTGAAGACGGCATATTGAAGTGATCCCGTGAAAGGGAATACTTCTCCGTCGACTCGCTCTGATCGATGCACCCCGAACTCTCGTCAACCACGAATTTCTTTGATCCACATCAGCTGTGCACTGGATATGACTTCCTCTCGCATACCTGTATCTGGCTCCCACGGAGGATGGCACCAACGTTACTTGGCTTTTGCTCGAAGAAGCAGGCCACGTGAGCCTTGTTCCTCTCTCGCTTTGTCTCGAAGAAGAACGTCATCAAGTCCGTCAGACTTTCGTTGCCGGGGGCGAGAATGTTCAGAACCGCCCCCTGGACCTGAACCTCCTCGTATTGGCTGTGGGCAGCCTGGAGCATCTCACTCTGGTTCAGCCCACCCGCTCCCCGGAATGGCGTCCCGAAGAAGGCCATGCCTGTGGTGGACTTAAAGGTACCGGGCCACTTAGAGTCGGATCGGTTCGCGTCGACAATAGCCTAAGCGCGGTGAACAAAGTCCTGTCTCCTGCAGCTTCATCACCTACCCTTAGCACCACCAGACCACCAAAGCAATGCGCTATGAATATCAGAGGGCGGAGTGGACAAGCCTATGCAATGATCAGCGTGACAAGCATGAAATATTGAGGAGCAGGATCATCATACTTTTCTGACCCGCTTGAGACTCAGGAGAAGACGTTGAGCCACCGTTGACGCTTTCTGACTGATTGCTTCCTCACCAAACCATTGAGATTTATACCCGTATCTCATGATCCGTGCGTTCGGTACTACCGCAGGCAGCATATGTATGTCTTTCAACCAGTTAACGTAGTGTTCCTCCGGACGGCCCACATCGACCTTTTTGCACCAGGTATCATCGGGATGGGTACCGACGCCGTGAATTGCGACGATACTAGGATCAAGCTGTTAGCGCCGGTAGACCAGGCTCTTTAAGAAAGATGCTGGAACTGTACTCCACGGATTGTGCTGAACCAGCGTCCCGTATCACCGGATACGCAATGACTCCCTGCAACGGTAGTCAAACAAGCACCTCATTCGGAAACGGGAACGTACACGAGGTCAGGTAAAAGTACATTTCTCTGACCCCGCTAAGACGGGCGGCCAATGCAATACTGTAGAACCAGAACGTTTACGCCCATAAGATCACCATTACTTCCGGATGGCTCTTGAAGCATTAATATCCTTCAAGGATGATCGCAGCCATACGGATTAGCGGCACCGCTGTGAGTAAGGCAATCCGGCGGCAATGAGTATACCAGGTCAATGATCTATATCGGGAAGACCGTCGATGAATACATGCTGGAGACGATGGCGGACACGAGATTGCTGACGATCAAATCCCTGGCAGGTGAAGCCAGCTATCAAAGCCGGAAGCCGTGGCGGAGGACGCGAAGTCAACCCCACTACCCCCGCAATGGAACCACTGGGCAGAACCGGTGGAATGGACAGTACTCAGGCCGGAGCGATGTTGGTGTCCTGATGTATCATGTCGCCATCCACTAAATAGGAGTATGTATATGGAGACTGCCTCCAGGTGTGCGTAAGCCGCGGAGATCCGAAAGAAAGCACCCAAGGCCACAGAAATTTGGTTATTTTCTCCTGGCGCGGCACACTGACGCATCTTCCACCGATCATCGAGGTAAGAGCGAGCAAAATGGTGGAGAAAAACAGGCCTCGAACGGTCGACTCAGTGAGGTCAATATCGAAACCCCCTACATTGAAAACCGGAGGGTAATGATGATGATGATAATGAGAACAAGTGGATAGAGGAGTCGCGATAGCTACAGGCTATAGTGTTGCTACTCTAATGGTGTGATGAGTGACAGCCAGGTGAAGTGTAGAGAATACCTGAGCAAAGAGATTAAGTCCACCATCACAATACACATGGAAAATTACGCCGACTTTGTCTCAACAGCAGCGCGACAGATTGTCGACAGCCATGATCAGTCGCCATGAACTTGTTCCAGTACTTAAATGAGAGTACTAGAGTAGTAAGTACAGTTCACGTAGGTGACAGGTTTGCTGATGCCGAGGCACTAGGTAGGTTAACCACGGCTTGGTGTTTGATAGGCGGGGAACAAACACCCCCAAGGCCCGCACCAACATGTGGGGGGCCAATATCAACACATGCCGCCTGCGATGCTCTCCTTCAATTCTCACGCAAGAACACCCTGCAAGGATAATGCTCAACCGGATGCGCGGCAGCTTCCTCCATTTGGTAAGCTCTGTCCCCTCTGTAAATCTTCGAGCCCTTCGTAGGATGCAGTCTATCCCACTCATCATAAGCGGGCGTGAAATCAAACTCCCTCACCAGACAAGCAAGAATGATTTTCAGCTCGGTCATCACGATACCTTGCGCAACACAGTTCCGAGGCCCATACTCAAAAGCGCGCCACGCATCTTTCACGGGAAAGAGCTCATGCGTGGGCTCCACGAGCCAACGTTCGGGAAGAAACTCATCCGGACACTTCCAATATTTTGGCGATCGGTGGAGCTCTACGTGTACTGTCAATATCATCATGACATCGTCGGTGGGGCAGACGGCGTCGAGATCGTCCTGAATACTGGTTCCTGGCTTTCCCTGTCTGCTTGAAGCCGCAGGCGGAAATAAGCGAAGAACTTCCTTGATCACGGCTGTGGTGTACGGTAGCTCGTTGAGAAGTTTGGGTTGCTCTTCTAACAAGATAGCTGCTTTTGAAACGTCTTTGCCAAGTATCTGGTTGTGCTCGGAGCGAATACGTTTCAAAGCGTCCGGATTCTGTGATAAGAGATGCAAGGCGTAGCAGAGTGTACTACTCGTTGAATCATGGCCAAGGAAGACAAAGAGTCGAATCTGTCGAATTGCGAAGGCTCGGAAATCTGGGTCAAGCCTTTCCGGCTTATGCTCGCCTGACTGAGCAATGTAAGCTTGCAAGACCAAGTCGATGACCGATTTCTGCCTTTTGTCGCTCATATCCGATTTGTATTCCGAGAATCTTGAGTCCAGCTCGCGGCCGATGTAGCGGTCCATTTGCTGCCCATTCCACCACTCTACGGTCCATCTAACGACATTGAAATGGCCAAGTGGATTGCTTTCTGCGTTTGGCTGATGCCACCTAATCTGACTCAACATGCTATCGGCGAGAACATTGTAGCCTTCTTGCGCCCGTAGTGATGCGTTTCTTTGCCCACGCTTAGTTCCATTGATCCAGTTTGCGGAAGCACTCACAATATGGTTTGCCCCATCACATCCACCATGAACCTCAACGTAACGGTATCAAGATAGAACATCTCTTCTTTTCTCGCCAGATCCCTTAGCCGCTCCTTATAAACCACTGTCTCCCTCAGCACATGTGGCACCAAACTCGTGACCTGCTCAGTGCTGAAGCCTTTGCTGAACACTGCTCTCCAAGGTCTCCACTCCCTTTCGTTCATGTCAAAAAGGTTCGGCCCGCCCGCAATAGGCTTGAAGAACCTTTTCAACATAGACGCCCTCTCATAACAGATCTTTGTATTTGTTTGCGCTGCCTGAGCCGCCACAAGCGGGGAAGTTACGATCATCATCATACCGCTTGCGGGCCACAAATCGATATAGAAGAGGCCTTCGGATTGAAAATGCTCGCGTGCAATGTCGGCAAACATATACTGATAGTGAGCGTTCTTGGGCAGGGCATCCATTCGCTTTTTCAGGTAGAGAAGATGCCCAAAGATGATATTGTGATGGGGTGCACAAGGCTGTATGAACCTGGGCTGCAACACTGCACAAAGAAAGCTAGGAAAGAGCACGCGGACAGCGTAAAAGGCAACAATCCTTGAAGGATCCGGACGCTGACTGAGCAAAGATCATGACATTCTTGCTCTGCATGTTAGGAACTATCCATGTGCTTTGATATAACGCAACGAGCGATTTAGCACGACGGTTAGGACAAAGCACTGGTTAATGCAAGCCCGCGGTTCAAGCAAAGCAACGGTTAATGCAAAGCAACGGTTAACGCAAGAGCAGCAATTCCCAAAAGTACAAATGCGCTTAGTGTTCTCATATCACCTTTGATCGAGACTATCAGTGAAGCCCGTCTACCTTATGATTTGTTCCAGCACATATGTAGATGAGAGTACTAGAGTAGTAAATGAGGGGCTCGAGGGGTTTGCTGATGCCAAGACACTAGGTAGGATAACCACGGCTTGGTGTCACTATCAATCGTCGCTCGTGTGGTAATAGGACACTAGGCCAAATAGAGGGTAGGTAAGATCGGGCTCGTACCGTGGTACCTTGATCCACTGTTTACCTCCAACGTACCTAGGTACGCTCTTATCCTCAGCACTGCACACGATGTATGCTGTTGATTTCTGCTTCCTCCACCAGTCAGGAACAAACACTTTCTGCATATTGCCCTTGATCTTTATTCAGATCTAGCCATACTTACCATCCATACGCTCCAGTCCCACAATCCATTCATAGTCGGTCAAACATGGTGCCGTTGTCATGCTCTTCTCCAGACTCTCCAAACCGGCCTTTACGCTGATCAAGCCATCCATCAGTCTTGTGACGAGACATTTCACCTCGCAGAATGTTGTAAAAGCAGCACAGATGCCTCCTCGCCTGGTGCTCAATGAGGAGGACCTCGAAGAAGCTTATCTAAAAGGAAGTGGGCCCGGGGGGCAGAAGATTGTATGCCGGCATTTCTACGGAAGTCCTGTCCTCCGATTTTTGACGACTGATATTTCTCCACCTTACTAGAACAAGACTTCGTCCGCCGTCCAATTAAAGCACATTCCCACGGGCATGACCATAAAATCGCAAGCCACTAGATCACGGTCACAGAACCGGAAAATTGCCAGGCGTCTACTCGCAGACAAGATTGAGGCTGTGGAGAAGGGCCCGGAAAGCAGAACGGCCTTGAAGGTGGCCATCAAGAGGAAGAAGAAGGCTAGCCAGAGGAAGAAGGCGAGGCGGAAATACAAGGCTTCGCAGGACGGAGGAGAGAGCGAGGACGAGAAAGCTGAAGATGACAGCGATGAACCTGTAGAAGAGAACGTGAAAGAGAAATCGGGTTAAAAGGACCGGTGACAAGCGTCTGTTCGTTGAAGAATTCAGAGAATGATCACACTCCGCCTGTGTCCGACACTTCTCACCGCACGCTTGCAACTATAACTCGATACTAGCCTAGAGTTGCATAAATGAAACCACCATCGTGTGAACATGCCCCGGAATCCGCATCAAAGCAAGCTGTGCAGCTAAAGGCGGCCAGCCCGGCCAGCCCGGGAAAGTGGCAGCCCTTGTCCTTCCAACCCTTCCAAGGTCGAGCTTTGATCTGACGAAGAGGGTGCTTCTGATCTGTCGCTTACACTGCCAAAGCCCTGGCTCCCTACCCACAGCCAGCCCGGCTGGGGTGTAAACCAATTTGTTGTGCCTAACGCGAATCATGCCAGCGCCCAGATTCGCCAGCCTGTGCTGCAGCTCGACGGATCAAGCGAAGGCTTAGGTGTGTATCAACCGCTGCAATACGCAAATGTGATAAGCGAGGGATGAATGCACGCTCGAAAACATAGCCGTCTGGGAGCCTACGATCCCCCTTTGAGACCTGAAGACGAACGAGAGGATTCTGCGTTACACTGGCAGAGCTCGGGTTCTAAAAATGGAAGTGTCTGGGTACATATTACCCGTCATGAGCATGGCGATGAGCAGATGCTTATGGAAATCACAAGGTGCAAACGTTTCGAGTTGGGGGCAAGACACGACGATTCCCAATCCCGAGACATGGCCAAAAGAAGAAGGC
Source organism: Platismatia glauca (assembly GCA_963556305.1). NCBI lineage: Eukaryota > Fungi > Ascomycota > Lecanoromycetes > Lecanorales > Parmeliaceae > Platismatia > Platismatia glauca. Next base: position 628,081 of record OY745767.1, read on the forward strand.
CTTGAGCTAACATCTTACGGACAATGTTTCAAGACTGCCTACTGGCAGAATTCAGACAAAGAAATTCTCAATTTTTGGCACTCCCCCTTCTTACTCCATAGTCCGTTCATAGGAGGGTGTCCTGCCAGGTCCTCCATGCAGTCCAAATACACGCGCTCAATTATCTTTCGAATCAAGTGCAAAAGTCCGTCCGATATGGGACGGTGAACGGGGTTTGCCCACGGCCTTTACTACTCTAGGACCTCGCTCTTTGAATGTAGCGTGCGGCAAACGGCGGGATTGTTTCGTCGGCGTGTGACCTTCTCAACTTTCCGTTCGAGATCCCCACGAACATATCTATTTGGTACGTAGCAAATGTGCCATTCTATTCCAAGAGCAAGGATGTCAGCGTTGCGCGTTGATAGACTATATACCGCCACCCTCACAGCAGCATTGACACGAGTGATGACATTCTCAGCACCCGACCCAAGCCTCCGCCGATATCGCCATCCCCGCACCTTCCGTGTCACCAGAAACGACATACTCAGAAAAACGACCCCTCGTGGCGTGCCACCATCATCGTCCAATCATCCGGCCAAGTCGGGCCGTGTACCGAACAATCCCCTGGGTACAGCCACAAGTGCACCGGGCGTCCACTAAGTCGAACGTGATGTGTGCCAGACGTGTAGGACATCGGCTATCTTCTAGCACACCTCTTCCCCTGCGTCCATGTTGGTGCCTTCATCGTCGCAACGCCGGCCGTGTTCCGGATGCGTGATTGGTCCCAGCTCGCATTCGTGAGACGGCACCAGTCTGCTCGGTCGCGTGGAACCGTCCGAAGGAGGCGCATTTCGACGTTCTCGGATCAAGACGAATTGCTCCAAGCTTGGGGACTTCAGAATTCCAGGTTGGCGGTCGGCCGGCCAGGGGTGGGGACGGAGGTGTTGCGTCCCGGGTAGATGTGCGAGACTTCGAGTTGTAGTTTGGTACAGCTAGACAGGGGACCCACGACGGGGTCACCCGTGGCACAGAATGCTGGGATCGCCGTGGCCGTAGGGATCGAAAAGTTCGGTACCGCGAGACCGTCGAGCGAGCACGACGTCCGAATAGTCAGTGTCCATGTACGAAAAGGTGGATTGACGGAGGAACTTGGTTCAACGGGTGGCACGCTTCGGGCATTGTGGCATCTTCTTCGCGAGTATTCGACCCCCCTTGCGGCGGATCTTGAGGACGTAGAACGGCAGGTTTGAGATGAACATGTTGGCGAGAGTTGAGCAGCTCAGGGAGGAATTTTGGGAATGTAGAGGCAGACCATCGTTCTCGTTCTCTTATAGCAGTACGACTTGAAAGAAATGCTGAATCACGGATGAGTAAGAATGTGAGGGTCATTATCCCAAGAAAAAAGAAAAAAAAACTCAATACTGAGAGCGAATTGCTGCGCTTCTGGGCGTGCGAAGATTTGCTCGAATTTTCCGATTGGGTACCGATAGGTAAGTCAAAGGAGTCACCATTTTCGGCTCCGGACGCCTTCATGAATTGCACCGAGTCCTACTTTACCTCTCGTCGTCGGGAAATCGGGGCGCGAGATTGACTTGGTTGTCAAAGGTCGTGCGTGGCGCCGCTGTGAGATGCAGGACGCGTCGGTCAAGGATCAAGCTCTGTGACGATCGAGGGCTCTGGAGGGGCGGGATTGGTCAGCGTATCAGGGCTCGGATGTAATGTCATGCTTCATTATACTATATGTAATTAGAACGAGAGGCAAGGAGCGTTTCGAAAAAGGCAGCTTCGTGATGGAATCGGAGCCCCCGATGGCATCGACGGGCACATTAACGCGGGAGTACACCTAGAGCACGCTTGTTCCCCAAGGAGATCTGCGTTCAACTCAGAGTAATAGTTTGGGCTTTTGCTCCTCCCTTGTCGAACAACATCAAGAGACTTGCTTCGCCCACAGCGTACAGACCTGGCCACGCACTCAGGACCTGACCGACAGTGATCTTGTTACCCCAGGTAACCCCCCCGTCTCCACTTGTGATGAACTTTGCCGCGGTGTTTGACGTATAGCCATCTGAAGGGGCAGCTAAAGAGGAGTCTTCATTGGTCATGAAGCTGACACAGAGTGTACCACCCACGTTGACGATTTGTGGTGCACCGGCGGAGGTGTTGGGGCTATCTGGTGTATAGACAGTATTCCGATTACCCCAGGTCTTGCCGTCGTCCGAGGAAGTGATGGAGTTGATGGTGAAAGTTCCGTCTGACTCGCTCTCGAAGACTGCCATCAAGTCCGTCCCGCTGACAGTTGTGACCCCTGTCATACCTGCACAGAAGTGGCGGTCAGTATTCGTGCGACGAGCTCAAGTCATAGCAAAAGCTCGAGAGGTACAAGAAAGCCTCAATCTTTTGCTCCAATAAAGCACACGCGGCTCAGAAGCCGGTGTCAATTAAGAAAAACCCCAACATTTACATACCGTCACGTGAAGTTATGCCAGCCCCGGAGATAGTTTGGGATTCTGTCCATGTTTGACCGCCATCACTGGAGAATCTCTCCAGCGTGTCTTGATCGGCGGCGGAGTTCTCACGAGAGTAGTAAAGCTGTAGTGAGCCATCTTGAGCGTTACGGAGAAAAGGCTCCCAATTTCCATTGACAGGTCCAGGATCTGAGGACGGGGTACTTAGATATAGCCACGTCTTGCCTAAGTCGTCTGAGTAGGCAACTGTGATGCGGAAGAACAAGTAGGCTCCAGTATTAGGGTCTTTGGAGTGGTTCCTGAACGTGCAGAGAACGCGCTGAGTTGTGAATTCGCAGTCAGCATTACCAATCTGAGGAGGTACATGGAACCCAGAAACATTTTCTGAGAGTAAGAACTTTCAAGACGTGTCTCTGGATTCATAATTTGGTTCAAAAAAGGAAACATGGGCTGCGAAAGTACGTACGCCTGATGGAAGTTGGAGGACGTCTACGCATTTTTCGGAGTCAGTATGGCTTTTTCCAGGCAGAACTGGAGTTGCAAGACAGGTCTTAGGAGTAGAAGGGTCGTTTGCCCAAAGAACATGTCTCGCGACTCCATCTAGATTCTAAATAGGAAACAACAAAGATCGGCTCCGAACCGTACGTACATGGGTTGTCGATGTCGTTTGCGTTCGATGATCCTCTTGTGACTTCTCCAATTCCCTGCCACGAGTTGCCGTTGTCGGTGCTCATGACAATCTCGAGAACGTTGTCTCCATTAGTAAAGGCAGTGTAGGCGCCAATGATGCTACCAGCCGGCAATGATGGATCAGAAAGACTATTTGCCCGAGGATATGTACCCGGTCCAAAGATTACTGCACTACCTGTCATATTTGGAAGGATAGCGCTTCTTTTGGTGACAGCAGCGCTGAATGGAGCTGACCAGCATGCCGAAGAAAATAGAACGAGGGAAAGCACCTTGACCAGACTTGATCGACGATACATTTTCGAAAGGAAAGAGTCTGAACGTTTGAGAGATAGGGCCTCTGGGCTATCTGGAATGAATGTGGATGATGCGGTCGACTCTCACAACCTCCGAGGTAACAAAGCAGGTGCGTGGCACGATTATGTATGAAAGTACAAGGGATCAGCTCCACGTTTTCCCTTTGAGACCAACTCCAACGCAGCCTGATCATAAGTGGAGCCCGCTGCACAAGATGATGTGATGCCGAGAGGGGAAAGAGAACTGCCCGGAAAGGCAATACTTATGCCATTTCGGATGTTCCATGGTGGAGGTTGCCAGGGGGGGATCCCTTTCAATGACAATCCCCCAATCTGCGTACGCAGATCCTAGTCCATACAGCACACCGCGCACTAAGAGAATGAAGGTCCTTCATAAAGCGGATTCCTACGGGATCACAGCTGTGATCCAGATGTAGCGTACATGGAAGGCGGGGATGTAATTGCTAGATCAGGGCAAACACGGGAAGTGGTTCAAAAGTTTCAGAGAGAGAGCCCACGGCAGAGAACGCATCCCTGACGACCCTGCTCGGACTCGTGGGAGTTGAGGATGGGTGTTTGGGAGTATGGGATAAGACGGCAAGCATACTCGGTCATTGGCGTGGGACAAGACGGCCAGCTTCCTGAAATGAAGACGTACCTGGCAATTTATATGCAAGCGCTACAGCCGCTCCAACAACATTGGACGCCAAGAGGATGGTCAAAGTCAACACATCACGGAAGTGGGATTCTTGTAAATCTTGAGGCACATATGGACAACGTCACCCCCAGAATCCAAAATTCCATATCGCTCGAGAATGCTAATGCAGATAAACAAGACTACTGGTGATGGGTGTCTTTGATCATTCAATTGGGCTATGGACTGGATCGCTTCGAGGCAAGCGGGGGGTATGAATCTAAGGTACCTTATCGAAACAGCCTTGGGGAAGCCATGGCTCTCCATCTTCCTATGCAACATTTATCTTTCATACATTGAGGCACATTTGTGTCCTTCCAATCTCCTCCTGCTTTCAACCCTCGGGCTCTGCCCGGTTCATCTTTGCATATACGCGGCAAACACAGGAGCCACCTCCGCTGGTAGTCGGTCTTGTGCAAACAAAGTCATCTTTCCATTCTGCCTCGCATCCGCTGCTCGAACATACTCGCTCACCCATCGCTTCACGTCAGTAATCTCAGGCCACTGGTCTCGAAGTGGTCGCTTAATGGTCGTAAGCTGCGTGAATCCCACACCAAAGCTCATATCGTCAGGATCCTGCTCTACAATTGTGTCCTCGGTTGCTGCCAGTATTGGGGGATTCTCGAGCAATTTGAGCAAAGCCTCACAAGTGTACGCCCAGCCCTTCTTGTACTTCTCTGCAAAGGCGACAGAATCGGTCAGAGTTTTGGTGAAGGATATGACTGCGGTCTTTCGATCAAGAGGTCGTAAAAGTTTCTGTGTGTCTGGAAGGATGACTTTGAGGTAGAGAGGAACGAAGAGGCTAAAATGGTGAAGTTAGCGCCGAAGGAAATGGCGCCAATGAATATTGTTCAATATGTACATACTGATCCCCGACTTGATCCAGCTTGCTTACGAAGAAGTCTGCTCCAAGGCCTTTTTCATCGTTTGCGGAGATGAAGTGGTAAAATCGAACGAGTCTGGACGCGAAAGACTCCGTCTCCGTATTGTTTAACCTGTTGAGGAGCATGTTTAGTATGGCAGGATAGTATTGCTCCAACGCGGACCTAAAAACTGGTCAGTAGTTATCCGAAAGTCTCGTCCTGCGTAGAGCATCTTACGGAGGAAAATTAGCGACAACGGTTTCTAGAAGCTCGAATCCGTAGTTTTCATTGGTTTTGGTAGATATTAAACTCTGGACTACGCCCAGTACAGTTTGTATATGATTGTTTTGCGCAATAACGGAGGACCCTCGCGAAATGATAGAGGATAAGAGACGGACAAGGGCTGGCACATTGCCTTTCGGTGCCCATAGCGCAGGTGTGAGTATTGGAGGTATCAGATTCTTGTAGTAGTCTGACAATGATCCAGATGGGCTAGCTTCGAGAAGAGCAGCGAAGAGTTGAAAGACGTATGGTATAAACTCTGTTCTAGATCAGCACATCGATATTGGTCATGCATCTAGCGAAACCCACCCTGCACATCGTCCTGTATCACAGCGATGAATGAGACGTAGAAACCATTTTCAAGCTTGTTGGGTTGCGAAGGAGCGCTAAATCTACCAATCATTAGCATTGCATTGATGGAGACATTCTACCAAAGCCTTACCGAATGAAAGCTCCGAGAGCTTCGAAAAGGTAGTAACAAAATCTAGGGTTGCTCGGATTTTGACTACTGATCTCCGTGATCTTCACAAAATGAGTCAAGATCTCGTCTACCATAGGTACGACACCTTCTCTGATGACGATAAGAACTCGCATGATACATCGCATTAAGAACTCATTCTCTTGCAGCTTCGCAGGTTCAGGATCGTTCTCGATCAAGCCGAATAGATGCCGCAACAGCTGGGCTGAAAGACTTTCGACCCTGGCTCTGCCGATTACTGGTTGCTTCGATGCGTTTGTGAGGGCCATGGTGCGCTCCAGAGCGATTGCAGCATAAGTGTACACAACATAATCCGGCGAACCCAAGTGCTTAACGACAAGAGGAAAGGCATCCTCCCATTGTGCTGCGGTGATCTGGCTCCTGAACATGTAAAGGTACTTGATAGCGCCAACTTGAAGAATAGGCTCAACACCGGTGTCGGCGACCAGATCTCCGGCAACGTTGTTCTGAAAGAATTCAACGACGCTTGCGAAGTTGTTGACACTTGTAACCCCTTGGCTCGTTGTGATCGTACCTCTGGCAGCTATTGATGAGTACAGATACACAGCAGTGTCTTTCGACTTCCAATTGCTCCCAGGATTTTGAGAGTAGTTGGACAAGTAGTGGTCAATGTATCGAAGGACAATAGTTGAGACCAAATCTTCAAATTTTGCCATCAGTTGTCGGAGGAAATCCGTCGCTGCCCGTCGCCGAGTATCACTGTCAGAGCCTTCAAGGTCTCTTCTGATGAACTCGATTGGTTCATCTTCGAAGAGTTCCAAGTCTGAGTCTCGCAATGTCAGGTTAGGTAGAATTACTCGCTCAACGACTTGGCACAAAGTGGAGTCGTCATTGAAGGCTTGCGCTCGCTCAGTACTGCTTGTTACAGCAGTCAAAAATTGTAGAGTCTTGCTGACCAGGATATCGTATTTGATTTGCGGACCCACGGTGGTAAGGAGATTCCAGGAGCTTGATATGAACTGTCCAACATGTACGCCAACAGCGTCCTCGTACTTCTTGACCCACAATTCCAAGATCTCAAAGATACCCGACTTAACGTGCTCCAAAGGACCTGCTTCAGCATCGTCGTCTGTTTGTAGCAGGTCGTTTTCGTACGTGAGATACTTGTGAAGCAGTGAGGTCACTGCGGGGAGGCTATCTTCAAAGACTGGTGGTAAATCCTGGACTGAGAGGTCGTAGAACAGCTTGACAATGAGGTTTAGAGTTGCGAACAGTTGCAAGAGCATTGTTTTATTTGACTGATTCTGATCGATGAGTGCGTCTGTGCTCTAGAAAATCAACATTAGTCTTGACTCCTGCAGGGCGTACATTTGGGGAATGAAAGTTGACTCACCTGAACCAGACTTAGAAAAGGGTTACCAAATTTTGCCAGGACATGATTAATTTCGGTGAACAAGGGGTCTGATCGGTACAGAGGGCGCCATCTCTTGAAAATTGAATGAGCGACTTGGAGCACGCCATTATTGGTCGCAGGATTGTCGGGCGTCAGACGAGATACAAGATCCTAGACAAGCTTTAGCTTTCCGCGGTGCTGAATTAAGCAGTCCTACAACATACATCCACCAGTGAGTCCCATCTCTCCCAAAAGTCACTGTCCGCTATGACACCAATTGCGTCTCCCAACTGATACTGGATATTTGGGGGCACGGAGATCATGAGCCCAATGAGTTCGCGTTTGATGGCCGCAACCTCGTTCTGAGGCAGCTTGTGATTTCCATCTTCGTCCTAATCACCATGTGAGCCAAACGAGTTATCAAACCGTAGTACTACACCAGCTGCTCACCGTCCAATGTCTTTTGATATAATTCTTGAAGTACAAAGCACCGGCTAAGCGAGCAGTTGGGCCATAGGTTTGCGTGGCTACGATTTGTAGCAGAGAAAGAGAGAAGTTCGGCTTCTTCTCTTCGTGCAGGATAGCAAGTTCCGCTACGCGTGCGAGTTAGCCTGACAATACAACCGCTGGAGAGTGTTGATCGAACCTTGTTTGTTTTGCGTAGGATCCAAGCTTGCTTCTAGAATTTGAGCAAGGCTCGGGAGGTCCACAGCCATGGTCCAACAACAGCTTGAATGTGTTGGACCTGGTTTCCAGAAACCTGACTCAAGTTGTAGCAAACAATCTTTTGAAAGTTGCGTCCAGTGGACTTGAAGCCGACCGTAGATAGACGCGATGCGCGCCAGGAGCGCCTAGAGCTGGAAAGTACGGAGTACTTCAAATTTTACATGACTTTGCTGAAGGCAAAAGTATATACGAGAAACGACAAATGCAATTGTTCAGATACTTGGTGAGAAGTCTTCGCTAGTTGGTGCGAGTGAGTGGTAGTAAGAGGATGAGAGGATTTGGACATGAACATGGACATGTATTGCGGAACATGTGACAAAACTGGCCGATGCTGAAAGGTTATGTGTTGAATGCACAGTCCCTTGCGCCATTTTGCTTCAATCTCTCGTTTCGTTTGGTGTTGAGCCAGATGATTTTGCGGTAGGTCGCTACATTGCGTTTCAGGATCTGTGTTTGAATCCTGGGTATCTCCTTAGCAGCCAACGTACCATCTACAGTTTTGCCTCGTGGCTCTCTCGAGCTCCCTTATTGTCCCATTCCGCCGAAATGCTATCCGTCTTCTAGATATCAAGTCTGTCATATCGAATACCAGCTTACGACGAGAAAAGCTCTAGGGAAGCTGTTTGGGCCTGGTACTGCTGTAACTGCCCTCGTTCTCGAACACTCACAACCCAGAAATATCGTGTCGATGAACCCCGAAAGTGTTAACGGAGGTCAAAACGATGGCCATTCTCCTTCGCTGAATGAGAGAATCAAATCTCTAGCCATCGGGCCCGGAAGTCCGAGCACAGTGGGAAGGGCACATAGTGGGGGTGCCGGCCACAGCGGTAGTCCCGACCCAACCCAAGGAAGCCCATCAAGCACGAAGCAGAGTAAATACGTCAATGCCGAGGATGCCTTCAAAGTGAAGTGCTTGCATGAACTCGGTCCGGCGCTGCCAGTCGAGAAGAGGATCGCGGCAGCTTATGAGATTTCCCAAGAGATCAAATTGTATTCCGCCGATGCTCTCTTGGACATATGGACTGTCGCAGAAGACTTGACCAGGGAGGAGGCTCCTCTGGAAGCCCGCAAAGCTGGGTTTGCGCTTTTGAAAGCTTCCGTATCTCATTCGGGGATCTTGAAGGAGAGGGAGAGATTCTATTCTATGATAGTTACGCCGGTGGATGCAACCCAGGCGAGTCTACAGATATCAGCCTTGCAACATCTGACCAAAGATGGCCAAGAGCTCCACCCTTTTGAGGCTAAGCTTGTTTCATTCCTTAATCATTCGCTGGAAGGCTGGTTTCTGGATGCTGAACGAGCGAGGGAAGCTCGTGCCGGAAATGGGTCAACAAAAGCTGAGCCAAATAGAAATCTCCCAAGTCTCGCAAGCGGCCCAGGGCGAAGTGATGATGATTCTGGCAGAGAGATTTCCAGCAAAGACAGCTTAAAACAGTCAACACTCGGTGAGGAGACAGGTCTCTTACGTGCGTTTTATCTAGTTGCCGACGTCCTTGAACATCACCCAGAAGTCTTTCACGACGACCAATTGGATTTTTTGATCGAGCGAGTTACGTCAATTGCCCTGGCAGCCAGATCGCGTAAAGCTATTCGGGGTACTCTCAAGGTATTCCTACCCATCACAGCAAAGGGGCTGCTTCCAGCATCAGCTTTAGAGGCCTGCATTCACGTGCTCTGCAACATATATGGTATTCGAGAGACCAAGTTTGAGGACAATGCTTGGGGCTGTCTCTCCAATCTTTTAACATCGAGTCATCAAGTCGCTACGATAAGCATACTCTTGAAAGTGTTGATCGATCCGCCAACAGATAGCAGTACCAAGAAGACGACCACACTCGTTCTTGGAACATTATTCACAATTATGCACGTCGCTGAAGACAGTAGTCTGGGTGGTGTACTTATCAACGATATCGGGTTTCTCGCACAAGGGCTCCAGAATGTACATGCTCTGTATGAACAGCTGGATGTCGTTATCTTGAGAACCATCAATTCACTTATATCCAACCCGCAAATTGCCGATGCGCTTGCCAGAGAAGACTGGAATATCTTGATGGGGAATCTTGAGGAGATTGTCGGAGCGCCACCGACGCTTGCAACGCGTGAGGACGTCGGCAAGTCCTCGCCGCTCTACAGCTTGATGCGTAGCGATGAAACATTGAAACACGAGATCACTAGCGAGATGATTACTCAATTACAAAACACGGCAAAGCGCATCATGTTTCTTGTGCAGACAGACTGGGAGTCCTTGGATCAGCGAAAGTTGATGGTTCTTACGAATATCCTTATCAACATAGCGTTGCGTGTGCCTTCTGTCTGGAACGACGCTATCAATGCCATGCGAACCCAGGGTCTACTGGATCCGCGCAACGACGATTGGATGCTTCACCTTCGGATGGTATTCAGCAAGGTCTTTATGAATGTCTCTCAATCCGAAGACGCAAGTTGTCTAGTCCTTCGTATATTCGAAGAACTTTTTCCGACTCTGAAGATTGACAGCAAGAAAGAAAGAATCTATGAAGATTGTCTCCGGGATGCCTGCCAGATGCTGAGTGACGACACGAACCTTCCAATCTCGGTAGTCGCCTGCCTGGCCGAGATTGGAGCGCAGTGCGGTGCGGACATCGAGAATGACACCTTTCAATCTCTACTCGACGTGATTGAAAAGGCGATGAAGATTTTCTTGCCAGACCCTGCAGTGCCTGCTAAAGCGCTTGATCGTATCGTAGACTGCCTCATTAAGATGTTTCTTCGATCCTTACCACTGTCTTTCCTAAAGACCAGGAGGTTATACAGCTTCATTCTTTCACTCGCATCACGTTCAAATCCGACCACCGTAAGGCTGAGTGCCATCAAGCTACTTATGCGATTGAGAAGCGATGCGAATGAAGCAATTGAGATTGTACTATTTCCTGATAGTCTAGGTTTAGCATCAACCCTTGGCAGGACAGAGGCAACGGCCTTATCACAGGAATACGTTCCCACACCGTCGAACCGAACGTCGATATATGAACAATCTCATGCAATGCGCACTGGTCGGTCCAGCGTTAAAGATAACTTCAAGACTACACGGTCAAGATCAACTACAAGGTCTGCGAACTTTAAGGAGCGTCTCCTGCAGCCCACTCGCCCTCTGTGGATGTACGATGGGCCGTTCAGGGGCCTACCAGAGGAACCACAGCATGGGCCAAGTCAGGTCGTCTACTCGGGAATTTCAAGTAAAGAAAATCCCAATGCTTTGGACCTCGGTTCTTGGCTCGACGTCGTTGTTGGCATCCTAGAAGAAGGTAGCGATTGGGAGGTCTATAGCTACATTCTGGTTCACTTACCTTCTCAATTGAGTAATCGCTCGCTGTTCGCACGCCATGTCAGGCAACTTCAGACAATGCTCAACCTTGTGGTCGCCCAGGTTGAGAGAACGGGTAGTAAGCCTTTCACCACGCCATTATCAGAGACTGGTATAAAGCCGCGTGACATTGTTCTTTGCTTGTACCATACATTGACAATGCTCTTGCCTTACAACGAGCACTTTGGTAGGCGCGAGCTGGAAAGCACAGTACGAGCTTTTGCGAACGGCCTTGACAGGTGGGACGGCGCAGGAAAGTGTTGTATCCACGCCCTGGCTTTGTGCTGTCATGAGATTCCCTCTGTCATAGACAAGTGGATGTTCAACATTATCCAGAAAATGCAGCAGAAGATCACACAATCCGATTTGGCAATCGATATCCTCGAATTCTTAAGCGGCCTTTCTGGATTGCTGGATGCCTGCTTTACCGCTACCGCAAAGGTACCTGACGCCCACTCGAGTGCCATTGCGGAGGATGGAGGCTTTTATATGACTGTTTTTGGAATCTGTATACGCTACTTAGACTACGCGAGGGACCAGCGTCAAGGGCAGACTGGCAACGCTGGAACACGATCCAGCCTTCAGCCAAGCCGTCAAAGCGGTATTGCAAGCGAAGTCGCTCAAAATGCTGAAGCGAGCCAGGCCTCTGATGCACAGACGAGTCTCTCGGAGTATGTCTCTGCTTTGGCATATCATGTCATCACCTCTTGGTTTTTGACAATTGAAGTGAGTCGGCGAGCACGCCACGTGGGATGGATAACAAAGGGTCTTGCTTGCAAAGACATTTCAGGAAATCCGATGGTGGAAGAGCAAAGCCAAGTAATACTTGACATGATGCATCGCACTGTATTCTCGGACCTAGGGGAAACACAGCCAGACGAACGCTTCATTGACCCAGACGAAACACCAATGAAAAAGACGTGGTTGGATGGCATGAGTATCCTCACGTTGGAGGTATTACCAAGCAGTAACAGTGGTCAGTTCACGAAGAGGCAAGCTTCTGGCACAACGCACGCGTCCTACTATCACAACACCGCCAAGATGCCTCAGCATCACGTTAAAGGGCGCAGGAGCGATTCATCTTCACATTCCCCGGGGCTTCCCGATGTTTATCCAAATCACATGTTCCTTCAAATGTCTTCGACAATCGCACCGTTACCTATTCCTTTGCAGCCAATCGTTCTACCGGACAACGATGTTATACAGCGTGCACTGAGGAATTTTGATCGGACTGATACGGTGGATGGTCATAAAGCAGGCGTGATCTACATTGGCGAGGGACAGTCTTCCGAAGCAGAGATTCTGGCAAATTCCAAAGGAACGGATGCCTACGGAGCTTTCTTGTCAGGACTTGGAACTAAAGTCAAGCTTCGGGATGCTAAGTTCAACACTCAAGGGCTTGACCGCGTATCTGACATCGACGGCACTGATACCTATGCTTGGCGCGATAGAGTTACCGAAATTGTCTTTCATGTCCCCACGATGATGCCGGCAGATCCGAAGAACGATCCTCAAGGCGTGAAGAAGAAGGCGCACGTTGGGAACGATCGTGTGAAGATTGTTTACAATGATTCGGGTCGAACATTCAATTTCAATACCTTCCCTTCGGAGATGAACTTTGTGAACATCGTAATTACCCCTGAGGCGCATTCTGGCGGTGGAGGTTTGATGTCGGCGAGAAAGCTGCCCCAAAAAGCCACGAAAGAAGACGAACCGGAGGCATCAGTCACGGAGCTCTACGGTTACTACAAAGTGCAGACAATCTGCTCCCCAAAATTTCCACAGCTCTCGCCAGCAGCCAGCCTCAAGGTCGTCTCGGCTGAGGCTCTGCCCACCTTTGTCCGCAATTTGGCCTTGAACGCCTCTTTGTTCTGCCAAATTTGGTCCGTCGTACTTGGCCATGGCGAATATTACTCGAGCTGGCGGGCGCGGCTCAAGGAGATCATCAGGCTCAGGAAGGAGTATGCGAACACTAATGTATCTGCGAACGTGGCATACCCACTCGGGCCCAGTCCGCCTCCCATATACGACGGCGACAGCTACACGGGCGTTGTATCAGTGGGCGGCATTGCGGAGCCAGATTATTTCCATATGAGTTTGGACTTTACGAGGTGGACGTGAGTACATACGGGGTTGATGGGAGGGTGTCGGTGTTCATAATGATGGCAGACAAAAATCCCACCCCTCTAGAGAATCTTTGGAGCGGTAGGGAGGGACGAACATATTCACGACCACAAAACGCCAGCCCAAAAGTTTTGCTTCATTTCCTTTCTCACTCATCAAGGCGTATCAAACGGGGGTATACTGGCGGAGTCTGGGGAGGGAGGATGGATACTGAAGTCGCAGAACATAAAGGACATCCACAGAAGCATGTGTATACGGGGATGGTTGTGAATATGCTGGACGATGGTGTCAACAGGGCAGTCGATATTGGAAGTTCATGGCCGTTCTCCTCTCTTTTTTCGTTTCCAAAATGTACCACTTAGACTCAGATACTCCGTTCCTTAAAGGCGACATTCGCACAGGGTCGCCCCTGTCGGTGAACGGCTCATGACATCCAAGAAACCGTACCATGGTCTGGAAGCTGGACACCCCATCTCCATCTCCCTCCTCTCTTGTGAAATCGCACAGTCAAGTGCGCGCGCGAGCCATGAATGTCACGCTAAGTAGTACCGAAACCCGTACCCCATCTCCCCCTACCTCGTGCTCCAATCTCAACCTCCCCTCCTCCACGAAACACCCCACCCTTCAACACCGTCGAGATGATCAGACAGGGCCGACCAGGCAAACGTTCTCAAGCTCTACGATGATCCCCGTCTAGTGAGTCCAACGACACGCCAACGACACGCCGACGCCGTCAGGGGCACTATCCCCAAGGCTCGGAGTGCACTGAATGAAAAGGTCCCGCCGTACGGCGATGACGCTGTAGAGCACCTCTCTCCCTCAGTCACGACGGTCAAAAGTCCGAGGGGAACAAAGACTGCGTTCTCTACTTCTTAGCTGGCAGCACATTTGTTCACTTGCACATCCCCTTCCATGGAGGAGAAGACGAGAATGTCGGTGATAAATCAAACGACATCTTCATGCCAAGGATCTAATGCCCGCAAAGTGAACAGATCTCTGAGCGTGTGTTCAATGATCAACGAAACAAAAGGCTCGTCGCCAAAACGACATGCATGGTATTTAGTCTACACGGCTTCCTTGCCCACCAACAAAATACTCCAGCGAGTGAGAGACGTCAATGGACCAGTCCACTTCTGTCATTTAGTTATGCCGGTCTCCGCACGTCTTCCTTGTTCTATTTCGCCATTACATCAACATAACCCCTCCCTTTCTTCCCCTTCCTGACCGTTCCACCCTTCCTAGCTTGAGGTAACCCGATCAGATCGTCAATACTACTCGCACCGCTCATTCCCGTTGCTGGTCTTGATGGTGGAGCCGAGGGCGGCCCTGAAGGTGGACCTGTAGCTGAGACCACTGTCGCCGCGCTCGCTTCTGTTGATGCCCCCTCTGCAGTGGTTGGGGTGTTCACAGCCGGCGACGGACTTCGCGACGGATACCGAGACGCAGGGTTGGATGACAGCGGGTCCGAAGCCATCGGCTTGGTGATACTAGTAGGTGCAGTAGCCATCGCCGTGGGAAGTGGAGGTACTGGCGGAGGCGCGGTACTACTCGGCCGTGGAGGTCCAGCCGCACTGACCACTCTTGAAGGCGGACCTTTGGGAGGTGGTGGTGCAGCGGCCGGTGCAGCGGTTCCATCAGGGTCCTTCTTGTTGACCCATCGTTTTTTCTCTGAATCGTAGTAAAACGAATTTTGTTCGCCAAGCTTGGCTTTAATAGGTGCATTAGGCGTGCCGTGGGCTTCAGCAGCATCGCCCTCTTTCTTGCTGCCGAGCCAGCCACTAAACCATCCAGACTTTTTGGTGTTGAGCTTCGGCGCATTGTCTTTTTGCGCTATGTCCGGGTCAGCTAGATGAATCAGGAGACAAGGGTATATTGGCACATACCGTCCGCTTCCGCGGCTCTTCTGAAAGCCTCGTCAGCTTCTCTGTCCTTTCGCGCCTTCTCTTCCTTTCGGAGAGCAGCTGCCCGAGCCTCGAAATCATGGCCATCATCGTCGTCCATGAAAGGTTTCTTCTTTGGCTTCTCTTCGGCTGGGGAATCTCCAGCTTGTGGAGAATGGGGGTCGTACGCTGGCGGATTATAGCTGCTCATAGGAGGTGGCTCATAGCCACTCGTAGAAGGGGGCTCGTATGTGTATGATGGAGGTTCATAAGTCGTCGAAGATGGCTGGTTACCCTCGCCTGTTTCAGATTGGAGCGAAGGCTGATACTGTTCGCGAGATGATGCCGGCTCTAAAGGCGGGGCCGGCCTGTAAGACTCTTGTTGGTAGAGAGATGATGACGGATATTCGGGTTGGGGAACAGGCATGTATTCGACTTGTGAAGGTGGGGTTGGTAGATAGCTTTCAGTACGTGGAAGATAGCTCGACGGTTGAGATGTTGGTTTATACGACTCAGTGTAAGAGCTAGTCGATGACAAAGGTCTAGATTGGTATTGATGTGGGGCAAATCCTGGCCGAAGAGAGTCATTCGGTGCCTGTGTTGGTCTTTGATAATCATGTAAAGGATTGGCCGGTTGTTCTAAGGAAGTCCGGGGGGTATAAAGCCCAGCTGGGGCATATCGAGAATTCGGAAGATTGCCCGTAGGAGCTGGTGGGCTGACTCCAAGCCCTGGAGCATAAGCGCTGTAAATGTCGCTTGAAGACGGAGTTCGACTGAGAGTAGGCGACTCGCCAGCAACTCTCGCGAATGGCCCTACATCCTGGTCGAGCGCTTTGCCAGATCCTGTGGATGCAGCATCATTTTCATCCCCAGCTACGTACTGATTGAACTTTGCCCATATAGAACCTGAAACTTTATCGATGCTAGGTTTCGATATCCAAGATCCAGAATTGTCTCGTGGTGCTTGGCGTAGCCTGTCCACTAGGTTCTCTAAAGCTCCAAACAAGAGACTATGGTAGTACGGTGATCGCTTGGTGGTTGAATTTAGTGCGCTCGTGATCGCATCACAATACTGTTGCGCTTCTGATTTGTATCCATATTCAGCTAGGATCATCGCATGGTACAGCTTATATGAGTGTAGATGCGGCGATACTGTCGCAGCAGAAGACGGTGCAAGTACTGTGCGGGCAAAGTCGTAGATCTCTGTAAGGAGTATGCTGTCCAAATCTCTGCTATAGTCGAAGGGCTGCTGCAAATGATCGGCCCCGAGAAGAGCAACGCTCACTTGGGGATCATCAGGTCCGCCAAAGAGCCCAGGCGACTTGGCAAAAATGTAACAGATGTGCGCTGCTTCAGTTCTCCCATAGCCGGCAAGTAATTTTCCTAGTGACACCAAAGCTCTTCCATCATCAACACTGCGATTGCTCAGAATCAGGGTCAAGGTCTCTCGCCACCGGTCCAAGCCATCGAGTGCGTTCTTCGCAGGTCCAGTAGTGGCAGTCTTACTGATCATCTGGAGACCAGCACGAGCAGATGGTGGTACAAGCTCATCCATGCTCTCATCCCAATTCCCTGCAAAAATTTGATAGAGCGCAGCCAATGACTCAGTGTTGTCCCCAAAGGTCTTGACTTCTTGGCGCACAAATTCTTGGGATACTTGTTTCCACACATTTTTCTCCAACGTAGAGGCTAGTAGCATTGCATGAGCCCATAATTGACTGTCAACAGCGTACCAGACGGCTTTCTCTCGCTCGCCGTGCAATAGCAGTTTACGCAATTCCTCCATCGCCTCCGGCTTCACTGGGTCAGGAATAGTACGAGCGCCCCTATTCCGTGAAATTCCTAGTAGCGGTGAGTTGATAGAGTGGGAAGAAAGAGCCGCAGTGTCTCCCACGGTCGATTCCGGAGAAAGGATTGACCTGACGGCCATTTCTGCGGAAGCGTTGCCATCGATCGCCCCATCACTCTCGACCAAAACCCGCACAATCTTCCACAGAAGCTTCTTCTCCTCATGACGCTTTCTTGGATCTGGTAGAGTTGCGCTACTGATTTGGCCGACCCCGCTGCTTTCTAAATGAGCAATTCGTCCCTGCAGCCAGTCCAGTACGTCTTTTTTTTTGCTTTTCGACCTCAGAGGCCCTGGAAAGGATGCAACATCTTCATCGAGAGGAAGAATCTTTCCATCTTGGATTTTAATCCCTCCAGGACTACACTTGATCATCGGTGTGTTTTGGCCTGCCGCATAACGAGGAACATGCTTCGGAAAGCTTGTTACAATCGTACCACCAAAGCCAAATGAGACAATTGGACATCCTTTCCAGCGCTCGAGATAGTCCGTTTCCCGACCATCGGATGGTTTGATGTAATTGAGATCCTTGGAAAACGTCCTTTCGCGTTGTCGCATTTGAGTCAGCGGCGATCTGGTCTCTGTGGATGGTAATGGTATGTTGTTGTTGACCGAGGCTGGCCGCTGATACTGATTTTGCATGCTTTGAGGCAGCTCTGGCTTGTACTTGCCAGTGCCTGGTGATTGCGATTGAGACCTTCGAGGTGGTGGACCACTGGCAGAAGCTCGAGAGGCATTCTTCGGCGGTTCTTGAGGCTGGTGTAAGGATGCAGACCTGTCCGACGATGTGCGATCTGCGTCTGGTATGTTCGTAAAATAGGATGAGTCCGAAAGGGAATTGTTGATAGGTGCGTAGTGAGTGGGGGGTAATGGCAGAGGCGAGTCTCCAAGTTGCGACTTCTTCTCGATCTCGCCGATGCTCTCGTTCTGCCTTGCGTTTGATTCTATGCTGTTTGCATCATGGTAGCTGGGATAAGAGCTTAGTGAAAAGGGATCTGGATCTGAAACAGCCTGTCTTCCGCTCGAGCTTGGCTGGTGCAATGGAGGGTCAGAAACGAATTGTTGATGGTTTCCTTGCAGTAACGAGCTGTTTTGTGCCAGGGGGCTTGAAGTACGAGGTTGGAAAGGCAAATTTTGTGAGGTGACGGAACGACCAACAGCTGATGGTGATGCTGCATATCGATTCCGAGGCGGCGGAACGTTGGATTGCTGCACAGGAGCAGGAGAGTATCTCGCGTTGAATTTTGGCAAACTCTGGATTACAGGCTCTGACTGCGAGGCGTTTGCATAAAGGCTCATCCTCTCAGGTGGCAGAAGCTGATATTGTTGAGAGGGGCTAACTTTTCCTGAAGATGGCTGCTGCGTTGTTGACGCTTGCCGCGATGGATCACGCTGAAACAACATTGGTGGTGGTGGAGTTGGTTGAGAATTCGGATGTGCTACTCGGCCCATGCTACTTGATGGGCGAGGTTTACTGGAGGGTAATTCTTCGAAAAAGGCACCCGTGCTAGGAGAGACTTTGAGCGGAGGAGGCAGATTGTTACCTGAGGACAAAGATGACTTTGCACTGGGGAGGCGCGGGACTGGGGGTTCAGCATCAAGGGGTGGGAGTGCGCCGGTGAACATGCTGCTACTTCTTGGTGGTGGAGGTCGAGCCAACGCAGCTTGTGCATCAGAGCTCGGACGCAATTGCTGGTAAGGAGTGCGCTTCTTTGGGCGAGACACATCCATTGGGAGATCATATGGCGATGTGTAGCCGCCCTTGGATTTATCTGCAAAGCTCTGCGTCGAAGGCGGCATTTGTGGTCTTGAAGAAGAGGTCTGAGCTGAGTAAGTATCCTGCCTATCTGTGAATGCAAATCCGTTCGGTGCGGAGACGGAGTGATCTAGGCCGGATGATATATGCAACGGTTGATGGGCCGGTGCACCGTTGCTATGTCCGGCAACATACGTAGTGGCGACCGTAGAGGGTTGAGAAGCTGTGACTGGTAGATAACTGCCACGCGATGAAGTCTGTCTAGTATTGATCTGGCCAAATCCCTGCATGCTACCATCTGAACCATAAAGTGGCTCAATGGCTGGGGGGGATGCTGGTGCATGCGATCGGGCTTCCACCTGGTCTTCACCTTCGAGGAAACCCTCCCCATCATCTTCAAAGAACGAGGATGGGTCCAGAGAATCCTCATTGTCTTCAAAGAGGTCATCGTCACCCAAAGCAGCCTTCCACATTTCTGCAAGATCTTCGTCTTTTAGCCGTGCCTCGGTCGTATTCATCTGGTGTTCAGCAAGAACTTGAGACTTGACCGTGCTTGTAGAGACAGCAATCCCTCCACCTGTCAAATTGGCCAACGATGGCCTTTCCTCAGGACTATAGGGTTCGTCATGCGTAGCGCTGTGGGGCGCGTAATGTAATGCGTCAAGTACTTGTATTGTAGACTTGCGATCCAAGGCTTGCGGTCGGTATGATAATGTTTCGTCTAACGGTGACTGAGACGCTTTGTCGAAAAAACCATCATCTTCGTCTTCAGTATCACTGTGTTTCCGTGCATCAGGGCTATGAGTTGAACCTTTCAAGGGAGAATGCTCATGCGAATGCATCAGAGGTAGACCCTCTTCGAATCTTGACTCTTCATCCGCCTGCAAAACTGGATCGGCTGCCTGTATAGGATTGGGATAGGTGAAGATGTTTTCATTCCCATCTCCAGTCGATTCGAAAGGCTGTTGTTGCGTGCCATCACTTGAATTTGCAGCAGGCATGCTGTCCAATAAAGGCAGACGATTCATTGACTCTTCACTCCTATCGTCTTCCATAATATCCTCTGCTTGCGAATGCGACAGAGCGTACGGCGGAATGGCTTTGGTATGCCGTAAGGGCGGCACTCGCGGAAACGAATTGGTCCGATTGATGTCGCCTGGTCTTGGTTCTCCTGAGTAGCTGGGCTCCGTGTCCCAGGCCTTGGCCATCTCTTCTTTGCCCCCTACGGCGGTACCAATATGGGTTGGCTCCGTTGCAGGTCCTATTCGTGCTGCCGATTCTGTTTGAGCGCCATCATCTTCTCGCAACAGGTCATGCGATAGACCGTCCTGGGATGGGCCAGATTGAGAGTAAGAGTCTGATAAGCCGTTGCTAGCACCCACACCTTCCCAAACGTCGGTCGACTCTCCCTCAGAAAGGCCAGTATTTTGATTATCCATGTATTCTGTTTGCCCATCCACGTTACTTGGCAATCCATTTGCATAATGGTCAACCCGAATGTCTGACTGGGACGCCCTGTCTGCGCTTCTGGATTTTCGGTGGTCGTCTTCGGCGGGCAGAACTACTTCATGTCCCGTTTGTCGGACATTTTTCAATTTGCCAGATGGCTCTTGCAACGAGTCCACTTCATATTTGTTGTCCGCAGTATGCAACGGCGTTGTAGGACTCTGATCGGTCCGCTCCCCATTTGCCTCGTTCAGTTGATGCGAGTTGGGTCTCATCGCGGGATGCCAGGAGCCACCTGCATTGTCGTAATTGTGGGCTGACGGCGCCGCATCCATTATTCTTCAGAGTGCATGTAGACATAGGACACTGGCAGGCCTGGAAGCCGTCAGTGGTCAAATTCTGAGTCCTCGGCACCGGCGAGTCAACAACGCAAGTGAAGACTCTCCTTGAGGTACAACATACATGTTAAAACCTTTTCGGAAATAGGCCAGCTTCCATGCACAAGCAGCGAACATGAGGATAGCTTGGGCATCTAGAATTCAAGCTCAAGTCGTCCATCATGACAGATACTAGCGCAGCCGGGCAACGGGCTAACCTCGGCATTCCGGAGGAGCAGTTTATTGGAGGCCTAGAGGGTGCTTTCAAGAGTTCTTTGAGATATCTCACCAGCTTCGCTACTTTTGAGTATTACTGCTGACACGATGCCGAGAATACTGTTTCTGAAACCGACTTCCAGAAATCACTTTTCTGCAATACCTTGAATTCCGGTGTCGACCTGACGACTGCCATCCAGACCAAGTGAGCGGCATTCATGAAACCATGCCGAGACCCCATCAATACCATCAGCCCAATGCTCCAGACCCACTCAGCGATGGATCAGACTCAGATATTGAGCTAGATGTACAGGAGCTGGACCATGCCGTCGCCGACCGTGGACCCGGTATCTACAACGATCCGTACAAGACACATGGGCGGGCGCACAGTCAGATACCTCTGAGGAATCTTCGGGTCGGGCGAACGCGCGGATTTGGTCGTCAAAAGGATGGCTATGCTGCGTCTGATGATGGAGATGATCTTCGAGGTCTACTACGCGATGGCAACGATCACGGAGACTCTACTGGAAGTCTAGGTGTCGTCGCCGACGATGCTCCTCTTCTCCAACCAGATGGCAGACGGGTGTCGAAAGCTTATACGAATGAAAGGCACCGAGGGTTCTTATCCTCTCACTTGCGGTTGCCCAGCTTTGCAACTAGTCAGCCCGGTCTCGAGAGAATTCCTAACGAAGACGCAGGCGCAACGCAAGCTGGCGGATCGTCACGCAATATCAGCATAGGGCAATATCCCCCACCAAGATTTCCACCGAATGCTGTTTCAAATGCCAAATATACCGCCTGGAGTTTTTTGCCCCGTACGCTGTATAACGAGTTTTCTTTCTTCTTTAATATGTACTTCCTCATGGTTGCCTTGTCTCAAGCTATACCCCCTTTGCGAATTGGATACCTTTCAACATATGTTGCACCTTTGGCGTTTGTTCTTGCAATTACACTAGGGAAAGAGGCGTTGGATGATATCGCGCGCAGAAAAAGGGACGCTGAAGCAAACAAGGAAGAATACACGGTGCTTCGACTACGAGATGTTTCGGAAATGCTGGTGACCAAAGGTAAACGAAAGCGACGCTCGAGGCTTCCGCATAAAACAAATTGGGCCCGTGGTGTGTCCAAACGTTCTCGTCTTGACGCCATCGAGGAAGAAGAAGAAAATCTTGGAGAAGACAATCAAGGTGTCATTTCGAATATTGAGGTTGATGAGATTGACATCAGATCTCGAGACCTTAAAGTTGGAGATATTTTGAAGCTCGGAAAGGATCAAAGAGTACCCGCGGACGTTGTCATACTCAAAAGCTATACCACTGAATCGTCCTTCACTACCTCTTCGATACCAGCCGCTTCACTGATGTCGTCCGACGAAACCGGTCCCTTTGTAGTACCTCTCGAAGAGCCTCCAATTGCCAAGACCTTGGATGCAGGGATGTATTCAAAACAGTCAACCTCTCTTGACACCTCCACACCCTCTGCCGATGCCGGAGGAGTTGGCGAGACTTTCATCCGGACAGATCAGCTTGACGGTGAGACTGATTGGAAATTACGTCTCGCTTCGCCTCTGACTCAATCACTGGATCCCTCCGATTTTACGCGACTCAAGATTGTGGCTGGTAGGCCCTCTAAAGAAGTCAACGAGTTTGTTGGTACAGTTGAGTACGGCCCACGAACGGCACAACGGGTAGCCAAAAGAATTGCAGACGATTCTGAAAATTCCGTTAAGACGTCGCCATTGACGATAGACAACACCGCTTGGGCTAACACAGTGCTTGCATCCAATGCCACTGTTCTTGCAGTAGTGGTATATACAGGTGCACAAACAAGGCAAGCTCTTTCTACATCTCCGTCACGATCAAAAGCAGGTCTCTTAGAATATGAGATCAATAACCTTACCAAGATACTTTGCGCCCTGACTCTGACACTTTCAATTGCTCTCGTTGCTATTAGAGGCATCGAAGGTCGTCCAGGCCAGCAATGGTATGTAGCTGTGACAAGATTTCTCATTCTCTTCTCGACTATTGTTCCCATCAGCCTTCGAGTCAACCTGGACATGGGCAAATCGGTGTATGCTCGTTTCATTGAACGGGACCAAGACATTCCTGGAACAGTAGTCAGGACAAGCACAATTCCCGAGGAACTCGGACGGATCGAGTATCTTCTAAGCGACAAAACAGGTACTCTCACGCAGAACGAAATGGATCTAAAGAAGATCCATGTCGGCACTGTTTCGTACGCCAACGAAGCCATGGATGAAGTCCGGACCTACATTCGCCAGGGGTTTTCTACCGGTGTAACAACCGATGCTACACAAACAGCGTCTTTGGTCACTCCGTCGTCAACTTACGCTTCCACATCTACAGGGGCTTCGACGACGAGGACACGACGAGAGATTGGCTCCCGTGTTCGAGATCTTGTCTTGGCGCTTGCACTTTGCCACAATGTCACACCATCTACGGAAGATGATGGAGGTCAGAACGTTACAACTTACCAAGCTTCGTCGCCAGACGAGATTGCAATTGTCCGCTGGGCAGAGAATGTAGGGCTTCGACTCATGCATCGGGATCGACACACTATCACTCTCCAATCTGTTGAAACCTCTCGAGTTGTGGTTCGAGTCAAGATCCTTGAGATCTTTCCGTTCACATCGGCCGGAAAGCGCATGGGCATAATTCTGCAATTCTCCCAGGGGGAGGAGTCTCCTCTCTCTTCCTTAGAAGGTGCGGCAGAAGTCTGGTTCTATCAAAAGGGCGCAGACACGGTCATGACCTCGATCGTCGCGGCAAACGACTGGCTAGACGAAGAGACGGCAAACATGGCTCGAGAAGGCCTTCGTACTTTGGTCGTTGGAAGGAGGAAACTATCAGTCCAGCAGTACAACGAGTTCTCAACGCGATACAAGCAGGCTTCAATGTCTTTAGAGAACCGGGACTCGAGCATGGCAAAAATTGTGAAAGACTATCTCGAGCACAATCTGGAGCTCCTTGGCGTCACTGGTGTCGAAGACAAGCTCCAGAAAGACGTCAAATCCTCCCTTGAGCTTCTCAGAAACGCCGGAATTAAGATCTGGATGTTGACGGGCGACAAAGTGGAGACTGCCCGATGTGTCGCCGTGTCTGCCAAGCTCGTTTCACGAACTCAATTTATCCATACCATCACTCACCTTTCCACTGCGTCTGGCTCTTCTGCTGCACTTGATACTCTATCCCTTCTTCGCTCCAAGCCTGAAACCACGGCGCTTCTCATCGACGGCGATTCATTGGCTTACTTCCTGACTTACCATCGTCAAGACTTCATCTCCGTTGCTGTCCTCCTGCCGGCGGTCATTGCTTGTCGTTGCTCTCCGACTCAAAAAGCTGATGTTGCCACTCTCATCCGACAATTCACTCGAAAACGAGTCCTTTGTATCGGCGACGGTGGTAACGACGTCTCAATGATTCAAGCTGCTGATGTCGGTGTTGGTATCGTGGGGAAAGAAGGGAAACAAGCTTCTCTCGCAGCAGACTTTTCAATAACCACCTTTCACCACCTCACCAAGCTTCTCGTTTGGCATGGCCGCAATTCATACAAACGATCGGCCAAGCTTGCACAGTTTGTCATCCACCGCGGTCTGATCATTTCAGTCTGCCAGACGTTTTACAGCATTGCGACACAGCTCCAACCGCACGCGCTGTACCGCGACTGGCTGCTCGTTGGCTACGCAACGGTGTATACGATGGCTCCTGTGTTCAGTCTCGTGCTCGACAAAGATGTCGACGAAGGACTAGCCAATCTCTATCCTGAACTGTACAAAGAGCTCACCACTGGCAGAAGTCTGAGCTACCGCACCTTCTTTGTCTGGGTCGCGGTCAGCATCTATCAAGGTGGCATCATCCAGGGGCTCAGCCAAATCCTCGTTAATCTGGACTCACCCCGGATGGTCAGCGTGAGCTTCACGGTACTAGTCATCAATGAATTAATCATGGTGGCGTTTGAGATAGTCACGTGGCATTGGATCATGGCCGTGAGTATAGTGGGTACTGCCGCAATCTATGTCGGAAGTGTGCCATTCCTGGGTGGATACTTTGATTTGGGTTATGTTTGGAGTTGGGGATTTGCATGGAGGGTGGCGGCAATCTCCGCCATCAGTCTCATCCCGCCGTACTGTCTTAAAGTACTGAGGAGAACGCTGAAGCCGCCGAGCTATAGGAAGGTGCAAGGACTGTGAGGTGTTATAGTTATGGCGTTTGGCTCATGCTTGGTCCGAGCGATCCGAGTCGTTTACACATGCATCCGATATGGCCTCTTTGAGTTTAGAGTGAATTACTTTTGTGATGCCAATCATTAAGCATCAGCATTTTTCAAGGATCTAATATTGGAGACAAGTCACTTGGCTACGCCTCGAACACTCTCAGGAGCGGTAAGCTGATATTGTCAAAAGAATATAGAATATATTTGTAAATAGGCCCGGAATTGGACTCGCAATAATAGTTCAAGGGTAGAATTCGAGCTTCCCATGCTCGAGGTCGGGGTTCGAGTCCCCGTTATTGCAATCGCGCATCTTTTTTTCCCTTTTTGACCATCTGGAGACAGACTAAAGTATTGTCCTGTAACTTTGTCCCCGAGGTCAGCAGTACTAATCGCCAACCGCGTGCTTTTCAAGAACCGTGCAGCCTGTTGTCGGGTGCGTTCGAAGTTGCTGTTTCCGCTCATCTCCATGTTCATCCTCGACCAAAGATTGCCCCGCTCCCCGACCTCTCCGGTCGACAACCATCAACCATCAACCACCCCCTCCACCACCATGAACCCAACGGCGCCTCCCCCCCACACAGACTCCGAAGCCCAAGTCCGATCCTGGGGCTTCACCCACGTCTTCACCTGGACCGACGGCCCGTACGCGACTCCCTCCCCCCTCCCATCCCCCCCCCCCAAGCTGACAACACCCCCTCGCTCGGCAGAAACGCCCACTACGCACCCCACTCCCACCACCGCCGCACGACGCACCTGATCCGCCGCGGCGCGCTCACCATCACGTACCCCCGGGACCCGCGGCCGACGCGGGAGACGTTCGGCGCGGGGGGGAGGGTCGACGTGGAGGCGGGCAGGGTGCATGAGGTGTGGATGGGGGATGAGGGGTGCGAGTATGTTATTGGGGAATGAAAGGGGAGGGGATGGGGGGGTGAGGTGGAAGGATCACTGGCGTGAGATGCGGGACGAAGGGATCGATGGCTTCCGGTGGGTTATACCTCCAGACTAGAGAATATCGTGCTGCGAGGCGACTCTCGGTCCCGTCTACCACGGACGATGGAGTTACGGATGAGTTTGCTATGAGATTGAAGGCCGCGGACGATACTGCCGGAATCTATTTACGCCCCCGCATGAAAGCAAGCAGATCGCTTTTCCCCGGCTGGACTATGTTACAAAAGTCATTACGACCACTTTTGTTGCGCCTCCATGTCTGGTTGCACATTGCCAACGGATCACCCTTGGAGGAAAAAAAAAATGCAGATTTTGAGCTCGGACGGCTTTTCGCATGTGTCATGGGTACCCCCGAGGTCCTAACCCGGACCGGCGCAAAACTTCAACTCCGATCGTTGCTCGTGCTCTTCCCATACGACGCCTGCCCCAACATCTTCCTCTTCAAGACCTCCGCCGCCCCAAGCGGCAGAGCCTGGTTGCTATACTGTGAGCGCCCTGTCGGCTCACACTCGGGAGACTGTCGTGTCTTTTTCTTCTTCTTGTTCAAAGTCCCCAACAGTGAAGAAAGAAATCCGGCATATTCCGAGTTCGCGGACGCGTCTGGTCGTTTGTGATAATTCCCTGCGCCGCCGAGACCGTGACGGACGAAGGCTCTTCTGGGGATTTTCCGCGGTTGCTGCGGGAGCGAAGTCAAGGATAGGGGTGGGCGTTTCAGGGAGGATTCTGAAGAGGTGGAAAACGAAGATGCCATCATTTCGCTTGGTGATACTGGGGAGTCTGGCTCGGGCGGTGGCTGTTCTTGAGACGGTGGAGCAACTTGGTGGTCTGGAAGCGACGGCTCCGGGGAAGTCGGCGGGTCTTGGGGATCTGGAGGCAGTGGATCGGTCGGCGGTGGAGGAGAGCGCTCTTGGTGCGTGGTGGGATCTTCGGGTTCGGGGGTCACGGATTCTTGCGGTGCAGGAGATCGGTCTGGATCTGAAGAAATGGGTTTGGAGAGGGGGGGCGCTGGAAAGAGGGAATATTTGGGCTTTCTTGCCTCCATGGTGAAGAGATGTGGGGATATGTCTGCTGCAGGAGGTCCAAGCATGAGCCCAAGCGAAAGAGTGGAGCGCGTGGGTGGGACATGCAAGAGCGACAGTGGGTCATATAAAGGGCAGATGCACGTTGAACAATTTGCCAATGTGGGTGGAGCGGGTGGTAGGAGATGAGCACCCGGTAGTCGAGTTGACCTTGATGAGCGAAGATGAAGCGCAAGTCGTTCCTCTGATGCCAGATTCCCACGGGCGCGGGCATGGCATTACCTTAGTGTTGGGTTCCGTCTCCCATTTCCCTTTCCCTTTTCCCTTTTCCCTTGTCCCTCAGCCACATGCCAAACTTAGGAGCGCCAGCAGGCTCAGCAAAGTGGAAAGGGTCCCAGCAATGAAATCACCACATGTGTTGACTAACCAATGGGAGGACATGTATGATTCATAGAAACATGGCACGACCATGGCTTCCCAAGATTGACCTTGCAACGGATGTTTAACTCAAACCATGTCGGCGGGAGGGGTGCCAGTAAGGCAACGTACGGAGTCGCTGTCTTGGCCATGGCGCCCTCCCATTGTTACATAATACCCATTACCTGATAGTATAAAGTGAGAGGCTGAAGCAAGAATGATGGATCGAGTAATACGACGACTAATGACAATGGCTGGATGCATTTGGAGTCTTGGGAGAGGAGCGGCAGAATTGGAGCGGCCCGAGACTGAGAGGGAGAGAGGCGAGAGCAAGAGTAAGGTAGCGCCAGATGATAGATCGGATCATTCGGATTTCGGACGCCTGTCACAAGCGCTGCGGGGTGCATGGAGCTAGGTAACTTAAGGTAAGGTATGTAAGGTATGGTATGGTATGGTACGATAAGGTACGATAATGCACGGGCGGAGATGGCCTGATGGGCGATGTGCGGTCCGGCCAGAAGATCTCTAAGGTACCTTACCTACTCTATGTACTCAGTGCTCGACCCAAGATATAAAGTAGCGAGGCATCTTCTTCATACACAACTACTCATCGATCGGACCCTCGCTGACGAGTACCATGGCACCATCAATGACGACGAGCTCTGTAGTGATGGCTTGGCTATATCCGCGCCAGACGGCTCGGAAGTGGATGAAATTCCAATGACTGCCCTACTTCCGTACATCCTTCAAGACATGCCTACCGAGGTAGAGACACCGGAGACGTCTTGCTCGTCTACATGTCCACGAAGGAATGCACCCGATCGCGCAGTCTTGAAACGCAATGTTAGCGAACATGGGAAAGACTTCGACCCTGATTTTCATCATCCGTGCTTCACGAGCATGCGCTGAACTTCTTTCGAAAATCCAACTGAGAAGAGCCTGTACTCAATTCTCAATGCTCAACGGAACATTGAAAGAATTCGTGGCCGAATCCAGCGGCGTAGACCAATGCTTCACGCACTTGCTTCGGGTCTTGCCAGAGATGAATCTTCTCATAGGCCGGCATACTGTTGCTTCCTGGATTGCATCTCTTCAAACGCTACTTTCTGTCGCTGTTCTTCTTTGACTCCGGTGACAAAAGCCAGCAGTCTCAAGGCGCCTGCAGGCGTCACCCCCTCACATCTTCGAGCCATACCCACACTCTCAGGCCTTGCAATCTCGAGCGCGCGCAGCTCTTCGATGCTAAGCCCCTGTACTTTCGAATAATTCAAATCAGTTGGCAGCTTAAGTGACTCGTCCCTCTCCAAAACGCTGATTGCTGCTTTCTGCTGCTCGACGTAAGGGGCGTACACACTTTCAATACCCACGCGAGCCCGAACGTTTGGGGAATAAGACGCGATCCGAGGTACGTGCGGTATTAAGGAGTCGACTGTAACCCCTTTAAGGCGTAAGAGCTCAAAAGCCGAGCGTGCTGTTGCGTTGAGATGAACTTGAAATCCTTTCGCGGTCCACGCAGATGAGCTCATACGAATATCTTGAAGCATTGTCTGCAGTTGGTGCATTTCCCCAGCGAGGGTAGAGAAATGTTTCCAGCGTTCATCGCCAACAGCTCCAGCAATCCGTCCTTTAGCAGTAAGGCGTAGATCAGCATTGTCAGCGCGAGCACTCATTCGATACTCGCTCCGAGATGTGAACATGCGATAAGGCTCACTAACGCCTTTCGTAATGAGGTCATCGATCATGATTCCGATGTAGCCATCGCCTCTGCCCATGGTCATTGGAGCCTTGCCCTGTGATGAAAGGCCAGCATTGATGCCTGCAACGATACCTTGGGAAGCCGCCTCTTCGTAGCCGGTAGTACCGTTGATCTGACCGGCCAAGTACAGACCGGAGATTAGCTTTGTCTCGAGGGTTGATCGAAGATTACGAGGGTCAATATAGTCGTACTCGACCCCGTAGCCCGGTTGGAGCATCTTGACATTTTCGAGGCCAACTATCGTGTGAAGCATTGCATCCTGTGCAGCCGCAGGTACAGTCATAGAGATACCATTTGGATATACAACGTCGCTGTCAAATCCTTCGGGCTCCAGCCATATTCTGTGACTGTCTCTGTCCCCAAATCGGATGACTTTCGACTCAAGAGATGGGCAATACCGAGGTCCTTTAACAGTCTCTCGTATATGGATACTCTGGTCCAGGCTGTCTTGGATGATCTTGTGAGCCGCCACGTTGGTCTGTGTTAGGTAACAATGGAGCTGGTCTTGAACGGTGACTGCACCATTGAGATACGAAAATGGTATAGGAGGATCCTCGCCAGGCTGCACTTCCAGTCTTGAGAAGTCTATGGTCTTTTTGTCGAGTCGAGGGGGAGTGCCTGTTTTCAATCTGCCCAATTGGAACCCCGCGTCTCGCAAAGATTTGCTGAGCCCAAACGTAGCTGCCTCCCCTATCCGTCCACTAGGGAACACTTCCAAACCGACATGTATTTCTCCTCCAAGAAAAGTCCCCGTCGTGATGACAACTTTCAGGCAATCGAGAACCTCACCAGATTCGAGTCTGACGCCCACGATCCTCTGCTGAGAGCCATCCGCAGGTGGCGCAGTCACAATGTCCGCTACTTTTCCCTCCACGACACCCAGGCCCGGTGTTGCCAGTATTTCCGCTTTCATCTCTCTCTTATAGATCTCTCGATCGATTTGTGCCCTTGGTCCCCAGACAGCCGGACCCTTTCTTCTGTTCAAGACTCTGAAGTGAACCCCTGCCTTGTCGACGATACGACCGCACAGTCCATCCAATGCGTCAATCTCGCGTATCATGGTACCCTTTCCAATACCACCAAACGAAGGATTACAGGAGCAGACGCCCAGATTGGACAATGACGGAGTAACCAGGGCCGTTCGTGCGCCTGATCGAGCTGCGGCGGCCGATGCTTCCGTTCCAGCGTGGCCGCCTCCAATGACTACTACATCATATGTACTAGATCAGGTCAGTATTACGGCGCAAAGCGGTTGGAAATGCACGCGAATGATGCGGACCTGGTACGCTCGCTGATGGTGGCAAAACCCTGTGCGGACGATCTTAGTATTGATCGCACACGGGGACTATGACCCCAGCGCAAAAGCACCATAGGTCGAAATAGAGCGCTCATCATGGAAGGCGCTTAGTTGTTGAACTCTTGAAGCAACAACAATTTGGGTGAACGTTGTATTTTACGTACCTAAATTTGTAACGCTTGTACCGCCACCACCGCTAAGCTCAACTGGGCCTCGACATAAACAAGTCGCTTTTCCTTCAACGACTTGCCTGCTTCTATCACGTTTTGTAGCTGAAAGAAGACACCGTCCGTTGGATTCTATATCTGACCCGTAGTCCTGGAAACGTTACTGTACAAGTGGTCAACATTAGCCAAAACTACCTAGTACTCACCACTAAGAATGCAAGAAGGTCTAGCCTCAGACTCAAGGTCGTCCGTCCAATTGGTGTTTTCAAAGCATGAAGGAATTTAATTGACAATATTACACGACAACATTCGTTTCGAAAGTGCTTAATATACCGCTCAATGCCGAATAGGACATCTTCCTTCATGGCATCAGGACACGCGACACCCACAGCGCCAGTGTTCCAAGCAACCCATCTCAGTGTCAAAACCGTTACTTCATCACCAGCAATGAAATCGACAGACGATCCTTCTTCACCCGCCCCAGCACGAGAAAACCCCGAATCGCGACCATCTCGCACCGGATCGCAAATTCTTCGGATGCGATTTCAGTACACCTGACGGAAATTGCAGATGGAGAGCCGTTCGTCCTAAGAGGCTCTCGGGGACTCGATACTTCGCTCTCAATTTCTGTCGAGCTCAGCATGTCTCACCGTCTTGTATTCTGACGCTTTTACGCCAAACAATTTCACGGCAGCGGTAAGCAGCCCATCTGCGAAAGCTTGAACAAGGCTGGTGTTCGGGAAGTCACAAAGGGAAGAAAGCAACGGAGAGGGACGAGGCAATAACCGTAGCGAGTGGTTGTGGTATCTCCGCATAACTGTCTAGGGACGAGTGCGCGACGCTGTATGGAGATATCACCGCGAAAGGATCAGCGGAACGAGGTCGAATGAAGGAAGAAGAGCTGGGGCAAAGACCAGGAAGAGTGCATGAATTTCACTCAAGCTGCGCATGTTCCGTTATTTGGAACAGTTGCATCGCGTCAAATATCACTTTCATGCTACCTTCGACCTGCTTCCCTCCTCCGTTTTGCCGCTGCCGATGAAGGCCCAGTTTCTGGCCAGCTGGAGACAGCATCGTCAACCTCTTCCAGGAATGTTGTGCTATTATGTACGCTTGTAGCACCAAGGACAACCCTCACACCGGGTGAACTAGCATTGACCTGTGCCACCATCTTGGCCTCTTCGTAAGTCGCACCTCCAACAATGAAGACTATGATATCTTGTGGCTTGTCCCTTGTCGTCGCTCCGCCCTCGACGAAAGGGTATTGCTGCTCTTTCAGCCGCGCTTTAATCAAGTTTTGTAATGTTGCTTCTAATCGGGGAGAGTGTTGAGTGTAGACATTTTCGACGCCTTTGAGCCCTTTGAACCTATCGCGAGCTCCAGAGAAGATCGAGGAAGATTCAAACAGATCAGAGAAACCTCCAGCGGCGGGAGACGCTTGAAGTGAATGATGATATGCAAGCAATCTCGTTACCGAATCCACTCGGCCTGTGGGAACATTGCCAGCAGCAGTGAGGAGATCTAGTAGCATCGGTAAAGCATTGGACGGATGCTTCTCGTAGCGAAGGGAGTATAGCGCTACGAGGCGAAGCTTACTGTCAGCGGGAACTTGAGCAGACGAAATAAGCCGTTGTACGCTCTAAGGGATCGTTAGTCAAGGGTGACACCTTGTGGGAAAGACGTGATGGGCCACCTTGACATCGTTCGCATGACTGTCATTGCAAGCAAGACTCTGCTCCAGCTCGCTCACATCAAGCAAGCCATCCGCTCCGACACGCCTACTAAGCTCCCCAACCAACGTCACATGCTTACTAACGTTACCAGACAGTTTCCTGAATTCGGGAAAATCCTCAACAAATCTCTTCATATCCGCAATAGACTCAATTGCAGCATTGCTTTTGGTCTTGCTCTGGTACTGTTCCACATACTCTTTGATGTTGCCACCGAGATCGCCAAAGTTGAGGTACATGTTCTTCTTGAAGAAGGGGTCCTGGTCTTGCGATAGTACGATTTCTTTGAGTTCTGCTCGGACATCTGGCACGTCACTCAAGTCAACTTTGCCGTTGTATATTCCGAGTAGCTCGTGTACCATAGCTTGATATGTCCACTGGCTTAAAAGAGGGGTAATCGGGTCGTCTCTCCGGTCCATGATGAGCAATATTGGAGGGGTGTCTGTTTTCCTAAAATTGAAGAGCTGCTCCTCCTGCGTCATCTGATATCTCACTTCCGTAGCTAATTTCTTTGCCATCAAGCTATTCTTCTCGTATCGTATCAATGGCTTCTTCTTCAAAGATAAGAGGAGGGCTATTACTCCCTCAGTACATCTTTGAAGTGAATCGGGGTTCCAAATGTCGGGACTATTGCCCCAGAGGCGCTGCTTCGGAAAGCCGAGATCGAGGTTGAGTAGGTCAGGGTTGACAACGATGTAGTCGGCGAAATATTCCTGAATAGCCTTGACTACTTCGTTGTTGTCTGCTTCGGCTAACCTCTCCAAAGAAGATTTGCGGATGACGTTGCTAAAGTCTGCAGAACAATATTAGATTCCAGGGTGAGTTGTTCTGAATATTTTTGCCCTCACATATTGCGTATTCCCCATACTTGGGATCCCGAAACTCGTCGATCAGGTGTTGTATTGAGTCCGGCGACGGCCGAACGAAACATATGCAGCGCAGATGGCGCATCTTCTCTCGAGAGGCATTATCCAGACGACTTCACATTCTTGTCAGCGTAAGCTCTTGGACGTTGCTTGGCGGACCTACTCGACGAGATATACTTCATGGTTGAGGAGGGCGGATTGGGTCATGGCAGTGGAGACAATGGAGATCTATCAAGACGTCAGCCCAAACCCGTCGCATCTCTATAGCGCTAGACTCGCACTGTCTCACTGTCGAGCAAGAGAATCTTCATCTTTGCAGACGAAGATGCCAAAGCGGTGTCCCCAGCTGACACCATTTTGGAAATATAACCTGAGACGGCTGAGACCACGTCCATGGCTGCAGTGGTTGGCAGAAGACACGGAGGGACAGTTTTGAAGTCATTGGGCTCCTTGGCCCAAGCTATGCGTCGGCTATATGCTGCAATGGCATGTTGAGTGTTGAGAGCTGGTTGAGCTGCACGAGCTGGTGGCTGAGGGAGGGAAATCTGCGCAAACGAGTTGGGTGAGGGTGTCCAGTCTCCACTTGGGGCTCCTTGGCAGGCTTGGCAGGTGCAATTCAGATGCCGCCGCGCCAAGGCCCGGCGCGTCGACTTTTCTTGTGGGAGCGGTGCTTGGTGGGGTCACGACTACCTATACAATGCTATTAAGTTACCAACGTTCACTCAAGTGCCTTTGAGCACGCACAATCTTACCAACAACTCCTCCAATGAAGCAAACACCTTCTCCCGCCTGATTTCTGTGCTGCGTTGCCCAAAATGCTGCCGTACATCAACATTCGTGAGCCGCACCGTTTGTTCAAATCTTCTACGGACGTAGTATGCTAATGACAAAACAGCGTTCCAATATGCGAGCTCTGCAACGGGGGCGTCAGTCGATGAACGTGAGAAAATTGGCTTATGCTACGTTCTGACAGCTAAAGTGGCTAAATCGGTGCAGTCAAGCTCATCACCTCCTTTCTCCTGTCCTATCCACTTGCCGGAGTCCTCAAGCGTATTCCGGATGCAAAACCCTACCAGAAGAATTGCTTCATCATGATGTATGCCAGAGTGTCAAGTCATCGTCACCGCCTCTGATCTGTGCCTAGGGTCTCGCTGTTCTACCTGGTTGGCCTGTTCGACCTTTGGTCTGGCATCCGCACGCTTTTCATAAGCTCGGCTGGGGCGTACCTCATTGCTTCGTACGTGGATGGTCCTTTCATGCCATGGATAGGATTTGTATTCGTCATGGGCCACATGTCGGTCAATCATATTCATCGCCAGTTCGCCAACGCACCCAGCAAAGTTGACATCACTGGTGCGTTTGCAAGGATGACACTGAGCATTGAAGCCTGCTCACCGCATGCTAGGGGCGCAAATGGTGTTGGCCATGAAGGTGAGCCTTTGAGTGCCTTACAAGATGCTTTGTGATCAAAATTCTTACTACGAATAGCTCACGGCCTTTTGCTGGAATGTACAAGATGGCCGGCTGCCACAGGAGGATCTGGCAGACTTTCAGCGCGAAAGAGCCCTCCGTCAGCTTCCAAGTCTTCTCGATTTCGCTGGCTATGTCGTACGTTCAGAAACTCTGTGCAAGGGAATGTCTCTAAGTGAATCAAGCTCTTCTTTCCCTCCCTATTCGCCGGTCCCTCATTTGATTTTGTCGACTATCGACGATGGATAGAAACCACCATGTTTGAGATACCAGCAGGAACAGATCCATCAGCAGCGCCGAAAACGCGCAAGAAACGAAAGATTCCTCGCAGCAGTACTCCAGCCGCCATTAAAGCGGTGATTGGACTCGGGTGGATCCTCTTGTTTCTCAAGTTTGCTGGCTGGTACAACAGCAGTCTTGTCCTGGGAGACCAGTACATGAGGTATGGCTTCTTGAGACGGGTTTGGATTCTAGAGATGCTAGGCTTCTCCACTCGCATGAAATATTACGGCGTATGGTATCTTACCGAAGGCGCATGCATTCTCTCGGGTTTGGGCTACAAGGGCGTGAACCCAAAAACGAACAAAGTAGACTGGAATCGTTTACAGAACGTCAACCCTTGGGGCATCGAGTCAGCACAGAACTCGCGCGCCTACCTCGAAAATTGGAACATGAACACCAACCACTGGCTACGCAATTATATGTATCTCAGGGTGACCCCCAAAGGTAAAAAGCCGGGGTTTCGAGCCAGTTTGGCCACGTTCGTAACCAGCGCCTTCTGGCATGGCTTCTACCCAGGATACTACCTATCATTCGTTCTGGCAGCGTTTCTGCAGACGATCGCTAAAAGTGAGTTTCTAAGCCAGCACCGGGCACATTCTATCCATCAACATCTTTCATTTTCCATCTCTATTCCTTTTGGACACCATCGATACCCGCTTGATCTGTCCTTTATCAGCCTTGAGCCTTCATGGTCTGCTGACCCTGTAGCCAGATTTTCGGCGCCACGTACGGCCATTTTTCCTCACTCCTGACGGGCAACGTCCAACGCCATACAAGATTTATTATGATATCCTCTCCTATCTTGCCACTCAAACGGCATTTTGCTTTACCACGGCGCCCTTCGTTCTCCTCACCCTTCCGGACTCCCTGCTCGTCTGGATCCGCGTCTATCTATATACCGTCCTCGGAGCGGCTGCGTCAATGGCCTTCTTTGCCTCCCCGGCTAAGCCCTGGCTTATCAAAAAGTTGAGGGAGAGAAATCAGAATGCGCTGCAACCGCAAGAAAAGGCCGAGCATCCACTAATGGGCTTGCCAAGCGATCCAGCAGGAGACATTGACGAGGCTGTCAAGGAAATCAAGGAAGAGGTTGAGGCGAGAAGAAGAAGGGGGCAAAGTATCAGTGTACCTATTGGCAGAGACATGAAAATTGCCGTAGAGGATAAGCTTGGGAAGAAGATATAGAAAGAATTCATCCCAGTGCCACAACGCCTCTCGTTAGTTCTTCTTGGCTAGCGAAGACATACAGGGGCTCTCAGCCCACGTAATTTCGCTAATCTTTACTGAGGGTTTATCGAAGTCCCCACCAATGAAACCAGCGAGGAGACTTATCCTATATCCGCGACATTGCTACGCAGAGATGTATGATGCGCTTGCGCTTGAAAGCTTTAACATCATCATGCATTCAACTTTTCAGTCTGCATTCTTTGTGACACCCATTCCTCACTCCTCGTCGTCCTTCCATCCTCTCGACCATGGCCAACTCCATCTCGGCGTCCTCTCTCGTCACCAACACGCCCCTCTCCGTCACGATCGGATGTTGGGCCCAGAACCCCCCTCGCGAGCCCCAGCTGAACCCAATCACCTACATAGAATGCAAACAAGCCATCCACGACATCCCCATGGGCCAAAAGGCCCTCGCGCCCCTCTCCTTCGGCCGCGACCCCGGCGCCGGCTTCCCGGTCCCGCACACGTGGGACTTCGGCCGCTGCGCCGTCGAAATCGACGTCCCGCGCCCCGACGTCCGGGAGAGTTCGACCTTCGCCGCCATCTTCAAGCGGGCGTTCGACATTGCGGTCGAGTGCGTCATCAACCCGCCGCACCTGGGCGGGCGGGGGACCGTGGGGGAGAACGGGCTGCTCGAGGTGCTGGTCTACGGGCTCGTGCCGCGGGCGTCCTCGCCGGGCGCCGTGACGGCGAACCTCAGCGGGCCCGGGGACACGGCCTGAGATGGGGGCGGTCGGGCCCCGATGGTCGTGGAACCGGGCCGCGAGGGAGGTTGGCCCCGTGTCGCCGGCCGTCTCGATACGACGGTGTGGTTTGGATTCTTTTTCCCGGCGTTTGATAGCCTCGCGCTCCTTTTTCTCCCCCGTTCGGACAGCCCACGGATTCCACAGCCTCTTGACTCCCGTTTACCCCGTGGGATCCCGACACCTCGGATAGGCTTGTCCACGTGGCGGAGGACATGAGGAACGCATGGACCTGGATTTTGCATCGTGTAAACACCAGGGCAATACGGCGTGCGGACCAGATTTCCGACTAGAATCTCATTGGTTGTTGCACTTGCACTGAAATTTACTGCACCCGTGGAGGATGGGAGGGAGTCCGTGGCTGGATTGCTGGCAAGGTATCGATCCAGCGAGGGACATGTTTAGTAAAATTGCCCTTTGCATTCGACAAAGCACCCATCTTGGTCTTGAGTCTGATCTGAAACACATGTTACATTTCCATATTTGAAGACATTAACATTCTATCAGCCATGTGGCTCGTATCGCTGAAACGCTAGGAAGCTATCACCTTGGTGAAAGAAAAAAAGTCATATCCACACGCTCGCTCATCGCTGCGTATACTCCGTGCTAGAGACAGTAGCAATTATACAGATCACACAACATAATGTCATACTTAGAAACACTTCATCTGTCATAGCATAAAAGGTAAGCTGGCGTAAGATGATCGATTCGTCAAGTAGGAAGTCGTCAAATAGGTCGTTGGCGCGTCATCTCCGTCCGTTCAACTAGCAGCAACCGCCACGAGGACGACGATAGCAACAATGATTAGCACTCCGAATCCGGACATGACGCGATTGATGTTCCGCCACCATCTCGCGTTCTCGTACCGCGCCTCGTCAACAGCTCCCAGTTGCTTCTCAAGATCTTCATGCATCTGAGTCTGGCGAGGTCCATCCTTTCCATTTACACCGATGACAGCCGGCCTCGGAGGTAGCGGCAAGAAGGCTGCTATGAACCAGCCTTTTCGAAAGGGTCAGCAATCTACATGCTTTTTCACGGAAAGGGTCCAAATCACCTGGCGGAAAGATAAAGCCAACAGCGAAGAGTAATATTTGGGCCGTCCTTCTACTCGGCGCGTTTCCCTCCGCTTCTTCATCCAGACTTGGGGCCTGAAAAATGGTTCGCCGTCTGCTAAGAGATGCTCGATTATGCCATAGGTGCGGGGACCAACTTGGTGATATTCTACGCCGCGGAGGACCTCTGACCTCGGCCAGGTCAAGTCCGCCGGGTCGTGCTCGTCCAATTACTAAAGAACTCCGTCGTCGCTGATCATCCGCGTCCTTGGCGCGGGTCCGAGGCCGGAACATGTTCAACGAAATGTTCTCTGTTGATGTCGACGGACGGCCGTCGGAGCGATCTTTCGATGTTGAAGTAGCAGATAGGGGACGGGCATAGTAAGATCTGTCCATGAGAATTAGCCGGTGTTCGGGCGCAGATTCGACCTTTGTGCAAAGTCTCACTTGGCCCAAGCTGGGATACTATCTCGAAAGAAACTGGCTCTTGATCCACGCTTAGTGACTACGCTGTGTCGATTGTCTCCCGACGCAACGCCGAGATACTCCGAGCCCCTTGATCCGGGTATTGGCGGTAGGGGGGTCGGCAGGTCGTCCTCTGGCTCATTTACCACGCGAATTGTTGAGCCGGTAACGTCTCTTTGGGGGATTGCAGGTGGACTTGGTAGCGGAGGCAGGCCCGAGCTTTCTCGCGTTGGCGGCGGACTCGGCAATGGAGGCACATCTGAGCTCCCTCGGGCATTCATAGCTGTAAATGAAGACTTGCTCACACGTGAGGATTCTGGAAGCCATGTTGTATGACTGCTCCTTCCCTCTGACTGCGAGCCGGTCCCTTCGGACGGGACAGTAGAGAGATGCGGGTTCCAACGGTCTTGGGAGCGCTCCGTCCGCGATGGTCGTCGAGGTGTAAATCTAGGCGGTTCCACCCTACATAATGATCCGAAGTCAGCGTGTCTTTCTGGTAAAAAATGCCGTCAAATTTTCACGCAGCTCAAGCCTACAATGCCAGATATTGTGGCTTTCGTCCGAGGTATGTGCCAAGTCTCGTTCTGCGTGAGCCCGAAATGCCACAAGACTATGAATCCGGAGCGCCCCAGAGCTCGTCGGATCCTATGCTGGTCCAGCCTACCTTATACCTCATCATGTGATCAATCCGACAGACATACGGTTTTATGACAGAGATCTAGGGAGCAAGATAGGCTTCATGCTCTTTAGAATTCTTTTTGCGACCAATGAAAAGACACTAAACACAAAAGGGATGATTCCGAAATTTACATACCACGACGCAGAAGCCGATGGTGGTCTGATGACAGGGTATTGAAGGTTCACCGAACTTTGGCTCGATGTATGCAGATTTGCGTACAACGGGACAGAAGATATCCGTCGTTCACGAGGTATTGCGTTACCGGGTAAGACTGGCGAGCTTGGCGACATCGGAGAGACTGGTGAATCCTCTTCCCCCGTGTCCCTGGTGACTGGCTTTTGTGGGGTTGATAAAGACAGGTTGGACTTTGAGGAGCCTGGTCGAGCCGTGTTCGGAAAGGCGGAATAAGAGGCACGCTTCCGTCCATCACGAGGCCTCTTCACAATGACAGTCCCGGTAGAATTCGAAGACGAGAGGGACGCATCAGAATCCTTCGAACCCGGTTGGCGAGGAGGATCCCCTTGATTCGCCGTCCCATACAACTCGGAGCTTTCAATTCCAGGGGAAATGCTAGGGAGCTGCACGATGTCGTCGGACAATCGGCTAGTATCATTGTCCATGCCCCGATCCATTGCAAGGAAGCTTGTGCTTGTATGCGGTCCTGGTGTAATTCCCTGCGTGGGAGTATAGAAGGCATTTTTATCAGCGCTTCCGCTTCGAGATTGCGAATAGGACGCTTCCGTGTTCGAAGGATCCTCAGTATCATCTTTTGTCTCAATTTGGGATCCCAGGTCGTTCGCAATCCCCACCCCAGGTCCGACGGTCGATCCCTGCTCGTCGTGCACTTTAGGCGAGAGAATGTGGGACGGCTTGGTTGGAAAGGGACTGCTTGCATATATCTGCGCCTGAGGTTCTCCGATGATGCGAAGTGTGGGAGATGCTCTTTCATTGGTATGGGAATCAGATCGCTCGTGGAGTGCTGCCCGTCTCGGGGGAGAGCCCTTGGAAGGGCGTGGAGGGAGATTCATGCTGGATGGCAGATTGCATAACGTCGGTACTTTGATGGCGGACTGCTTTATTTATACACTGATCGCTGGGTTTCTCGACTCGTTACAGATGGTGAAAGATAGTGGGCTGATCGGGTCGAGGAAATTAGGTGATTCGTAGAGGGTCGAAATGGACGAAGGAGTGACTGAGCAAGAAAGAAAAGGACCAAATGAGCGTAGTGAAGTCAAATGATATACATAATGAATGGAAGAATACAAAAGGGAAAAGGAAAAGAGTTCCCGAGTAAAAGTGAGAGGGTGAAAATTGAGGGTGAGGATGAGGATGAGGATGCTGGATTGGCTTGTGGCTTTCAGGGGTTAGCGCGGGATGATGCTTGGCTTCAGGTACGAACGGGGACGGTAAAGCGGTTGGTTCACAGTACTTGGGAGATGTTTGGATATGTAGATTTCCAAACGCTCTCGGACAAGAGAAGAAAGGACAGGAGAATCATGACGGACAGAGTCAGCAATCGAAGGGAGGGAGGTTGGGTCTCTGTTTCGGAGGCCTCGCATTTCTTGTGCGCGCCGAAGACAGCGTTCTTAATCCAGTGTAGAGTGAAGCCGAAGAACAAGACATGATCAATCTCCTTTCCCTT
The DNA here is from genome assembly GCA_963556305.1 of Platismatia glauca. NCBI lineage: Eukaryota > Fungi > Ascomycota > Lecanoromycetes > Lecanorales > Parmeliaceae > Platismatia > Platismatia glauca. The sequence goes on from OY745767.1 coordinate 668,883, forward strand.
TCCCACGCAAAGAAGTAATGATAACCATCACCCTCCCTCGCTTGGCCCAGACTCAATCTTATTCATCGATTACAATTTAAAAATAACATGGTCAATACTCTCCTATAGGCTGTGTGAAACAATACCTACCTCGAGGGAGACTGGAAGAGTAGTATTTCTGTCACGTCCCGCTGCTGGACGCGTTAAGTGCTTTCTATTCTTAGCTGCTTGCAATTTCACACGTTTCCACCGACGCACCTAGAGCTAAAAGAGTACCGCCCATGCCCCAAGTCCGGCAAATCCTTGCTTATTAAGCATAAAGTAATTCCTGCTTGCATCAACCCGTGAGAAGCTCGGGGATTTTCATGAAACTGCATCGGAAATCGGAATATTCTGAAAGCGACAAAACAAAAGGCAGACCATACCGCGACACAAAGCATCATCCTCTCAGACCATGATCGAGCTGTCTACATGAAACTCTGCTAGATAGTAGGCGCCGACATGGCGCCTACAGCCATCTACCAAAGCTACCAAAGGCTCTCAAGTTACATGATTAGGGACTCAGGTAGGAGATAACAATGTTCCAATGGTGATCCACCGTTGAGTCAGAAGACTCGGCTTCAACGCCTGACACTCGACCATCAGAACTGACTTCACACTCAGACAAAGTCGAGCGGCCCATGCTCTCCGCAAGTGCTGCCACCGCGCTTTCGGTAAGTCGTGTTGCCCTGTGCCGACCTTTCACTGCGGCGTTGTTATTTCCAGATGTACTTGGGAGGCGGAATCCCCTCGACCACACACGTCAGTCTAATTGTTGGTCCCCCTTGATAGGTAGCCTACACGCTCCTCTACGTCTTGCCTTTCTACCTTTCTTCAACCACCCGCCCATCACCGACCCTCTCCCGCGACGCTCCTTCGGTCATTCGAGCGCGCATCCGCTTTGTCACGGCGTCTGTCTTGATCTGCTCGGTCCTCACCTTTTACGTCATCTCTACGCGAGCAGAGGTGTCTTACTCGGGCGTTTGTCACCTACTTGGCTGGTATCCGTTCTCTCCTGTCGATATCGCCAAGGCTCTAGCTCTCACCGCACTTCTCTTCGCCGGGCCCCTCTTCGAAAAGGGCGTCGTGGAATCCGGATGGCGACATTGGGCCAAAGGTCGAGACTTGCATGAAACCTTGAGCAGTTGGATTGGATGGCGCAATTACATCGCCGGTCCGTTCACCGAGGAAATGCTATTTCGCTCTCTTGTACTCTCTCTGCACCTTCTGATTCGGCCCCCTTCTTCCCAATTCATTCTCATCTTTATAACTCCACTATACTTTGGCATCGCGCACATCCACCATTTCTATGAGTACACGCTCACCCACCCTTTCACTCCGCTGGCGCCAGCGCTGTTGAGAAGCATCATGCAGTTTGGGTATACGACTGTGTTTGGGTGGTACGCCGCGTTTCTGTTCCTGAGAACGGGCAATCTGTGGGGCGTCGTGGCCGTGCACGGCTTTTGCAATTGGATGGGTCTGCCACGGGTGTGGGGAAGAGTAGGGGGTGTGGTCATTGAAGGTGGGGTTGTAGGGGGCCCTGTCCGAGGAAAGGAGGACCGGGATCGAAGAGCCGAGGGCGCACAGAAGCTGGGACTTTCATGGACAGCGGCGTACTACATCACCTTAGTTGCAGGAGCGGTGGCATGGTGGAAGGCTCTGTGGGTCCTCTCGGAGTCAGAGCGAGGGCTGTTGAAAGTTGGGTGAGCAAGGCTGACTGCGGCCTGCGACGCGATCATGCTGCAATACAATATAGATGATCATTTTTTAAACCGCCTTTGGCAGATCTTCACGGGTTCACGACAGACCCCACTATGCTTTGGTATCTTTCGCGTGAAATCCAGTAAATGGTCATATGCATCTCTCGCCGACTCTGGTCCGGCACCTTTCACGGGGGCACGAATAAGCCCGGCTTCATGTTTATTTTACACAGCTTCGCGACACAACCACACAGTTGTACCAACGTTTGCATGCCCTCGAGCACCCTCATATGGCAGAATCCAATTTCTCGAATGAACTCCAAGCGAGCATGCTCACTCAGGCCAGGCATCGTCTTCGTGACCCTAAACATGCTGCTCACTATATCATGACTTGAATATCCCAAGTCCCACAGCTCTGTCAATCCTTCCACCGCCGATTCGATGCGCGTCTCCCAACACGCTTTGATAACCGCTTGCACTTTCACTGGATGTGGAGCGTCGACCACACGGAAGACGTTCTCGCCCGACACAAATCCGAAGCCTGCAAAAGTAGACTGGAGGTTGTTGATAGCTTGTCGCATGTCACCCTCGGCCGAGAAAATGAGTGCAGCAATGCCATCATCGGAATACTCCACCTTCTCGGCTTCACAAATCTGCATTAGACGAGAGACGACCTGCGAATCTGTCAGGCGGGCGTAGCGGAGGATGGCACAACGGGATTGAAGAGGTTCGATGATCTTGTTGGAGGCATTGCACGCGAACGCGAAGCGGGTGGTCGAAGAGTAAATTTCCATTGTGCGGCGGAGAGCTTGTTGGGCGCCAGATGTCATGCTGTCGGCTTCATCGAGGATGACCAGTTTTTGTCGACCGGGCGGTAGAGTCACTTTTTTCTGAGCGAAGCCTTTTATGCGGTCCCGCACGACGTCGATGCCTTGGTGCCGGAGTCAGCTTGAGCGATGGTTCAGTTTAGATCACACTTGGTCAATACCGCGCTCATCACTGGCATTCAGCTCTAGGACAGCTTCTTTGTACGCGTCCCCGAGCAGCTGTCGGGCAAGACAGAGGATCGAGGTGGTTTTGCCAATGCCGGGCATCCCAGAAATGATAACGTGCGGCATGTTTCCATCCTTGGCGATAATCTTGAGGCGTTCGATGGTTTCGGTGTTGCCGACTATGTCGTCCAGGTACACCGGTCTATATTTCTCCACCCTGACCCCGAGTCAGGAAAGATTTCAGACATGGCGGCGGTACATACCATGGCAGATCATAAGTGGCACCACCGACTCCGTTGACAGCAGCTCTGATACTGTTCTTGGCAGCCGCCGCTGACGACTCTGCCTTTGCCATTGCGGCTTTGCTTGGCGTGTGGAGAGCGGTCGGGAATGGAGAAGGGAGGATTGATCCTGTGATACTTGATACTTCAGCACTTCTTTGATGGAGACGCGTGTTGTTGAACGCGCTGACTGCCGAGGTGCCTGACTGCCGAGTCGGAAAAAGATTAACCCGCTACGCTAGTCTCGGCCAGTCCCGAAGAACAAGCATTTTGCCGCCGTTCAGCTCAGCGTCTCGAGCGTCGCTTCAGCCTTGTCGCCTTGACACGATTCATCGAGGAGAATGGAGACGGAGAAGTATTGGCTGATGCTTTTGGTATATGTGTCGGCAGCTGTTCAAGACTCTCACGCTGATTCGGATGGATTGGGCCATGACTCTTCTTTCCCTGAAACCTTTTTCGTGTCGGTCAGGGAGGTGGAGGGAAAAGCCGGAAGACAGGGCGTCGTCATCTAACACGTAAGGCACTGCAATGATGGATCACAGGACGCTGTCTTTCGCCACCGTGACGCCGCTTTGCATCAATGAACGAATGAACCAATGAACGCTTGTCCCATCTGCTCGGTCGCTCTCTTACATGCAGTCCTTGAGTCTCCGCTCCTTGACTCAAGTGCCTGACATCTCACCTTTCTGAGGATTTGCCGCGTCACCATAATTCCTTCCAAGACCATGTCTTCTTTTTCAATAGATCAAAACACTTTGCTTCTACTTCTTCGCCCACTCATTCTTTCGCATCCCCTAATTGCTCTCGGTCCATTTTCACGCGCTCCTAAGTTGCCTTACGATTGCACAATCAAGCCATGAGAAGCTCTTACTTTATCGCTCTGGTGGCAGGACTCTTAGCTTGCAGCTCAGCAGCCATCCATCTTTCCTCCCGCGGTCCTTCACCGGCGATTGTACAACTGGGGACACACAGGAAGGCAGTACAGGATCCCGTCAAAAGAGATACGCTACGCCGGAGACAGACGGTTACCGTGACACTCGACAATGAGGTGAGCCTACACTCTTGCATGCATGCTATCGATGAGAGTGGCAGTCTCTGGCGCTGCTATCGCCCGTTTTGTGCCAGAATTGGTTGGAAAGGCCAAACAAGGGGTTGGGTGACTTCTCTTCGATGCTGGTAATTCAGTGTTGTAGGAGGCACATACCGCCACAGCTCCCATTTCTCTGACCGTTTGCCCACTCGTACTTCAGATATTTGGTGGCTGACATTGTTGGATCAGGAAGCACTTTACTATACCAACGTCAGCCTAGGAACTCCAGCCCAGAATTTAAGACTACATATCGACACTGGGAGTAGTGATTTATGGGCGAACGTGAAATCGTCTGAGATCTGCACCGACCGAAGCAATCCTTGCTCGGGAGGGGGAACCTATGATGCCAACTCGTCGAGTACCTACAAGTACATGAACAGCGACTTTAATGTCTCCTATGTAGATGGCTCCGGGGCGGCGGGGGATTACGCTACAGATACACTCAGCATTGGAGGACAGACTTTGACTGGCCTGCAATTTGGCATTGGCTATGATTCAACATCAGCGGATGGTATTCTGGGGATTGGATATACCGCAGACGAAGCACAAGTCGACACAGCCAACCTAAAGCCTTACGCAAACCTCCCTCAAGCCATGGCCGACGCTGGGTTGGTCAAATCAAACGCATATTCTTTGTGGCTCGATGATCTCGAAGCCAATACCGGATCAATTCTTTTTGGCGGTGTGGACACAGACAAGTACACTGGCCAGCTCCAGACGCTGCCCATACAGAAAGAATTTGACGAGTATGCGGAACTCATCATCACCTTGAGCAGCATGAGCCTCGCCATTGGCGGTAAAGCCCAGAGCTTGAACACCGATCTTCCAACTGCCGTCATCCTGGACAGCGGGAGTAGCTTGACCTACCTACCTGATGACCTTACGAGCGCCATTTACACCGCTTTGGACGTCCAATACAGTCAACAGGACGAGGCCGCATTTGCCAGTTGCGACCTTGCCAATCAGAATGTCACACTGGACTTTACATTCACGTCTCCAACAATCTCGATCCCCATCAGCGAGCTGATCTTAGGCGTTTCCAGTGTCGAGGAAGACGGAGAAAATCCCAACTCAGGCTACAGTGGTGAGGGCTCGTATGGTTCCGGTGGCAACGACGAGAACATCTGCCTCTTCGGTATTGCCCCATCACTGGGGTCAACATCCGTGCTAGGCGACACTTTCCTCCGCTCGGCTTACGTAGTCTATGACCTTGCGAATAACGAGATATCCCTTGCTCAGACCAATTTCAATTCAACAACTAGCCACGTGTTGGAAATTAGTACAGGCACCGCCAGCGTACCGGATGCCACACCAGTCACCGGTGCCCTTGAAGCATCCGTCTCGCAATCAGGAGGTGCCAGAATCGCAGGTGTCTCTGGCACAGTGACGGGAGGATCGATACCGACTGGCAAGAGTGGCGCTTGTTCTTCGCATGTGCCGTACGATATTCTTGCTGGGGCTGCTGGTCTTTGGGCAGCTCTTGCATGTGTATGATCGCTACTCTCTTGCGTTAGAAGAAACCATGACCATTCTAGTTCACAGCGACATCAAGTAGGCATTGGACAGAAGCACTGTAGCATGCACTCTAGGCTTAACACATGAGATACTCTAGCCATTGCGGGATGTACATAGCATGAAAGCATGAATCAATAAAATCAGTTGAGAACCCAAATCTCGGTACAAGTTAGCGGACTTTCTAGAGTAAATTACGTATGTTTGGTTGCGTATTCCGCCAAGTGATCCTTAACCCGAGACCTCTTCTCTCAGTTCCAACCCCCCAAATCCCCTGCCTTCTTACCATGTCGCGACCATCAAAGATTCAAAAAACCATCGCCAGACAAGAAGAGAAGTAAAACACCAATCTACCAAATCATGGATGCTGTTGTCCTACATCGGGCCTTTCGCTTGAGCGCTGACGTTCTTGCTATCACAGGATCTCAGAAGGCAATTATTATGAGGCACATCAGCAATTGCGAGTAGTTGCTTCTCGTTACGTCAAGTCTTCCGACTGGGACTCGGCTACCGATATCCTCTATGGCGGCGCATTGGCTTTGCTGAAGGCGGGACAAGGTGGCAGTGGTGGGGACTTGGGATGTTTCCTTGTTGAGGTTTTAGGGAAAGCAGAGAAGGGATGTGGCACCGGCGAGAAAGGTGTGTGAGAGTCTGGTGTCGTGGAGGCAGAGAAGCACACAGGCGAGGAGATTGGCGGTCGCATGGTTGAAGAGTATCTCACAACGACTATGGAGTGCTGATCTACAGGTGTGGATATCAGGGAAGTTGTTGACGCTATTGAGGGCGTTCCCGCCGAATGAACCTACGAAGAAGAGATTCGTGTCGGAGATGGTTGCGTGGAGTGGAAAAGCTGGAGACTATCCAAATGGAGATCCGGAATTGCACCACGTAGCTGGGACTTTGTTTGCGGAGGGTATGGAGCCCCCTGCATGATTTCTGCATACTGTTTGGGTCTACAGTAATTTATTCGTGTCTGCAGAAGGAGAGCCATACGACGCGGAGCGTCATCTCGCCCTCGGTACCAAAGACTCCGCTGAGCAGCTAGCCAAAGTCGAGTACGAATGGTACACCCAGGACGAATCGCATACCGCCGCTCTCTACGCCGCAAGAGCGGTCTTTCCCTACCTCCTGACCAGCAACCTCCGTTCCGCCAATAAGGCATTTCTCATATTCACCTCCCGCCTTAGTTCCTCCAACAAATCACTCAGCGTACAGGAAGTCAGCAGCACCTCTTCCGACATGCGCGTCTATCCCTCATTGCCTCTCCTCAATTTCCTCGGTCTTCTCCTGCTAGCAGTCCAAAGGGGTAGCCCAGATCTGTATAAGCAATTGGCGAAGCACTATTCGCCGTACGTAAAGGAGGTCGGCATTTGGGATGACGCTTTGGCGCAGCTAGGCGAAATGTATTTTGGGATACGGATACCGAGACCAGGGAATCCTCTTATGGTATGTCCATTTTCCGAGCCCAATTTTTCCCACTCCGGATTCCTTTACAAATTGGAGAACACGTTCCGGGAGCAACAAAGTCCCAACGTCTTTCCAGCTTTCTCGTGGCTCGATCTCCTACATTCAAGAAGGATTGCTGATTCAGGAAATTTATAAAGGATATGATGGGGTCAATGATGGGTTTTGGAGGAAGTCCGAAACCTAAACCAAAGAAGGTGGATGCTCCACTGCCGCCAGCTGTGGACTGATGTAAATAGAGGGTATTGTGCGCTGTTGCTGGAGCTTTTTTGTATATGACTCTGCAGAACGATATACCGATGTGCCGTGACATACGCAAGTTATCTTGCACCATCTCATCAGCCGCCCTTTGACTCCGATTCTGCTTCAAAAATCCAACTGTCCTCGTGTAGAGAAGCTACCTTGCGCCTTAGGCTTGCATGCACCGCGTTCAAGAGTTCTGACACTCGATCAGCTTAGCCTCCCTTTGAGCGGAGACTGACAATCGGGAACTGACCTGCAGGATCATGAGGCTGCAAACTCCTGTCCTTATACATCTCTAATAGTCTGGCATCAATTTCTGTGAGAAGATTAGATCTCTTCCTGATTCTGGGAAGAGCAGACCGCACTCTCTTTCTCATTGCCCGAGTCTTCCTCTTGTGCTTGGTCTTCATCTAGAGGTGGTAACAGCGGAACCTGGACCTCGTAATTACCATTGCGATCTTTTACTACAATGTCCGAGATCTCGTCCTGAGAGCCTTCTTGCAGCGTTGTCGCTGATGTAGACGTTGACGCACTTGTTGGCCGTCTGCTGAGAGTATGGTGGAACAGATTTCGGCGAACGTTTGAAGTGCCAGTCGCTGCTGAGCGTGATGCTGTCGACTTTGAAGCCATCTTGCTCGATGATCCGTTGTGAGACGTCTGATAATTGATGTTTACTATCGAACAGTTCTGAGACGCGCCTCATATACGAGTAGGGCTGAGCCAATAGACGCGTGAGACGCGCAGGAAGTCGACACTTGCAGTCTGCCATAATCACTTCTCTGCGAGAATCTGGCTTTCACTCCTTTCGACTGGTGAAGACATAGAGGAAATTCCATAAAAGGAAGATTTTGGAGGCTTCGAAAACTCTCTGGGTTTTTAGCTGAATAGAACTCGTCACATATCTCGACTCGAACCCTCGAGTGTGCAAAAGAAAGCTAAGGCATCAACCAACGAAACTGCCTGTCAATCTGACAGATTGCCTGACCACCGGCAACTATGAACAACTTCGCCATTTTCCCCGTGAGCAGGTTCGCCGGATCCAGCGCCGCAATTCGGAGGCCCAAAGCGAGTTCAATGTTCTGCAAATTGTGTACATGACTTATACAAGATCTTAGGAGATCGCCTGTTTCTCCTACGATGACGATCACGTCTTCCATTTGGATGAGCGGTCGCTAAGATATTATTATCCCCCAAACCTGGGCGCTGACCTTTCGAAAGGCTTCGATACCTTTCAACAGCTCGATGATACCGCAGACGACCACTTGGACAGTCTTCTCAAGACTATCATGGATCTTGAACAACGGACTGGAACCAGATGTACCGCTGAATTTGTGACATGGAGGTATGTTTGATTCAAAGCAATTTTTCTTCTGCCCGGTCAGTACTATAATAGGACCGCAAGATCCAGAATTCTTTCTAGCTCAGTTTTTGCCCAAGAAACCTGCTTACTCCTTCCCTGCTGAAGAGGAATGATGACCAAGGTTTGAATGTGTTGGCTCCACAATCCAGAAGGTATTGAGATTGACAGATAATGGCGGCGCCTTTTGACAATATGAGCGGGTAAGTCTCTGGCCGTGGTCCAATTTAAAGGGTTTGGTCTGAGTCCCCACAGCTTTGAGATGAACGCGACCAGATTCCAAGTGGGCAAACCTAGACAGCTGTAGCTTGGAAACCTGTGTACTGGCTGACTTTTTTGGCTTAATGAAGGATAGCATGTGCGTTGCCCAATCCAGGTGCTAGCGATGCTCTAGTACTAACCATTTCAGATTCATTGAGGAAAATCACGAGCACAAGCTCGGATCAAGGAAGCAGCAGCACGCTCAGCCAACACGACCTGGTGCTCCTTCACAGGACCTCATGAGTTTTTGGGGTATATTGGGTACCTCCCTGAGGACTATGGGCTCGCTGACCTTGCATTCGAAGGATATAAGTTTGAGGCACTGTCATCGATCCCTAATCAGTGGGATCTGACTTCGCGAGAGTTCATTGAAAACCGCGAGAATGTGATAGTAAATAATTACGCCCAATACTGCTCTGTGGTAAAAACAGGCATTGGCAAAGTAAAGATGGTCATCGGAGGCGAGGTTGATGCCTGTACGTTGTGATTACCTTGGCTAACAGCCATGATTACCACTTGCTCATAGCTGCTCAGTATGGGACTGCAAGCCGGGAAACAGGGATGATCCCATCAATTGGGTAGAATTGAAGACCTCAGCAGAGATCGCAAACGACAAAGACATGCTCAAATACGAACGAAAATTACTGAAATTCTGGATACAGTCGTTCTTGCTTGGGGTACCCAGGATAATTGTGGGTTTCCGGAGTCAAAATGGAGTCCTGCAAAGGCTCGAAGAGCTAGAAACCAAGAACATCCCGGGAACCGTCAAACGACAAGGCAAAGGAACGTGGGATGGTAATCTTTGTATCAATTTCACGGCTGCTTTTCTCGAGTGTAAGAGCATCACGGCCTGCGATTTTGTCTCAACTAACGTTTGCTCAGGGCTCAAACAAACAGTCACAGCGGATGGTGTTTGGCGAATAAGGCGAGCAGAGAGATCCCCTGTGATTGAAGTATTCAAGAATGAGGAATCCGGTTATGGGGATATTCTCTCTCGAGACTTCGTCGAATGGCGATATAGAAGGGATGCGAAGGAGGCAGATGTAAAATCAGCAAACCCAGCTTGGTAAATACAATCAGCCAAGAGACCTGTTGACCTCAGCAATTGCACGATATTCTGTACTACAAAATAAAGGCCTCTTCAAATGAAAGTGTTACTGCTCGGTCTAGGAGAGTCGAGCAGTCACGGAATCTCGAGAGGTCTGATACACACCTTGAGAGATTCTTTCTCATCCTGGGAGACGATAACTTGACGGTCCTCTGTACTAGCAAACTATATCCACATGGGAACCATTCTCCTTCCAAATTGCCTTCAATGGTCAAATGTCGGTGCAAGATCCCGTTGCACGACGATCCCTTCAGTCTTTGGCTTTCCTTTTGATACAATTTCCGATCCTGGTCCATCTTTGTCACTAACGGATCGATTGAACTGTATATGAGTGATCTGGCCTTGAATCGGATAGTCAGAAGGTCTCAAGTTCAGTCCACCATTGGCTGATTGCTTCTGTCTCCAAGCAAAATCTCTCAGCCCCCGTGAAGCGTAGAAACAAAGAGGATGTTGTCATTTCTCTTCAATTCGTACTGGTCCTCGCCTTCTAATTCCCAGTCGGCATCATTGACCAGAACAAGAATTCCGGGTCGTCTGCAAATCGTCAGCAAACTATGTCTCTCCCGCACCCTTGCACGATACGAAGCCACTGACACTGTGCCTTCCATGACAAACATCTCCTTTCTTTTATCCACCATGAGACTCTCGCACAGATATCGTACGAGAAAGGCCAGATTTGCAGATCGGCCGTTCTCATCGGTGCTTGGTAGATCAATCTGGTGCTTTCGCTTATTCGAGAAAAGCAATTCAAGGCCACCTCTAGGATTGATTAGAAAGATGTCAACATGTAGAAGAGCTTTAGAGCCCATCTAGTATGACTGACGTAAATTCTACAACGACCGGTACTTTTTCTTCATCATCCGACTTAGTATCCATCGCTGGAGGCCAAGTGCAGTATACGTAGCATGAACTTTCCACCACTCGATGCTGATAGAAAGATTAATAATTTGCAAAGGTCACAGCGTGTCCGCAAGCATCTCTTGCGGTCGGCAACTTATGTAAGCGCGGCAAGCGAGCGTCTTTGAGGTTTGTCAATCTCTTCGATACAAATTATCTCTTTCGATACTCAATGGTGGACTGGAATCCTGAGTATCTAGCTGCTGGAGGTAATCGCCATCCATCGGCTGCTGATTGGGATCCGGCAAGCGGACTACTTGCCTTCGGTGCAGACAGAAATGTAGCAATTTGGTCACCGTTGGTATGACTGACCTCGACTCGCGAATCAAATTTGCTCACCGTGCAGACAGAATGATGACTACCAAGGTGTCAGGGCGTTGTTGCGCGGTCACACAGATATCGTGAACGCGGTCAAATTCTTCCCAACCCGGGAAGGCTTTTCTCGAACAATTCTTAGTGGATCTGTTGACAAGACAATCCGGGTATGGCGAGCTAGAACAGCATCTCCTACTGGGTTTGATCTGGTAGCTACTTTAGAGGGCCATGAGAGCTCTATCAATTGCCTGGCCGTTTTCAAAGGAACAAATATCTTCGCTTCAGGATCGGCTGATGCAACAGTTAGAATCTGGCGCATTGAAAGCCTAGGGGGGAGACTCAGTATTGAAAAAGTGCAGACAATCCAAACAAAGCCTCGCTATTTAATCCTTGCATTGGCGTTACACTCATTAGTTGGGGTGGAAGACCTTGTACTTGCTGTGACTGGTACTAAGAGCATTGTTCAGGTCTATGTGGCTTCGAACAATGGCCAATTCTGCCATCAAATCACACTACCCGGCCACGAAGGCTGGATACGTTCTTTGGGTATCACGCAGGAGAGAGAATCAGCGGACAGCGATCTCCTTTTGGCGTCTGCAAGTCAAGATAAGTATATCAGGCTGTGGCGTATAACACAAATGAAGCCGATTACCAAATACGACACCGAGTCAGCTTTCGAGGATCTCGAGAAGTCCTTGTCTAATAAGGCACACAAGCTGAAAACTCCCCAGAGTTCGTACTCAGTCTCATTTGAAGCTTTACTATTTGGTCATGAAGACTGGATCTACACCATCTACTGGCGTCTTTGTAAAGAGCGTCTTCAACTCCTTTCTGCGTCTGCAGATAGTTCTCTGGCCATTTGGGAATCCGAACAGAATTCGGGTGTGTGGGTGTGCATTACTCGATTAGGTGAGATAAGTGCGCAGAAGGGATCTACAACAGCGACTGGAAGCACGGGTGGCTTCTACATTGGCCTCTGGTCACCGGATGGTAATGTATTAGTAAGCCTTGGACGGACAGGGAGTTGGAGGCTGTGGAACTACGATAGGGACCAGGATCGTTGGCTGCAAGGAATTGGCATCAGTGGGCATACAAAATCGGTAGCCAACATCGCCTGGTCGAAAAATGGCTCTTATCTCCTTTCCACTGGATCGGATCAGACTACAAGGTTGCATGCTGCGTGGAAGCGTGGAGGTCAATATTCTTGGCATGAAATGGCAAGACCACAAATACACGGCTACGATTTGAATTGCATCGATTCAATTGGCCAAACCAAGTTCATTTCCGGAGCTGATGAGAAGCTCCTTCGCGTATTTGACGAACCTAGAGCAACAGCCGATCTACTTGACGCTCTGTGCGATATTCCCGCCAATATTGAGCAGAATTTGCCAGATGCTGCCAACGTTCCGGTCTTGGGACTGTCGAACAAGGCAGTCGAAAGTGCTGCAGGTGAAGAGCCTAATACTGATGGGCATGCCGACCCAGACCTAGTATCTACAGTCTATGGCCAGATACTCAACTTAGGTCGTCCACCTTTGGAGGATCAGCTGGCGAGGCATACGCTATGGCCAGAGAGAGAGAAGCTTTATGGACATGGCTATGAGATCTCTGCTGTCGCAACTAGCCATGATGGTACTGTGGTTGCTACGTCGTGTCGAGCAAGCTCATTAGACCATGCAGTAATACGCCTTTACACGACCACAGACTGGCGTGAGGTCAGGCCATCATTGATAGCTCATTCGTTGACAGTGACTGCTTTGTGCTTCTCGGGCGACGATCGGTATCTCATCAGCGTTGGTCGAGACAGGCAGTGGGCGGTATTCGAAAGAGACCCTGTCCACCCTGAAAGGTACTTGTTGAAGTATTCAAATCCTAAAGGCCATTCAAGGATGATACTTGATGCTTGTTGGGCTCCTCTAGAGACTGGCAGGGTGTTCGCTACGGCTGGTAGAGACAAACTGGTCAAAATATGGAGTATAGGCGCACTGGATACAGAATGCAAGGTAACGATAGCAGCAGCTGCTTCTGTGACAGCGGTCGACATATCCTCACGGCTTTTGCAACATGGCATGTTGGTGGCAGTTGGGACCGAGAAGGGTAGTATCAGTCTCCACATCCTGCAACTTCATGATTGGACGGTGAAGCAAAAGTTCGAGCTTGATGACCTGTGAGCAACGTGTTGCATTTGCTGCTGTTTGTTTGACAGGTTGAATAACAATTGGACAGTCTACAACCCTCGAGATCAGTCACCCATCTTGCTTGGCAGCCCACCCTCCAAAAGAATCCTCTGGACGAGGCAGATCATAGGATCCTGCAATTGGCAGTAGGAAGCGATGACAGCTCATTGAGGCTCTTCTCGGTGTCTGGATCTGTGTAGATCAAATCTGGAGAAGCCCAATAAAATTGCACTTTGCGCTGAATATGGATGCGCAGGCATGTTGAAATTGCCTTCCTAAGGGTATCATAACTCAGGTCCTCTTCTCGTTCCCATAACCACCTTTGCCTTCCATACTCTCGTAGGTCTTGCCCTCGCTCGGTCGCCCTCCCCGGGGGCCTCTCTCTCTCAAATCATCCTTCAACCACTCTAGCACCAATTCTCCCAGTTGACTGTTCCCACTCTTCCTCATCCCTCCAACATTGAATCTCTCGACAAGACCCCATTCCTTGACTTTTCCCATGTGCATATGCACCAAATGTGTTGGCCAAACGGCCAAATTGTCCAGGATATGTGTCGCATACACGATCGTGCAAACCCTGCTCTCCGTCTCCCTTTTCAAGAACCCTAGGAAATTACTCCGACTCAAAAGATCCAAATCAACTGTGATCTCGTCCAGCAACAACACCCGCCACGGCCTCAAAAGTCCCATGGCAAGCTGTACCCTTCTCCTCTCCCCATCACTGACAGCGTGCATCCGCCATGCCAGATCGATGTCAAGAATTTCCACCAACTCATTCCTTCGCTCAGTGTAGTAATCCCCTCCTACGGAGGCGAGGAGAGTGGGTACGTCGATATCGGTGCGAACAATGGGATTAAGCACCCACTCGAGACCGAGATAGGTGACACCTTCGAGGCCAGAGGTAAATGGATCGATTCCAGCGATGCTGACAGTGCCGGTGGGAGCCATTCGTTTGCCGGAGAGGAGGCGGAGTAGTGTGGTCTTACCAGCGCCATTCGCTAGACGAGGTCAAAGATGAGGTGAGAGGGTGGATAAGGAGACAAGAGAAAGACCGTATACCGCCAATTAGTAATGTCCGACTAGCAGGGGGGAGGCTGAGAACGACATCCTGGAGGCCAGAGGATCCATCTTGGAATGCGTAGGAGAGCGACTTGACCTCTATAGAAGGCACTTGCTCTTTCGGTACACCATTGTGGGTTCCCATTGAATTGGATATAGTAGAAAGAGCAGAGGAGGATTTAAGACATCGACACCCTGGACGAAGTGTAGAAGAAAACGGTATTCGCTGAAATGAAGAGAGAGAGGGAGATGTAGGTAGGTTGAGAGTGAGCATGAGTCAGAGTCAGTTACCAAGAGACTCGATTTGAAGGGGGGAGGGTTTGCCCTTATCGGTACGAATACGAGTAGATGAGGACGCTAAGATAGGGGACAAGCTTCGTTCCGATGCTCGATTTCTGCCCTTGAGCACTCATTCGATGCAAGCGATGCCCTCACTTCTGGCACTCGTTCTTGCTTTATGCTGCGAGCAACGAAACGGGCTATCACAATGTTGTCAGCTCCACCGCGATCTCCTTTAATCGCCATCGTGGGAGCTACAGGCACAGGCAAATCTCAAGTCAGTCTTTCCCGCTGCATTTCCATCTTTGATACTAAGTCTCCGTTCAGCTTGCAGTTTCACTAGCTCAACGATTCAATGGAGAGATCGTCAATGGAGACGCTCTGCAGATGTATGAGGGGTTGCCAATCACTACGAATCAGCTGCCATTAGAGGAGAGGAAACGCATACCACACCATCTACTGAGTTGTGTCAAATTGGGGGAAGAACCCTGGACGGTCAAACAATTTGTAGAGCGAGCTACTGGCGTCATCAAAGAGATCAGATCGAGGGGACGGCTTCCTATACTCGTTGGCGGAACACACTACTACACACAATCTCTTCTGTTTAGAGATGCAATAATCGAAGAAGGGGACACAAACAGTATTTCACTTGAGAAAGAAGCCCGGAAATGGCAATTGCTCGATGCAAGCGCAGAGGAGATGCTGAACGAACTCCGAAAGGTGGACCCAGACATGGCCATGCAATGGCACCCTGGTGACCGAAGAAAGATTAGGCGTAGCCTTGAGATATGGTTGAAGACAGGCAAGAGAGCCTCTGAGATATACAAACGGCAGAAAACCCAAAGTCTTGATGTCGAGTCTGAGTGGGATAGGAGTGCCGTGCCAGATGGCTCTGATGCCTCAGCCCAATCTCACGCCCGATATGACTCGCTTGTTCTTTGGGTCCATGCGCCCTCGGATGTGCTCAACTCGAGGCTGGAGGAACGGGTGGATAATATGGTCTCGCATGGCTTGCTCGAGGAGGTCACTTCCATGCAATACTTCCTCCAAAACCAGCAACAGCAAGGTAACAGCATCGATCAGAGTCGCGGCATATGGATTGCCATTGGGTTCAAAGAATTTCTGCCGTACATTCTGGAGGGAAGCCGCTCAGAGAAGCTAAGGCAGGAAGGCGTTCAGCGTACCAAAATCGCAACAAGACAATACGCCAAACGCCAAAATCGGTGGATCAGGCTACGACTGCAGCGCGCTGCCAATACTGCTGATCTCACGCACCACATGTTCTTGCTTGATGCAACTGATTTTTCACGGTGGTCGGATGGTGTAGATGCAAGAGCTCAAAACATCACGGCAGCATTTATTGGTGGATTTGCGCTCCCCAAGCCTGATTCACTATCAGATGCCGCGATGGAAATGCTTGTATCCCCTGGAGAGGAGGCCAAATCTGCAAGACACTGCGAGGCTTGTGACAAAACACTTATGTTCCATAGTCAGTGGATCGATCACCTGAAGAGCAAAGGTCACCGCGCTTCTGTGAGGCCCAAGATCGACTGGGAAAAAATTTATCCGAAGAACAACGGCCTTGAATAGGCCACGCAGGTCCCTCGGTGGTCTCCTTCTCGCGCAAGAATAATGCAGACTTATATAATCTATGGAGCTCATCCATCTAAACCACGTCAGGCACAGAGACGTGACGGCTAACAGCGGGATTGGACGTCCCGAGAAAGGCGGTGATTTGTGGTTGCTAATCCAGCACCCCCGAAGCGCTGGTAGACATGCAGTACTGACCATCAGGAACGCTTTATGCCTAGAAAAGGTCGGGAGCTCCACCTTGCAACTTCGACTTAACCCTGAATTCGGCATCAATCTCGAAGTGCTCTTTCAACCAGTAAGTATTTCCCCTCGGTAGGTTCAGAAGGTGTCGAGAGGCCGTTGCGTGGTGAGCCAATTGCCATGCGTGGGGAGCTTGAGTCAGTCTTTGGAGTGTCCAAGCCCATCGGCGTGACAGAGCCGCTAGAAGGAACGGGGATCCTAATGTCTTCCGGGGAGCTCGGAACCAGTCTTTCAGGAAGTCCAGGAATCTTGATTCTCGTAGCTTCGTTGTTGTAACTAGCAGGAATTATTTCGATGATTTCATTCCTAGGGAATTGAAGATTTGGGATATCTATAGCATTGCACGCCATTAGATATCCATAGAGCACCCTTAGAACGCTCTCATGTGCGATAATGAGCAGGTCGTTCTGCTCTCTTTCGAGCTCGAGTATGACAGGCTCGAGCCTGACTGCCAGATCGTGGTACGACTGAAAGAATTCAGCACAGAGCAAGCATCGATGAGGTGGGTCGCTAACCTCAGCCCGCGGATATCGATGATGATATGGGTCCGTTTCATGTTTCGCTACCTCATCGGGATATTCAAGTCTGATTCGCCTTTCGGACTTTTTCTCACAGACTCCTGGATTAAGCTGACTTAACTGAGATCTTTGACGTACTCTGTAGCCCTTTTCCTCAAGAACGTGACCCGTCTCTATGGTTCTGTTCCTGGTCGAAGTCCATATCGTCAGCATTTTCAATGGAATGTCTGGTCCACCGCGATCGATCATCGCTTCTGTGTTCACGCTTAGCACTTCTCTTCAAGGTAAAAGTCACGACTTTAGACAAAAAGCTTTAGGGAATCACACAAGCCTCTTGCGACTCACTTCTGTGCGAACAGGGGGACAGACACTCCGATATTACTTACGTCTTTCACCCTCTCTGTGACGAATGAGAGTTTCTGACATTTTCTTTGCATACTCCTTTCCTTGTTCCGACAGAGAGGCGTCGGTCTTGTACGAGTCTTCTTCTCGGGATGTTCCTGCTCTCGCAAAGTATGTATGCCTTGATTTGATGTGCAAGTTGAGTAAAAAGAAGACGATCCTGCGCGTGTTGAGAGGTGAGCTCCTCTTCTTCAGACAAAGAAATTGAGTCACGAGAAAGGCAAAAGAGCAATTAAAACCCATTCCAACGGCATGCAGAAGCCAATCCAACAGCATGACCCCATTTGAGAAGCCGAGATGGTCCCTAGCTTGTTCTCAAGATGGGTATCATCAAGCATAAGACACATTAACTACAAGCCAATCCAACGCCATTCTCCTGTTTCAGAAGCCATTATACGGCATGCTCCATTGGTTTCGCTGGTTCCCAAGATGGGCATCTATTGAGGATCAAACAGCATGAGAACTACCTTACGTACCTGTGAGAAAGGTAGCCAAAGCTGCAGTTGTTGACGATTATCCTCTCGCCCGCATTGATCATTTTGATATAATTTAGGCTAGGTTCCTCCATTGTCTCGAAATGGGGTATTTTAGCGCTCATTCTTGCGAGATAGTGCTTGACGGCAGCGTCTGATGACCAACCAATGTAGTCGGGCGAAGAAATCTTCACGCTTCGTACATTTTCCTCAATGATCTTCTCGTCATCGCAAGCACTTTCAATAAACAGAGTTTCCACTTCGTGCTTTGAAAATTCTTTCGCCAAGGATCTCCGGCCCTCGGACAACGGATTTACTGCGTCGTATATTGCAATCTGCCCATTCTCGTGGTTCAAGAATTCTACACACAGTATTAAGAGCGGGTTTCCAAGGCATGAACCCGACCTAAAGGACTTCTGTTCTGGAGGGCAAAGGGGCACCTAGCCGGTGCAAAACAGGATGATAGCCACTGGTACACATTTGGAAGAATCTGGTCTGAAATGTACGTACGGTAGATATCATCTCGACATTTTTTGAGAATCTTCTGGCGAAGGAGGACTGTGCTTGCTGAAGCATTCACAAAAAAGTAATCATCTGGCACATCCTTTCCATCTCCCACATGCTCCCTTCTATAGTCTCCTAGATGAAAGACCCGCGTCTTGACTCCAAGCCAACGCAGATACCTCGCTAGGGCAACAGATAGATGGGTCTTGCCCCTCGCTGGCAGTCCTACTGTGGCGATGACTATTCGGCCTGAATGGAAGAGACGACCTGACTCAGTGCTATACAGTTGCGCCGGGGCCAACTCATCTGTTTCTGGCATTTCATGGATGGCATCGACAAAAGTGCTAGACTTTCGCCTGAACCTCCGAGAGTTTGCCGCAGCATCGGCAGTCCTATAGATGGATACTGAATAAGAGCTTAGCTATGGGAGAAAATGTCACTTACAATAGTGTATCCATGATCCCTATTGAGCTGTAATTTATGTCCCAAGGCACCGGAAGACAATCATTCTGTGAGGATGAAGAGAAAGATGATCAGTCAACATGGTTTCATACATATTGATCACAGGTAACACAAAATGATCAGCAGGGAAAGAAGAAGAAGAAGAAAACCTAAAGGAACATGAAATATTGCACCTTATCGATAGCCGCAACACTCCGTTGCACTAGAGGTAAAGAAGCTAGAGGGAAAAGCTTATTTAGAAAAAAATACCGTATGGGCGCGTTATGAAAAGTGCATAGCAATAGGTAGTCAACCTGCAACGAATAGAGTACCTACATATTCTCCCAGCTCCCGAAAGCATACCTATCCACCCCCTGGACTTCGTTCAGTCGTTCTCTGTCCATCCAAGCGCTCTACCCGACTGGTATAAGCTCACGTCTCCGAATTGCTGCTGGTCTTGGGCCTAAAGGCTCCATCCCCTGACATCATGGGGGACGCGAAGATGGAGGACTTCCTGTCTCCCTTTATGGAGGGCAGTGCGGTGTTCAGGGCGATCCATGATACATGGAGCTCTTTTTCAGAACGACGGGAAGCCTTAGGTCTTTCAAATCCAGGGACAGTGGAGAACATCGCCCGAGAGGTGCAAAAGGATGTCTTCCTTACCAATTATATGTTCACTGGACTTCGTGCGGACTGGACTAGACCACTTAGCGTACTGCCTTTGTTCCAATATACTCATTCTTTCGCCATGGGCTCTCCAGGCTTACCTCCATACGGCTTCTCAACCATCTTCGGAACGTCAAAGGTACCCATATGTGACATTGGAGCGGATGACTATGTTTTCTAGCTAACGCTGTACACAGGTCTTTATGCAGGCCAATATCGACAATGACGGTCATCTACAAGCTCAGGGGAACTATCGGTGGACTAATGCCTTTGTCACAAAACTCAACGTGCAAGCGGCGCCAGGACCAGGCCAAGCTATGATCCAAGTGAACAACGATTTCAGCGGCAAAGACTTCACCGCTTCTCTGAAATCCATCAACCCATCCTTTATAGAAGGC
Source organism: Platismatia glauca (assembly GCA_963556305.1). NCBI lineage: Eukaryota > Fungi > Ascomycota > Lecanoromycetes > Lecanorales > Parmeliaceae > Platismatia > Platismatia glauca. The sequence goes on from OY745767.1 coordinate 688,871, forward strand.
GGCTTGACCGGTATCTTTATTGGCAGCTATCTTCAATCCATAACACCAAGCCTTGCCCTTGGGCTCGAGGCCATGTGGCAGAGGGCAGCACTCAACGCCGGTCCAGAGTCCGCGTTATCTTACTTTGCGAAATATAAGGGTTCTGGTTGGATTGCTAGTGCACAGATTCAAGCCCAAGGAGCAGTCAGTGCATCGTACTGGCGAAGGTTGACGGAGAAGGTAGAAGCGGGTGTGGATCTCAACCTACAATTTGCGCCAGGTCTGGGTGGGGGCGGTTTGATGGGCAATGGATCACGCAAAGAAGGTACTGCGACCGCGGGTGCAAAATACGATTTCAGGACATCAACGTTCAAGGCTCAACTCGATAGCTCGGGCCGCCTGAGCTGTCTCGTAGAGAAACGAGTGCTTCCGCCAGTGCAAATCAGTTTTGCTGGAGAGATGGACCATTTCAAGGTACGTGAAAGCTCGTGGACGGCGTTTGGATTCGCTATATCGAATTGATCAGTGCAATTGTGTGGGCCGCTGCTAATTTGAAATTCGTTCAGCAACAAGCCAAGGTCGGATTAGCTGTGTCCATCGACGCTGCCCCTGAAGAGCTTATGAATGTCGCGCAATCTTCATCGGCCTCCACACCATCAGTACCGTTCTAGACGCTTTTCGCCTTGTCCAGGGCTCTCGGAAGCTCCTGCCGCCTATCCGTCAATCACTCCATCCCACTCCTCTTGACCTTCTCACGTGTCTTAACAGTCCACCGTATCTAGTGAGGCCCTCACGTTTATGGGTGCCTTGTATGCCCAATCCGTTGTGTTGGGTGAGCGTTGTTTACCGTACCATTGAACGGTTTAGATTCAGCATTGTGGCCTTGTTGCACATATACGGCCAAGCAAGCGATTGGCAGGCACTCTGATTAGCAGATAGGCGTCACATGTACAAAAGCTTAATTCCAAGAGGATGCTGAAGACGGTTCAGACTGATCACTATGCTTTATGGAAAAGCGTACGTCCATTTGGTCTGAGAAGTGGAAATTCAAACTTTGAATGAAGTCTGGACGACCGACGGGACGGACGTGCCTCAACAATGCAATGAATTGCCAGTATTTAGTAAAGCTGGAATTCATGTGCCTCGTTCCACGTCTGTAGCCGGCACCAACAAAATTGAATGAGGCAGTCGATATCAAAGAAAGTTCAGGAATAGTGTTTGATAGGCGAGACCCATTGCCTCGAGTGCGAGTATCATCAAGAAAGGTTCACGCCAACAACAGCTCCCTCTATCCATTCGTGACCCCCAATTCCTGCTACCTCTTATCCTCAACCTGCCCATCGAACAAACTTCCATCCCGGAGAATGTGCCAATTCAATCTTCCAGACATTCAGTAGAATTCGAGGCCTGGCTAGAGCTTAGTTGCCTCGACGCATTTCACGCACATAGGTCTGGTGATTGAGGGAAGTAAGCCGCATAGCTGACGCATTGCCGAGAATGCAGCAGATGCTCTTTAGATGCAGTTGCACTCCCAAGGCTCTCCCTTCCAAATGAACGTGGGAAATGGAACATTGAACATTATTCACCGCGATGGATTTGTTCGCGTATATGATGATGCTGGGGTAATTGCCTGTTGACAATGTGCACATGTAAAAGCGACCTAGCTTAGGTACTCCAAAGTGCCAATACTTAATGACAATCATGGTCGGCTAATAATCATCGGCATCCTATCATTATTATTATAATCGTCAAGGTACCCTGTTCGTGACCGTTTTGAGCCTTTCGAGGTCAGAGTAGTGTCACGGTCCGCCGTCCGGTGAGAAAATATTGAGAGGTCTCGTGAGCGGTAGATCTTTTGCCGCTCGGTGCGGAGCAGAAGGTGGATACCGGTGCTCCAGGATAGCCAATTGAATGGTACCTGCCGTGACTTCCACTTCTCTGGGCGCCTGTGCTTACCATGGTTCCCATTGTCATGTGCTGCTTCCAAGAGTGATTATGAGTTTTATTGTCATTATTGTTGTGGTGATTATTATTGTTGTTGTTATTATTATTATTGTTGGTAGTATTACTATCAATATTATTTATTGTTATTATTATTGTTGTTATTATCAGTAGTGTGATTAATGTCCTGCAGATAGCCCAGCCCGTCAACTACTGCTTCCCTAGCAACATGTCGCCCTTGCCCTTACCGAATGCCAACATCCGTGCTAAAGACGTGACGGACTGTTAGCAGTGTTCGCGGGAATCGCGGGATCCAGGCAAACGAGACACAAGAAAACCCGCTCCGGCATTTGGACCAAGGTCGAAGAGTAAGGTACTTCTCTCTTGTCACTTGACGCCGATTCTTCGGCCTTTTAACGTGGGTACGATTGGACCAAGATGAGCCAGGCTTGCATAATCCAGTGGGAAATCATGCGTCACTTCATCATGCAAGATGGCGATCAATCTGCAGGCGAACCGGAACACCCCAGTGTCAAACCGGCGGCCTACTGTCTCCTGCCTCCTCCAGCAAAACCAGTCATTTCACTCTTGACTGTTCGGATGCTCTGTTTCATCAACATTCACGGGGTTGCAGAAGCAATTGTACCGGCGTTTGTAGACCCCTACAGGGACCCTCGGCGCGGCGGATGCATGACATATAGGAAAGTATCACACTCCGTAATCGGGTAGCCAAACGAATACTGGACCGTCTGCAACACTACTGTACGTATGCTTAAATCGTAAGGGATCCTCAATCCTATCCTTCCTTCCTTCACCACCATGACGTTGTGGTCAAAGGGACATTCCAAAATCCCCAAGGCCGGGTCGATTGCCGCATCTTGGGCGCATAAGTATGCTATCTACTCTATCTCTCTCTAACATAATCATGCCTTTGTAGCTTCCACCTTTCTCCCTGGGTCGCGGGGCCCTTGAAGTAGGGAAAGAGTTTATAGGTAACACGCTCGTTCTAATAGATCAGTCCCACGTTGCTCTCGCCTGTTCCTGCGCCAGCTAGAATGCCTCTAGTCCCATGGTGGCCAAGTAGAATCGAGTCCAAGTCTGTCCATGTGACCACCCAACCGAGAAAGCCCACTTCCCCTCAAACCTTCTCGACTCCCCATATCATTGGACATGCTCCTGGAAGTTCCCCTGAGTCCGAGAGTAGTATTCCGTAGGAACAAATCCCCTTCCCACGACTTGCAAGCCACAACAGTTGTCCCAGTCCGGTATTGTCCACCGTCCTCCTCTCCCTTGCCACCAAGAACACCTACTTTGCCCGAGAGTTGGAGCCACAGCTTGGCTTGTGCTCCGTGAGAGACATCGAACATCCAAACAAGGTGGCCTGCTTCACTCTGGCGCCCGCTCATGCCCGCGTAGCTTTCCCCTCTTGTTCTCGCACTCTTGTAGAGATCGCTTAGTTACCAGCTTTCTGGAAATAATCGCACGGTTCCCGCGCTGGGACGGCTAAGCCTCCGAGTGAGATCTCAATCACCAAGACTAACGTTAACACCGCAACATCCTTCCCTTCTTGAACATACGCAGCTTTCATCATCTACCTCCTCCTTCTCCTATGGAATTCTTCTTGTAGCGACAACGGAACAAACCGCCGCGGGAAAGGGAAGTCGACTCGACTCTTATGTCAGGCGACACTCCGCTTTTGCTTTGCTCTCTACAACACTCGTTCACAACACCGAAGAAATCTTGTCTTCAACCGTGAAGCCTGAGATTGCATCAACCTCAACAGAGATACTCCGCTCCTCCTTCTGCAACATGGTCCTCTCGCCTTAGGCAATTGCAGACAGAACACCTTTGTTGCGCAGCGCAGCCATCCTCCCACACTCTATCGACGGAGAAGACGACATCCTCGCAACTCCCACGAAAAGCTGTCGAGGCTGTCCTTGCGCGTGGTCCTAAGATAACAAATCAGTGGGATTCTCATCCTGTGCTGCTCGAGTCACCTCACCTCACCTTCGTTGTCGACCTTCTTCGCTCCACCTACGACACCTCGACCCTCTACCCTCTACCCTCTACCCTCCACCCTTATCCTCCTCAAGTCCGCCCAACACGGACTCATCTACATACTTTCCGTTGCCCCATCATCGGCTCGATACTTCGAGTCCACCGTACTCTCGATAACCACAAGAAAACCTGGTCATTTTGCATTGCCAACAATGTCTACGCAAAATCGTCCTTCAGGCTTCACCAGCTTGCGCATGGGAGGTATGGATGAGCCCTGCTTACTACTACGCTCTAGCAGAGACTGACAATTGATATATTATAGAGGTCATTCGTGAGAAAGTACAAGACGGCGTGACCGGCGAGACCAAAGAAATGCAGTACACCCAGTGCAAGATCGTAGGAAACGGCTCCTTTGGAGTGGTTTTTCAAACCAAGCTGGCTCCAAACGGAGAGGACGCAGCCATCAAGCGTGTTCTTCAGGACAAGCGCTTCAAGGTAAGCATGGACATCATATCGTAACATCACTTTCGGGATACTGATGGAAGCAGAATCGTGAATTGCAAATCATGCGCATCGTCCGTCATCCCAACATTGTAGAACTCAAAGCGTTCTACTACTCGAATGGAGAGCGTGTAAGCGAGAAAGTGTTTTATTTGAATCCAGAAACGGCTTGTGGTGTCACGAAGGAAGTAGCTGACGTCTGCCTCAGAAAGATGAAGTTTACCTTAACCTCGTCCTTGAGTTCGTGCCGGAGACTGTGTACCGCGCCTCACGTTTCTTCAACAAGATGAAGACCACCATGCCCATTCTCGAGATCAAGATATACATCTACCAGCTCTTCCGCTCCCTAGCGTATATCCACTCGCAGGGCATCTGTCATCGGGACATCAAACCGCAGAATCTTTTGCTTGATCCGAATACCGGCGTACTCAAGCTCTGTGATTTCGGTAGCGCCAAAATATTGGTCGCAAATGAGCCCAATGTATCATACATTTGCTCTCGCTACTACCGGGCTCCTGAGCTCATCTTTGGTGCTACCAATTACACCACCAAAATTGGTAATCTTCCACTCTGCTGGTGGCAACAACGCTCGCTCACACTTTCGTGATAGATGTCTGGTCCACCGGCTGCGTGATGGCTGAGTTGATGCTTGGTCAACCTCTATTCCCTGGAGAGTCTGGCATTGATCAGCTTGTTGAGATTATCAAGGTGCTGGGAACCCCAACCCGCGAGCAGATCCGCACAATGAATCCAAACTACATGGAGCACAAATTTCCCCAGATCAAGCCTCACCCATTCAATAAAGTCAGTGAATCTGGAATTTTCGTACACGTACTGACCTAATGAACCTTTTCTTTCCAATCGAAAGCCCAGTTAATAATCTATGTCTAGGTATTCCGCAAAGCGACCCCGGATGCGATTGAGTTGATCTCGGCTCTTCTCGAATATACCCCTACCAAGCGTCTCTCGGCCATCGAGGCCATGGTCCACCCCTTCTTCGACGAGCTTCGAGCTTCAGATTGTCGATTTCCCGATTCTCGCCATGCCGCGGGTGGTACGAAGGAGATGCCAAAGCTGTTCGACTTCTCGCGTCATGGTACGTCTTGAGTGCCATGTTGAAATTGTTCTTCTTCGCTGACTCGTACTCAGAGCTATCAATTGCTCCTGAGCAGAACGCGCGTCTTGTCCCGTCCCACGCGCGTAAGGAGCTTCTTTCACGCGGCATTGACCTTGAAACATTTGCTCCAATGTCTCCGGAGGATATGAAGGCTCAGCTTGAGTGAAATAGATTTTGGCACGAATCATGCGTAACGAAGTCACGGTAACAGCGTGTCAGCACTTACCTAGCGGGGCGTTGGCCAAACAGTCGTTCCCGTATGTTCTCGCCGGGTCAGTGACAGCAAGATCACTGACAGTTTGTGTGGACCAAAAGCATGGCATGGCTTTATTCAAAACGGCAATGCCTCGATTTTCTATCAACTCACAAGTCACTGGCAAAAGCGCGGCATGGATGGATGAGTGTTCAATTTGTGCACCAGGGGGAAGTTTTTATGAGGTGAGATCAGTTGGGAACGAGGTTAGGCGCGAGAAGAAGATGAGTTTGATGAAGGCTGCGGGGGCACTTTCTAAGATGAACGCACCTTAGATGACGCACCTACATAAGATTCATGATTGCTAGCGCCATCAACTATTCAAACAACTGAGCAAATATATTCCGAGTTTCCCTACTTTGCAGCTGTGTGGGGAATTGACTCCCATCCCGTAAGACCGCAACGGTCGTCCCTTGATTTTCGATGCCGGAATCCAAATATGAAATTCCAGTCGCCCGCAATGTCCATCTATCGAGGTCCATGCGCGAGTTGTTGCGACATATACATGTGCTCCTGAAGATCCGCGGGAGAGGGTATCTGGACAGATGAATTCATCAATAGCTTGCGTCTATTATTCCCCGGTAGGAACGATACTTAACAATACACATTGTGATAAATTGGCCGTGCAGACTGGCCAAGAGCCCTAAGATGCATCAAACATTACTGGAAGAACCGATGCATGCACTTACACACTCGCACACACTTGCACACACTTGTTTCTTTGTTGCGATTATGTACTTACATAATAAGACTTATTGTCCCGTTATGATCATGTACCTTGCTCTGTTTCAAAGAAAACCATGTAAGATACAGATAGGCTAGATCATCATCTTGAGTCCACTTGACCACCTCCTACACGTCCCGCTTCCCAATTCTCGGACCTTTCATGCCACACTCTGATCAGTACGGGAGTCGAGTGTGAAGCTCTTCGGAAATTTCTTTTCCACGATCATGATAGCTTCGTACACAATACATAATGCAGTCCCTCTCGATTGGCCCGGCTTGCCTCCCGAACAAATCATGCAACAAGTACGTATACGTGGATTAAAAAAGTGTTTCGAGGTAGGCTCGTAGAGTATATATCTCAGCCCTATGTGAAGCGATGGGGAAGCCAATTGGCGCGCCGAGCGTCTGCCAAGTGCCAACCCGAGCCGACCTAAAAGCATTAGCCCAATCCCATTCGAGACGGCTTTGCTACAATAAATCCCCAGTAAGCATGGCAGACTACGACAGGAGAAGCGATGGACCGCGAGGAGGTTTCAACAATAACCGCAAGCGGCGCTATCGAGGCATGATTCTCGAGCCCGTCAACCTGCCTGGAGCTGACCTTTGCATGCAGATGACGATGAACACGGCCGCCGACCGCAACGCAGGAGATATGAGGAACCGCTACATCTCAAAGTGCGGAAGCAGCTATTGGGGGTCGCAGAATCCGTATGTTATACTGTCGCCCATGGCCCAGCCGTGGTCCTTCTAGCTAAGGGGACCGTAGCCGTTGAAGAGAACCGATGAAGAGATCAGCAGTATCGCAAAACTCGCTGTGGACAACTATGATGATGAGGAGATCCGAAGTCAGTTTTTTGATCTATCACTACAAATGTGAGATATCGCCAAAACAGTCGCAGGCACAAGACTAATGTGGAGCCTAGTGTTGTCGAACAGCCCTTCAAGATTCCTTTCGTTGCTGCAATAATCATCATCATCAACCCACAGAAACCAGAAGTCGTGCAAGAGATTTTGGCGAGGGCAGCAAAGGCAATGCAAGAACATCTGGAGGCTGGACACTGGCGCGAAGGTAAGCTGGTCTTGCGGCTACTGGCCTGCTTGCAAGGTCTGCTGGAAGAGGATGGAGTGTTTCCTTTATTGGAAGAGCTCTTTTCGAGAGCCGTCGACTTGCAGACAGCATCTTCCGAAGACGTAAGTATCTTGCTAGTATTGCTAGTGCTACAGTCAAAGCTGATCAGAAGCGCTTCAGAGCCTGGGTTTGGAACTTGTCAAGATCATCTTACTCACGATACCCTATGTCATGGCCTCGTCCGCAATTGGCTTTGAAGAGCGTGCTTTGGCATTATTGGATAAGACGGATATCATTGCTTCTACGCCTCACGCCTTAGAAGCGCTCGTAAATCCTTATCCTGGGAATGATGAAGAAGATGCTCAAGAATCACATAGCGTCATCAATTTGCTGCAAAAGCAAATGCAGGGAGAGGCCGCAGAAGGTTGGAAGCTGGCTTGTATTCCCCGTCCTTGGAATGTCAGAACGGATGAGGATACGATGGATGCATCCATTGCACCAAAGAAGCATGCTTTGCCCGAAATCAATATCCCATCGCCAGTAGTACCAGGTCCACGGCCGATGCTCCCTGAGATATACTTCTCAGTCTATGCGGATCAAGACATTGAGACAGTCCCGTCAACGTCCGATGTAGCCTCATCCATACTCCGAGATTCTTTAGTTGATACCATCAACATTCTCGACTACAACCGTAATGCGACTGCTAAGTTCCTGATTGATCTCGACTGTTACTTCTCCGCTGAGACTTTTGTCAAAAGAGCGACACAGTTCGACAAGCTGAGGAATGTAGAAGACGGTCGCTCGACTTGGAAGCCAGAGGATGTCGCTGTTGATGCTGTGTTTTCCCAGCTCCTGCAGCTGCCTATGGCGGAGCACAAGCTGGTCTACTATCATTCTGTCCTGACCGAGGCCTGCAAGATTGCTCCGGCGGCAATTGCACCTAGTCTGGGGCGTGCCATTCGATGGTTGTACAAAAATGTGGATGGGATGGATCTTGAGTTGGTGTATCGTTTCATGGACTGGTTTTCCCATCACTTGAGCAATTTTGGCTTTACTTGGAAATGGACCGAATGGTAAATAATTCGCATCTCTTGAATTCATCACTAATATAGTGTCAGGGTTGACGATGTACAACTGCCATTGGTACATCCTAAAAAGGCTTTTATCATGGGAGCACTGGAGAAGGAAATCCGCCTCAGCTTCGCTGCACGGATCCGAGGAACACTTCCAGAGCCATATCAATCGCTCATTTCGGAAGCCAAGGAAAAAGACACTCCCGATTTCAAATACAACTCTGACCGTAAGTATTGCATCCTCGTTGTCTTAGTTCATGGAGCTAACTTCAAAGAAATGCCCCACTCCGAACCCGCGAAAGAGATCCTTCGTCTTCTCCGTGCCAAAGCTCCCGACGCGGGTCTTCAAATTCCACTGAGCACCATTGAGGAGACCGCAGGGTCTCTTGGCGTGACCGATCCGCTCGTCCCGTCCACAGACGCCTACGTGACGGCAATTTGCTTCCTTGGCAGCAAATCTCTTTCTCACGTACTCTCGCAGATTGAGCGCTGCAAAGACCGCCTCTTGTCAGTTGGAGCCCAAAGTGAACTCGCCCGAAGGCAGATCATCACCTCCGTCATGGACTATTGGCACGAAAAGCCAGGAATAGGCGTCAATGTTGTGGACAAGCTTCTCAACTACACCATACTCACACCGATCAGTGTAGTCTTGTGGGCCTTAAGCGATCAGCTAGGAAAAGGGGAAGGGCTCGTCCTAAGCCACGTTTTCGAGATGGTAAGCAGCACGGTGACGAAAGTGACCAACCGAGTCCGTCAGATCGTGGTCGCCCGGAACCAGCCTGGCCTTCCCGATGACCAGGTTGCTATCCTAGACGAGACATTGATCAAGGAGAGGGAGGAGATGGGAAAGCTGTTCGCCGTCATCGAAGATGGCTTGGTTGGCGTTGTTGGTGGCAGCGTGGATGACATGGCCGAGAGCGCGGATCAGGATTCGAAAGGGGAGGCGATGCTGAGAGGGTGGGGAGGACGGTGGTTGAGGGTCTTCAGGAGGAAGATGGCCGTCGAAGAGGCTTGGGTGCAGGAAACGATGAGTCCTGCTGTGCTAGGCGTCGATGCATCGGGGATGGAGATGGGAGTGGAGCAGGACGGCAACGGGGAAGTAGTTGGCAATGGGGCTGGAGAGGAGATGAAGGACGACGAGGCGCTCGATGAGGTTCCGTGATGCTCCTTTCTCATTGTCCGGGGATTTCTCTTTCGGTTGGCCCGACGCTGTATGGGCTGGATTCCCACGCTTAGGGAGCAGCCCAACATGGAGTGTGAACATCGGCTCACATCAGCATTGTATAGTACCAAGAATCTGTCGCAACAAGGCATGCTGATCAGGCACGCACGATGGCTGCTCCACCTAAACGTGAAATAAGGTCTACAAAGGTTGCCACTGCCCGAGCCGGATACAATATGATTCACAGCTAGACGAATAGCCCAGAAACAAGCTCGACTCCCATCCTCATATATCTACAGAGTTTTCTCACGCCCCTCGGTGTTCTAGATGGTTCTGACTCGCGGAGCGAATCCTCGGAATCAGCAATACCAACATTGGTGATGATCCCAATAAGCTAAAACTTGTCGATTGGGTCGTAGCATGGGGGCTTCTTTGGGCATTCGTACCACTCCCTTGTCCAAAAGGGTGTCCAAAAGAAAAGCCCTCAACGTCTGCTGTGACTTGTATGTTCATCATGACGTTGAAATTGACATTATTTTCACATAACCTTTTTCTGCAGTCTCCTAGCTTCTTGCCCGTAGTCTCTGTCATCGTCTCCCTCCACCTCTTTCTGAAGCTTCTCCATCTCCTTCGTTTGTCGCTCCCATTCTGCCTTGCTCATCTTTGACTCTCGGCTGAATAGCTCATCGTTCGGTTGTCTATAGCTACCACCCAACCTGTCCCAGAGCGTAGTGAACTGTCCGTAATTGTAGTTGAAGTACAAGTGGTGCATTGTGTGGCAAGCAGCGCCGTTGATGAGGTAGGAGTTGGCTACGTATTCGCCGTCGTCTGTGATACGAAGTCAAGGACATGCAACGCTCAATGTAAGGATAGAAACACTTACGGATGAAGATGGTCCAGAAGTTGATGAAGGCGAAGAGAGCAACATATGCGAACTTCTGGAGCGGAAAGATAAACGGATAGACGTGGTAGGGTATGCTTTGTGCGAAACCATCCATGGGGTGGAAGGCGTGACTGGCATAAGGTGTAGGCATAATCCACTTGTGATGAGGCTTGTGCAACGTCTTGTAAATCTTGGGATGATGCAAACCCCTGTGAATCCAGTAGATGCACAGGTCCGTGAAGGCAATGAAAAACGGGAACTGAAGGAAGTTATAGAGGGCAAACGGAGCATCTGCCGGAGCGTCGTAAAGTTTTCCATAGCCACGAACTTCAAGGAGAAAGAAGGGCGCGGTGAAGATCGCCATCAGCGGCATTGAGATCATGGTTTGGCGAATCTCAAGCCTGACTTGGTGTTTGAGATACTTGGGGTGGGTAAAGGTAGCGTGGTCGAATACGAAGAGGTATGAGAGAGAGGCAAAGACGAAGTAGAGTACGAGACCGAAAAGCCTAGAGGCGATGTCAGGAAGGTTTACAGGTTATGCGTTGATACGGATACCGAGATGTACCATGTGATCAAATAGAGGGTGAAGAATTGCCTCCATATGTTGTCCCGGGGCCACTCACTCATGTACGCGTATCGAGATGGGGCGAGCTGGAAGAATTGGGTGGATGAGTGGATGGCGGTGGGTAGCTCACGCATACTCGAGAAGGTTGCCGTCGCATGTTTGACGGCATTCTTTGGATCATGGACGGTAGATGCCGGGTAGACCGTGGACCAGAAACGGTCAAACAGGAAGGTATCACAAACTTCGAGGACGATATCCATTATGGGTCGATGGACCGCAAGAGCTTCGTGACCAAGACAGGATCGATCGCAATGGAAATATGGTTGCAAAAGGGTGGGTTACGGGATGGAGGAAAGAGGGCGAGGGAAGGATGGTGATGACTGATGAGAGGGTAGGACCAGGAGAAAGAGAAGGAAGAGAAAAAGAAAGAGAAGGAGAAGAAGAAGGAGAGTGAATTTCGATGAAACAGCAAGGACAATTTCAAGTATTGGATTCAACTATCCGAAGTGGCTCCACCATCGTCATATCATTCATACACAATCATCTTCATACTATACACTCATACATTCATACATTCAATTACCGCTCTACGCAGACATATCGCAGTATTGCTCGTATTATTAATTGGGAAGGATCCCAAAATCATTATGACAATCTTCAATTACCACTAACCTTCCTCGCCATTTGCATTCAGCGGCTCGGTCAGCCGATCGACCAATCAGCGCAAGGCAGGCGGCCGTTTTCCGGAATCCGGAATACTCGGTACTCGGTACGGATACAAGAATTACCGGTGGTTCGACTCGAAAAAATCAACGTCTGACGTCCGTTGAATGTGGCTAGCGTCTTGGCAACGTGGGTGATGATTAGGTAAGTAAGGTAAGAGTGCCTACCTACCCCCAGCTCTGATACGTATAACAGCAATCCCCGGTCATCAAAAAGTGGTGAATGTGAGGGTCAAGTGCTCCGAACATGTACATTCAGGCACCTTCATCCATAGTGCTTTGCTCTGTCTTTGATGATTCATCATCCAATGATGGCCCAACGCACCGCTTCCGTTGCCATGTCAAATCCGGCCCAAGACTTGCAAGACAAGTGGTATACCTATTGGGACACTTTTCATCGTCATAGTCCATACTGCTCCTACACCCTAGACTTACACCCCGGAGCAAGCTCGTATATCGATGACAAGCATCCTGCTCCGACTACACCGTACAACCGCATTTGACATGGTCAATTCTTACAAACCCCAATGACCCAATATGCCTGCTGCCCGGCTCGAATATTCATCTTTCCTCTCATCAAAGTTTTTCCCGCTCGAGTGCCCACTATCGAATGCGTTCCCGGGTTGCGAGTGCTGTTACTCGATTCGTCCTGTCACCACGTTGCTCCCCGGATCATGGCAGCGTCTCAAGTATGCTACTCGTGACGCGTTCATGCTTGCAATCTAGTCCAGTGCCTCTTATATTTCTCCATTGCGCTTCAGCCGTTCAACTTTCAAGCCTTTGCTGTCACTAGACAGCGGCTTTATCCGACGGTCCTTGCCACGGCCCTTGATGCCCTTGTTACTATTCTTGTAAAGAGTGGAGAAGTACTCCCACAACTCTCGGTCGGATTCGGAGACTTCGTCTTCCATATCAATCGATGCAAATTTTAACGTAAGGATGCGTAGGGTGTCGGCATGGAATTTGTTCTGATGGGACTACTCATCTCTTAACCATCAAGCATAATCCATGTGACTGGTGAGGCATACCTTTAAATTTCCCAATTGTGTAAACCTCTTCGCGCAGCCTTCAAGCCTACAGCTGTAGGGCTTGACTCGTTCATGCACTATCCGATGCGCCTGGACATTTCCACGTTGGGCAAATCTTCTGCCGCAGAGATCACAGGAGTATGGACGCTCCCCAGTGTGACGGCGCTCATGAGTCTGCAACGGATCAGCTCATGCCCCGGCAATGACGTTGGCATAGCGAAAGACCTTTAGATTTCCTAGTTGCGAAAAGCGTTGTCCACACGTCGTTTCTTTGCAGATCTAGTTCAGACTCTTTATTAGCATGCGTAATTTTCATATGGCCCTGGATGGCCTTACGTATGGCTTGTGCCCAGTATGTGCTCGCATATGAATCTCAAGATGGGTCTTTTGGGTAAAGACTTTGGCACATGACGGGATCCTGCAAGGATACCTCCGTTTCGACTTGGATTCGATCGGAATGCAGTTCATAGCGGATGAACCCGTATCGCTACTGGAATCTCGAGCATCATGATCATAAAACTTTGGTGGTTGTATCTTATGCGCTGGCAACGTTGCCTTCGTCTGTATAGCTCGCATGAGTGTATCGACATCCGTGCCAATGTCCTTCTCATTTTGAGGGATTGGCAGCGGTCCTACTTGCACCTGCTCACAGTAAAGGTCGTCGTCATCCGGCATCCGAGAGGCGCTCTCGACCTTGATCGGTGGGCTATCTGGAGTGCCTCTGGCAAGTAATACCGGTAGCGCTTCTTCACCGTGAAGTCCATCTTCCACGTATGCAAGATCTTGATGGCCAAAGATCTCCTGTGGAGACGCAATTGTGTCATATTTATCACTACTGCACCCACTAGAGTCGAATCCCAAACTAAAATTGAGGCTCACGGAGTCAAAGAACATTGGCGGATGGGAGTTGGGGTTCGAGAACAATGGCAGATTCAAATCCATTTCCGGTAGGGACATGGTGCCTCGAGACATATGCGTCAGCCCCTCAGGATTTGGTACTGCTTTGAATCCTGGATCAACTTAGAATAGGGTCTAATGGTTTTCCCATGAAGCGTGAAAGTGCACTGCTTCAGAGGCGAGATATGAGTTGACCCGGCAAGGCAGGATGTTCGTCAAACGATCAGCGGCAACTTATGTATTACTCGCTGCAACTTCTTAAGGATATGGTGAGGAGCCAACGTCTCGGTCGTCGAGGACTGATCTGAGGCCGCAGCACGGGCAAGACTGCACAAATCGAAGCAATGATCAAGGGAACTTATTATAATGTGCAACGGCAGTCACGTTGCGAGTAGGTTGAAAGTTAAAGGACAAGGTCCAATGTCATTTTGTCCGAGGCTTAGGCTGGTAGAGATATGCAGCCACATATTTGGCAGTTGGATGCGGAACATACAGGGCTCGCTAAGCTCTTAAGACGACGCGGAGAACGTCGAGCAAGACGTGTCAGGAACAATGTTCCGAAAGCCATCAGGACTGGATCATTTCGAATTGAAGATGAGCAAGATCAGACGAAGATCAGACGAAGAGAGTTTCGTCCAATGCGGGAGGGACGGGGAGTCAGAGTCAAAAATGACAATAGCGCTCAAGGGAGGTCCATGGAGATTGTCAAAGACCAATGGAGATGCTCGGCATTGCCTCCGTCGTTTCTGGAGCAGAGTGAGAATTGGCATGATTACTGTTGTGATTTCCGATGATCAAACTGAAGAGTGGGGGACGTGGACTTTTGCTGGCCGCAGACCAGTTCGGCAGATGGATCAGTAGTGGCGGGGGGGATTTTGGCCTCTTGGATAATCGTGATAGTCTTCTTTTTTCTTATCTATCAGCATTCTGTTACTCTTGCGTAAAGTGAAGGGAGGTCGATCAGTCCACCGTCGGGCAGCTCCAGAGTGGTGATTGCGTCAGAGCCGGTGGGGCCAGGCGCCAAGCTGCTTCGAAAATTGAATTTGACGTATGGTGTCGGAGGTGCATGTGAAGACCGGAAGGAAACCAGTACATGCTACATACCTATGCTACATACTACGAGGCGGGGCGCGGGGGCCCTGTCTGGTTCAGAGCCTCGGAAGTATCTGACCATCCATCACTGCCATCAGAGCAGATAGGAATAGCCGACTCCTGCGGAACTACTCTGGTGTCATGTCTGGTGTCATGCTCATCCTCCCAAAGTACAATCGTGGGCGGTGGTGCAAGCGACTGTCATTTCATTCCATTCCCCCATCTCGGGGAAAATAATACTCCCGAGACACGGAAACAGTCTCCTGTGGTTCACTGGTAAGGCTGAACAAACTCTCACACTCTCACAGCGCCCTCACTAGTGCCTTGGCATGGGCTGAGAGAGGACGAGCCCAGACAGGTAAGGAAGCTGTTGGTCTGATTACCTACCTAGCGAGCCTAGGTACCATTTACCTTAGCCGGTCGACTTGTAAGCTGAA
Source organism: Platismatia glauca (assembly GCA_963556305.1). NCBI lineage: Eukaryota > Fungi > Ascomycota > Lecanoromycetes > Lecanorales > Parmeliaceae > Platismatia > Platismatia glauca. Next base: position 704,314 of record OY745767.1, read on the forward strand.
CCACCGCCCCGATGAGCTGCACGAGCTGCACACCACTCATCGTCATCCCAAGCTGCGAATGATAGCCATCTCGGAAGGCCTGTAGATATGGGCTATATCCTCTACTCCCTCACCTTTTCTTCCTTGCTCCTTGCCACTGGTAAATTCCATCGAGCCCGACAACGTCATCATATCAGTTAACCTCCTTCCAGTCCTATACCTCACTCGAAATCGATGGAACCATCTCGTACCTATCCCCGACTATATCTACACTCGCCTTCCTTCCTCCTTCACCAATGATATCGAGTCCGGTTTCACTTCCGCGGACTTTGACCTTTCCACAAATGTTGCCGCAGGCGACTCTCGCGCCGGACTTGACCAACAGGCAAAGCGGGAAGTGCAGAAGATTATGAAAAACAGGAGGGTGGGCTTTGATGAGGCAAGGCGGATGTACACCGAGGCGAGATTCGCGAAGAACAATATTGGGCCAGATGGGTTGCCGAGAGACCCAAAATTCGTCTCATTTTCATGAGCGCTCTGGGGATTTGGTAACACTGAATGGCAGTGGACTTGTCAGAATCGGAAACTTGGGCTATGACTACCACCCTGATCGGATGTGACTGCAAAGTCATCTAGCGATGCGGCGTTGTTAAAGTGAGGGCCTTAGGGACCGGCAAGCGCCTCCTTGGAGTACAACCCTTAATAATGCCCTGGAAATGAAATACCAGCCCCGTCGTACATGTCTTTATGTATAGCTTGAGCTTATCAGCGCCAGTTTGCATGGGAAATGAACACTTTTGGCCACGGGGCCTGGCACTACCAGGTTTTTGATACAGAAATAACCAATAATCACGAGAACGCACTCAGGTACCAGGGCAGGTCATATCGAATACAAGCTCTTCTATTTGCCATTCTCTAACGTGTTCGTTTTCGAAATTTAGAGTCTACAGCCTCAGCGCGAGGTCATGTCCGGGGCTGATGAGACATTGTTCGGAGACTTACGAAAGCCTGGGCCAATGCTTCTCAGACTGATAACCGTTGCTGGGATACTTGTCACTGACCGTGGCGGCTAATCGGCGCATAGCCACTCACCTCGTTTGCTGAGAAGACAGGCTTCTTATGATCTTGTATCTCGTGCCGGCAGCTAATCTTTGTTCTGCGGTCCTTCCTTCTCTCATTGTTCCGCTGCTACGGTGCTCCTCCGATCATCCTTTACTACCCAACTCTTCCGAAACCTGACTGTTGAAATCCAGGGGGCATTCCGGGTGGAGGGCCTTGGCCAGGAGGTGGTCCAAATCCAGGTGGAAGGCCAAACCCCGGGGGTGGCGGAGCACCCGAAGGGCTGAAGCCTTGCTGCTGAGAAGTATTAAAACCTGGAGGCAGGAAGCCTTGGGGACCACCATATCCAGCTTGAGAAGGCGGCGGCCGCGCAGGCAAACCTGATGGAGGTGCAGGTAGAGGCTGCGGAGGAGGTGCCGGCCGCTGCTGCTGCGGTGGAGGTACGTTTTGATAACTTCCACCGGACATAGCTGCGCGCCCATTCATGAATGCTCCGACACTACCTGGACGTCCCCCATCACCGTCAATCATTGCAGCAGGAGCATTGGGTGCCCCGCCCGAAAAGAGCCCTGCTGGCAACGGCTGAGCTGTTGGTTGAACGTTGTGTTTCCTTGCCTGGGCTGCCAGCATTCTCTCAGCTTGGTCGCCGTGACGTTCGCCTTTCCCATCCTTCTTGTATGCATATTGGACGGATATTTCTTTGTTCATGAGGTACTGGCCGTTCATATTAGCGATGGCTTCATCCGAAGCTTCGAAGTTTGAGAACGATATGAATCCGTAGCCTTTGGAAAGATTTGCGTCGTCTCGAGCGACCTTGCAATAATTAGCGTGTTGCAATGAGAGGCTTGATAATAAAGTTCATACCTTTGGAGCAGATATCAGACTGCCAAACCGGCCAAATGTGTCATACAACGTCTGTTCGGTCACCATAGGATCCAAATTGCCAACGAATAACTCTGCTCCAACCTCTACAGTCTTCTGCTTGTCCGCCGAAGCTTTGTTGACCCTTATTGGCTTGCCGTAGAGCCGGACTTGGTTCATGATTCTTGCTGCATACTCTGCGTCTTCCTCGCTGATGAATTCGACGAAGCCATATCCCTGATGCGTCTGCGTGACTCGGTCTTTCGGTAGGTGAACATTGACTATCCGGCCAGCTTGTAGCATCAATTCCCACACCAGGCTATCCGAAACTCGTTCGTCTAGATTTCCGATGTATACTGTAGCTTCCTTGTCTTGTTCCCTGAGCCGAGTGTCAGTCGCGCGAATCACCATGAGATCCGTAACATACCAGTGCCGTGCGCCAGACATGCTGGCAGATTCCGAGCTTTTCGAAGCTTGTAGCAAGCTGATGCTTCAAATTGGACGTGACCGGTGGAAAGCAAGAAGTATCACCCGTATTTTACTCCAAACTTTTAGTCTATGTACTCTATTTCGTTTCTAGCGTGTTTCCAGACAATTTATTCCGCTCCTCACACAGCATCAAGCAACGACTGTTCGCACAAACGCACAGTACACTTTCTCAACAATGTGGCAGCCTTCTGATGAGACAAAGGTATGTCTACATCTTGTCACATACGGCAAGCAATGCAGGTTGCTCATCGTCGCCTATAGGAGAGGATCACCAAGATCATCGACGCCTCCAGAGTTGCCATTCATTAGTACAACTCCCTGCTCTTCTTGAGGATTTCCTAAAGCTAACAAGATTCAGTGGATATCTTCCGTTGATCTTGTATCTTGGTGCGCTCTGAATTCGGCACAAACTTGGAGGCAATCACTAACTTTTGGCAGGCTACACCATGAGTAATCCTAAGCCGACGTTCATAAGGTGGGCATCGCAAACGCAGATGTGTCAGAGAGTAAAGTAACACAATAGCAGATTTATATCGCCTCTGGGCGAGTAAATGGCTCCTGAGGAAAAGCGACAGGGAACGCAAGGACGATAGTTGACGGTGCACGGATTCCTTGGGAATAGGCTGTTGCAGTTGCAGGGAGGATATCAATCGACAGAAGCCCCTATGGCTGCGTGCATTGGTCCCGCGATTAAGCAATGGTGATGTGAAAATAAAAGCCGAATGATGGGCAAGTGACCTTAGGGTTTCTTCTTCGTGTCCGGCTTTGTAAATAGATCATCTTTCACCTCAACCATACAAATATGATTTCCCTGTCCACCGCAGAATGAGTACCGAAAATCGGCAGCTTCCTCGAGGGCTCATAGAAGCATTGGCGGGCTTTTTGGCAGGGATTGCATCGGTACGGTGTTGTCATGAAGTTCAATGCTTGTCCTAATGTCGCAGACCTTAGTTGCCCACCCTCTAGATGTGATCAAAACACGGCTACAAGGTAAATTACGAACCTGAATGACCTGCCACGTATCCATACTGAGAGGTGGCAATCTTGGCCAGTGGATCGAGAGTCTCCTTCACAATTTGGAGGCTCGCTGCGACTAGTACGAAGAATTGTGCGCAATGAGGGGGCCATCAACGCCCTTTACCGCGGCCTTACGCCAAATCTCGTTGGCAATTCCTTAAGCTGGGCCTTGTACTTTGTGTGGTATGACAGAATCAAAGATGGGATTCGATCATACCGGGAATTCGAGAACGGTGAACTGTCGTACTACGATTTCTTCATCGCGTCTGGTACTGCAGGTATGCCGTCTTCTTGACATGTACTTGTGGTCATATCCTGATATCTTGCCCAGGGGTGCTGACTGCTGTTGCGACGAATCCAATCTGGGTGATCAAGACACGCATGTTGTCGACATCGAGCAGCCACCCGGGCGCATACAAGTCCATATATGATGGCACCCGACAACTCTACCGATCAGAAGGTCTGTTAGGATTCTACCGTGGCTTGGTGCCCTCACTCTTCGGAGTCTCGCACGGGGCTCTACAGTTCATGGCGTACGAACAGCTCAAGATCTACAGAGGTCACAGCTTTCATAGGGGGCAGAAGGATCTGGGGACGGCAGATTATTTATTCCTCAGTGGGGTCGCAAAGATGTTTGCGGGAAGCGCAACATACCCGTATCAGGTCGTGCGTGCGCGGCTACAGATGTACGATGCAGACAGCACATACAGGAGTGCGAGGGATGTCGTTACCCAGGTGTGGAAGAGGGAAGGATTGGCCGGTTTCTACAAAGGACTGGGGCCGAACCTGCTCCGGGTGATGCCCAGTACTTGGGTGACGTTCCTGGTGTATGAGAAGAGCAAAGTCCTGCTTCCGCAGATGCTGGAACGGAGAAGTGACAGATGAATACATGATGCCCCGCATGAAAGACTCTCACTGGAAGCCTGTCGAAGGTTCGTCCTGGTGGGACTTTAGCTTATCTGTGCACGTGACATGTGCTGGCCCATGATCAGTGACTGCTCGTCACCGCGCAGATGGGATGGACGATTAGTATGATGGGTGCATAGACAGGACTTGGGGACAATTATTGCCTCTCTGAGTGGGAATCGATTATGCATGCTCGCCCTTGGATCGAGGCCTTCCTTGGACCGAGGAGCAGGAGCTTGATCCTTCATCCAGCGCTAAATTAGGGCCCGTTAATCTAGGTCCCGAGATGCAGTGTCTCCGCTGGTGCGCCGAGTAGTTCCTCCTCGCTCCCTCTAAGTTCTGTGTCGCTCCACCACCTCTTCTCCCACTTCTTCTCCTCTGCACCTCTCCTCCTTCCCACCCTCTCCCCTCCAGCAGACGCCTCAAAACACAACACGCATTCGCACCCATCACCTCTCCTGGCTTCACTTGCCATCGTATCTGTCATAGCTCACCAATCCTGCATACCAATCCTGCACTGTGACCCGTCGGATTTGCCTGTCGTCACACGGTCCAGCTCTCTTCCCTACCTCGGTCTTTTGCTCACATCGACCTGGGCCAGCAGCGGATTGGGCAAGTATCCGATTGCCAACACCATTCAACCACCTACGCGCTCGCTACACGCATCGACAAGCCCAGACCCTCCACTGTCCGTGCGTTCCACGTGCGCCTTTTTCGTACCCTCGCGAATATACCCTAACTTCCGATCGCTGGAGCAGCAATACCTGCCTCGCCAAATCGCACGTCGGAATCGTCGGAAGATCTTCCAGCTGCCGTCGCCAAGATCACGCTTCGAGTGAGTCTTGATCAACATGTACAACGCGCATCGGTTGGGGCAGGCGGCCACCACCAACAACAGCAACAATCGTTTGTCAGAGTTATTTGATCAGATTCGAAGGGAGTTCGATGTCCATGCGCAGGACAGAGCTGGTGAACATGATCAAAGTAGTACGTTTGTTGGCTTTTCCTAAGCTATTCGCGAGGGCGTATCCACAGCCTAAATCTGCAATTTGCCTCTGCTTCGTTACCGCAAAAGTTGAAGGAGATCCTCAACCATTGCTGTTCTTTTGAATGCTAGCTCCTCACCACCCTCCATGATCGGGGGGAAGAGGCATGAGAGCACCGACAGAGCGAGCACGTTCGAAGACAAGGCTGACACAAGCGGAAAATACAGTGGCAGCTCAGATGCAAGAGATGGAGATGGTTAGACAGAAGGTCTACGAACTAGAGCGTAATCAAATGCAGATCAAGCAAAGGTATGCGGTCGCGTCAGTGGCATGTGTGTCACCACAATTGCTAATGACCAACCAGATATGACGAAGACATTGCCCGCCTACGCCACGAAATTGAAGCGCGCGGAGGCCCCCCTTCACATGTAGGCGTCAGTGGTCTACCGCCCCACGGTGGAGTGTCACAGCCTGCGCCTCCAGCAATCGGTCACGGTCCAAGCAACTTGTTTGGTGGCATCATGGCAAACCCTCCGGGACAAGGTAACCCTGGCCTGGTACCGCCCTCGCAAGATCAACAGCAGCAGCAGCAGCAGCAGCAGCAGCAACAACAACAACAACAACAACAACAACAACAACAACAAGGTCCGCCTCCCCACCAGATGCCTCAACCTCAGCAAGGATTACAGTCTGGTCCTTATCCAGGAAACTATCCTCAACCGCCAGTAGTGAATGGTAAGACACGCAAATTAATGGGAACAAGATAGTCATTGCGATGTACGTCCAATGCTTACGTATTCATACAGGTTATGGATCGCAAGCACAGATTGCATCCCCGGGTCCTGGCAAGCCACGCAACAACCGTGGGCCTATGGGCCATACGAGCACTCCGCAGCAGTCCCAACCGATGTCTTACCCGGGAGCTTCCCCCCAAATGGGAAGACCAAGCCCTCCCCCGCCATTCCACAACGTTGGCAACATGCTCGCGGACCTGGATCCTGATCAGATGCGGCCAGATCAGAAACGTGACGGGGGCGACTGGTTCGCAATCTTTAATCCTAATGTGCGACGGGTCTTGGATGTTGACCTTGTTCACTCTCTTATCCACGAGAGTGTTGTCTGCTGTGTTCGTTTCAGCCGCGACGGAAGATACGTGGCCACTGGCTGCAATCGCTCGGCGCAGATCTATGAAGTCTCGACTGGCAACCAGGTTACTAAATTACAGGACGATTCAGTCGACAAGGACGGCGACTTGTATATCCGAAGTGTATGCTTCAGTCCTGACGGGTTGTATCTCGCAACGGGTGCAGAGGACAAGCAGATTAGAGTTGGTCTTCAAGTGCCTTTTATTGATGTCAAAACTTTTACTGATCCTTTGTCCAAAGGTTTGGGATATTCAAAGTCGTACTATCAAGTTTACCTTTGCGGGCCACGAGCAAGACATTTACTCTCTAGACTTCGCCATGAACGGCAGACACATCGCTTCTGGAAGTGGCGACCATTCAGTCCGAGTTTGGGACATCGAATACAACCGCGAGATTCTCAATCTTATGATCGAAGATGGTGTGACAACCGTAGCGATCTCCCCTTCGGGTGATTACGTCGCAGCGGGCTCACTCGACAAGAGCGTTAGAGTCTGGGACGTACGCAGCGGAACTCTCATTGCCAGACTCGATGGTATGGATGGCCACAAAGATAGTGTTTACTCTGTTGCCTTTGGACCCGATAGCGAGACCTTAGTTAGTGGTAGTCTGGACAAGACCATCAAGATGTGGCAACTCTCTCCTGACAATAGAGGAGGCATGATGGGAGGCGGAATGTCAAGAGGTGGGAGGTTGGTGAGGACCTTTGAAGGTCATAAGGTAAGCGATGGCCTCCACTCGCGCAAATGATCGAAGACGTCTCCTAACACCAAACTTGCAGGACTTCGTTCTCAGTGTGGCACTTACTCCGGATGGCGAGTGGGTACTTAGTGGTTCGAAGGACAGAGGGGTTCAGTTCTGGAACCCACGCACTGGCGACACGCAATTGATGCTCCAGGGCCACAAGAATTCAGGTACGTTCTGCGTCATCGGCGGACTAAGAATTCTACTTATAATTGTCCACAACGTAGTCATCTCCGTTGCTCCAAGTCCTAAGGGTGAGTTGTTTGCAACAGGTAGTGGAGATATGCGTGCAAGAATTTGGAAGTAAGTTGCCTCTGCATCTGGTCTTTCCATGAGACTAGCGAACTGACTCTGAATCACTACAGATACGGAGCTTACCGGGGCACTTAGACGTTGGTCAAGATAAGGGCCGGAATCATAAGAATTGGGTGGACTGTACTTGCCAAGTTCATATGATCGTTTTCTTAGTAGATGTCAATGGAGGCGGCCTTTGTTAGATACCAGGAATAGGTGGACTGTCCAATGGATTGATTTCCCAGCATCAGTGTTGCGCACAACCCTGCCGTGCTGACTTATGGCCTTTCCAAAAAGCAGCATTTGAGCGACTTTGGAAGGTGTCACAGCTATCGAAGGGGAAGGCGTGATTAAAGCTCGCTCTTCGCCTGCTAATACTTTTGACTGGCGCACACTTATATCGACCAACTGGATGATATTGGTACTCCAAGTTCAATAGTGGAACAAGAAGATCCCCGGTTCTGGTGGGCAGAAGGATTGATGATCTAGGTATGGAAGCCAGCTACTTAGGTACCTATATAAGGTAAACTCCCCCCTGCTAGCCAAGTCGGCTGCACCTTCCAACTCCCCACCCTTCAATTTTACAGCCAATCTGCAGCGGCTACCTAAGCGCGTAGCTGGCGCGCTCCTAATTTTAACCGAGCTTTCTCCCACAAAGTTGAGTAATGGTAGAGTAAATGTTGGTTTGATATCTATTGCAGAAATACGTTTCAAGATGACCGAACACCTGCAATCAAATGTCTCTCAGGACCTCGTCTGGGAGATATGCCGTATGTTGAATTGTGCTATCACTTTATATGGACCAAAGTACTGATGAATCAATGCCAGGTCCGAACAATGCGTACTTGGTGAAGCGTAAGAGCGGAGGAGGGTCCCAGTTCTCGAGAGATCCTCTCAATTTGATGAACAAACATTCTAGAAAGGTGTGCTGCAACTCTCAGGCTTACATGTTCAACGACTGACGAGAATCCTAGTATGCCGGCTTCGTCAATAACAAGGTACGCGACCACAAGTACTCTTACACTGGAAATCGAGTGCCGGGATCGCTTTGGGGATGAAAGCTGACTGTTCTCCTTGGACTAGGCCGTTGGCATTCATCCGACAGAGAAAGGCGGCGTGACTTTGACGACGAAGAAGACAAAGCATCTCAATCGACCGGCGGCCAACAAGAACGAGGTCTCGTGGAGCGGGCAGAAGTCGGGGCCAAAGTCAGTCATGGTTCTACGAAGCCACAATTTGGCTTTCGGATACGCTGACCCATTGGCAGAATTTACAAAGGGATCGTCAACTACACAGCGAAGCAAGGCTACCGAGCAGATCTTCGTCAAGAAGCCGTTGCTCGTGCGAGTGCTATCCGCCAAGCACAGAAACCAAAGAAGGAAGATCCTGAACCCAAGCTTCGCGGCTCAAAAGCGAAGAAGGCGGAAGAAAAGGCTACCTGATGAAGCGTGAAGGGAAATGTGAGAAAGCTCTATCGTGCTGCAACGATGGGGGACAGTACCAAGCTCGATTTTAGCCCACGTGCAATACAACATTGAGTGCATCCAGTTCTTATGACCGCTCTGCGTCAAATGAGAGGTATGCCGAGCGTGGGGATAATGCTATCGTGGTAAAGAAGTCGTAGCTCCCCACAACATTCCGATTCACGTCAGAGTTTTTGCTCGGATGCATGTATTGGGATAGTGCCAGACGTGTGAAAGCTAGTTATCGATCGTAGACAAAGCTCCGTTTCCCACAGGAAAAGCGGATATGGACGCTTTTCTGGAAATGGAAGTGAAAGAAGGCACCCAAAGTCTCTTCAACAGTCAACGCGCGCCTGTTTAAGTGATTACTTAAGGTATGAAGCTCGGTCAGGTAGGCAGGTACTTTAGAGCTGAGTACTCTACGGAGTGGTTTGATTTAAGCTTGGAGTGACCCCGCCAAAATTGTTCAGCCTTACACGGAGTACGGAGTCTTAGGTAAGCCTTTTCCCGGCAAGCCTGGCGGGGTTGCAAAGTCGCAATCGATCAACCTCACCGACAAAGCGACTGAACTCCAAAACCTCTTCCCTCTTCCCTCCTCCCTCTTCCCTCTTCCCTTTCGTCTTACGAGTACACCAACAATCATATTAAGCTGCTTGCACTCAATCGATCCGACCGTGCAAGGTAGGGAAGCCAAATACCTTGATACCTTCTCTTCGAGTCCTCAGCTCACTGAAGCGCAATTGCAGAACTTCTCGTACCTCATCTCACTCAATCAACATGGTCAAAGCAGGTAGGCGCTGCACTTAGCACGTTAGCCTCCCCCTTTCTGACGGCTATCCAGTGGTCCTTGGAGCCTCTGGCGGCATTGGCCAGGTAGGGAGCTCTCTGCCGAAATTCTTCAAGCAACTGGATCAGTGCTGAGATTGCTTCTCCTAGCCCCTCTCCCTTCTCTTAAAGGCCAGCCCATTGGTCGATGAGCTCTCACTCTACGATGTGGTCAATACTCCTGGCGTCACCGCCGATCTCTCTCACATTTCCTCAATAGCCGTACGTTCCCCGAAGGTCCATTCTAGGGTCCGGCAGCTAAGGAACAACAGAAAATCACAGGCTATCTACCTGCTGATGATGGCTTGAAGAAGGCCTTGACTGGAGCAGACGTGGTGCTCATCCCTGCTGGAATTCCTAGTCCGTACTCCGACCTATAAGCTACCTTATGTATCCATGAGCTGACGGAGCAACAGGAAAGCCTGGCATGACCCGTGACGATCTCTTCAAGATCAATGCTGGCATCGTTCGCGACCTCGTCAAAGGCATTGCAGAGCACAGCCCAAAGGCCTTCATCTTGGTCATCTCTAACCCAGTCAATTCTACTGTCCCCATCGCTGCAGAAGTCATGAAGCAGGCCGGCTCGTTTGACCCAAAGCGTTTGTTTGGTGTCACCACTCTGGATGTAGTCCGCGCCGAGACTTTTGTTCAGGACATCACTGGCGAGAAGGACCCTTCCAAGACCGTCATCCCGGTCATTGGTGGTCACTCTGGCGAGACCATTGTACCTCTTTTTAGTCTGGCAAAGCCTACAGTCAAAATTCCGGCAGAGAAGCTTGCGCCTTTAATCAAACGTTCGTCGCCAGCCTCCTGAAGGTGTCAATCTCACTAAACACAGACTAGGCGTCCAATTTGGCGGAGATGAGGTCGTCGAGGCCAAAGGGGGCGCAGGATCTGCAACTCTCTCCATGGCATACGCCGGTTTCCGGTAAGGACGTTCATGATCCCCCCCCTTTCGACGCATGACCTGCTGAAGTTTCTTCATCTAGCTTTGCAGAGAAGGTGATCAAGGCTGCTAAAGGCGAAAAAGGAATTGTTGAGCCGACATTCATCTACCTACCAGGTGTCACTGGTGGCGATGCAATCGCAAAAGAAACTGGCGTTGATTACTTCTCTGTGCCTGTCGAGCTCGGGGTATGTCTGCAAGAAATTTTCACCCTAACTGCCGTGTGTTAATAATGTTTTAGCCCTCTGGAGCGGAGAAGGCCACCAACATCCTCCCAGACGTAAACGATGAGGAGAAAAAGCTTCTCGAGGCTTGCAAAACTGGATTGAAAGGCAGCATCGAAAAGGGTGTTGAATTCGTGCACAACCCACCGCCAAAGTGATTCACCCATTGTGCAGGCTTCTCGTTTGTCTCAGCTTCTTTACCCTCTTTGGTCCTTCACTTCATACCTCCCACAATCCTGATGCTTCAAATGTCTATCCGAAAAGCATTGTAGCTAGCATATTCTTAACTAAGATCATCTCACTGATCGGAGAAATTCCAAGTAGGCTATGAGATAATGTCTCGAGCGACTGCGCAAGCATCAGCGGACAGCAGCGTTGCGTTCCTTAGCTTCTAGGAGTCTGCGACATCAAGGCACAGACCACCAAAAAGGCATCTAGACATAGATAGAATCAGAGACTTTTCCCCGTGCCTATCGATTACCTATGGTCATCATCGCTAGTAGATTGAATGCCTTCTATGCAACTAAACAAACATCGGTGCTCACCAATGCAGATGATCGGTATCAAGTTTTAGCAGTGATGGTCTTGATTTGAAATGTTGCAGCTGGAAGTTCCGAAGTCTCCGCTTGTACCGTTGCATTGATGCCCATGCTTGCCAATCCCCCTCGTATGACACCACATGGAAACCAGAGAAACTGCAAGATGCGTTAGCACGCTGGCAATCTCAGCTCCATAGCACTCTGGACTCTACCGGTTGCGCGCGGTGTACTGCTTCCGACGACGACGCCGCGCTCATGCGGGAGAAGGGTTTGAAGCTATTGTCTGTAAGAACGTAGACACCCTGCATAACCGCTGATCAGCAGACCGTAAATGCTCAATCCTGAACGTAACGGGAAGAGGGTCAATACTCTGTGGTTCGTCTTCAGGTTGTCGATCTGCTTTCTGAACACCAGCGTCCACATGTCCTTGCACAAGAATTTGATCGCGTCCAATGTATCGGTAAACCTTGGTCGATCCCTCGAGAACCTGTCCGTGGCACCCAACCATAAGCATGCAGAACTTTTGAACCCCTGGCTCCCGTAGCGTAGGCCACTCCCATCTTGGTCACTCCGCACACAAAAGAGGCGGCCCTCACCTCTCCACCAGCCCTTGCCCAACTCTGTAACCTAGCGTCTCCAGCCTCCGAAAAGCAGCCTCCCTTTGTTCATCTTCGTCCACGGGCTTCACGCCATCTTGGCACCGGGTTTCAAGCTCGCCGGCTAGTCTGTAAGCCATCGGGACCATTTCGATCAGAAGCAAATCCATGCATGATGCGTTGAGGAAAGTTGCGTAAGGATCGGAGGCATTGTATGGGGGTGGGGGGGTCTCGAAGGACATTAGGACGGCGGGCGTGGAGAGCAAGGGCTTTCCGCGTCATATGGAATGGCGAGGCCTCAAGATTTCAGTGATCATTTTCGGTGTTGGGATGTTGCGGCAAGATACCTCATGGGTGAACCGTTGGGTGCAAGGTTGAGGACATTCCCACTGCCGAGAATGCAATCAAAACGAGTCAAACAAAGAGACGTATTGCACAACAAGCCTCGATGAGCTTGCATTCTATGTAAGGCATGGTTCTTCAGTATATCTAAAACGTTCAAGCCAATGCAATTGGGGTATGGACGCGAAAAAGCTATTCTATGGCCCATGCATTTCCTTCCAAGTTTCGACAGCTTCTCCGCAATTTGGAGAATTCCCGAACCCCCTGCAAATGCCGCTCGTATCCCATGCGCCGTAGACTCCCTGCCAGTAATGCAAGCCTCGCTGCGTCATGTGCATGAAGCCGTCAAGAGAAATGAATTTAGATAGTGCCGAATGTCAAGCAAAGACACCTGGGAGGGTCCTAGCCCCTAAATCTGAACACTCAGACTCATCGTGGCTGCGAGTACTCTTTCGGAGTATGGTTTGAGATGGCGAAAGAATTCGAAGATGGTTGTCTGAGAATACCTCCGTTTGCTCCATTTGTCCTCAGAGGCACAGTCTCCAGTCCAGAGAGTCTGGCAAGGCTACTCGAAGATTTATGGACCATTTGTTGCCTTTTTGGACCTCTTGGCGGATCGTCGTCCTCATCACTGCTCAGAGTCAGGTCGACTACCTGACCCGCGGATCGCTTGTTACTGGACGGCGGCAGTGGTGCCGAAGAAGTTGACTGTTCTCTCGATGAGGTCGGAGGTGTGCGCATAAGTCCTGTCTCACGAGATACCTCGGTTTTAACCGAGGCAAGTCGCGGCAGATCTCGAATTTCCACGAGGTCCTCTTCACCATCGCTGCTGGTACGTCCGTTGCTTGTTCTTGGTGACGGGGCCCCTGCAGTTTGGGACCATGTGCCATTTGGCTCAATGGTAACTTGGTCAACCGACTTTGGTGTCGATCTCAAGATATCAGCTACATACCTACATTGTCGTGTTAGCTGCAATTCTATTGACATAAGCAAGGGGGTCACTAACTGGTCCACTTGCAGATTCTCATAAGCAGCGGGTTTGCTACAGACAGGGCAGGTCCATGTGGGGGCTTGCTCTTGGAGCTGAAGGAAAGAAGAGGCGTCGAAACACTGGGTGTGACTGCAGACGGAGGAACGACAGGGCACATCGATCCGCAGCGTCGACAATGGGCATTTCAATGACATTATTGAGGATGTCGCTATAATATCCGCGTCTTCCGATTTGCTTATCACTGAACATCTATGGTCAGTAGCGGCAATGTCGACTCTTGGAATTGAATAACCTACTCTCACGTACAACTTGTTCTTTCACTATAGTTTTACCAGACTTGAGCTTCGCAACCAGCTCTTCCACAGGATGACGCTTCACGAGATTGACCACTATCAGAAACCTCTGTAGTGACCATTAGATACTATTTATGAATCTGATATTCAAGATGGGACCGCATCTCATCGTTGCCCAAAAAGACTCACTTTCTTGGTGAGTGCATATGTAACGACCATGTGGTTATCGTAACCTGGCTTGGGCCGCAGCATTGTTGTAACGTCCACAGGCCTCGTTGTTCCCGGCTTGTTTTTGAGACCCCTGAAATTGGCATTTACTTCATCTTGGTTGATCTTGATCTCAAGTTGATAGGGGAACTCAATATCGACCTTTGAGAAAGGCGAAATAGGGTCTGCAGCAGAGTATATCATGGCCCTCGTAGAACGGTCCGCACTTAATCTCTCCGCAATGTCGGCACGAAGATTGATTACCAAATCGACTGTATCTCTCGTTTGGTCTCGGGCTGGAACTTTGTGATTAATCACAGACGTCAAAAAAACGGGCACCATTAAATAATAGCATCGGGAACCTAACCTAACGCACCTTTACAATCTAACACTGGCGACAGAGGTTCCAGTATTGAGTAGAAAGGACTGGCTCTAAACTGTGGAGGTCCTTAAATTCGATGAGCACTGTGACTGTGGGAAGGTGTCAAGACCCTACATACTTGACCCTGTTGCATTCACATTTGGTGCCATGTTGTGCGGTCCAGGTCTCGTAGAGCCGCTGAAGGAGTGCTGGTAATGGTTTGGCGCTGGTAATGATTTATTCGGATAGGTGCGAGCAGCGGATGGTGAGGGAGAAAGGCCTATTGGATCTAGATCCGGATTATTAACGAGGCTCCGTAGACGACTGAAGCCTTCTATGTCGTTATTATCCCCGTAATTGTAGAGTTCTGGGATTGAGATATGGCACTGTTAGCTCATCCGATGATTTATGACATTGGATGAGGAAGATAGCCACAGAAGTGTCATCCACATTGTTCTGTTCCTAATGAACCGATCTGACTGTGAAGCTATCGTGAATGAGACTCACTATTAATGATCCGCGTTTGCATAGCAGCTTTGGCGCCCGAGACTGGAAGGCTTTCCTTTTTCAATATTGTCTTCAGTTGATTGTTCATCAGTGTCTTGACCTTGGCAGAAACAACGTCGGGGTTGAGAGCGCCTGCAGAAGCCATTTCAGAGCGTCGTGAGCGTTTTGACGATAATCAGCAAGAAGGGCTTCTCAGCCTAGGAAGGCGAAGGCACGGAGTGTTGTGACCCAATTTTTGACATGTAGAAAGAGAGAGAGAAGATAGAAGATTGCAACTCAAATATTTCTGGAGTACAACTGCTGCGGATTTGAGGCAGGCGCTGGAACAATGACGCTCGGGAATCACATGCGCAAGGGAGAGGTAGAGGTTGAAAGAGTTGACGTGCCACTGCGGCAGAAATTCCGCATACACGAATATTATATTAAAATCAGCACTTTCACTGTCACTTTCACTTTCACTTTCACTTTCACTCACAGCTCAAGTCTAGGACAAAGTTCCTTTCAAGCATCTACTTCTCTCCCAATCAACCGAACCTGCGGTCACGTCCGGCTTTTCCCAAGATATCAACTGACGACTTCCCCGCCCGCTGCACACCGAAGAAAGCAATCTGTCCACCCAGATCTTACGGTATCGCCTACTACTCCGTTCCTTCCTCGCAGCAGCAGAAGAGATTCATCCTATACGTAACGTACAACGTCGTTTTGTCTACCGAAACTTCCGTGTTCCAGAGGCATGGCAAAGGGTCTAAGATCGGTATGCGCACTTCGAAACTGATCCTTCCTGTTTAGAGTTGAAATCGAATCGCAAGACATGTTACGGGAGCAAAAGGAGCCTTCTTTGCCCAGGACCTGCCTTGCAGCTCCATGTTTCTGTCTCAGACAAGGCTGACTCCGAAATTTGCTTAGAGTCGAAACAAAGCGAATAAATCAAAGCTACGGTCCAATGTCTTTGGACCCGTGGAGATTGCAAGGAAGGAGCGGTTGTCAGCCAAGTTAATTGAACTTGCCTCGAAGCCCCAGCCAAAGTCTGAGGAGGACACAAAGATGGCGGACGGAGAAAAAGGTCGGCGTCTCTTTGAACGGTCGCCCCAGACCACAGACTTCTGACTCTGTGCGGGCGTCTAGTGGCAACCCAAGAGATCCCTGAGGAATCAGAGGCGCTTATTCCTACAAGCGAAGAGGGTACGCATTCCATTGATGAAGACTATGGGTGTGGCTCCAAGGGTTAACGCATCTCACTGCACCTACAGAAATGACTATCGATCAGGCAAAAGGTCCCAGCTCTACAAGGCAGTCGGTATCGGGGAGCACTAGCCGGGTACAGAAGCGTGGACGAGGCAAAGCAAGAGCTACGATGGTGTTCCCTATCTACAGAAAAGGAAAGAGGGTTGGATCACGCTCGAGTGCGAGGGAGAGTAAGAAACGTCTACGACCCTGAAATATGTGGGACCACCCCAAGTTGACTGTATCCTATGACTTGTGTACCGGTGTTCCATAGATAAGTAGCACGAATTACGAGGGTTGCAACTCTTTACGGTCTGGAAAGGTGCGCAGCTTCCACACAGCAAAATGCAATTCCTCGAAAAGCGATAATTGATTGTCTCGGGCGGCTAAAATGATTACTACCTAGGCGTGCTAGGTAATGGTCGCAAACTCCGGGTACAGTACAGGATAGTTTAGTTCCCGGCAACGTGAGGATCACGGTTCTCGACACGGCTTCACAAAGAGAGCTCTATCGAAGAAGATCCTCGTGACAGATATGAAGTTCATGATTTTATCTGAAATCTCTTCACACAACACCCCTTCGCAAAATCGCGATTTACGAGGATACTCAACGTCGGAGTGAAATCGATTCGATTGTTCCAGCGCCAGACTTGGGGGCACCAGCCGGGAGCTAGATACTTGATAGTACTAGCATGGTCGTCAATTGGGGCTGCGTCTCGGGCCGCTTTGCTAACGGGGGATCTTCGGGGAATGCATCCCTGCAGACTTGGCAACATTTCGAGGGTGAAGATTCAAACCTGAGAGCCAGGCAAGTGGTCAGCAGTACTTGCTTATATGGCGATGCCCATCAATACTTTATTCCTTGACCTTGCAGCAGTCATGGACTGATAAAGATCATCAAGCATGCTTCAGTCATGTCGCAATGGGTCTCCTTGCTGCTCACCACTCTCGCAAACCTGCTGATGCCCATAGCTATCTTGATCTTTGCAACCGGCTTCTTTCCTTACAAACCCTTCCTACCAGGGAGAGCTAATTTTCAAGATTCAAACGATGGTGGCCAACATGCATCAGCACCTTTCGACAAGGTCATATTCATGGTGGTCGATGCGCTCAGAAGGTTGGCACCCATGCTACATCGGCGTCCATCAATCACACTAAAGCTGCCAGTGACTTCGTCTACTCCAATGGATCGGGCTTTACCTTTACTCAATCGTGAGTTATCAGTGTGTTGCATCCAGCGTTTCTAGAAGCTGAATCAGTCTTGAAGCCTCATTAGATCTGGCGCAGCTCTGCCTTTCACCGCCCATGCAACCTCGCCTACTATCACCATGCCTAGAATCAAAGCGATCACCACCGGATCCATCCCCTCTTTCCTCGATGTCATTCTCAATTTTGCCGAATCGGATACGACTGCCAACCTTGCAAGTCAGGATACCTGGCTTGCCCAATTGAAGGACATGCGAGGAGGAAAGCTAGTCATGTATGGGGATGATACCTGGCTGAAGTTGTTTCCTGATACCTTTTCTCGTTTTGAAGGTACTACAAGCTTTTTTGTATCGGTCAGTGGTCATTCTCTGGACTGTACTGTAGAAATAGCACTACTAAAAATCAATTGTTAGGATTTCACCGAAGTAGATAACAATGTGACGAGAAACATTCCGTCAGAGCTGAAGCGGAGCGACTGGAATGGCATGGTCATGCATTACCTTGGCCTCGATCACATTGGACATAAATCTGGGCCACGAAGGTATCGCTCTTTACTCATATGTATTCATTTGGACCAGGGGCACTAATTCGCCCAGTCCTCACATGGTTCCGAAGCAATTAGAGATGGATGGCATTGTCAAACAGATATACCAATCAATTGAGACGGAGGAACATCTCCACTCCACTCTCTTTGTCCTGTGCGGCGATCATGGCATGAATGAAGCCGGAAACCATGGGGGCTCGGCAGAAGGCGAGACCTCTCCAGCATTGGTATTCATGTCCCCAAAGTTTCAACCCATTTTCAAAGGCTCCGAATGTCCGCTTGCGTTGCCCGATTCCACTTTCAGCTACTATACCATGGTAGAACAGTCCGACATCGCACCCACTCTTGCCGGCTTATTGGGCTTTCCAATACCGCTCAATAGCTTAGGTGTATTCATACCAGATCTCTTAGGCTTTTGGGACGAAGGTTGGTGAAATTGTAATAATAAGGTCCTTTGAAGACCCCCAGCTGACACTTCTTATAGAAGTAAGAATAGGCCTTCTCTTACAGAATGCTCGGCAAATTTTAGACATCGTCCGTGGGACTTTCCCGGGACTATTATTGAGCGAAGCCGAAATCCTAGATGACTGCACTCTGGCACAATCTGCTGAAGAGATGTTGAGCTGTCTTTGGTCCAAGGCAGCAAGCCAAGTGGATGTTCCTGGTCAGACTGACGCGGCTGCAGCGCTGCGTGCGTTGACAAGGGTGAGTGATATCGTGGGCCTTTATCTATTTGACTGCTGAACGATCGCAGTTCTCCAAACACGCCCAAGGTGTCATAAGTAGCACTGCGAGCAATTACAATTTGTCGAGACTCGGTGTTGGCATTGTTCTAGCTGCACTGGCCACGTTTGCAGGGATAGCGGCCGTGTCTTCGGCCTTGTTCGAAAATCAAGCGACCGTACTGTGGACTTCATTCCTATTCATCGCTTATGGGATCATGATGTTTGCAAGCAGCTACGTCGAGGAAGAACAGCACTTTTGGTATTGGACTTCTTCCAGCTGGCTTGGATGGCTATTTTTAAAACGGTAATACATGCATCGGGTCGTAAAGTGCGATGCTAATGTCGTACAGGCGTAGTTCTGTGACGTTGCCAAACTCATTGGGGCCCTGCTACGCAGCCTCACTGCTAGTGCTTTTGCGAGTTGTTCGCGCCTGGAATCAGACGGGTCAAAAGCATGCTGGGGAACCAGACATTGCAAGGACCGTTCTCCCAGCTCACACCATGTTACTATGGCTTCTTGTGCTTGTAACCTATCTTGATATCATTCAACGACTCTCAAGGAGAGCTGTGATATGGGCTCCTCGCCACCTCACTATAGTAGCCTCCCTATCTTTGGGCATTGCAGCACTGGGATTTAAAGCTGCGTTTACGAGAGCAGATGCTCCAGAACTTCTCGAAGGCCTCGGAGTTTTGGTTTCAAGGTCTATGGCAGAGGCATCGTTGGTAACTCAGGCAAGAGTTGTATTCACGGGTATCGCTATCATGGGGTTGCTAAGCAGCTTTCCTGCGGTATATCAAAAGATATGGGGAGGGCGAGAAACGAAAGGTAGAAATCAATCCAAGCCAGTTGAAAAATCTACTAATTGAGACAAATCCAGATATTTCGCACCCCCTTCACGACCTTTTAACCCTTTTTCTCCTCACCCAGTCTCGAGCCACCAACGTGCCCCTTTTCCTTCTGTTCGAAATACAATACCAGGCGTTGGATTCCCTTCGACTCTCGAGCATCGAGTTGACGTTGACATCTCTGCTTTTCCAATACGTATCATTCTTCGCCTTTGGTGGCTCCAACGCCATCTCTTCGATTGATCTTTCCAATGCCTACAACGGTATCAATGGATACAACATAGTTGCTGTGGGTGTATTGACTTTCTGCAGCAACTGGGCGGGTCCCTTGTGGTGGACGTCCGCAACAGCACTGCTTTTATCCAGGCGAGATGAGCAGCGTCAGAAGTGGATTTGGCATTTATCCTTGCTCACTACTTTTGTCTCGGGTAGCCTTCTGTTTGTAATGCTTGCATGTACAGCTTTGCAAAGGCATTTGTTCATCTGGACGGTCTTTTCGCCCAAGTATCTCTACAGCATGGCGTGGAGCCTTGGGCAGCATCTCTGTATTAATATCGGCTATGGTAGCTTGCTTTTCTGGATAGGCTCCTGGCACATCAGAGCCTGAAAATAGGCCACATGTATAATTTGAATACTTGCAAGTCTTGGGTAGCGCAGAAATCCAAAATAGGCGCTCAACATTCAGTTCAACCCTTGAAAGAGGTCATCAATAGCATTGATTGACTTCCTCTGCCTGTGCCTCTTGATGGGCGCTGACGAGGAATGCGACTTTGAGCCAGCAATAGCGGCGCCAGTTTTTGGTTGTGGAAAGTCGATATCACCGTTTGCGATTTTAGTGCCATCTAGGCCAGCTTCTTGCCTTTCATGAAGGTGCTGTTCCGGATACTTACCGGGTTCTAGTCCCGTGAGACCATCGACGGCAAGGACCAGATCTACCCCCACACCAACATGGTTGTTCGAGGCAGTTCTTCCCACAGCTTCCCCACAATCCTCGCACAGGTTCGAAGGGAGCGAATCTCTGCCATCCACAAGCTCCGTCGCACGACTTGTTTCGTCATCGGCTCGGTCAGTGTAAGGGGCCAAAAGTCTCCGGATTCTAGAAAGCTCTGCAAGAAGCGTCAGGCCAAGCGATGAAAATTGGCTATCTGTGATGAGTTGACTAAAGGACCTGAGGAGAGGTTAGACCGGAATCGGAGAGGCAACTATGGCGCCGTCTGTCTTACGTATAGCACCTCGGCAGCAAGGTTTCATTCATGTTTTTGACGCGGGCTTGAGCACGCAGCTTGTCTCTTGCTTGAATTTCGTGTATCAATTTGCGCACGCAGCGCTTGAGTATAGAAAACCATTTCCACCACTTGGAGTGCCGATGCTGGTTCTTATTTCGGTGATGTAGTAGATGGAAGGTATGAGTAGCTGCTTGCAGTTGGGTAAAGTTCAAGTCCATTCCATAGATGGACGTCGCAATGTTATATCATTTGCGCGAATCGCCTACAGTGGCCCTACCGAAAGAACGAGGGGAAGGAAGTTTACCTTCGAGACCTTTATCATAGATCGCTTAAATCTCGGGTTCGGTTAGGTAGGCAGGTACCTATCTCCCCCTATCTCCCTCGTCCCTATCACGTGCTTTGTGGTCGACTATCCCAAGTGAGCCAAGCTCCCTACGGAGGTCCCTACACGTTGACGGATCATAGAACATGGAACGAAGCCTAATACTTGGTAATTCCGCCGAGACCTATAATTTGCTTTGCTGCTATGAGATTTTGAATGGCTACGAGTAGACTATATTGACGAAGCTGCTCAAGCCATGATGTCTCCGCTCCACTCCAGCCACAAGTCATCAGCCATAACGAAAAAAATCCCCGCGGAGAGAGAAATAGGACCAGCAATTGAAGCGAAATCTAATTAACACACCATGCATAGCTGCACACTCTTGTAAACATCCCTCAAACACATCGAGGCCTCCAACTTGATCCCTTATACAACCGAGATTTCTTTCTTTCTTGTTTTCAACGACACCAATAGGCCATAACCACAAGGCAAAATGAAGCGACCAGTGGTGATGACAACACTAGCTGCGACTGTTTCTGGCGGCGTTCAAGAAAACCACGGATGCTGCAAGTCCGATAGCAAGAACCTTCGATCCTGTGCCAGATGATACTCCTGCTTTTAGCTAGAAGGAAATCCCTCATAGCCAGGGTAGTAGGGACCTTTAGGTCTCCCGTAAGGACCGACAGCGTGAGGAGATTTGTGCTCGTTCCTAGAGTCGCGATGCTGGGTTTCGTACGAGTCCTCCATCTCCGCAAGCCGAGTGCCGCGGTCATACTGGGAGCGACGTCGTCGTTGCTCGTCGCGAAAATTCTGACCGGCTCTAGGTGCAAAAAGCCCTGCGATCGAGCAATTAGTTTGCAGAAGAAGCTGAATGGGCTTTGATTAACAGACCAACATGCTCTGCGTTTTCAACACTACGACGCATCTTTGATGGATTGTCTGGGCCTGGGAATTTGTCTTCGGTGCCAGCCAATGGACCAGTGCCAGTGTGGTAGATCTTTGAAGAATTAGTCGAGAGGCTCTCTCGACGGCAAGAGATCGGATCTACCTTTGGGCGAAAAGACGGAAGCTCGAGCATGACGGAGCTATTGCGGAACTTCTGAACTAGGCAGTCTCTGCCTTGGATAGCTGCAACATGTCAGATGAACCCAGTGTAAGCACACTTGTAGAGCGAGCGTACTGGCATAGGAGACCTCGGCAACCTTGTCACTATTGTAGCAATTCCTAAGCCCTTGTCAGCTATTGTATTGGTTGAAAGCATCGACAGGTTGTTATCACCAACGATGACCGGCTCTGGCATTCACGAACTGTAATAACGTGAGCTTTCCGTCTTGTACACGATTGTAGTGAGTACTAACATCGATGATGGAGTAAGGCTATTCAACAATCAGCGTTCTGGAAGTTGGTTCCACAGGATGCCCACTCACATCCTCAAAATTAATGAAAGCATAGCCAACACTGCAAAGGCCAGAGGTTAGACCTGTGAAGGACATTGGCCACCTCAGCAGATTAAATGACACTCACTTGCAGTTGTTCGCAAAATCTACATTGAATCGATCAGCCGCAACCATTGAAGGGGGAGCAAGAGGGCATACCAATCCGTAGATACATGAAGTCGTACTTGCCGAAGCTGCTTTCATTTACGATATCCTTGAGCAAAGCCTAAATAATGTAAGCCGAGTTCGAACAGTGAGACGTTGCACAATCTACTTGGTCAATTTTATTGGGTATGTTTCTCAGCATAATCTGCCAATGATGGTCAGCTTGGCTTTAAGATCGAGTATGTAAGGAATAAGTATCATACGGTTGTGCGGACATCAATTCCTTGGCGAATACGATCAATATCGACGATGTTGTGGTGTCCAGACGCATAATCGTGGGACTGGCGCCCACCAATCTTGCTCTGGCCCCTGTTCTGCTGGGGATAGTACGCTTGACGCTGATGGAGATATGTTGGTGCTCCACGCTCTTGTCCGATAGCACCGGGATTGAAGGCCGACCAGATCGGCGATGGAAGCCCTGAGTTCAAGAAAGTACTGTGATTTGGACTCCAAAAGGGACTCTGGTCAGAGCTTCCGCCCACGTAATCTTGGCTGCGATTGTCGCGAGATGATGGCGTATACTGCTCGTTGAAGTCTTTGCGATAAACGAGAGGCCGCCTAGCCAGGTTCGAGGAAGGATGCTGCGAATACGATGAAGAGCTGGAGATCTCTGGACCATACGTGTTAAGGCGATCGAGCGGGCTCATGCTAGCCAATTCACTCTCCAAGCCGGTCTCCTGTCCTATAATTAAAGGACCAGGCGACTTTGGCAGGCGTTGTGTTGAACCTTCCAGGTCAGGCCGGTAGGGAGCTATGCTCAAGGTACACATCTGTGTGAGTCAGCCATCTGCAAGTACCCGATTTTGGGGGGAAAAATTCACCGCAAAACTTGAACCATCTAGACGCGATAAAGCGTTGCCGATTGAGTTGACGTTCGAGTATTCTGCTCGATAAGCCGCTACCGAGGCCTTTACCATGCCTGATTCAAAGGCTACTATACAGCCGTATTTTGCGAGCGCCTCCTTGATGCGATGCCCAATGGCAACGGCATCAAAGTGTTGAGGCATCCCTACGTACTCGGCCTTCACAAGTACTTGGCCTTCGTATTTTGACACTGGAGAGAACCGAAATTTCTCTGGATGAAACTTCAGGGCGAATTCCTTTGGCAAGATGTATTGAGCGTCCCATTCGCAGCGGTATGTTTTGATGGCCGAGTACGCTTTGTCGCTATCACGAATGTCCGCAAATCTGACATAGAAGAAGCCGGTGACAGCCAACTCAGCAAATACAACATCATTCGGAGGGGAGATGACATTGTGCTAAGCGCTCGTCAGTCACGTCACAGGAAATAACGATCAACAACTTACACCCAAAAGCTTTTCGATCTCCTTCGCGGAAGTCGCCCTGTTCACTGGACCAGCCATCAATGACCTCGACTTTGAGATATCGGTAGAGAATTGCCCTAGCTTGATGGATCCCACGTTGGTGACCAGAGTGCCGAAAGAAGAACCTGCCGGCAGACTTCTGGGCGAAAAAGTGGTTTCACTTGGTCCAGATAAGAAATAGTTCTTGCCAGTCGGACCGTGTTGAAGGTTGTTTGAACGAGAAACGGGGGAAAAGAGAGGCAAACTTGGAACATCGACACCGCAGATTGGAGCCGAGAGGGGATACTGGAACGTGCTAGAGCAAGAGGTGCCATTGCTAGAGACGCTCTCGATCAAGCTCGTAGGAGTGAACGTGGAAGCATTGGGTGATAATTTGGACCCATCACTAGAGCTTTGAGTATTGGAGCTCAGATTTGGGACCGAGAGAAAGGGATCTTGCGAGCCAGGCACGATGGAGTTGCCAGCTTTGCCAGTGGGGCCGAAATTGGACTGATCACGCGCAAGAACGAAAGGTGGTGGTACCCTCGCCCTCACGATACCCTGGTTAACGTGCTTGAGATCCTCGAGGACTTGGTCTGGGGAGAAGGGAGAAAGCTTTGTTGCTGGGGTGATCGTGTCCGGCGCTGGGCTGTAAGTTGGAGTGCCGTGGTGTGACTCGACTTCGGACGAATTGGGACTAGTAGAAGTGCCATTGTGGTCATCAGGGGATGCCATGATTGTGAAATGGGCCTGCTTGACGTCGGGAAGACTGTTTGTCTGGCAATCGGCAGCAACCGCGGCACAAGGAAAGAAGTAGGTATGAAAGGTTGGGTTGTGATTATTCGAAGCGTGGCAGACAAAAAAGGGTAGTGAAAGAAAGGACTCGCAATTAGGATGGACCTTTGGATATGTCCCAGGGAGAGGGCAACAAAAGTTGCAAGCACACAGTTGGCAGACGGAGAGTGTGCAAGAATGTGCGTGAAGGTGCATGAGGGGATACAAGGATATGACTGTTCATTGATACGATACGGTACTAAGGAAGGCTGATACGAGATGGTGACAATGTCCATCCGGAGAGCCATCCAGTTGAAGCATGACAAATAGCCAAGGTCGCTTCTCGTCTAACTTATTCGTGAACAAATCCGAATCTCGGCACATCACCGAAGAGGGCTCTGTTTCTCTGTGTGAGGTAGAGGTAGGTAGGCAAGGAAGACCTTGCTGCGTCTGGGCCCTCCCATTGCCCTAGACATTCTACAAGATTCAAGAAAGACCCACATCCATGGCAGGCTTGGATGCTTCACCCGGTCCATTTCAGTTGGGAAGCCATTGTCCACCGGACATGATGGCAGTTGTCACGTTGGCGACCGCACTCACTGCACCGATGGAAACCTGCTTTCAGGTGACACCGGAGGAGGCGGATTGTACTGTTTACCTGCAACTGCAAAACTAACCCAGAGATAGTATCAAAGCAATGAAGTTGTCAGTAGCTTGGTTTGGGACGAGCATCAAACAAGTCTGTTAGACATTAGACAGCAGGAGTCATGACATGAGTCGGAAATGGTAAAGATGAAGGGAGAGCTGATGGCGGAGTGATCAGTGAAGTAAGTAGGTAAGTAAACCAAGCAGTAAGTACTTAGGCACGCAGGGATGTTCGGCTAGAAAGCTTGTCTTAAGCGCTGCGCCCGCCAGCAATCGGGATCGCCGCAGGGGTGTTCCTGGGAGCCTGGGCATCGGGCAGGCGGTGCCGAGTCCATCTTCACTGTACCGTACTACTAATTCGTATGCTAAGATACTTCAACCTTTCACATTGATTAAGTACTTGAGAGTTGAGACCGACAAGGGCAGCTTGCTCTTCTCCCATAAGGTAGTGAAGAGGTCCGTTTGCAGAACTTCAAACATATCAGTGACTAAGAACCTTGAGCACAAGAACAACGATACCTTTGCACTCAATGTCCTTTGCTGTCATCGCCAACTTAGCACCTTTGTTTGGTAGCTAAAAGCAAGCCAATATAACGCATGCACCGTCTCCTGAAATGCCATCCGTAGCCGATCCTCGAAGAGAGCTGGAATACGCTGTGCAGCAGGTAAAGAAACACGCTATAGCCTTGGTGAATGTTACAGTCTGATCAATGTGTACCTCCTACAGATCGTGCAAGCACCCTCCAACAACGAATACTTCAACCATCTTCTCCCCGCAATCAAGGACGCAAGTAAACGCGGCCAAGGCCAACAGCTTCTGCAATCCTTGACGCAATACTCCGCAAATCGTGAGGCGGAGATTGAACGAATATGCAACACGAACCACCAAGGCTTCGTCAGCTCGGTCAATCAGCTGCTCCACGTACGCGATGGGACCATCGGTCTAACCTCCGAGATCCTCGCGCTTAACCAGTCCATCCAATCAAGCACTGAAAAGTTGGCTGAGCAAAAGAAGGCTTTGGTTGACTCGCGTGGGGTGCGACAAAACATAGACGAAGCTACCCAAGCTCTGCGTGATTGCTTGGAGGTCCTTCGATTGGCCAATCAGGTCCACGATCTTCTAAGTAGAAAGATTCACTATTCGGCACTGAGAGCTCTTGATGAGCTTCAGAATGTCCATCTCAAGGAGATAACCCAGTATAAAATTGCCGGGATGATCCAGAAATCAATTCCCGCTACCAAGAAGCTCATTGCGGAGGCCGTCATGACAGATCTGAACACCTGGCTTTTCCGGATCAGAGAGACCTCGCAATTCCTTGGTGAAGTGGCCTTTTACCATACTGAACAGAGAAGGACCCGGCTGAAAGACCGAGCGGAGGTACTACCGGACCTCACTAATTTCAAGCTGAATTCTGCCATTGAGCTGGTTTCTGATGAGACCGAGGAATTTGACATTCTAGACAATGAAGATGTACAAGTTGACTTCACGCCTTTGTTCGAGTGTCTTCATATTCACAATGCCCTTGGCCAGATTGACAAGTTCCGAGCCGACTATGCTGCCACTCGAGAGCAGCAGAAAGAGCTGCTAATGCCCTCTTCCGTGAACTTGATCGACGCGGAAGGAGCGAGTCTGAGCGAACTGCTGGAAGGCATTGCCGGCTTCGCGATTGTTGAGAAGGCGACCATGAAAAAGACGCCAGAATTGCGGTCCGCTGTTGACGTTGACGAACTTTGGGATTCAATGTGCCAAACAGCCATCACGCTAATCTCAAAGGCATTGCACGAGGTCACCAATGCTGAGACGCTACTTAAGAGAAAGGGTGTCATCGCGCTCTTCATTCAGACTATGGAAGTACGTGAAAATTAGGGCCGCATTTCCATGCCTTGTCAGGTTGCTGATGAAGCATAGTCTTGGAATTATCCTGTGGCCGCTCTTGATGCGTTCCTACTAAAGCTGTTCGAGAAGTATGCCGAATTACTAAAAAAACGGTTCAGTGATGACTTTCAAGAGATCGTCTCGACGGACGACTACATGCCAATGCCGATAACTAAAATAGATGAGTATGACAAGGTTGTCAGCATAAGCTGGTACACGCCGGACAAGCCACGTGAAGAGATACGCTTCCCATGCGTTCTTCCCTTCTCTCAGATGTATCCCCTCTGCTGCATCGACATTCGGAATTTTCTAAATCAGTTCTACTTCTTCTACGACGACCACTTCCAGCATCCAAGGGTTGTCGACGAGACTCTCAAGACCTCTTTAGATGAACTTCTCTCCGAAAGCGTCTGTCGACTACTCGTGGAGAGGCTCAACTCGCAGTATCTTGGACAAATTGTCCAGATCCTGATCAATCTAGAATATTTCGAGATTGCTTGTTATGAACTCGAGCCATTGCTCGCTGCCGCAAGGTCTACCGCCTCCGTTGGGGGAAGTGTTAGCCTTGGTGCCACAGAAGAGTTCCGTAGCAACAAAAAAACCGCAGAAAAGCGAATATTTGAGCTTGTCAATTCAAAGATCGATGACCTTATCGGTACCGCAGAGTATGATTGGATGGCACCCACACTCGAGAAGGAACCTAGCAACTACATGCAAACTTTGACGAGGTATTTGTCGAACATCATGAATTCTGTGCTGTTAGGCCTACCTACTGAGATCAAAGAATTGATATATTTCGATGCACTAAGCCACGCAGCAACTATGATCCTATCTCTTCCTCTGTCAACGGAGGTAAGGCGGATCAATCCTAATGGCGTGGCTGCGCTCGCCAAAGACGTTCAATATCTTACTGAATTCGTGGATACGCTTGGAAATCCCATATTGCGTGAGAACCTGGATGAGCTTCAACAGACAATCATGTTGATGCAAGCCGAGAATTCTGATGAATTTTACGATATTGCCACGAGAAATAAGAAATATGGGCGAGTCGATGCCATGAATGGTCCCATTCTACTCGAGAAGTAAGTGTCGGCAGAGCTGCGACAACGGGCTGATGCTTAGGCAATATGCTAATACTCAATAGACTCACCCACACAGTACAGAGTCCAGCCCACCAAAAGACAGACAAGTTCCAGGCCTTGTCCTCGCGCTTCGGCATGAAATCCTAATAGCGAGTACGCACAGACTCAAAACTTCAAGGTTAACGCTAGCTAGCTTTTGCCATATATCATGGTGAAGGCCAAAGGCATACCAAGAATTTACGCCAACTATGATCGATCTGACTGCGCATTCGCGTCGTATCCGAACTCTCAGGTACATCAGGCTGCATCCAAGAATGCCCAGATGCGATCCCAAGAGGCTACAATAGCTACACCTAACATGATTCCGGGCTCAGCATCATCCCTGGCAGAGATCAGTTGCTACTGTGCAAAGAGAAATCCATCGGCGCGCCATAAAGCTTAATACTTTGGAGCGCAGACCTTGTTTCAGCGTATGTTCTCATTGCATGGTACATGTAGGCAGGCTCTAGCTCTGACCATTACTCGATGCTCGGATTCAGGTTTTCATGCAGCCACAAAACGATCGCTACGCTATTTCGCACCATCGTTTTGAAATCAGATTGCCAAAGATACCTAGATCCACGGCTTGCTTGGCAAGTGCGATTAACCAACTTCGTAATCCCGTTCACCTTCAGCATCTGCATCCCCTTCGCCTCCCTCGTGTCTTTGGTACTGATGGCTCGTATTCTGTCCACCTGAAGGGTCCTGACCCCTCTGATTGACTGGATACATCTTTTGGAACGTCAGCAAGGATTCTGATCCCAGATCAAGGGGTAGGCAGCATTTGACTTACGGGCTGTGTAGGAAGAGAGTAACTGTACAAACCTTCGAACATCTGCTGTGGTGGATGGCCGTAAGCGTTAGTCGGATCAGGTGGTACTTGGGGAGCGTATATTCCGGACTGTGGCCTATACTCCTGCTCCTGTGCCATCTGGGTGTTTCCTAGCGAAGAATAGTCTGCATGGCCCATTTGCTGGGACGCTTGCTGAGGGTGGCCGGTTGGAGGCTGCTGTTGAACATTGTTTGGGGGGGGGATGATTTGGCTGCCTGAAGAGGCCTGCGCTGCAGAGGCCCCGCTTCCTCCTGCGCCTCCCTGACCTCCAGATCTTTTGGCATGACCTGCGGCTTCTTCTCGGGGAACGATATCAATAAGGAAGTCGAACATGTCGGATTTTGCCAGTGCCGAAGCAATATCAGATCGCTGCAGCGTTCTACGCTTGTTTTCTTCGGCGTGAATCCATGCGCGCATCGTGAGCTCCGTGATAAAGATGTCGCATCCTTTGGCAAACAATATCGGCGCTTCAGCTGAAATCATCTTCACGTCCGGATCAGCCTTCATGACCTTCTTGATTCTGGCCAATGGAAGCTGATGGAGCTTGTATTCATGGGTCTCGTTCTCGAGGCTGTTGATGGTTTGCTGCCAATAGGTTGTCAAAATATCGCGGTAGTTGCCATTGAGGCCTTGGCTGACCTAGAAGCTCGTCAGCTTTTGCGTCGCTAGCCACTTTTCTTGCGGCTCGTTCACATTAGCCCATGTCCCTGTGTAGAATTCCGGGGAAGTGAAGCCTGATTGCGCTGCCACCTGTAGCAACGATGAGCCATGTGGCGAGATCCAATCTGACAGGCTTCGCTGTACGTACCGTTGCACTAGCACCTATGATGAAACGATAAATCAGCTTGGATGGTCGAGTCCGGAGAGTATTCAAATTGGATCTCCACCCATTTGCACACTTAGGATAACGTGTACCTATAAACGACACGAGGATTAGGTCACATACCGTAATGTCCGCCATTGGAAGGATCATATCGTGGTAATGATGGCTGGTGCTGCGGTTGCTGCCCAGAACCTGGTGGATTTTGATCCATGGTGACTCCGATGGATGGGAAGTGTGAGGAGATGGTAAGAGGCCTTGGGATGGGAGCGCGATCACTGCGCAAGCTTGATTGGTACAAGGCCGAACGCTGGGGTCGTATTCGCGAGTGGTTGGAACGCGTAGGTAAATGTGCACTGACTGGGAGAGGAAGCGAGCACGGCGTGAGCAGCTGGTACCAAGTCGCGCATGCGATATTGGAGAGGGCAACGAGCGGTAGGAGGGAGAAGTGTTATATGTAGGCGAATATTTGGAGTCGATGAGGATTTTCGTCTTTCGCAACAGTACATGTAGCTAGGTAAGTACATGATTTTAGTAAGTGACGGCAAATAGTCGCTCGTGGATGAATTGGTTACTTACATTACATTCCCTACTTACATTACATGTATGTACCTTAGCCGAACAAGCCTTGCAACTTCTAGCGTGTTAAAAGGCTAGAAATGCTCGGAATGCTCCTGTCCGCGGCGTGCGCGGCTAGAAAAGAGAGCCCGGTAGGGTAAAGGTTTCAAGGTGGTACTTCGTTTGTACTGTAATAACAGTACATTCCCCACGCTAGCGACGCTACACATTGATCAAGTTATTCTATCAAATGTTTATTATTCTAGAAGCGCATGTGTACCCAACCATCGTCATATTACTCTACGTAGGTACCTGCTCTACTCCCTACTGCCTACCATCGACGTTTCCAGATTCAGAAAACTCTTGTGACACGGTTGAGCATGATTATGAAACTTCTCTTTCGTACAGGATAAAAGCCCCATCATTTTGGAGAGGAAAGGCGTCTATCCCTTATCGAGTAGGTACCATTCAATGTCAGGTATCTCAAGTTCTCCTTCCCTGATGGCGCCAATTACTTCGCTTCCGAAGAGCAAGTGATCTAATGCTGGCCAACTTTTACTTGACCTCTGGAGCTAGGTACTTCAGTTCCATGCCTTGATAAGCATGACGAAGTGGTCTCTACGGAAATGGGTTTCCACGTAATGATGCAGATGCCAACGTCGGAATCTTTTTGGCGAGTACGTACGGCGTAGGTACTTTAAAAGTCCGTTCACACTTCTCGGGGGTGTCAGAAGTCGAGATTTATCCGGCTACTGCTGGCTTCCCACCGATTGCGACAGGATCTTTCAACAACATGATTGACATACACTTCTACCACAACTTTGACTTGATTAGCTTGGTAGGATTGCCCTCACGGAGCATTTGACATTGCCAAGGCATTTCAGCTATTCTCGCCTGTATTTCACTGAGCTCGATCCAATCCCATTCCTCCTGAATCACCGTCTGGAGATTTTTCCAATACCGTTGATGTACCTTTTCATTTAAAAGGTTCCAAATACGGAGGTCAACACAAGAAGTCCTGGACCGCGCTAAAATTCTTGGCACTCTTGGGATTTTTCTCGAGTCGGAGGAGGCAGCTTCTGAAGTTCATCTACGGGATTTGTCTTGAGTCGGAGGAGGCAGCTTCCAAAGTTCATCTACCTACTAGTGATGATGCTTCATGTAACTGCGTATATACTCATTAGCCCGTTCAGTGGAGTCATACGGCCGTATGTCCCCTCCCTCACGGCCTTCTCTGTACTCATTACCGCCCTTGAGGCGGATAACTTCAGCAATGTGCCTAGGCATACGCTCTATTCATTCTTGAATCGTTTTCTGTGGAAGCTCTCTCCAAGCCTTTCTCCAAGCCCGTTCTGCCTCCTTTTGAGTTCTTGGTGCCCTTTAGTGTGTCGTCCGACACTTCATCCACCACCAATATGGCTTGATCATATTGAGATCTGGTGAGTTGCCGCACCAAAGCATTCTGATTATGTCAAATGACATATAAACAGCTTCTTAATACTGTGATGCATGTGCCGGGGCCTTATCTTCCATAACCATTGTATCTGGTTGTGAAAGTGTAAGGATACGGATTCCATCAGCGGTCTGCAGGCGGAATCAGATATATAAGACGTGAGATCACTATAGGGTTCAGGGCAATATGAGTATATGGGTAGATTGATGGATAGACTAATATCTGAAGAATCAGAAGACTCGGGGGCATGCCCCAACACCCATATATCTGCCAAGCATAGCATATGTCATCCAGACGTCATGTCGGGGCCGGCCGACCCCTAAGGAGGCGGCGGTGCTGTGGCACATCGGTTAGCCGCTAACCCGAATCATCGCCCTAGTGGCGCAGTACGGCAGCAGGCCTGACAGAAAGCTTGCATTCCTGAGCAAACTTCAAAAGCTTTGGAATCAGAACCTGGTTTCTGTAAGCAGAGAGAACTGAGATCAATAAAGACTAAAGTACTTAACAACCTTCTTCTGATAGCAATACCAGGTTATTCCCTTTTTCTTTCCTGTGATTTTGACCTTGCCGGTCTTTGCAGTAAACTTCCACTTGGGCTTTTTGCCTGGAGCATTGCGTAATCCCATGCGTCGTATACTGGTCTCAAGCTCTCATGCTAATTTGGCTTTAGGCTCCAAAGCTTTGTTGATTCTAGCAAGATCCTCTGCATACTCCTTCTTTTCCTTAGCAGTTTTGGCTTGCCAGGCCTTTCTTGTTGTAGGAAAAACAACCTCAAAACATAAACTCTATGGCACCTTTAAACCAACGTTGTATATTGGACTTGGTAAACACTTCATGAGGTTGGCGCCATACACGCACTTTTCCTTGCTGTGAGTTGAGAATTACGCTTGTTTTGTCACTCCAGATTACCTTTTCCAGTCCTCTATGGTCTAGTGTTGATATTGCAAAGCAAATTGGGATCGGGCTTCCATCATAGCTTTGATAAGAGAGGGTTTGTTGGTAGTTTTGCAAGACCTGAAGTTGTCACGTCTGAGAACTACATAAAATTAGCAATGCTATTCAAGACTCAAAAAGACTTGAATCAAGATTGTTCCAAAGGAAAATCCTTGCTCTGAGGCCAACATGGCAGATGTCTTCTCACGACTATAACAGTTTTTCTGTACAGCAGCCAAAATGACACTCTCAACTTTAGGTGTGATGACAGTAGGGTGTCCAACTCTAGGCTTATCTGTGACATAGGAGAGTGATAATTTCTTGAACTGAGTAGGATCGTAACATCTATTGCAGGCTTGTTTTTGAAGTTGACTGACAGTTTGACAGAAGGTTTTGGTAAGGGCTGCAACAATCTTGTGCGCAATTCCATGTTCAGCCAAAGCAAGTGCTTGAATTCTAGTACGGAGGTTGGCGTAGAAAATCCTGGACGCCAAGACTTCTATGCCAAGCATTCGGATATCGCCCGCCTAAAGGGTTGCCCTGACGATGCGCATAGATCTGCTTTGCAACTGCGCCTGACCTGAGCCTAATCCAAGCCCAGTATTGGGGTCATGGCCCCATACCGGCCCAGAAGAGATCCCCAAAATTCAGCCTACAATAATTCATGGGTACCCTAATAGAGGGCGGTCTTCCAAAGATAGGGTTAGGGCTGGTACTAGCGCTGTCTAGCACTTTCTACGCCGACCTCCATACCATCATCATGATTGACACTCTGAGCATTAGGCATGTCTTAGCATAAAGAAAACAGCTTTGTACTGCACTGCGCTGTCTACCTATGTACAAATTCCTCCATCTCTTCTCCCTATAACTCCCCGACCCAACAACTGGGCGGGCGGGCACTCTGTTGCGCCAGCATGCTCAGCACTGATGTATAATGTTGCTACAATGTACAGCATTGACGTCTCCTCAGTTGCTACTATTCAAAGCATTGATAGAAAAATGCTGCGGAGCTTGAGACTGTTGCGGCTGAGGCCCGAGGGGGCCTGAGACATATTCAAGCACTCGGCCCTCTTTTCTTGGCGTGTCCAGGATTTCTTGTGTTGACCTCCGTAGCCTCAATTGGATTGAGATCAGGTGATTGTGTAGGGTGTTCAAGAATTAAGCTTAACCCAATGGTCATGTTTCAGCTGTGTGGCAATGTTCTCAAGACCAGCAACCTCATGCTCCTTGCTTTAAATCTTTCCATAACTTGAATCACCAGCTTCCTGTAGAATCTGTTAGACTGGCCTACAGATAGGGTAGTAGGTAGCCTAAGGGTAATGTGTAGCAATGTAAACTCAGTAGCAACAGTGAGATATTTGTATATATGGCTGTCAATGGTAAAACTAATTCTTAAGAGTCTCAAGAAGAATCTTGGGGGCATTGCCAGTAGCAATATGTTTGCTAAGCATGCCCATGTGCATCACCACCTAGGCAACACGTCATTGACCCACTGTTCTATGCTTCAATACGGCATATATGGGTAAGTCAGAGCAAGGGAGCAATATTATTTGCCCT
This sequence comes from Platismatia glauca, assembly GCA_963556305.1. Classification (NCBI taxonomy): domain Eukaryota; kingdom Fungi; phylum Ascomycota; class Lecanoromycetes; order Lecanorales; family Parmeliaceae; genus Platismatia; species Platismatia glauca. Next base: position 738,652 of record OY745767.1, read on the forward strand.
TTGCTCCACTTAGCCCCATGCAACATCACTGTGGCACAGAGGTGTAGCGCGGGCCTACCGCCTGTGGCGCAACCCAACAACATCTGCTGCTAATATGGCATTGCTCTCTATAGGATTTGTCCTTGAATCTGTTGTGTCTACCGCTCGATACTAGGTAGGCTCATTAAAACCCTTCAAACCCTCTATGAGGACACAAGAGAAAGAGTCCTCCTAGGCCAGCACCTGCTGGTGGCTCATATCCAAAAAAGTAAATAACTGCAATGCCAAATCAGAATAGATGACATGAAAATCACATTGTACAATTGCTTTGGCAATACTGCAGTAACAGTGCAAATAGATGGTAGAATATGTATTGTGAATATAATGCTGAATTGGGTGTGTGTGACGCGATTGATGGGATCTTCAAAAGGGCTAAATAATATAAATACTGGGGCCTATTGAGGTGGTAGGGTGGGTTGGAATAATACAAAGAATCATGGAGTGTTGTCGTTCAACGGCAGGTTTTTTAGGTTTTTTTTTCCCCTTCATTTCTGCATGCAGCCAAGGGCTATGACAACTATGAACAAATAATCATGGGTCTGGCTGGTCACATAGCCATATGACAACCAAACCACCTTTAGACACTGAACTTGCCCCCATTTCCTGATAACACAATTATTCTCCTCTTCCTCTCATCCTATCATCCTAATCCTGTTCCAACTGTCCCCACCCTCCTGCATCATCTTCTGCCATACCAGCTTCACCAAGTATCCATTTCCTGGTTGCAATTCTGGTCTTCTGTAGGTATTGGATGGTGTTCTCAATACCCTTCTTAGTGGTTAACAGTGTAGGCAACCCAAAGCTACCTAGGTTCTTGCGCAATTCATGTCTTTCACTGTTGTTGTTCCTACACTCCATCAACAGGTGCTTTGGTGTCTCTGGCCTATGGCAAGTCCTGCACATTCTTGATTCCTGATTGATGGGTCTAGTGTAACTCCTGAAGTAGCCATGTCCAAATGTCAGTTGTTGAAGTGTTGAGAATATCAGTCAATCAACTCCTTTCAGCCATTGCAGCCTATGGTCTCCTGGTTGTCTGTCAAATTGTTGGTAGTGTTTGCCTGTTTTGGTGTTTCAATGACAGGTACAATTGTAGTTGTTTTGATAGGAATACGCGGCGTTGTCAATGGTAGGTGGCAACACATTCATATTGCAATTGTGTTACCAGGAAATGGGGGCAAGTTCAGTGTCTAAAGGTGGTTTGGTGGTCACATGGCTATGTGACCAGCCAAACCCATGATTATTTGTTCATAGTTGTCATAGCCTTTGGCTGCATACAGAAATGAACAAATAATCATGAGTCTGGCTGGTCACGTAGCCATGCAACCACCAAACCACCTTTAGACACTGAACTTGCCCCCATTTCCTGGTAACACAATTGTTCTCCTCTTGCCCTCATCTTCCTAACCCTGTTCCAACTGTCCCCACCCCCCTGCATCATCATCTGGCATACCTGCTTCACCAAGTATCCCTTTCCTGGTTGCAATTTTGGTCTTCTGTAGATATTGGATGGTGTTCTCAATACCTTTCTTGGTAGTCAACAGTATAGGCAACCCAAAGCTACCTAGATTCTTGCGTAATTCATATCTTTCCCTGTTGTTGTTCCTGCACTCCATCAATAGGTGCTTTGGTGTCTCTGGCCTGTGGCAAGTCCTGCACATTCTTGATTCCTGATTGACGGGTCCAGTGTAACTCCTGATGTAGCCATACCCCTTTTAGCCATTGCAGCCTATGGTCTCCTGGCTGTCTGTCAAACTGTTGGTAGTGTTTGCCTGTTCCTTGGCAGTACTAAGAAACTCTCCAAGCTGGGGATACAACTGGATATTGGCATATTGGCAAGTCTCTTTAGGCTCTTGTAGAGCTTTTCCGTGATGGCGCTGGGGTGAGTCCACCTTGTTTTGCCCTTGTTGATACATATGCTAACATTCTTAGGGCATCATTGCGGCTGGTGACAATGACAACAACAACAACAATGCTTGAGGGGCAGAGCCCGCCAACCAATTGGTAAAGGAGCTATCCTCCGCTCTTTGGGGTGGGGCGGCTGCTGCTGCCACCCGTTTTGATACTCATGCTTGTGTGGCTGCTTGTTATGAGGCCATTGGTAGTGCGGCTGCCCACAAGCCCCTGCTGATTGAGGATGATAAGGCAAGGGTGGAGACAGAGGGTGATGACATGGAGGTGGGTGAGGAGTTTCAGGATGCAATAATTGTTGCATAATACTTTTGTCGCTCTGCTCCTTAGTAGTAGCCACCTCAATACATCACATTCTGACTACTTCTTCTTTCCTGCCATTATACTTACAAATAACCGTCCCATCCTTGCATGATACTTCACATGATTCTTCTTATCCATCACAAGAAGGGATCTGAAGCCTGCTTCAGCCTGAATTGAGACCTTGCACCGGTCCCAAATCTTTTTCCACGCGGCCTTTTGAGCCCTGATCAGGGCTGCCTCTGCCTTGCGCACATCATTCTGATACACCACCTCCTCCTTTGCCCTAATGTCATGGATGGGGATGACTCCATCCTTCTAGGCAACTGTCCCGGCAAGCTACTGTTGCATGTTTTTGAGCCGCCTTGCCACTAGCGTATAAGAATGAGCAAGAGCATTCCCACCCGTAATAGCTTGACAGACCGGGGATTCAAGGCCCTCAAGACCGCGCGTATTTATCTTGTGCTGAAGAGCTGTTCCATAGGCCAAAATCTCTGCATGTCCATGGGGAGTTTGCGCAAAAATGGGGAGAATCTCCCTTTCTGGGGCAGCATCTCTGACAAGTTGAGCCAATAACCCAGATTTTGGCAAGAACTTGCTCAGGGTCATAAGGAAACAAGCCAGTTTTTTGAAAAGCACTTATGATATTGGAATCAGTGAATGCTCTCTTGCGCATACTTTGAAAGCAGGCTAGAAATTCCACTCAATCAAAATCACTGTTTCCCAGCCGAGCCACTTTAGTCTATTGCCTCTTGATGGTAATGCTTGAATGGCTGAAATAGACCAACATCCAATGGCTGCGTGAGATGTGTAGAATGAGCTGAAAGGCAAAAGAGACCAATCTTATGAGACCTAGCAAAGTCCCAAAATTTGTACGTCAAATGGGATCCATATCCATCCATTATCAGCAGTCAATACACGCCTCTTTGAGCTTTGAGACTATATAGTTCAAAATGCACAAGCCAATCATATGCCAAGTAGTCATTTGAGTATCCAGATTTGCTGACGGCTAGGCTAATATCCTTGTCAAGATTGTTGTGAACCCATTTGTTCAGAATTTGATTTCCTTGCAAGATGATCATTGGCGGCACTGAAAAGCCTCTTGCATTAATGCACTCCACAGAAGTCATGTATGATCAATTATCTGGGTCTGTCATGAGCTTTTTTTATTTCTTCATTTCTGTATGCAGCCAAAGGCTATGACTTTTTTTTTTTTTTTTTTAATTTCTTCATTTCTGTATGCAGCCAAAGGCTATGACAACTATGAACAAATAATCATGAGTCTGGCTGGTCACATAGCCATGCAACCACCAAACCACCTTTAGACATTGAACTTGCCCCCATTTCCTGGTAACACATTTGTTGTCCACTTGCCCTCATCCTCATAACCCTGTTCCAACTGTCCCCACCCCCCTGCATCATCATCTGATATATCTGCATCACCAAGTATCCACTTCCTGGTTGCTATTCTGGTCTTCTGTAGGTACTGGATGGTGTTCTCAATACCTTTCTTGGTGGTCAACAGTGTAGGCAACCCAAAATTGCCTAGGTTTTTGCGCAGTTCTTGTCTTTCACTGTTGTTGTGCCTACACTCCATCAACAGGTGCTTTGGTGTCTCTGGCCTGTGGCATGTCCTGCACATTCTTGATTCCTGATTGATGGGTCCAGTGTAACTCCTGAAGTAGCCATGTTCAAATGTCAACTGTTGAAGTGTTGAGAATATCAGTTGATCAACTCCTTTCAGCCATTGCAGCCTATGGTCCCCTGGCTGTCTGTCAAACTGTTGGTAGTGCTTGCCTGTCTTGGTCTGATCATAGTGACATCTCCACTGATGAATGGTGTTGACCCTGATTTGCCTTTGAATGTAGCTGGTTGAAATCCATGTATTGGCCATTGGCAAGTCCTTGAGGGAATCCTTGGCTGCTTTGTCTGCTGACTCATTTCCTACAATGTTGTTATGACCAGGTACCCAATGTAGATGCACATTGCATCCCATTGCAGCCAAGGTGTTGATTGACTGGTGGACTGCTTCTTGCTCAATTTGGTTCTTGCCAATCAATCTTAGGCTCTCTTGACTGTCTGAGAAGACCCACACATTTAAGACATGTGATACTCCATATGATTTCTCCTCAATGGTCCATTCCAGTGCCTTTTGAATGGCCCATATCTCTGCATCATAGTTGTCCACTTTAGATCCTAGGTTCCACTTTTGGCTGTTTGCTCCATGGATGACTGCTGCACCAATGCTGTTGCCCATCTGTGATTCATCTGTGTAGAAGATGTCATTATCATGTGGCTTGCCAAATAGTTCCTGGATCAGCTTGTTATGGCATTTTGCAGAGTCCTCTTTATTGGCTTCTGCTAGTTGGATCTGCAGATTCAGTGGTGTTGGCTGCCAAGGAGGATATGGTCTCAGGTAGGGTTGAATGGTGATGTTGCTGTCTGTTTCCAGTATCTGATTCAAACTGGCCAGATTCCTGATCAACTGTGTTGGGTATGACTTCTTGATATCTCTCTCAAACCAGTCCTTGTACTTGTTTTTATTCATTGAATCCATGTCAAATCCACTGGGGAACTCAGATGGGAATGATATTAGTGTTCTGATCCTGATAGGACTGGTGCTCTCAAATGATGTGACTCTCAGGGCATATTTCTGAATCTTCTGCTGGATCCTGATGGCTGGGGGTGGAATGTTTGCCTCAATCTCCATTGGGCCAGTTGGTGAAGTTCTGAAAACTCCTAAAATCCTGTGCAGTGCCTTGTTCTGGAGTATTTGCAGCTGTCTCAAGTGTTGCTTCTGTCCTTGGTACTAGATCTCAGCTCCATAGTCACTGACAGCTGTCACACAGGCAAGGTATAGCTGTCTGCCTGCATGTGCACTCAGGCCCCATTCAGAGTTCATGAGGCGCAGTATTGAATACATTGCATTTGTTGCAGCCATGATTCTCTTCTGCACATGGCACTTGAAGTTTAGTTTCCAGTCCAGCCAGATCCCAAGCCACCTGACAACTTCCTTGGGATGCAAGACTGTTCCATTGGGTAATGTGACTATGGTTGTTGAGGCCTTGTGTGACTTGTGGAAATATATCAGCTCTGATTTGGAGTCATCAAACTGCACTGCATTCTGATCAGCCCATTCAAAAGCCACCCCTATCAGCTTTTCCAGGACTTTGACATTCTGAGCTATTGTCTTTGATTCAACATAGATGGCCACATCATCAATAAAGCTTAGCAAGTGAGCTCCAGATCCTGGTATGGCCATCCTGATTTTGGGGAACAGGAATCTGATGTATATCAGGAATAGTATTGGTGATATAGGTGATCCTTGAGGAATTCCAGTGTCAATTTGGCGCATTTCCTGTTTCTTGCCATCAAATGCCAGTGAGATAGACCTTTGTGACATAAAGCACTTGACCCAGCTGATGATCTGTGGTGATAGGTGCATCCTGGTCATGATGTGGATCAGTTGATGTACTGACACATGGTCAAGAGCTCCCTTCACATCCAGCAGGACACATAAGACCACATGATTGTTGCTTTTTGCCATTTGGATATTATGCACCATTGCCATGACTGCATCAATTGCTGATTGCTTTTTGCACCCACCCATCTGGTCATTGTCCAGTATATCAGGTCCAAGGTAAGAGAGCCTAGTAGCAAGTATCTTCTCAGCTACCTTTCCCAAGCAGTTGAGGAGTGTGATGATTCTGTATGACTTTGGCAGCTGGCTGTCTCTGTCACCAGACTTCTTGAGAATGGCTCCTATCCCCTGGCGCCATGAGATGGGATGGTATCCATGGCATAAGACAGTGGTGTATAGCTTGTTCAGTATGCCTGAAATGGTCTTGTAGGCCTGTTGGGTGATTCTGAATGATAGCAGGTCAGGTCCAGGTGCCTTCTTTGGACTTGATGTGAATATTGCATTCTGGATTTCCCTATCAGTGACTTCAATCCAGGGCTCCAGCCTAGGGGCTGTGTCTGCCTCTTGGCCCAAGTCTATCTCAGGGGGCTTGGGGTACATGGCTTTGATGAATGCATTGCATTTGCCATCAAAGTTGATTTGTGGCCCAGAGTCTGGCTGAATTGGTGGCAATTTTTTGACTTTCTGAGGTTTTATGTATTTGTATGCCTGCCAAATGTCATTGCCTTTGGCCTGTGACAGCCAGTTGGTCCATGTTGCTCTCTTGGCCTCTCTGATCTTGTGGAAGTATTTGTTGCGGTATCTGTGAAACTCCTTGAGCAGAAGACTGTCATCCCTATTCTACTTCCATAGTCTTCTAGATCTGGCCATTAGGGTACGCAACTCTGAGAGCTCCTGTGTCCACCATCTTTTGGAAAACAGTGATGACCTCTTGTATGGGATTGCTGAGTCTGCAGCACTGGAGATGTATGTCTGAACCAGTTCTGCTGCTTTGTCCATTTGGTAACTTGTAGGACTCTCACCCAGTAGCTGTTCAAGTTTGACTGATAGTTCACACAAACCTTTCAACAAGACACCATAAAACTCAGGCCAGTTTGCTTTGTCAATGTTGTATGCTAGTGTTGAGAGGACTGGGCTGTCCACAACAGAGCTGGCTCCATTGGTACGATACTGTTAATATGTGCTCTCATCTGATGTGTTGATCAGTTCACACTTCTGTTGCTTCAGCCATTGGACCAAGGCATCAGCTTTGACTGGGTTGTTGACTCTTGAGTTCCACCAGGAGTGATGAGCATTGAAGTCTCCACAGATAATGGCCCTAGCTGGTAGCTCAACTGTGGACAGTTTCCTTTCAACTGTGTATTCATGGTCCTCACTGCCAATCTATTTCTCATTGTAGACATTGAACATCAGCAGACTGGGTAGGTCATTTGTTGATATGTCTAACACTTGGATGTCAGAGTCTTAGCATATGTCTGGGCGTGGTGTGACTGTCATATCAACTGTGTTGCTCTTGGTGACAAATGCCATCACTCTTGATTGTACTCCAGTGTTGGCTGGAACAATGCAGTTGAAGGCAGGATATGAGATTGTTGTAACATGATCATTACTCATCCATGGCTCTTGCATCAGGACTATGTCTGCATTGTTGATGGAGTTCTCCAAACAAGTCTGCATGACATTTGTTGATCTGGCTGCATTGTGTTGCACTATTCAAATTTTGTGGCCTTGAGGTGTGTTGTTTGGTGTATTAGACATGAGAGTGTCCTAGTTCATCATTGACACTGTTTTTGACTGCATGAATGGCTCTGTATGTCTCACATGCAGGGTTGTTTGCCCAGTGTGGTCCTTGGCAGTTTGCGCACTTTGCAACAGTGTGGTCACAGGACCTTCCTACTGCTCTGCACACATGACACTTGTGTTCCTTTGTTAAATGGCTGTTCTCACAGTACTGGCATTTTGCATTGCTTGTGCACTTCCTTGACCAATGTCCAAACTGCTGGCATTTGTCACACTGGTCAGTGGGCTTGTAGGTTGTGTACTCTTGCAAAGTGCGCAAACTGCCAAGGACCACACTGTGCAAATAGCCCTGCATATGAGACAATCAAGAACAGTGTCAATGATGAACTAGGACAATCACATGTCTGATACACCAAATAACACATCTCAAGGCCACAAAATTTGAATAATGCAACACAATGTGGCCAGATCAACAAATGTCATGCAGACTTGTTTGGAGAACTTAATCAACAATGCAGACATAGTCCTGATGCAAGAGCCATGGATGAGCAATGATCATGTTACAACAATCTCACATCCTGCCTTCAACTGCATTGTTCCAGCCAACACTGGAGTACAACCAAGAGTGATGGCATTTGTCACCAAGAGGAACACAGTTGATATGACAGTCACACCACACCCAGACATATGGATGGATATCATCCCACATCATAGCGCCAGGGAATAGGAGCCATTCTCAAGAAGTCTGGTGACAGAGACAGCCAGCTACCAAAGTCATACAGAATCATCACACTCCTGAACTGCTTAGCTGAGAAGATACTTGCTACTAGGCTCTCTTACCTTGTTCCTGACATACTGGACAATGATCAGGTAGGGGGTGATATCCAAATGGCAGAAAGCAATAACCATATGGTTTCATATGTCCTACTGGATGTGAAGAAAGGTTTTGACCATGTGTCAGTACACCAACTGATCCATATCATAACTAGGATGCATCTACCACCACAGATTATCAATTGGGTCAAGTGCTTTATGTCACAAGGGTCTATCTCATTGGCATTTGATGGCAAGAAACAAACAATGTGCCAAATTGATACTGGAATTCCCCAAGGATCACCTATATCACCAAATTGTGTTATCAGGAAATGAGGGCAAGTTTAGTGTCTAAAGGTGGTTTGGTGGTCACATGGCTATGTGATATACCAACCAGACCCATGATTATTTGTTCATAGTTGTCATAGCCCTTGGCTGCATACAGAAAAAGATAAATTGACTATTCATCATGTGCACCAGCTTTGATCTGGTCATCCATTGGGCGTGAGCTCCACTTGCCTGGGATAATACCAGCTATCTTGAGCATCCAAATATGGATAGCAAAGTCAAGTTTCTGCATACAAGGGTCGACAGGATGTAGTACTGTGGCTTTGGCAGAATAGACTTGTTTGCAGCACTGCATGAAGTCTACAGTCACGTGCATCATCAAGTCTTCTGTGGTAGCTTTGGTTGTAAGGTCATTGCTTGAGATCAGGCTAGGTTCTTGTTGCTGGGTATGATCTGGAAAACCCACCAGATGACTCTTTGGCTTTGTTACCAGATTGTAGCAATCTTCTTTCCTCCAGGCCCAGTGAATGCGCACAGACAACCATATACTTTGATTCTTCAGATTTTCAATGGCGCTGTCAGTGGCACTATTGTGGCAGGTGACAATCAAGACAGATCTCCCTTGCTCAGCCGCACTTGTCGTGTCAAAAATAAAGTTCAACATGGGAAAATCAACTATCATTTCTCAGCACCGTTACATGCAATACTCTACTCTAACACCCTGAGAATAGATCAGAAGCTTCTAAGAAATGGTTGGAGCTGTACAGAAATCCGCTTTTTGGATTGCGCAATTACCATGCTGTCATCCGTCCCTCCAAAGCATGTAATCGTGGTCCGGCTACTCGCTTCGCTCATAGTGGTCCCCAACTCAAAGACGCACGGATCTCAAAGACGCGTCTTTTTCTGATTTGACACTCTCCTTTGTAAAGTACCATAGTTCCACCACAGTATGTCTATACCTTATTCCAGGCAAGAGGAGCTTGTCCAACAGGCCATAGATGAGTATGAGGACGGTCATTTCCGTAGTGCTACCGCAGCTGCTAAGCATTATGGTCTCAAACCATGTTGCGTGCAAAGACAGCTCCAAGGGTAGGCTTCCAGGAGCATCCGTACACCCACTCACACATGTCTTGACTCAGCTCAAGAACAGGCATTATGTGATTATATTGGTCATCTTGACAACATTGAGCACTCAATTAGACTCAAACATATTCAGGGTGCTGCTGAGTACATTCTGAAAACCGCCTCAAATCCAAATCACCCCCCCAAACCTCTTGGCAAAGATTGGACTACACAATTCATTAAATAGCACCCCAAACACCACAAACGCAAGCAAAAACCCCTCAGCGCAGAGCGTAAGAATGCACATGATGTACAAAGCATACAAGATGCGTACGAGAAGTTTCAATGTGGATGTCAAGAGCTGGGCGTACAATTTCAGGATATCTGGAACATGGATGAGACTGGCTTTTGAGTTGGCTGCGGAATTGCTCATTGTGTTGTCACTCTGGATAAGAGTAAGCCTCTGCAGTTTGTGGATGCAGACAACTGTGACTACGTCACATCCGTGGAGTGCATTGGCGCTGGGGGCTGGAGTATGCCTCCATTTGTCATTCTCAAAGGTGCCCATATTTTACATAAGTGGGGCAACAATGATCTACCTCCAGACACTGTATTGGCTGTTTCACCAACTGGATATTTCAATGATCGACTGGAATATGACTGGTTACTCCATTTTAATATGTTTTCCAGTCATCGTCAAGTAGGAGAGTGGAGGGTCTTGATTCTTGATGGCTTTGGATCTCATTACACATAGGAATTTTATACATTTGCAAAACAACTCAAGATTGACTTGTTTGTGCTTCCCCCACATTCTACACATATTACACAGCTATTGGATGTGGGATGCTTTCAGCCTTTCAAGCATTATCATATGGAGGCTGTGGATTCCGCTGTGCAACTCGGGAGTAGCAACTTTGACAGACTTGATTTTCTTGCCGCCTTCACTTGGATGAGAACACAAACTTTTACGTCCAGTACCATCCGTTCAGCCTTCTGCAAGACTGGTTTTGTGCCCTACGCCCCTGAAGTAGTGCTCAAGAAGATCAGAAATCTGGTACCTTGCGCTACAACTCCAGAGGAGTCTACATCTCTTGTGCTTGTCAACACCCCTCATAAGGCCAAAGATGTGATCAAATTTGGCCAATGGTTTCAAGATCTACTTGCTACTCAGGCATTTATCATTCCAGAGGGCATGCGACGGCCGCTAGCTCAATTTGTGAAGGGATTTATCGCTAATGGCTACTCAAGGCAAATTGTTGAGCGAGACCTTGAGATTATCCACAAAGAGGCTGTGGTCAAGAGGGCATGTAAGACACTTGCCGGGACAGTTGCTCAGAAAGGATGATGGATGTCCGTAGTTTAAATACGTAAATCTCTGTCTGTGGTGGAGGAAACAGCAAAGGAAAAGGCGGAGAAAGCCTTGAAGCAAGCTACCAGGGCCAAGGAAATCCAACAAGAAAAGGCCAATAAAGCTGTCAAGAGCTTTCTCCGACGGCTGGATCATGGTGTCTGGAAGATGGTGCATGCGCATTGGGGCATGTTTCTTAATACTTGAGCTGTGGGACAAGATATATGTAGGACTAGGAAAGAATAATACATTTTTGCGTCTTTGAGATCCGCGCATCTTTGAGTTGGGGACCACTATGAGCGAAGCAAGTAGTCGGACCACGATTACATCCCGTAGTCTCTAAGGCATAGAATCTATCTGCTCATTTCATAATGAACTCCTGCGTAATCGCATCCCAGCCCTCCTAAAGTAGCTCTTTCAACAAGTTCTTATCCCAATGTAGTCTTTTGCTTGCATACTGCTTTGGCTTTTGCCAGCAGTTTTCAATGGGAGTGAGATCCGGAGAGTTGTGACAGTTGTAGAAAACCTCCACCTCCATTTTCTTAAATCACTTGGCCGCAATATTGTTCTTTTTAGCAAGATCCCCTCCAGAGCCTCCATGACCAGAACCTCAACCTCTGTCCTGTTCCAACACAAATTTGTCCCCTCTTTCAACTCGTTTTCTGACCTCTATCTCTAGAATCTGCTCCACAAAGGCCTTCATAGTAGTAATTGCCCCATTGGTGTTGCTTGGGATTGTGTACCAGATGATCTCTGAAATTCCACCCAATAGCGGCCTAGCCATGTACTCAATGCTGAAGCTTTTTCAGAGGTGGATCATGATGCTGAACATTATCATAGTAATATTGCATTCCAACTCCTTGATGACAAATGATATTCAACTGACCCTCAGGTCTGTAGCCAGCATGAAACTTGTCACTATAGCAAATATTGTGGAAATCCCCCAAGGTAGGGCAATGTATGAGTGTAACGTTGGCCCAATTCGCTCAATTGTGCTGTGTTCTTTCAGGCAAGAATTTTAAGAGAAGCCTTATATTTGCTGTAGTCAAATGCGTTCCACATTATTGAGCGTATTGTGTATGGGCTTTTGATATCCAGATTCAGTTCCCAAATCAATGCATGCCATGTCATTCCTTTGGCTTCCATTCCTAAGCCTGCATCCTCCAACAATTTGCTTGTGTGGGCCACATCAGCTCCTGACATCTTACTATGCTTTCTACCTTGAGTCTCAATAAGATCTTGACTGTGCTGAGTACGTAAGGAGGCTTCAGGCTCGATAAATTTGTAGCCAGGGCGTTGCTCAATATCAAAAAATTCAAATACATTGCGTGGATTGTAAGGGATGCCTTTGGCACGGCATTATTCAACTGCGCTTTGGACTTTGGCTTTCTAAGGGGTGGTATAATGCTTGTAATGTCTCTTAGACTTCTTTTTGCCAGATATAGCCTTCTGACAAGCCATTATGATATGCACAAGGAGTTGCAAGTAGATTTGTGAGAAAAGGAATTGTTTTTGGTATGCGCTTGAGGGGTCTCAATTTTTCCTACATTGAACTTTGTTTTTGACACAACAAGCCGCACTCTCAGCCAGCTTTGCAACCATTCTCTCTATGCCCTCAAGACCGTGGATCAGACCAATACCATTCCCCAATTGGTGGCAGTAGCCAGTGAAGCACTCTTTTTGAGCATTGTTCATTAATGTCTAAAGGTGGTTTGGTGTTCACATGGCTATGTGACCAGCCAGACCCATGATTATTTGTTCATAGTTGTCATAGCCTTTGGCTGCATACAGAAATGAAGAAATTTAAAAAAAAAAAAAAAAAAAAAAAAGGTAGGTGTTAACCCGGACAAGCAGTTCTAGTAAGGATCTTGACACTATTCCAGCTGACCGAGATTCTACCGCTCCGTAGAATTGACCGTAGAATGAATGCAGACCGCTCCGCAAAATCGACCGCAAAGTTGAGCTCCGCAGAGTTGACCGCAGATTTGAACACAGATCGCTCCGTAAAACTGACCGCAGAATTGAGCGCAAATATTGATCTGCAGAATCGACCGCAGAATCAAACGCAAATACCGCTCCTCAGAATCGAGCGCAGAAACAAGCGCTCCGCAGACTCGAACACAAATGCGCTCACAAAAACCTCAAGAACAACTCCCAGAACCATGGCAAGCGCTCTCTGGATCCTTTCAGTCTTGAGCTATCAATCACAGTCCCCGTCAAAAGTCATTAGTCACCGAGGTTTATCCAGCTACCGTGCGCTCCACCAAAACATTTGCCTCGCATGGATCAAAGCATAGCTCCCAGTACCCCTGCACGTAGTCCTCATCGTCAGGAGGCTACTACCCGCAAAAAAGCCAAGTTCTTTGAAGCAATTGATAGTCGTGAGCCCGGAAAGTCAATCTCAGCCGTGTGTAGAGAGCGCGGGATTGAGCCTTCCACAGGGACCTTCTGGCTTTGCAAGAGAGCTGTCCAAGGATCGCGCGGTACTAGAAGAACTGGAAAATGGCGCTCAGGACGGCCTTCCAAGGTTGATCAATCTACCTATGATACTCTACGAGATCCCAAGAACCCTGTGCGGGATCAAAAAATGGAGCGTCAGTTGCAACACCATAAGATCCCAGTCAAACCTTGGACTATTCAACAAAATAGACAGAAGTACACCAAGAACGCTCAATTATATAAGCAATGAACAGCCAAAAAGGTATCTGATGCCAATGCACAGAAGAGGCAAGACTATGGGCATAGACATAAAGATGATACAGTCGAGAAGTTCTGGTGTTTTGTCGCATAGACGGATGAGAAGCATTGGGACGTTGGATTTACAAGTCAGAACCGCATTTTCCGAGACGCTGGTACCTCTACAGACCCTGAGAACACACAACCTATACCCCAAAAAGAAGGTACCTCAATTCATATATCTGCGGACATCTCTTGGTATCACAAAGGCAATCTACGATTTTATCATGATGAGCTTGATTGACCTTGAATCACAGTTGAGAAGCCTCCCAAGCCGCGTCAACGCCCTAAGAATGGAAACAAGGAGGAATATCAAGAGCGTGTCCGTCAGTGGGAAGCAAGTATTCCTCACAATCCGGACATTCAGTCAACAGGAAACAATATGACAATGGAGTACTACACCAACCATCAGCTTCCAGACTACTGTGAGAGAGTCAATTGGCTAAGACTTATGTATGGTCGAGGTATTCTACAGGAAGACAGTGATACAAGTCATGGAATCATTAGAAGCAAGGAAGACAAGGAGACCGGTACTGAAAACATCGCCACACAGCTCAAGAATGACAACTGGATTGAAACTCTTGATCACCCTGCTCAATCACCTGATCTCAATCCAATTGAGGCTATTTGGAATCTCCTAAATGAACGGGTACATCAGCGGGATTGGAGAGATCAGTATGAGCTCCGGACAGTGATACAGGAGGAATGGAATTGGATTGATCTCAGTGAAATACGGGCCAGAATAGCTGAAATGCCTTGGAGATGTTGGATACTACGGGAAGGCAATCATACCAAGCTAATCAAATCAAAGCTGTGGTAGAAATGTACATAGATCATGTTGTCGATAAATTCTGTCGCTCGGTCGGAAGCCCTCAGTAGCCGGAGGAACCTCGGTGACTAATGACTTTTGACGGGGACTGTGAATGCAATGCAAACCCCATAAAACAGCTTCTACAACAACTGCAGGTCTGGCAATCTATTGGGATGCGACTTTTATTGGAGTCGACAGATCAGGTCCTAGCAGATGCTTTGTCAGATGAAGAGACGCCATTTACAATGGGATTAGGAGGCATATCTGGAGGACTGGAGGAAGATGCTGCTGAGGAGATAGACACGACACCTAGTTTCTTGCAAAAGCTTCCTGTTGTGCCTCAAGATTGGGAGCCTCTTAGTGGCAAGAACCATCAAAGACAGTGGCAATTACCAGCTGATTTTGGGACCGGTCCATGCATTGGTCCACCTCAGAAATATACAGATGATTGCTGTCATAGTGGAAAAGGAGATGACTGCGCAGGTGGAGTAGATCCGGGCATCATGCTTCAAGATCAATGGAATCTACCTCTCCAGTTCTTCCAAATATTTTTTATGTGGGAGGTATTTCAGATCATTGCAGATAATACCAATGCATATGCTGCAAGCAAGAATGCCAGACAGCCTCAAAAGACTGTCAGTCATGTCGCCCTTGATAGAATACATCAGTAGCTGAACTCATGATTTAGTTTGGTCAAATCATGTACATGGCCATTGTCAAGCAGACTTGTACTGAGGAGTACTTACTGGTCTAAGATGGGTGTATGGCCTAAATACTGCATCATGAGATTTCATGGCTACAATTTATTTGCGCAAATCAAGTGATTATTTCACTTATTACCTCCTAGTACTTGTCTACCGGCCACCAAATTCTACAAGAAACTAGAGTCAGTTGCATTAATCCTGAGAATCAACTTTCAGTCAATCATTACTCCGGCTACTTCAGTATCCATTGATGAGATTATGGTGCGTTTCACAGGCAGAAGCAAGCACACAGTTATGATGAGAGGCAAACCTTGTCCAGTTGGGTACAATATACTTGCCTTATGTGAGGCAGGCTATCTGTACAGCTTTATCTTTAGCAGTCCACAATTGGGTTTCTTTGGACTATCAGCTAATCTAGCTGATAAATCAATTGCCTTGAGAAAGATGCCAGACTTTTTCATTACAACCATGATCAAGGATCTCAGTAAAACATCACGCGCGGTACCTTATGCTATAGCTCCCTCATCACTTGTTTTTCACACTCTACTGTGATCCCTTCCATATTCTCTGCTATTTTGGTATATCTGCTTGACTGGCTTAAGGTGTTTCAGAAAAACATCAACTATACTTGATTTCACCCCCGGATCCAATTCCCTGCCGGATGCAATTGTAGGGTTAGGGCTTTCAACCACCCAATAACTCCTCTACCATTTTTAGCAGTACCACTACAATATATAATACTAAATATAGTCTATCTAGCCCTGCTAAGAGTATATTTACTTACATGTATACTGAACATGTGAAATAAGTGTAGATTGCTATGTTGGAGTATCAAAATGTCATCAATAATCTGGGAAGTTTGGCCCTTGGCGCCCAGGGGTAGCCCAGGGGCCCCGGGTCAATCTGTGCATGGAGAATACTAAAGTACGTTCTGATATCCCAACATAACAATCTATGCTAATTTTGTATGTTCAGTATACATGTAAGTAAATACACTCTTAGCAGGGCTAGATAGACCATATTTAGTATTATATATTATAGTGGTGATGCTAAAAATGGTAGGGGAGTTATTGGGTGGTTGAAAGCCCTAACCCTACAATTGCATCCGGCAGGGAATTGCATCCAGGGGTGAAATCAAGTAAAACAACTCGCTTTTCATTCAACTTTCAGATGGCAACAGTTGTTCACAATAATGTAAGTACTGTGGTCTGTTAAGATAAGAATATTGTCCAGTTTGTGACTACTCATCATGATCCAAGAGACAAGACCATCATTGATAAGAAGAAATCTTTCGCTCTGCGGCTCACAATAGTAGCAAATGATACAAAAAGATGGTAGCCAAAGTATGGGGCAACCAAGGAGTTGTCACCTTTCTGCTACCAACCATGTCAGTGGATTACAATTTCAACATGGGGAAAGTGGATTGCCATGACCAAATGCGTAGCTATGCATCGACTCAGCTAATTAGCGTCAGAGCTAAGTATCCAATTTTCTTTATGTTACTTGATGCAGCTATTATCAATGCATTTCTTGCCTGCAAGGACCTCTTTGGGCATACAAAAAATACATCACCTTAGCCGGCAACAAGATTTTCAAATGAGATTGGCATAGAACTTGGTGATTATAGGCACTTGTGAACTGGACAAGGATTGAATGAGGAAACTTGAGACTGCACACCCTGTACAACCTTCTCAGAAAGGCCGCTATTGCTCTGGAGCAGTACCAGAAGGCTATATCATTAAAGCTCAAAGCTTGGGATATGTGGGCAAAATTTACACTCTTCCTGCCATACAATTTGTGCCAGGCCTCCATCAGGTGAAAAGATGTTTTCCATGGGACAAGCCGTGTTGTCTTTGTCAATACAAAAGTCTCAAAGAATCTCACAAAGTCAGAACCTCTTGCTATGGTTGTACAATTTATGGCTCAGATTATCCTTTATGTGCTGACTGCTTTGATCTTTAGCATTCCAGGTAACTACCTTGCTTTAATTGAATCTTGTAAACAGCTAATCTCTTTCAAGCAGAAGCCTTGGGGTTGATTGCTCTAATCCTCCAGTTAGCCATTTCACCAAAGATCTCAGCTCTGTCACAAAGCTCAGCAACTAGCTCCTGTAATGTCTGAATCATTTCCTTCAGCCCTGGTAACACCTTGACTGTTTCCCTCAACCCTTTAATCTCCTTCCACAGCAGTTTTCTGTCTTTCTCCAGTACCGGCATCCTCAAGTCCTTCTTGTGCTTCTTTTCCAACTCTACTTTCAAGACCTCCTGCTGCAGCTTCATGATCTCCTGTCTAAGCTCTGAAACCTCCTGTCTCAGTCCAACTCTTTGCCAAGCAAGACCAGTGATGATATTGTGGGTAAAGGTGTCAAGGGTAAAACTGGCAGGGGTAAAGCTGGCGGGGGTGAAGGTTGCAGAGGTGAAGTGGCAAAAGGGAGTCCCATAAGCTAGAGCACAGAATTTGGCACACATGGTGAAGGCATTGAGTTCATAGTGAGCACATTGAATCAAACTGCTTCTGAGACCAATGGGCAGCAGAAAAACTGTCGACTCCCACGCCCAAAAATTTGACAGGGGTGCCAGAGTGCACATCTAAGTTTGCTCTTGAAAACCAACAGGCTCAAAAAGTCTATCTTAATTTACTGGGATAGGAACACAGGGTTGGATTCTTTCACTTGTTTTGTTGGTGTGATAATAGTGTAGCAGTGGATTGTTGGTTATATTTTGATTGTCCAAAGCCCATTGGATGTGAGAACCAAGATGATTGTGTTTAAAGAGCCATCAGGTGACAACATTGTAGGCCCTAATGAATGACATATAATTTTAAACATTCTCAACGTCTGTATTGGCGCCATCAAACAAAGATTCATATCCCATCACCTCAACTCCATGATTCTTCTTGAAGAACCTGGCAATGTAGAGCTTGTTGTTGTTGATTGCTTCAATGCATACTGAGTTGTTGAGTATTATACTGAGAAAGCTCTGTTTGGCCTCCAGTGTGGCTTTGCAATGCTTGCAAGTGAAGTCTCTGTCATGATACTTGAGACAGACTTGCTGTTTGGTCTTCTTGTACAAGTGCAATGTCTTGGGATGCCGCATAAGTTTAATCCAGAAGCCAAGGTAAGGTGAGCCTGTGCTACGGTATTTGATAGTGAAGACAACTTTGATATTCTCATTTTGACTCTTTCTATCAACGTTGCCCAAAGCAACAATGCTCCCACCAGAGACAAAGCTGACAACAGCTAGAACACAGTATTTATCAGGAGGTTGCTGAAGAGCTTCAGGCTCCTTTGCAGGCTTTTGCTCTATGTTGCTGTGAAAATCAACTGAGCATAGAGAAAAGGGCAAGGGGAGCAGAAGGCACTCTGTGGAGCTAGGGTCAAGGGTTGAAGTATTGAGCGGCTTAGCTGTGAAGGTACCAATGCTTGCAAAATGAAGCGTAAAGTATCATAGTCAATGCTGTATTAAAAAGGAACTACTTACAATGCCTCTTGCTATCAAAATTTGACACGTTCATCTGTAGCACAATGTCAGTATGTAGGGTTGTGAGAGTGAGTAGAATAGTGATGAAGTTTGACACATCAATGTGTTGGCTTTTTAGATGCGGTTGCTGTTATGTTGAGACAGATATCCATAGCAGATATTGGCGGATCTTGTAAAGTCAAGTTCCAACAAAAGAGAAAAAAGTAGAAAAAAACAACGGAGGGAGGAGGAGGTATTTGCATTATAAACACAACGCTAGTACTAGTGTAGGTAAGGAAGAGTCTTGGTGAAGAGTGAACAGACTCAGTCTCTTTTGTACTCAAGAGTTTGCTTGTTTGTGAAGGATTTCCAGTATTTTGCATGTGTTATTGTGCCCTTGTTTCATTGTTCTCATCAAAGCCTGCCTGGTACTCTACAAAAGCCTTCCATCAATCCTTTTTGTTATCATGACCTACAAGTAGTCATGTTCTCAATGTACTTGCAGTGACTGCTTCTACAGAGATAGTAAATCAGCTACTAAGTGGCTAAAGCATTATCACATAGAGATAGCTGGCCATAAGTATACAATACACACTAAAGCAATATCTTTCAAACTTTGATAGACTTCTTGTGGACAATGCTGGCAGCTGGGCTGAAAACAATTATGACGCTGCCCGTCTTCTTAACAAAGTGGCTCTGCCTCAGAAGACTATCAACAATTTTACAAGCCTTTTCTGTTCATGAGGTCAATATGACATTAAGCTTTTCAAGACCCGTATACCACAGCCACCACCACTACCAGAACAGCCTACCTCAGAGCAGCCACAACAGCCCATTCTGCCCAAGTTGCAAGCCATAATACTGCCAGTCATACCAGAGCAGCCTGTCTTATCACAGTCCACAACAGCCTACTACCAGAGCTACCAGTTCCAGGGTAGCCTGTCACGTTGCAGCAGCTTCCCATGCCTATTCCTTTATTACTACTGCTCCCAGAGTAGCCTACTCCACAGCTACCAAAGCAGTCAGCATCCTTGCAGCAGCCAGCCATTGCCATAGAGCAGTCCGTTCTATCAGAGAAGTTAGTCATGGGGCAGCCAGTCATGCCATAGCCAGTATCATACAAGATTGCTTCACTGAAGCAGCCAGCTACATTAGTACCCTATCACACCAGTCCTATGAGTCTACAAGGCGCATGGAGGCAACAGGAGCCATTTACCTCAAAGTGATTTTTACTGTGGCCGTGGGAAAGCCAAGATATGCAGAAGATTGGGACCTGTATCAAATCCAATCATGTACCTTACATTATCATACCTGACAAAAGAACATTTTCAATACTTGGCTTCAATAGGGGTTCTCACATTGCGCAAAAATGCTGCTAAGAAATTCAGAATCCCAAAAGTTTATCTTTTTTTGAAATTGCCATTGCGCAAAATATTGTGCCGCTACGAGATCTGTGGATTCTTCCACCTACTCACCTAAAAGAATACATATGCATACTTGAGCCACAATAACAGATATCAAGAAAGTTCATATGTGAGACTTGTAGGTATAGGTATTGGAAGCAATTGTTAAGGTACCTACAAACTGTAGTCTCAAAACATGATGGTAGCAAGACATAGTTAATGGTGTCAGAAAACTCCCAAAATCCCTAGGTTTTTCCCAAACCTCAGGGTCTGGAAAACAGCAACAAAAAAAGTCCGCAGCATATTTTGCGCAATGCTAATTTCAAAAAAAAGACAAACTTTTTGGATTCTGAACTTTTTGGCAACATTTTTGCGCAATGTGAGAACCCTTAATCTCTAGCAGATTGCAAGACAACACAGCACCAAGCATCAGACTCCAATAAAGTCAACAAGCCATCTCAAATTACGCCGCTAACACTCTATATGAGGATAACATGGCAGCAAAACTCGGTTGCCAATGTACAAAACTTTGGGCCCTTCCAGCAATAGGCTGATTGGGAACACCCTGTGTACCTTTTAAGGCAAGTAATAAGAATGACAGCTGGTTTTGTAAAGAAAAAGACTATGAACATGACTTCTTCAGCTTAGATGTATCCTTAAGAATCAACAATTGCATCAATAAACTATATTAGTAATTAAGTGAGTATCACACAAGGCCACTAGTAGTGAATATATGGCTTTATATGTTCTATCTAGCTGCAGTGTGGCTGATAAGCAGAAGTAAATCACAGGGTATTGTCCTGACCAAAAGGAATGTCAACAAAGCAAAAGCAAGGCTTACTTGGTTTCACTCCCGGATGCAATTCCCTGCCAGATGCAATTGTAGGGTTAGGGCTTTCCACCACCAACTATCCCTCCTATCATTTGTAGCAGTACCACTACAATACATAACACTAACTAGGGTCCATCTAGCCTTGCTAAGATTATATCTACCTACTTACATGTATACTGAGTATACAAAATTAGGGTGGATTGCTATGCTGGGATATCAGAACATACCTTGATGTTCTTCATGCGCAGATCAACCCGGGGCCTCTGGGCTACCCCCAAGCGCCAAGGCAATGACGCTCTACTAAGGTACTTTTTGACATTCCAACATAGCAATCTACACTTATTTCACATATTCTGTAATTCACATAAATAGACATAGTCTTATCAGGGCTAGATAGACCATAATTAGTATTATGTCTTGTGGTGGTACTGCTACAAATGGTAGGAGGAATATTTGTTGGGGGAAAGCCCTAACCCTATAATTGCATTCGGCAGGGAATTGCATCTGGGGGTGAAACCAAGTAGCTCAACTCTATGATTATTTCCATCTGGAGCATCTCAGCCTTGAGTTGATTCTGAGGCAAATTAAGACTTTGCCACATACTATGGGACTAAAGCGCGCAAATTTGTTCCACAACACAACAGCAAAATAAGTTTTCTATTGAGCATCTGCATATTGTCAAACAAACCCTGTTGATTCCAAATATCCAACTTTCAAAACAATCAGACAATAAGTTGGCATTGTGCAGCTGTTTAGAAGTTTGAGACTGTCGCAAAAAATTTCCTCACCAAAAATCTACACTCAAAACCCCAAAAACAACACACATTGTTCCTCACTTATCTGTTTGCCTTCAGAGTTTCATATATTGTCACTTGTCTTACACACTATCTACTGCTGACTTCTTGATTGATTTGAATTGTTATATTGCTACTGTACTTGCACTGTTTGCCAGTTGCTCATTGTGTGTTTACCTGACACGTCATTTTTATGCGCTAATTTTTCCCCTCAACAACAACAACAAAACAACAAGCCACACCCTAAAAGCCACATAAAAACAAAACACATCAGCCACACACTGGCCACACACTACCCACACCCTACGCACCTGACACTAGCCACATACCAGCCACAAACAAAGCCACAGGAGCCACAAAGGTCTTTGTTTGCTTTGACTGGACTTTGGACTGGACTCTGAACTGGACTCTAGACTGGACTGGACTGGACTGGACCATGGACCCCCCTAGGACCCCTGACAGAGATCAGATGGACACTGCCAACAGCCCTTTTTTTTTATTTCTTCATTTCTGTATGCAGCCTATGGCTATGACAACTATGAACAAATAATCATGAGTCTGGCTGGTCACATAGCCATGCAACCATCAAACCACCTTTAGACATTGAACTTGCCCCCATTTCCTGGTAACACATTTGTTGTCCTCTTGCCCTCATCCTCATAACCCTGTTCCAACTGTCCCCACCCCCCTGCATCATCATCTGATATATCTGCATCACCAAGTATCCACTTCCTGGTTGCTATTCTGGTCTTCTGTAGGTACTGGATGGTGTTCTCAATACCTTTCTTGGTGGTCAACAGTGTAGGTAACCCAAAATTGCCTAGGTTTTTGCGCAGTTCTTATCTTTCACTGTTGTTGTTCCTACACTCCATCAATAAGTGCTTTGGTGTCTCTGGCCTGTGGCAAGTCCTGCACATTCTTGATTCCTGATTGATGGGTCCAGTGTAACTCCTGAAGTAGCCATGTCCAAACGTCAGTTGTTGAAGTGTTGAGAATATCAGTCAATCAACTCCTTTCAGCCATTGCAGCCTATGGTCTCCTGGCTGTCTATCAAACTGTTGGTAGTGCTTGCCTGTCTCAGTCTGATCATAGTGACATCTCCACTGATGAATGCCAACAGCCCTGATGAGTTGGCAAATACCACTATCACTGCTGCCATACTGGAGTGCCCAAGACCCAAAAAGCATGCAAAATGTCGCCTTGAGCATATTGACACATCACCAAGTCCAACAAGCAACAATCAGTAAATTTTTGCATGCGTCACTCTAGACAAGGCACTAATTATGGCCAAGAACAACCTACAGACAGCTCTAGATTTGGCCACTCAGAGTGAAAAGCAGGCAATCCAACAAGTCATTGCTGAGTTGAGCATAGCAATGATATCAATTGGGAAAGCAGATATGCAACCACAAATCCTCACACCAAGTCAGAGACCAGAGCCAAGCCAGAAGGTACATGAGAAACTGGACAAAATTCTGGACATACTTCAAGACCAACAAGTGGAGAGTACCAAGACCAAGAGAGCTGTCACCAATCCAGGACTCAAGCAAGCACCACCAGCTACTCACCCACCAACTTCCTCCTGGGCTACAGTAGCCAGCAGCAATGACAACCAGTGGCAGACAATGCACAGAGCAAGAGCACACCATTAGCACCACCAGTACCACCAAAACCACAGCCCCCCTCATACTTGGAACACCGCTTAGTCATCACAGTGAAAGACAAAACAAAGACCTTTAACCCATGCATGACAAAAAATGCCATCAATCAGAAGCTGCAAGCAAAAGGCTTCAATGACCCTGTAGTGGCTACAGTCAACAAGTCAAGATCAGGAGAGAGTGTCATTATCACCACAATGCCAAAGTACAAGAATGATGTCTTGATTGAACATAAGGATCAGTGGGAGTCTATTGTGGACACTGTCAATGTCACCAAAGATGCCAGATGGGCACGCATGATTGCACATGGCATCAACATTGAGACATTCAGTGGGGACCAGGGAATGCAACTCCTGAAATCTGAGATTGAGATCTTCAACCCTGGACTGGTACTGGCACAGCACCCTCTCTGGCTCACCAAGGAAGAGGCCAGGATCAACAAGAGATACTCATCAGTCATCTTGACCACCAAGTCACAGAAGGATGCCAACATTGCAATGAAACAAGGCCAATGTATTGCAGGCAACAGAGTCCAAGTGACTGAGTACACAACCTACAAGCCCACTGACCAGTGTGACAAATGCCAGCAGTTTGGACATTGGTCAAGGAAGTGCACAAGCAATGCAAAATGCCAGTACTGTGAGAACAGCCATTTAACAAAGGAACACAAGTGTCATGTGTGCAGAGCAGTAGGAAGGTCCTGTGACCACACTGTTGCAAAGTGCGCAAACTGCCAAGGACCACACTGGGCAAACAACCCTGCATGTGAGACATACAGAGCCATTCATGCAGTCAAAAACAGTGTCAATGATGAACTAGGACACTCTCATGTCTAATACACCAAACAACACACCTCAAGGCCACAAAATTTGAATAGTGCAACACAATGCAGCCAGATCAACAAATGTCATGCAGACTTGTTTGGAGAACTCCATCAACAATGCAGACATAGTCCTGATGCAAGAGCCATGGATGAGTAATGATCATGTTACAACAATCTCATATCCTGCCTTCAACTGCATTGTTCCAGCCAACACTGGAGTACAATCAAGAGTGATGGCATTTGTCACCAAGAGCAACACAGTTGATATGACAGTCACACCACGCCCAGACATATGCTAAGACTCTGACATCCAAGTGTTAGACATATCAACAAATGACCTACCCAGTCTGCTGATGTTCAATGTCTACAATGAGAAATAGATTGGCAGTGAGGACCATGAATACACAGTTGAAAGGAAACTGTCCACAGTTGAGCTACCAGCTAGGGCCATTATCTGTGGAGACTTCAATGCTCATCACTCCTGGTGGAACTCAAGAGTCAACAACCCAGTCAAAGCTGATGCCTTGGTCCAATGGCTGAAGCAACAGAAGTGTGAACTGATCAACACATCAGATGAGAGCACATATTAACAGTATCGTACCAATGGAGCCAGCTCTGTTGTGGACAGCCCAGTCCTCTCAACACTAGCATACAACATTGACAAAGCAAACTGGCCTGAGTTTTATGGTGTCTTGTTGAAAGGTTTGTGTGAACTATCAGTCAAACTTGAACAGCTACTGGGTGAGAGTCCTACAAGTTACCAAATGGACAAAGCAGCAGAACTGGTTCAGACATACATCTCCAGTGCTGCAGACTCAGCAATCCCATACAAGAGGTCATCACTGTTTTCCAAAAGATGGTGGACACAGGAGCTCTCAGAGTTGCGTACCCTAATGGCCAGATCTAGAAGACTATGGAAGTAGAATAGGGATGACAGTCTTCTGCTCAAGGAGTTTCACAGATACCGCAACAAATACTTCCACAAGATCAGAGAGGCCAAGAGAGCAACATGGACCAACTGGCTGTCACAGGCCAAAGGCAATGACATTTGGCAGGCATACAAATACATAAAACCTCAGAAAGTCAAAAAATTGCCACCAATTCAGCCAGACTCTGGGCCACAAATCAACTTTGATGGCAAATGCAATGCATTCATCAAAGCCATGTACCCCAAGCCCCCTGAGATAGACTTGGGCCAAGAGGCAGACACAGCCCCTAGGCTGGAGCCCTGGATTGAAGTCACTGATAGGGAAATCCAGAATGCAATATTCACATCAAGTCCAAAGAAGGCACCTGGACCTGACCTGCTATCATTCAGAATCACCCAACAGGCCTACAAGACCATTTCAGGCATACTGAACAAGCTATACACCACTGTCTTATGCCATGGATACCATCCCATCTCATGGCGCCAGGGGATAGGAGCCATTCTCAAGAAGTCTGGTGACAGAGACAGCCAGCTGCCAAAGTCATACAGAATCATCACACTCCTCAACTGCTTGGGAAAGGTAGCTGAGAAGATACTTGCTACTAGGCTCTCTTACCTTGGACCTGATATACTGGACAATGACCAGATGGGTGGGTGCAAAAAGCAATCAGCAATTGATGCAGTCATGGCAATGGTGCATAATATCCAAATGGCAAAAAGCAACAATCATGTGGTCTTATGTGTCCTGCTGGATGTGAAGGGAGCTCTTGACCATGTGTCAGTACATCAACTGATCCACATCATGACCAGGATGCACCTATCACCACAGATCATCAGCTGGGTCAAGTGCTTTATGTCACAAAGGTCTATCTCACTGGCATTTGATGGCAAGAAACAGGAAATGCGCCAAATTGACACTGGAATTCCTCAAGGATCACCTATATCACCAATACTATTCCTGATATACATCAGATTCCTGTTCCCCAAAATCAGGATGGCCATACCAGGATCTGGAGCTCACTTGCTAAGCTTTATTGATGATGTGGCCATCTATGTTGAATCAAAGACAATAGCTCAGAATGTCAAAGTCCTGGAAAAGCTGATAGGGGTGGCTTTTGAATGGGCTGATCAGAATGCAGTGCAGTTTGATGACTCCAAATCAGAGCTGATATATTTCCACAAGTCACACAAGGCCTCAACAACCATAGTCACATTACCCAATGGAACAGTCTTGCATCCCAAGGAAGTTGTCAGGTGGCTTGGGATCTGGCTGGACTGGAAACTAAACTTCAAGTGCCATGTGCAGAAGAGAATCATGGCTGCAACAAATGCAATGTATTCAATACTGCGCCTCATGAACTCTGAATGGGGCCTGAGTGCACATGCAGGCAGACAGCTATACCTTGCCTGTGTGACAGCTGTCAGTGACTATGGAGCTGAGATCTAGTACCAAGGACAGAAGCAACACTTGAGACAGCTGCAAATACTCCAGAACAAGGCACTGCACAGGATTTTAGGAGTTTTCAGAACTTCACCAACTGGCCCAATGGAGATTGAGGCAAACATTCCACCCCCAGCCATCAGGATCCAGCAGAAGATTCAGAAATATGCCCTGAGAGTCACATCATTTGAGAGCACCAGTCCTATCAGGATCAGAACACTAATATCATTCCCATCTGAGTTCCCCAGTGGATTTGACATGGATTCAATGAATAAAAACAAGTACAAGGACTGGTTTGAGAGAGATATCAAGAAGTCATACCCAACACAGTTGATCAGGAATCTGGCCAGTTTGAATCAGATACTGGAAACAGACAGCAACATCACCATTCAACCCTACCTGAGACCATATCCTCCTTGGCAGCCAACACCACTGAATCTGCAGATCCAACTAGCAGAAGCCAATAAAGAGGACTCTGCAAAATGCCATAACAAGCTGATCCAGGAACTATTTGGCAAGCCACATGATAATGACATCTTCTACACAGATGAATCACAGATGGGCAACAGCATTGGTGCAGCAGTCATCCATGGAGCAAACAGCCAAAAGTGGAACCTAGGATCTAAAGTGGACAACTATGATGCAGAGATATGGGCCATTCAAAAGGCACTGGAATGGACCATTGAGGAGAAATCATATGGAGTATCACATGTCTTAAATGTGTGGGTCTTCTCAGACAGTCAAGAGAGCCTAAGATTGATTGGCAAGAACCAAATTGAGCAAGAAGCAGTCCACCAGTCAATCAACACCTTGGCTGCAATGGGATGCAATGTGCATCTACATTGGGTACCTGGTCATAACAACATTGTAGGAAATGAGTCAGCAGACAAAGCAGCCAAGGATTCCCTCAAGGACTTGCCAATGGCCAATACATGGATTTCAACCAGCTACATTCAAAGGCAAATCAGGGTCAACACCATTCATCAGTGGAGATGTCACTATGATCAGACCAAGACAGGCAAGCACTACCAACAGTTTGACAGACAGCCAGGGGACCATAGGCTGCAATGGCTGAAAGGAGTTGATCAACTGATATTCTCAACACTTCAACAGTTGACATTTGAACATGGCTACTTCAGGAGTTACACTGGACCCATCAATCAGGAATCAAGAATGTGCAGGACATGCCACAGGCCAGAGACACCAAAGCACCTGTTGATGGAGTGTAGGCACAACAACAGTGAAAGACAAGAACTGCGCAAAAACCTAGGCAATTTTGGGTTACCTACACTGTTGACCACCAAGAAAGGTATTGAGAACACCATCCAGTACTTATAGAAAACCAGAATAGCAACCAGGAAGTGACCAGATGATCATGTAGGGGGGTGGGGACAGTTGGAACAGAGTTAGGAGGATGAGGGCAAGAGGAGAACAAATGTGTTACCAGGAAATGGGGGCAAATTCAATGTCTAAAGGTGGTTTGATGATTGCATGGCTATGTGACCAGCCAGACTCATAATTATTTGTTCATAGTTGTCATAGCCCTAGGCTGCATACAGAAATGAAGAAATAAAATAAAAAAATAGTTATTTAGCTTTCTCTTGTGGCACATAACAATCAAAAACACAGCCTAAAGGGGTCAACACATGACTGTGCATGCAATCCCGTGAAGCTTGTTTATGTTTAAATATCTCTAGAGCTAGGTACTTATCTTTTAAAAGACCTCACTCTAAAAGCTTTCGATAACAATCTTTGGTAATCCTTGTTTGATGCTTAGTATGATTATGAATTTTTTGTTGCATGGAGACAATATTCCTAATAAGATAATTTGACTCTGAGAAAGCTGAGTCTCTTGATTTGCCTACAGAAACAAATTTCTGATACTTCATAGAATGAGCAAAAGCAAAAAATCTAACAATCCCCACTTTGTCCGTCCTTGCAATCAAAGATCATTGATGCTTTCTGAGCTGGGTGCTCTAAAGCTAAATGCAAAATCTCATTTGCATGAGATGTGTCAATATTATTGAACACTTCTTATTCCTAGTCAGAGTCTGGAATATTAGTTCTTGAAAAGCTTTAGTAGGAAGTTTGAATTTATTGAAGTTGTGGGCAAAGGCATCAGAATCCATAATTGAACAAAGTCTCTGTTTGTTGCTCCACCATAATGATGTTAGACCAAAAAAAGACCAGACATTGATAAACTTCAGTGTTGTAATTCAATTATGGTCTACAATGATAATTAATGACTAAGAAGACTCTTGATTGATTAAAGCCAGCTGAATTGTTATGTGCTCACCAATCATTTCAAGTTCCTTGGAGGAAATGATTATGAAATCTCCGTGCAAAGCCAGCTGAACATTAATACACTAATTCTTTCTGAGTTGAATCCCTATGGCTTTTCCTCTACTCTGAAGGTCAGTGCCAGATAGTTCAATTAATTTATTCTTGACATGATCAAGAAGTGTGTCAAGGCCCAGAAAAGTTACACCAACAATATCTACAAACTTCTCTGGAAAGTCTTGTTGGGCCTTCAGTTTCTTCCTCCTTGTCAATTTGGCAACATCCTCTGTAAACCCCATATATTGCGTGTTGTGGTCTACGAATTGCAAGACAAACTTTGCTTTGTCTGGGAAAGCTGCAATCATTCTCTGTCTCCTATCAAAGTAGGTAAATCCCTCAGGCATAATGTAGTAGCGGAGGCCAGTGTTTGAGAGCGGCCGAGATTATTGTTGGCAGATGGCAAGCAGAAACAAGCGGGGCGCGGGGCAATTGAGGCGGAGTTCAGGGAGTCGGAGCTCAGGGAGGCGGAAATGAAGGTTTTTCGGGCTTGCGCATGTAATGAGAGGGCAATGAGAGGGCAATGAGGGAAATGCAATGAAGGCGATGCAATGCGATGAGGGCGAGTGCGGCGGCAAAAATTTGGCGCAAATAAATTGGTGGGATTGGTTTTGTCCTACGGCCTCCTCTCGTCCGCCATAGTATGTACTTATCTTGCGAGTTGCGACGTGATCTAAACTTGACCTGGCGATACATTTGAATGTAATTTTTAATACGGATTGCGGCCAGCATAATACTTGCCTGGAATAGTCGAAGCCTTTCGATGCTTTTGTTGCTCGCAAAGAAACTCAAGGTCCTTGAGAATTGGAGGTGCTGGTCTTGATCTTCTCGACCTTCGGTCTTCTTCCAGGTGATGGTCTCGAGTTTCGGTGAACAGTTGAACATGCCAAAGTCCAGTCACAGGCATTAGTTGCACCAATGTTACCTCTCCGCCGAGTTTGGAGACATCGCTGTATTGCGAGGTATTCCAAGCGCGAGCTGAGCTTGGCATACCATCTGCATGAGCCTCAAAAGGCCGAACCGGATCATGCGCCATTGATCGTCTTGCACGGGCTTTTCGGCTCCAAAAAAAACAATAGGAGCATTAGTAAGTATGGTTCCTTGGCCCCAGCTTTTTATGCTCGTCATCTAATTAGGGTAGGGCACTTGCACGAGATCTCAGAGCACCCGTTTATGCGCTTGTCAGTCTTTCATATGGCGGCGGAGGAAGCACGTTTCGCTGATCATCCTTCAGGATTTGAGAAATCATGGCGAATCACCCCACGACCCAGTGCACGACTATTCGGCGATGGCGGATGATGTGGAGGAATTCATCCAACAGCATGACTTGCGATTACCTACGTTGCTAGGACATTCAATGTCAGTTTTCAACACTTGCGAGTTGTCATGGACAAAGCTGAAAGCACTCAAGGGGCGCAAAAGTAGCAATGACCGTGGCACTGCGATCTCCTAAACTTGTGGGAGCTATAGTACCGGTCGATAATGCACCCGCCGATGCTAATCTGAAGAGTGACTTCCACAAGTATATTCAAGGTATGCGGGATATCGAGGAGGCCCAGGTCAAAAAACAAATTGAAGCGGACGATATTCTCAAAAAGTACGAGGAGGTTGGTTGCCTAAGCCTGATTCTTGCACGCTTCCAGCATAAGTCTTACTGTGTCAGGCTCTTCCCATTCGGCAATTTCTCCTCTCCAATCTGGTACGGTCTTCGGACGGCGAACATTTACGGTTTCGTATCCCGATCAAGATCCTCGCTTTAAGCCTCGACAAGATGGGGGGGTTTCCTTTCAACAATCCTGATGAGATTCGCTATGACGGCCAAACATTAATTGTCCGTAGTACAAAAAGTCATTATGTCCCAGATGATGTGCTGCCTTTGATCGGACGTTTCTTTCCAATGTTTAAGTTGATTGATATTGACAGTGGTCATTGGGTGATCTCGGAGAAGCCCGAGGCTTTTAGACTAGGTATTTCCTCCAATCTACCTACTCGGTCATAATGCTGATCCCTTAGCCGTGGTGGAATTCTTACAGGAGGCAGAGGGCCGAGACACATGATGGAGCTGTCGAGCTTTGGAAGCTTGTTGCGCTCACCCTTCTTTGCGCCTTCTCAACCACTGAATTTGTCGATCGCCAACATCTACACCGACGATTGGCGAGCTCGCGCGCTGACTCCGTCAATTACTCGCACTAGCTGGCTGCTCGAATGGTCTGTGACGTGTCCGTCTTTTGAGGCTCCTAGACAAGATCAAAGTTACAATTGTTAGCTAGCAAGCGCAATCAAATATGGGCCATGACTAGAAAGATGCGCCTTATTATGTCTCACTATATTGCCAATACTACTCCATCTCTTCATGTCGACCACGTCAGGACGAGGTACTTTGGTATGTTCCGATGAGCTATGCAGAGGCTGGCTCATGAGATCGAGCTGATTCGCCTCGGCTTTTTAAGTAGAATTCAAATACCGTGCACACTATGTTCCGATATTTGTAGATTTACGCATATGATAAGAGGCTTGTACGGAATTGTGCAAGAGCTGCCAGCTTTATTACGTGAATCCTTTTACACAACATCTAACCAACGCTTAAACTTCATCTAGCACTTTCTCCTTGAATTCCCGTTCAACCTTCTGCCCTTGCTCATCTGTTGTTGATTCACCATGAAGATTGAGAAGAGCGCCTAGGTCGAACTTCGGTGCCTTCAATAGTTTCACCTTGCGAATGTGAACCTATTGTGAATTAGCAAGACAATAGCAACAAGGACCCACATTGCAGATAGGTCGACAAACATTTTGTAATGGATAGATGCCTTGCGTGGCTTTTTCGATCTCACGACCGATCACCTCAGGGATCAGCTTGGTTGTCAGCTGGGAAAGTGTGCAGCTGGATGCTTCGCGTTGGATGATCTCGACCATCTTCTTGCGGATGGCACGGATTTGCGATGACCGAGCATACGTAGTTTTCTTGATCTGGTTGGGTCGTCTCTTGGTAAATGCAATGGCAAAAAGGCGAAGGAGGTAATCATCTGTAGACTTGACGACGACATTGGCTTCAATGAGGGACTGCCATTTGCGGACCAGTGAGCGTAGCTTGTCCGACGTGAAGTCCAGTCCGTGGAAATTCGTCAAGCAATTCTTGCCCTGCACTTCGTCGACCCTGAGCTTGACCTTTCGGAAGGCATGATCCTCGTCCTTCTGCAGATCGGCGAGAGAGACCTCAAAAATCCGTCCCTTTAAGGCATCATTTGCATTCTTGAGACCAGTAGTCCTATTCACAAGGGTTTTCCCAACACTACAGATCTTAGCTATCGACTTGGTAGATCTGGGAGGATCGTGCGTACTCGCGGACTTGAAAAGTCGATGGTGCCTGGGAAAGATTAGAGAATCGCAAAAATAACGATCATTCGTCACATACCTTGACGGAATACCAATCTTTGCGAGTGAAGGGATCTTGAGTTCTCTTTTTGAGCCCTTTCTTGCCCTTGGAAAGGCGCTTGTTCCTACGACGACTGTTAGCACGGACAAGACTATCGAACCCTGGTGCCTTTATAGCGCGAGTATAATACTCACTTTCCCACAGCCATGATTGCGGTTTGGAACGAACGTTGGAAGTAGAGTGTGTTCCGATGTGGAGGGTGGACTTTTGTGGGCAATTCTTTAGCGAGGCAAAAAGCTTGGCGCTTCTCGCGCTAATCTACTTACCTCACCTCCTCACCTACTTACCCAGCTACCTTAAGGAAAGGTACTTACCTCAGGTAGGAACCGAGGAACTTAGGAAACAGGAAGGCACCCCAGGCGCCGCTGGTGTTCTCCAGCAAAAAATGGGGGCCGTGATCTGTTATTAAAACAACATGTGAGATGTGAGATGCCAGAGAAAAGTCTGTCTTTGCACCTCCCTCTCTTTTTGTTGCTTTCAACTTAAGACACAACCCTAACACAGTATCTCGCGAACCGTTCTAAGAAACTCGTGAATGTCAACAAACAAATGTAACCCGATCTACTTACTAATTACTACGCTTTTTCTTCTTGGTGCGCTGTATTACATACAACTCGATATCGTAGGCTACGTGAGAGACCGCGCGGCGTAGATATCTGAGGGTTCGTCTGATCGAAGGACCTCGATCCACGATTTACACAAGATGAACGGGCAAACCCAGCCAATGCTATGTCTGCAAGAGGTGGATCGCTATCTAGGTATTAGAGTACTTTGTGCGCTGATGGAGATAGGGGTAGTCCTGGTGTCATGCCCATAGTCGCCTCCCCCTGGTTGTCTATATCTAGAGTGGTTACTGCGTCTGTCGGGTCCCAAAAAGTCCTGCCGGATCAATAGCAGAGGGCTACGGCCGAGAGTTATTGGTCGTGATTGCGACATAGGGAAGTCTACACTTGATGACGATACATGTGATTAGCTAGTGACGGGAGTGAACTGCGCTGGGCCTTTGACGCCTGGCCCCCAGTATAATTTACCGACCAACCACCCAACCACCCAAGTGCCCTACACCTTTCATTCCCCGACCAGTCCCAGCAATTACACCGTACAAGCCACTGTGTATGCTTCATTATTGTAGACGCATACAGAACTACATATACCACTTAACAAGGTCTGAGTCAAGCGTCAGGCCGAGCGACTAGTCCGTGACCACTCTCTGGAATGGATGGATCGTCAGACGAAATACCTAGGGACAGGTTCTAGTAGCAACAATTGACTCCGCTTTGTGAATTTATATTCCCAAAGTCAATGGGCAAGATCCTCCCTACATAGATCTCGGGGTCAGCGCTACGTCTCTGAGACAAAGAAAATGCAGCAGGAAATGCATGCATGAAGCATGCCTTCTTATTCAGATCTCGTCGCAAGCGAAGAAATAATCACTGGAGAATGTACGCACCAAGCCCTGCCATGCACTTGACTCAATTCCTCCATGCTTGGGACCTTTTCGTTTGTGAAGTAGCCCGCATATATCTTTGCATCGATTTCTACTCTACTGTCTTCTGGGATAAGCCGTTCGGGAATGGGAACACGCTCATGAATGGGTATGCCCTGGTCGACAATAGCATCGTATTTCATGCTGAAGTAATCTGCAATCAGCCATGTTCTTCCGCTCGGCCACCGTCCAACGATGGATGAAGTTTTGTGAGCGAGGGCTTACTTTGACATGCTTAGCATACGATCAATCTTGGTGATGCCAAGCCAGTGCAGTATCTGTAGGTTACTTATCAATAGTGATCACAGGAAACACAAGTTTGCTGACATACATCCGGCATCAGAGCTTGAAATCGCATGTCCTGCACCAATCAGTGGATCCAGGCGCAAAAGATGTTTAGCAGTTGCCAACCTTGACACCAGCAATGTTCTCCGTCCTTTGGAAATACTCACTAGCGCCTTGGGAACAGTCAGCTTTCCACTGGATCAATCAAGGAGAGGAGAAACAACGATCTGTTCCCCGTTTGCCTTGTTTTACGCAATATTAGTAATCACTCGTGAGATGTTTGAACTTCAGGGGGACATACGAGCATTGTACACAAGGTATTTTGTTACTTCCCCAAGTGCTCTGCCTTCTTTGCGAAAATAAATAACTACGCCGCTTCCGCCGTTTTGTGCTTCTTTGACTGCTTCCTCGACGCCAAAGATCAGGTAGGGACGACTATGGAGAGCTGTGAGTCAGCGTCTCTCCTATAGTGAGACAGCTCTACGGAGTAGAAGGTCCTTTCTACTCTTGAAATGTCTTACAACTCGAATTGTAGTATGAAACAGGGAGTAAATGCACATACCAGGTGCAGATATCGGAGCCGAAAACATCACTACCTGAATAATTTCGAAGTCAGCTTTTCAGCTTCGAGATGCACTGTGAGTCGTGAAACAGGTCCCGGGAGTGTCCTACTCCTGCAACAAGTCTCGCAACTCAGGATGAAACACGGGTCAGGAAGAAGTGGCCCAGAAAAGATGACTAACCATTACACTCGTCATGCACGCGTAGAGCTAGTCTGACATTTGGGTTTGCCATCCTGGCGGGATCGCCGAAGCAGTAGACCGTAAGGCCTCCAATAGCTGGATTATGATTTGGGAGTCAGTGTTGCATGTTTGAGGTTGTGCATGGAGTCTTGGAACGTGTTGTGAAACTGAGACTCTCGAGACATGTCTCAAATTGAGACTCGGGACTCAATCTGAAAAGGCAAATAAGAAGTCCGGAAATACGTACGAGGAAGAAAGAGCTTGATGTCGCCGCGTGTTATAAGCTCGGGAAAGGACCCTCCTGTGTTCTCGAACAAAGACCGACGCAAAGCCCCTTCCTCTGATATGAAGTTAACCTCCGCATATGCTTCAGGAAAGCATCGATATCGAGATTAAGTCTCCGGTGTCTGATGAATGTCATACCTATTCCAAACCGCTCGGCAACACCAGGGAGATACCAAACCGGCTCGACCGCGAATTTTGTAACGGCTAATTCTCCCAAATCGTTGAGACATATCTTCTTGTCCGGCACAATGCGACCATCACGGACACTTTGTTCAAGTTCGGGCAGTTTCATATGCTGGATTGTAATTTCGAAATTAGTATTGCTTTTTGTGACGGTATATATCAAGCCTCGATGCATTCCGAGATGAAAGAGTCCCCATGATGTGTCCCAAGAGTCAATATCTGGTCCAAAAGGGAAAATACTAGTTTTGGATATACGTACTGCCTTGGTTATAGCTATACTAGGTCTGATATGTATGTTCTCATCCCGCATTATATCGGAAAACAGCCAAGGGCTCAAATGGCCAAGAGGGTCTATGGAAACGATCTTCTTCCATTGGGGAAAAGGGCCAATGGTTACAGCAGGCTCGCTATTGGTGAAGTCTGGTTTATGATCCACATCGAGATGTTTGCTTGCTACGGCCAATGCATGGTAGACGGAGTATGACCCGCCATGAGCACCAATAGCTGTTTAGACAAAAGTCAGAGATGCCGGGGGATATAGGCTTCAGCCTCGCTTACCATTCCGACGTCTAACGGTAGTCTGATTACGTGACACTACGACGGGACCTCGTTCCAGCGCATCAACATGTCCCCAATTCATGATTAGAGGGTCTATGCCCGATTGTCCCGGATAAGTCGTCAGAATGATCTTTGAGGTGGCAGTAGCATTATGCTTCCGCCCATAGAGAGGCTCTCCATCGTCACGAGCTTCGCTAGCTCCTGCAGAGCCGACTTTAAGCGAAGAGTCTGAAAGTTGTAAATTAGATTTGGCATCACTGGCGACCTGCTGCCCTTCAACCGATGAAGGCTGAGTCGGGGCATTGCGAGTTGGTGATAGATGACTTCTTCCCGCGGCGTCATGCACTTGCTTGACTCCAGAAAGGACGTTGACCTGCCCTTGGATCGCGTCGACAGCAGCAGATAGATGTTGATAGTCTTTATGCAAGGATTGAACAGTGGAGAGAATTTGCTTTAGCATTTCATGGTGATCCAAAGATAATGCGTCATCTCCGGGCGTCATAGCGACGTTGAAATATTGTGCAGAGTCGATCGGCAGATTCCTTCAGTGCAAGGCTTCAGAATGGATATGGATGTTGAAGCGGTTTACGATCTGTGTGGGCAGTGAATCATTCACTCACTCCACCTACTTTGTTTACCTTAAGTACTTATCTTTCTTTCACAATTCTAAAACTTCCCGGCCGGTTTGTCATCAAGAATTCCGGATGCGGCAAATTGCAGCGATAAACCCGCGCTTAGATTACTCAGGTTGCCGCTATCTTAGGTCTGTAGATCCCGTCAATGTGAATCAAACACAATCTCACAAACATGAGGTGGTTGTTTCACTATTAGCTGTTCAGTGTCCACAAAGCAGCCTTCAAAGTGTCCGCGTACCATCTCATTATATCAAGCTTATCATGGTGAGCTTGCAATACTCAGATCTGCTACGTTATATCGCCACTTCTAATTCATCTTAGGGTAAGCGCAAGAAGTCCTCTCGCAAGCCGCAAGGGCCGAAAAAGGTCAGGGTCGCATACCTATCACCCTTGTGCACTGTCCTGTGATCCTACTCATACTTCGGGTGCAGAAAGAGCCTCTTCCAACAAATTTTCCGTGCCTTTTCTGCAACCACGAGAAGTCCGTTTCCATCAAATTAGACAAGAAAGCTGGCATCGGCGAACTCTCTTGCAAAGTTTGCGGTCAGCAGTTCCAGACTGGAATAAACTGTAAGTTCTGGGCTAAGTATAATGTACCCTCAATTTCTGGCTTAGTGGACGGCGGCTGATTAAAGAGTTCTCTAGACCTCTCTGCAGGAGTTGATGTGTATTCCGATTGGATAGATGCCTGCGATACGGTAGCCAGAGAAGCAGCCGATGCCCCAGCCGCTGACGACGGATTCAATTCCTATCAAGACTTGGCCGCCGGAAACGAGCGAAGAAACTCAGAAATGAACGTTGACAGGCATCTGGTCAGAGCAGTTGGTGGTAATGAATACGGTGGAGATTCTATCGATGATGACTAGGAACACTTTTCATCACTTTCAACACGTATGCCTAATCCATGGACCATGGGCAGCTATTAGAACCTGTGGCTCGCTGTCTGATTGGAGAATCTTGAGAGATAGCGGGACATGATGGATCATTCTGCAATAGATGCCGTGCTGTCGAACGCGGGATCGACATCGAATCTGAAAATTCACATTAATTCATGGAGCTTAAAGCCACTCTTGCGAGCAATGGCACAGCAGTGATTTCAATTCGTGGATGCATTGCCTAGAAAATTGGTTCTTATTTGGACATTCTGAGGCTTATTCCTCGTTACATGCGCAATGAATGTCAAGTTTGAGATACTTTTTAGCTGCTGCCATCCCTTGCCTGTAGTACACAACAACAGGGTTAGAGAGTATAGAAGCGGTCCCCAAAGTCCCCAAGTCCAGGAATGATATAACTGCATCAAAGGATTAATGATCGAAACTCAAGGCTCAATTAAAGGGACGCACTTTTTTTCATCTAATCCCTGATCGACAAAGGCTGTAACGACACGTAGTCTTGGGAAGCGTTCGGCAAAGCTTGTGACACCTTCAGGGCTGGCGATTAGATTCAAAAACAGGATTCTGTCCTCGGGCACTCCTTTTGACTTGAGGACATCTACGGCCATTGTCGCTGATCCACCTGCATAGGAATATTAGAAACATTCCAAAGAAGCGATAGAAGACATTGCACACCAGTGGCAAACATCGGATCGAGGAGCAACACCCATCTCTCTGAGATGTCTTCGGGCAGTTTGTCGTAGAACAGTCTCGGCTTGCTTGTGTCTTCGTCGCGTTGAATCAATATTTTTCCGATTCTGACAGAACGACAGCAGTCACGAAGGCCTTGCTCCATTGCCTCACCAGCCCTCATGATGGAAACACCGCAAATCTTCCCTTGGAACTTTACCCCCGCATAGGACTGACCAACAGGAGTTGTGATGGTATGCCCAATGACAGGAAGATGGTTCAAACCTTCCTCAACAAGGAGTCGGATGATACGGTTTGAATAAAAGATAAAATCGGCTCTTGCTGTGTGCTTGTCCCGGATCATCCTGGAAGGTGTACCACTCAGATCTTGACTGGAAGGAGGTCTCAAAGAGGGAAGGACTTGCGTACGTTAGAAGTGCTAAAAGCTGGGATGTCTGTGGAAGTATGTGCACATTGTCATACAATATTTGAGTCGATACTGTTGCAGTGGGCTTCTGTGCATCAGGACGGTAATCTGGACCAACGCGGTGCGCTGGAGCTACTATCTCCGTCGTGGAGGACATTCTGGGCTGGAACCGCACAAGAAATATGGTGGAGAAAATCAAGAGTTACGACAAGCTGGCAAGACAACACGATGCACAAGCGACAGAATCGTCCGAATCGTAGAGCAATGTAACAACTCACAAGCAGATCCTCTCTTTCGTATGGAAATAAGTCAAGTAAGATAGATGTTGCATACTAAGGTACATGGAGTTAACGAGAGTAGCTGAAGGTTGCGCTTCTAGTAAATCATCTGAAGCTGAAGGTGTTGAGAGCAAGCCACACGCTTTGAGCCTAACCCTAACCCTAATCCTCGGTCCGATCCGAACTTTACATGTTGAAATGAATCGTTTTTGTGTGGTGGAAGATCTAACAGCCGCGTACTCCTACTGGACGACTTCAACTACACCATTACATGGGACGACGAGCAACTAGTATGAAACACCCTCTTCTCTGCCAGCAGCCGCTTCTTCATCATCATTCCGACAAACCCATTTCTCCAGACTCGTGGATACCTCTTGCATTTATCCCTATCGCAATGTGCTAAATTCACTGACCCATCACAATCTAAGGCAATGGCATTTGCTGGGAGTATAGCTCCTCGCCGCAAAGCTACGACGTATGGCAAGCATTCACGCAGGCTAGTCTCCAGTATGAGCTCAGCTACGGAAATTGAATTTGCTCAAGACGTTGGTGCAAGCATATTGGACCCTAAAGACGCAACTCGGCATTGGCAGGGCGATGGCAGAACAGCATCATCAAACTTGCTACAAGGCCGGAGCACAAGCGACTTTGGACCTGAGATTTCAATTCACCAAGCATCATCATCTACATCTACACCAAAGCTTAGAGATCAACATCGTTCTTCCTTCGGTCGTATCGACTCCGTTAAAGACGATTCATTGTACGATGTACCACCATCAGATGACGACCGCAAACACAGCAACATTGTAGCACGCAAAAGGAGGAAAATTATGCCCAACAAAGCTGTTACACAAAAGCACTCGCCCGTATACGACGACGACAGCCTCCAAAGACATATTGCTGCTGAGGCTCGGAGAGGTGAAAGACAGATTCTGCATTCACCAAGCGAAATCTCGGCCTTGCAAGACTCTAAGTCTAGGCATGGCTCTGTGAAGCATCAAGCGGGAGCACGAGATAGACCTAATAAATGCGTTAGCGAGAATCCGAGAGCTACACCTTCTCGTGAAGACTCGTCACTAGACTGTGGGCGCAATGGAAGTGATGCCAAAGCCGTTGACCAGACCCAAGGCCGCTTGATTGCTCGAAAGCAATCCAAAAGACTTGTCAGAGCCAAGAGCACCCTCCACAGAGTGCAGAAGAGCGACGTGGAACCGGCCAAGACTACCACGGGGCCGACGGTACCGGATACGGTGTTTGATGAACTAGATCCACAGGAAGCGAGCAACGGCCCGAGAAATCTTTATACATCGAGGAAATCTGTCTACCGACCAACGACGCCCCCAGGGCCTACCAGTGCTGCAGGCCGGGCTACCACCCCGCGTCAACGAGAGCTGTGGAATAGACTGCTCATAGACAATGCGCAGGTTAGGAGTCCTTCGAGCCTCGACCTCCCTAGTCTCATACTCACCGAAAAAACGCCTGAAGGCCCGCATGGACCTGCAGAAAGCCGTGAAGGTTCCTGGGGATCCTATCAACACTCTGCTGTGCTCAATGGTCGGCCTAGGAAGATCGTCGATACCCTCCATCAATCAGAGCAGGACCCGGACCTTATCTCTGATGAACATTATGACATGCGTGGGAGTAGAAGCGGAGATAATAGGTCTGAGTCACTGCATTCCGAAGTCTCCGCCGCAGATGGCGCCGTTACGGTGCAAACATCGCCAAGTGCAGATAGCCAGGCCATGATCAGCCAATTTCAAGATCGTTCTTTCAGTCCTTCTAAGGGCATTCCTTCACTCTATGGAGGAGGCCTCAAGGTCACATATTCTCGCCAAAGGTCTTATTTAACAGACAATGATTTTGGAGAGGCTGCAATAATCGGCTTGCCGGTTCCACCGGAACCTCACAACAGAAGAGGGTCTGGAAGAAGAGGACTGGAAGATCGAATTCCCAAATTGCAGTCAATGCAAAGCCATGACGAAGAGTTCGGGGACCTTGTAGAATCGCAAGGTGGTACTATGACGAGTATCCACGAGTTGCGTGAGGCTGGTGGCAATGTTCGCATGGTCAGCGAATTGGAAGCTATATTAGAAGACATTGGTGACCACCAACCTGGCTCTACTTCTATCAGGCGCAGCAGACTGATGGACTTGGTCACTAAGCTTGAAGAGCCTGGGAATTGCCGCCTGTTCGTTGATCAGGGGCTGGAAAGTCGCCTGATAGCTGATGTTGGCTTGGGCAACGACTTGATTACGAATAGCCTCCTAGCTACAGCTTTACTCCAACTCTTGACCTGTGCGTCGTCGACACTACTATTAACGCAGGTTGGTAATGTTCGGGTAGTGCAGTTTCTGATTGATCTTCTGGGATCTGACCAGGATATTCTCTCCCATGCCAGACTACGTGGAAATAATGTGTCCAGGGCGACCCAAGCTGATCTAAACAACCTTTGCTCTACATTACTGAAATCCACGGTCTGGAGGGCAGGCAAACCCTCAGTGCTCTCGTGCCACGTCCTATCGCTTCAGTGCCTCGAATACCTTGTGCGTCAAGCAAGAGAAGCCGGATCTTTGTCTGAGGTACTTTCAG
The DNA here is from genome assembly GCA_963556305.1 of Platismatia glauca. Classification (NCBI taxonomy): domain Eukaryota; kingdom Fungi; phylum Ascomycota; class Lecanoromycetes; order Lecanorales; family Parmeliaceae; genus Platismatia; species Platismatia glauca. The sequence continues at coordinate 779,960 of OY745767.1, forward strand.
CCCATGCGATCGAGCGCGTAGTCGCCACCTCGGTGCCACCTTTTCCCACAGTGCCACCACAACCAGGTGAAGTCTCAGTCGTCTGCCTCGAGCTTGCGATTTCCATACTTGAATCATGTACCATCAGTACCGCGGCTGAATGTCAGGCGTCCTTGTGGGCAGGCGAGACGCTCGAGCGCGTCATTGGTCTTCTCCCGCTGCTGGCTCTGTGGAAAGGGGAAGAGTGCGGAACGTCGCGAACATTGACGCTTCGGCTATACCTTAATCTCACCAACAACAGCCCTGGTCTATGCAAGGACTTCTCAACCCCTGAGATCATTAGCGTGATTTTTGGGGTCGTAATTTCGCACTTCCAACAACTGGCAGACAGCACGCTGGAGATCGACAAAGGACTTTTGCTGGACGACTTGATACTTTCTCTAGGCTCTTTGATCAACCTGGCGGATTTATCTGAGATAGCACGGCAATCGGTGATGGAACTCGGTAATGGGAGTCAAAGCTACTTGGACATTCTCTTGCAGCTCTTCATGAACAAGTCCAAAAGTGCGGCTGAAGTAAGAATCCTATCCGCAACTGGACGATTGGTGGCACTAACTCGAACAGGTTTCTTCATTGGAAGAGACTAGCTCTAATGTTGCTTTCGGGTGGGTGTCAGTGCTATTGGGCTGCCTGTGCCTCAACCCAGCAATCAAAGCGCGAATAAGCGGTCGGCTTCCGGGAAATAGCCTGAAGCAGCTGCTGGATGCAGTAGATGAATTCCTGCAGTATCACAGAAGAGTTGACCAAGCCATCGCTCGAGGTGACGGTGAAGATGATGCAAGGGTTAGCTTTGTTGGCCGTGTTCAGAGCCATGTGGACGACCTCAAGAAGGCCGAAGGCCTTTAGGTCTTCCTATGACACTGCAGGTATAGGAAATACAGGATTTAGAGATGTTTAGAGACGACGGTATGAAGGATGTACATATAGGTGCAGATCAATGGACAAAGTAGCAGAGTGGCGAGTCAGGAACCTCACTTTGACTTCAGCGCTGCCAGGACTAAGAGGTACTGGCGCCTTGAGCATTTTTACCCCATAGACTGTTGTGACTTGTAAATTGTCTGGTTTTCGCGGTCAAGGACCCTCGACCCAGAGGCTTACAGGCTTACAGGCCCGTGCTTCTTCCCAAGCACGCGACATAAAAGACGCCATGCGCATTAAAATCTTTAAATCACGCAGTTGAAGAGCGAAACCTACTTGATCTAGTCTTGGATTCCAGTGTCCGGTTTCTCCAGAGGTCCCCACCTTAATCGCGGATTCACTCCCAGTCCGAGAGCCAGGGATGAAATCGCTATACTCTATATCATTGTACTTTCCCTCGCCCACCAGAGATGCTGTCAATGATATAGAGGACCGTATCCTGGGAGCAGCAACAAAGTTGGTTCTACAATTAGGTTTGAATTGCGTTCTTGTTTGAGGGTTGCACTACCATCGTCGTTGTCGTAATTACTGTCCCTCCTTGAAAGCATATTCTTGCCTCCCAATTCCATCCCGTCTTGGAGGGTAGTCTTTCGCAAGAAAAGAAAGCAGCTCTTGCCAAAATGCCGACCTCTCCAAAGCAGCGCAAGATGGCTGTTGTCGGCAGCCGCTCGGTTGGTAAGTCATTCCTCCAGAACGTTCGGATCCAGCGCGTGCTCAGGCATTGATGGTTCTAGGCAAATCCTCGCTCACAGTTCAGTTCGTGGATGGACATTTCGTGGACAGCTACTATCCCACGATTGAGAACACATTCAGCAAGGTCATCAAGCACCGCAGTCAAGACTTCGCGACAGAGATAGTCGACACCGCGGGTCAGGTAAGCACTCATGAGATACCCAAAGCGGTCAGCTGCAGCGATCGGCCATTCTAACTTCACACGCGATTCTTCTAGGATGAGTACAGCATTCTCAATTCCAAACACTTCATAGGCATTCATGGCTACATGCTGGTCTACTCTGTCGCTTCGAGGCAATCATTTGAGATGATCCGAATACTAAGGGACAAAATCCTCAATCATCTGGCACGTATTCTAGCTTGAAACCTCCGCCACTCTTGCACATCTGTCTGACTTGTTGCTAGGGTGCAGACTGGGTTCCATTGGTCATCGTGGGAAATAAGAGCGACCTGAAGTCGGACCAACGCCATGTGCAAGCGGAGGAAGGCAGAAGATTAGCAGAAGAATTTAGCTGCAGCTTCACGGAAGCTAGCGCACGATTAAACAGCAATGTGGGAAAAGCGTTCGAGCAGATGATTACCGAGATGGAGAAATCGCAGAATCCAGGCGAGCCAACGGGGGGAAGCAAGTGCAGCGTGATGTAGGCGGGGTCATCCTTGTGATGGACCGGGTCCCCGTTGGGTGCAGATACCAAGGCGTTGACGGAATGGACCTGGACCACGGGTACATCGGTTCGCGAGCGAAGGGGCCTTTCATTGATAAGATCGGTGAAGTGTAGGATATGGGATAGAAGGATTGACACGGAGCAGCGTTGGCTCTCTAAAATACAGGTTGGCTGGGTAGAAGCACTGACACCTTTCCTGCATTTCCAGCCCTTGGCAAAGAATGCATGTTTACGACCCGACTCGTCGTATTATATATTTCCAAAGCATCGGATAATTCGGAATTCATCAGGCACGCCGCACAATTGAGCTTCCCCACGAACCCCGCAAACGTGCAAGGCCATTAGTCCATTACTATTAGGCCATTCATGAAGTGGCTTATGCAGCAGGGATCAAATGGAGTGAGCCGATAAGGCGTCGAGGGCGTTAAGCTAGGTACCTAGTGCTAGAGTACCTGACTGGACCAGTAAGGTACATAGGATGATAGGGAAAGTACAGGCGAGACAGGCTCGACAGACGACAGGTACTTGAGTACTTGGCGATGAGTTGATGACTCAGGCGTCAGGTCTAAGGTAAAGTAGGTAAAGTAGCAAAGTAGCGAGGCTTCGTTCGGCCTTCCGAGGTTCAGGCAAATGGTGGTGTTGGGCGGCAAATTAAGCCAATCAACACCCCAGGACGATGCGGCGGCACCCCAGGCATCTTTTGCGTCCTGACTACTGCAACGCTGCCTGCTGACTCCCCCCAGTGCCACCGTCCACGCGCAGCCGGCAGCATTCGAGGCACACTTTCACCATGTCCCCCTCGTCTGTGATTTCATCAACGTGGTGATACTGGAATGATATGATCCTGCGTGCTTGCCTTTTGCCCCGACCAGTTGTCAGTACCTGTCCGTTCAGTGTGATGCAAATGCAATAACATGGTCATCGTGCTGAAAGTCGTGCTTTGGAGTGTCGGAGTCAGCAGGCATGGTTGCCAATAACCGTCATCTGCAGCAGAATCCCAATCTGCCACCTCTCAACGCGTAACACTTGCGCTGCTGGTGTCATCGTATCAAAGTCATAAAAAGCTGCAGTTCTGAAATCACAAGCAACGATTCTTGTTCTATCTGGTTCTTTCTGAATCCGCCAAAATGAATCTAGACTGCCCGTTCTGCGATTTCACTGATCGCGATCATTACTTCCTCCTACAGCACGTGGAGACCATACACCCTGAAGGTGGCCGCCCTTCGCCCTTCGCTGTCAGAGCGCAGCTCACCCACCAATTCAAGCCTCCTGCCGAAGAACTGGAAGGCGCGAGAGGCAGTTCCTCTGAGTACATCGAATGTCAGTGTGGCGAGTTCTGTCTTCTCACCGAGTTCGAAAGCCACTTGGAGATGCACAGTGCCGAAGGCATGGGCTTTGACGAAACCTTAAGAGTCGCAGCTGGTGCCGCTGTGCCGAAACCCACATTTCATCCCGGTGAAGCCTCGTCTCCTCAAGCGGACTTTCCTTCTCCTACTCCTCTCCATAGAGTAACGTCTGGCCCGAGTCGACCCATTCCAATCAGCGCTGTGGTAGAACGTTCACATCGTAGCACAAGTCGAAAGAGTGGTAGCGCTATTCGGGATCTTATTGATGTTCTACGCTACTCAACGTCGCCACCATCCAGGAAGCCTTCCCAAGCAGCTCGCAACAGAGTCCCTCGAAGACTAGGTGTACGCGACAGCGGCCATGTTTCCTATAAACATTTTGGCTGACAATTCTAACAGAGAGCTGAATTAGGCCCTCATGCTCACGAGGAACAAATGCCGGATTGGCTGCGCAAGGAGCTTGAAATTGGTGCAAAGATCAAGGTCACCAACCAGATAACCCCAGATGGTCGGCTGTTACGAATAGAGAACGTTGCCAACGAGGTTCGAGACGTCCTCCCAGTCATCGCGCAACTCTGTGAGCAAGACCTTGCTATCTCCAGGGCCTATCTCTGCCATTCTGACGTGACGCATGTCGTCAAATTGGCCAAAGAAGGTGGATTCTGTGGCTATCGAAACATACAGATGATGATCTCTTATATCCGGGACGCGCGCTCAGAGGGTCATCAGCATTTTCAAGGGAGACTTCCCTCCATCATTCAAATCCAAGACATGATTGAAAGTGCGTGGGATCGAGGTTTCAATGCACTGGGTAGAATTGAGACAGGCGGTATTCGAGGAACGAGGAAATATATCGGCACACCAGAGGTGGGCTCCCACATACGCTGCTACTACATCTCACTAAGTCCCACCAGGCTCAAGCGCTACTACAGAACTTTGGCATTGCGTAGGAGGATTCACCCCTTCCCATCTGGCCCTGATCTTGCTGATTGACCGTGTAGATGTTTAGCCGATGCCTTCAGTGAGGGCAAAGAGCTACCAACCCATGAGCGTCTGTTAGAAGCCGTTGAACAGTACTTTCTTACATCGTGTCCACCACCAAAGTCATCCCATAAAGTTTCCCGAACCTCGCTACCTCCTATCTATTTTCAGCACCCAGGTATTATCCGCTTAAGACAGTTTTCGAACTATGTGATAGATGCGTGCTTACTATGTGTAGGCCATTCAATGACAATCGTGGGCTTCGAGCGGCGGACTAACGGATCTTGCGATCTGCTGGTCCTTGACCCGATGTTCAAGCCGTCCCCAGGCATCAGCCGTTTCATCGGACTCCAATTTCGCACGGCGGCACCGGAGAAACTACTCAAGGCCTATCGCAGAGGATCATCCTATCTCCGCAAGTACTCAACATTCGAGATCTTGAAGTAGGTCACAACGTCATTCGTGCGAGCACGATATTGATCATGAGGACAGGTTAGCATCAGGCGCACCGGAAAGAGCAGGATGGCGCGGCTTTTGAGTTGGCATTGCACGTTTTGGACGAAGACTTTCGTGTCGAATCGCTGCAAGTAGTCTGCTTTACCGTTGTAGTATGGATCGAATAACGTTAATCACGTTGGCTGGCATAGCGAGGTAGGCTTTCACAACGGATTTGAGGATTAGACGATACCACTCTGCGTGTGCACGTAGATTCCGTTCAGCAGAGTTATTGTACTGCTAGGCTCTTTACATCATTACACCACCAGAACAGCGCTTTGCAGGTCGGTCACCCAAGAACCGCGTCTGGGTAGACGGGCCTATGAGATGATACGGCCGTGAAGGCTACCTATCTCACTTAGAAAGTTCTCTTGGCCGAAGCCTGACCCTAATGTCTGCTGAAGGTAAAGAGACTATGGCAGAAATCTTTTGCCTCGGCACGATCCACCCCCGGGAGTTGACCGGCTCCAAATCCCAGAGTACTAAGATGGCCGCAACGAAAGCCAACACTTCTTGTTCAGCGAATACGTGCCCCGGACAGGCGAACTCGCCTAATCCCCAAGGACTTAGGGCTCCTCGAACGAGCGTCTGTTGCTCTCGCACGCTGTCGCTCGACACAAGGAATTTGTCGGGCTGGAAAGAATCTGAAGACTCGTAATGACAGGATTCATGCTGGTGCACGTCTGAAAGGCTTGCCGCGAAGTCCCCGGCTTCCAACTTAAAGGACTGCGGTCCTTCACCATTAACTGATCGACCATCTTCACGTGACTCAAGAATTGAAAGATCTTTCTGCACGATTGCCATCGATGTCGCTTTGGAGTAGAGGCGTAAGCATTCATGGAGACATGCTTTAAGTAGAGGACACGACTGCACCAAGCCAACGTCGTTGATTTCAAGACGAGCAGGCTCTGGAATCCCGAAGATCGGGGAGGGCTGCGAGGCTTTTGCGAAAGATTGAACCTCATCGCGCAATCTTTGAGTCAATGCTGGGCTTGAATGTACGCGTATTAACATCCAAAAGATCAGATTGGGTGTCATGGTGCCCATCCTGCATCCATCTTAGCTGCAAACGGTGCGGTTCTTAGCAGTGATCTACTCACGCCCAGAGAAGACTTAGATCGGAAGGATCTCTGACATCTCGAGGGGTACCAAATCTTCACCATTCCAGAATCAGTACTGCCACTTCAAGAAGAATCTTGAATTACAAGAAATGTCGGAGGAGTTCTGAAAACATGACAACGGACTTTTTGGCCTCCGCCACACGGGAGAAGGTACAAAGAACAGATGATCACTCCGAAAAGGTGCTTACGCATTCCAGATCGCGTGCCTTCCTTTCAAGATTGCGCCCACATCGCTCAGATCTCTCCACGGCTGATTGGGCTCATTACCTACTGCAATATGGTCCAGGGCTCTGTGTAATGATCTTATCGCGTCAAGCAATCTTCTGCGAGCGATGTGCGCCTTGGTCAAGGATGGAATCGGAAGCCAGCGGGGCAAGCCTAGGACAAGGTACTTGAACCCCTCTTCAAGGTCTTGAATATCCTCCAAGGTCTCTGGATGATTTTCCAGGAATTCTGTCCCTACGAGCGATGGTAGTGCGACATTTCCTACGAAATTCCTAATCAAGGCAAAGAGATTGACCTCGACGCTTGAAGCATCTCCGGTGATGCTGTCGGTAAGATTGATGGGAGCAGCAGCCCGCTCCCATGTATTTTGATCCACGATACTGTCGCTGAAGGAGACCAAATTGGGCCCGTGTTCTTGTATTCCACGGATGATGGCGTGTGACATTTCGGAAGGCCCAGGCTTAGGCAATAGCTGGTCTAGCAAGCAAGCGTGGACATCGCCATGGGCTCTTAAGTACTCTTGTTCGTGCCTTTTATTTGCACCAAAGGCATTGACAAGCAGAGACCAGCGAACGGGGTCGAAGCTGATAGCGGTGCGATGATCCTCAAAGAGAGATCGGGTCAGTGATGGCGTTAGTAATATGTTATACTTGGAGCCAAAAAAATTCAGGGAGAAGATTCCGGCAGGTGATCGTTGGCTGCAGCTGAGTTAGTAGCCATTCTGGAGGAATAGATATCTTCAAACTCACCAACATTTTTGCAGAAAGCGGTCAGGACTTATGGTCAATGGCAGCAAATGACCGAAATAAGGGAACCAGTAGGGAAGCGTGGCAACTTTGCGTCCGTGTTCATTGTTGCCGTTACGAGACAAGTCCGACTTGTAGCTCCTGCCGCTGATGAATCGAGTAGAGCAGGCAATGGCTGCAAGTAGAATAAAGAGCTGGCAAATCGCTGTAGTAGGTGACACATTTTCCAGAACAGGCCCCAACTTTGCTAGCATGGCCATGAAGGTGGAATGATTAGAAAGCCCAAGCATGGAAAGAATACTCTACTCCGAAGACACGGGCCAAAGAGAGGTCCCTCTCCAGAGCATGAAAGGGCCTCTGGATGCGCTTTGGCCGCTTTTCGACTGGAATTTGGAGTGATCGATTCAATTAAGTAGCACTTAAGTTATCAATGCATGGCATAGCTCTCCTGCTTCTTTGCGTAAGTCATATGAGATTACAATGCCTCTTCGTCTGTAGAGGACTACATTCCACGTGTACATCAAGTAGATCAAGCAAATGAAGTACTCCGTATGAGTAGATAAAATTACGCAGTCACGAGGTTTTGACGAGGCGGGACTGTTGATTCGGGTTCCTTAGCGACATCAGCTGCAGCAAGTCTTTAAGATTTTCTCTCTGCACACCACAATAATATTGATGACTAGGACAAAACCCAACATCATCATTACCGGTACGCCCGGAGTAGGCAAGACGAGCCACTGTGATGTTCTGGCTGCCAACACAGGACTGAAGCACCTATCCATCAACCATATCGTAAAAGACCGTGGCTGTCATGACGGCTGGGATGACGAATATAAAAGCTGGATCGTTGACGAGGACAAGGTTCGCCACATTGTCGAATTCCGAGGTACAAGAATTAACAAGCATGCCAGCTGCTCGACTCCCTAGAAGATGAGCTTTCCTTGGGAGGCCACATAATCGACTGGCACGCCTGCGACCTCTTTCCCAAAAGTTGGATTGACCTCGTGGTCGTGCTACGGACGGACTCTACAAAGCTATACGATAGGCTGAAGGCAAGGAACTACCCGGAGCAGAAACTGCAAGAAAATTTGGACTCGGAGATTATGGAGATGCTGTTGGATGAAGCTCGAGAATCATACGACGAAGAAATCGTGGTAGAGCTTCGAAGTGATGAAGCGGACGACATTGAGGGTAATGTGGGAAGGATTGAGACTTGGATCAAGAATTGGAGGCAAGATCAAATTGAGGATGCAGCTTGAGCTCGATGCTGCATTATGGAGACGTGACGGACGCTATTACTGAGCCTGCAGCCATTGCTTAAGCTTTGACAAAGCAATGGCTCGATGAGACAGCGTGTTCTTCTTCGCTTTGCCCATCTCGGCATACGTCTCGCCGTCGTACTCGAAGATTGGATCCCAGCCTGCACTGGTCAGTCTAAGCCAGTCAGAAACAGATGTTCCTCCCGAGGTTGCCATACCAAAATTAGTAGAACCTCGAGCGGGAACGATCTTTCCCTAGGCACTCTTCAGTGGTGATTTGAGCCAGTGATCAATCGCAGCTCACGGTGACTCGTCCTTGGAAAATAAGAGGTTCATGGCCAGGTCCTGAGCTGTAGGCAAAGGTGCAGACGGCTTGGGCGCTTTTGTCTTTGTATGCCATGAGGAGGTTGTTCAAGCCTTCATGGCCAAGCGCTTGAAGGAACCATTTGCTAGGAGAGGAAACCTCATCAGACTTCTTTGATCATGTTGCAGGTGATGTAAGATACCTACACATAGGGACCTGGTAGCTCTTTCAATGCGTTGAAGCAGAGACATGTATCTTCGGTCAAGACCGGTCCTCCTATCTTCCAATCTTTAGCACGCTACAACGGCGAAACGTGGCGGTAGTGGGATGGGAAAGCGTACAATTGTAGCAGCCCTCCGGCATTTGTCCTTTGATATATCTTCAACAGTGCCTTGGATTTCGGTCAAGTCGAGAGACTGGTTCTGTAGAAGCACTACATCGCCTAGGATAGCGTTGACCTCAGCAAGCTTATTTTGGTTGCCCGTGATGAAATTGAGCTGTTCAAGTGGCATTATTCTCCCCGAAGAAAGAGCCTCAAAGTGTGGCCTCTTCGTACACTTGAATAAGGTGTGTTGGCTGGCCAACTCTGCTTCGGGCTCTTCGCACCGCGTCGCTCTCTATGAATGTTTGGCACGTTTGGTGCTCTGTACTCACTGTACTGGCCTCTAAATTGTTGGTCCGATGTCACAAGGCAGGGAACGGCGGAACGCTACAACGTCAAGCATAGCCGAGAAAATCATCTATGGCTTTGCCTGGGGTCATGAACAATTAAGAGATCTGGAATGTCAAGCTCCATCTATCCTGTGTCCGTTTCTATATGTCTTGTAACTTCCGCAATCGAGCTACACAAACGGGTATACAGCATGGATCTGGACTCGTGCCAAATAGGCCAAGCTCTCCTTCCCTCTTTCCTGATCCAGCCATGGCGGCATCAACTTCTAGCGACCTTGTGGGCATGAGTTGATCTCTCCAGCATTGAGTCGTGACGTGATAGATTGGGACGTTGTTGTAGATAGCCTCGCAAGCCTTCCTCATTGCCAGCGAGCCCATACTCGGTCGCTGTTCGAGAGCCCTAGCCAATGTGCTAGATTATATTCATGACTCGAAACCTTATGTAGTACAACCGTCTGCGTTTATACATGCGATTGTCTGATAACCACCCTTGAACGGAAAGGTGCTCGATCGGTGCCTTGGTACGCATAGAATACAAAGCCCAATGATCGTTGCGGTATATGCTAATCCCCATCACCGGCCCTTTTGCCTTCCATCCAAAACAATTCCAAGAGGCTGTCGATATCTCCGTCCACGCCTGGATGAAGGTATGACTGTCTCACACCCCCTTCGGTGACCGCAGAGTCGATTAACACATACTGGATCTTTTCCTCCTCTAGCATCATTTTTCGTCTTGTTGGTCCAAGTGAATGATCGGTGCCACGATTGAAAGAGTTTTCGACAGGTGGAACTTCGTCCCATGTTTCCTCCATTCTCTCCATGTCTATACGCTTCAACTGGCCTTTGGGATAGAGCGCGAGCGAGTAGCCATTGGTGAGAACCATGTCGGGGCCAAATTGCCATCGTTGGAGGAAGCAGTCGCCGCAGACGTCGGCTACAAGATGCATCATTGGCAGGTTGTACCCATTCAAACTTGCAGCCCCTGCTTTCCAATGGTGAAGAGACAAAGGCATATGGCCACTTTCAAAAACCCCTGATAGGTCTGCGTGTACGTCAACCTGATGCAGATCTCGTTCGTATGTCAATTTAGTTTCCGTTAGAAGGTATATACACTCCATGATGCGAATGTCTCCGGCGGTTGTGTGTGAGGCCTCTGTACAGATCCGGTAATTATCGTTCATGATCTCGGCCAGCGGGATCGAAAGGAATATACCAGCCCCACCAAATCCCATCATACCGTAGTGTGCTACAGCCCACCAAATCTCGGATAACGCACCGATGTAATACTCTTGGGTGGTGTCATACTTAGCGAGCATGGTCACAAGTGCAGGTATGGAAGGAAAGAAGGTGTCGTCGTCCAGAAGACTGATCCATTTCGTCTTGTCGCTGCGATTGCTGTACATTATTTCGACGAGTGAAAAGTACTTCATAGAGAAGGAGTCCTGGAGCTCAAGAGGCTCGACGAGGGTAACGTCCATCCCGAGACCACGCATCCGTGCCTGTAATTCGGCCTTTTGCTGGGGGTCGGCGGCCACAGCGTCAACCCTCTCTGCACCCTCGGACTCTACGACCTGCTCGGACTCGATGACTATGACGAACAGTTTGGCATTGGTGTGGGGGAGCCAACGCAGGAGGGATGGAACAGAAGCGTCGAGGCGCTTGAGGGTGGTGGAGATGCCGAAGATGATATGTGAAGCGTCGCCCGAGTCTTTGACTAAGGCTGGCACCTTCAGAGGGTACGGCTTTTCGCAATGCTGCAACGAGACCTTGACGTCTTCGGAGAGGTCGATGGTCTGAAATTTGGGGAACAAGGGCGCATCAAGCTTGGTAAATGAAGCGCGCTCGAGGCCGGGAGTAGGATCGACGACGATGTCACGGTGGGCATATCGTATGGGATAGGTGAGGTTTAGGCCGGCCAGCCAATCGAGTTTGTCCGGGCATGCATCAAGTGGGCGAAGATCGAGAGCGGGCAGCCAATCGGGGGCTGACGAGCCTCTCCGGGAGGAAAGTCGAGCGATGAAGGTGATGGATGCAAGGGAGATGAGACAAAGTACCAAAGTAATACTTTTGTTGCGCAAAAGCATTATCGTGTGTTGGTGAACAGGCCTAGAAAGCGAGAGTGGCAGTGTAGAAGACGGGATGACTAGCATGGACGGATAGGTACTCGTAAGGTAAGTCCATGACCTTGTGTGTCAACAGTGTCATTTGAAGTCGCTTAAAGAAGGTACCGTATCTTCACCAGGACAACAAGAGCCAAAGGAAATCAAAGCCGGCGGAAAAGAGAAGGTACAAACACATGGTAAGATATTGCCATTATGGGAGTCAAGTAGTAGTGCTGTAGTGGAGCTGGTGAGAATTGAGACGGGAGGAGCTGTGAAATGCGAATCACACATACGGTATATACGGTATTCGTATGTACCTAGATAGAGTAGTACGGAGTATGGAAGGTTTAATTACCCGGCAAAACCACGTGGGGCACATGTTTTGAACCACGGTACGGTACGTACGGTACGGTACGGTACTCGAGACACAACAGTCATGGCCTATGGCTATGATGGCTTTGTCCCTGCGGAAGGATTCATAATTGATTTATCAACATTGAACAACAATATATTCTTCTGTACACTGCTTACAGGGAACAAGGCAGCTAGCCAGTCCTGGAGCCTGCCGGACAATCCTCAACATCCTGCTGGCCCAATAATACCAATTATCGCCCTTGGAAACCCATCCTTACTGGCGCCATCGCCATCGCCATCGCCATCGCTCTGTAGTACTTGGCAGTGTGGAGCTTGCCAAACATGCGGCAGCACCTGACAGAACACCGTAAATGCAAACATCGTCAAGCACTCGCTTAAATCCAACGCGCGAAGCCAGGCAACCGCACCACTATGCTCCATATATAGTACACGAAGATCGATTAAGGGGTATCGTCACATACGTCTCCGCTACGTCCGCCCTTCGCTTTGCTCCTGCTACTCTGCTGCCGCCGGCAGTAGCTCTGCCCCTGGCTCTAGCTCCACGTCGCTGACTTCCGCGAGGCCATTACCTTCTCCAATGTCGTGCGGCTCTGATACTTCAAATTCGAGCTTCTCTTGTTGAGCTACCGCCTGCGCTGACACAATCTCTGCCAAACGCTTGAGGCGGGGAGTTTGTAGCCAGGACGGCGTGTAAGTCTCCAAAGCGGTAATCACCCGGGGCTCGGCGATCTCGTAGGGTCCACTGTCCTCCATGTCCACGGCCGTCAGGAGTAGCACATCGCCCTTCTCCGTTACTCTCGATGCCACCGCTTTCATGATGTCGCCATTAATCGGCTGTTCATAATCAGCTACCAGGTATTGGTTGAGCAGCTTCTGTATTTGGTTCGCCGACAACCTGAATAAACACTGTCAGCGACAAATTCAGCCAAGCGGCGACGAGACTCCTCACATCCAACATATGTCTTGGATAATTTCGATATCATTCAAGGTAGCCTTCTTGAGCTGCAGTAACTTGGTTGCTTGCTAAACCGAGGTTAATAATGATATTCGTGTGGGAGCAGGCATGCATACCATGAGATGTTCGAGTTGTAGGGTGCCCTCGGGCATATCGTGACTTTTACACCATTCTTCGATCCGGGTTATGTTGTAATTGATTTGTAGGCCACGTTTCCAGGACAGGAAATTACGGCGCATGAGCAGGTCGTTGAAAGCTGTCACACCTACGAGCCTTAAGAGCTCCGTTAACGTCTGTGTGATGATCGAGTCTTCTAAATAATAGGCCTTCATAGCCTTGAAAGCGTTGTTCAGTAGACTCAAGAGATTGTCCATACTGTATGCCGGCGTGTTGTTGGATTGCAGGAGCTTGCCGAGAAATCTGTTACTCTCACTGGTGACAAATCCTGGGAGGGACTGAGACTCGATGATTGCTGGTACTATCATCCTTTGCAGCTTTTTCTTGAGCACTTTCATCCAGGTATGATAAATGTTGAATTCTAGACTCTCCAGATCGTGCTTCACTATTTCTAGGAGCCGATCGTATTCGTAGTTGTCGGTCTTCTGTGCTTCGTACCAATCCTCTGCAAGAAACACAAAAGAGAGCATCTCGTGAACATTGGAGAGCCAGAAAGCGCCAGGGTTGATAGCATCGTCGCCTTCGTGTTGCATGACCTCTTGTTGCACAGATTGCATCACATTAGCAAGGAAACGCTCTGACTCTTTGACAAACCCATTATTCCACATCTCCGAGGTAACTAAGTTTATCAAGTAGGCGGGGAACAAGACCTCTTTATCAGTGGGGGTGGGCGTTGTGCTGGGTGCTGGGATTTTCAAATTCTTGATCAGGCCCATGGTGACTTCCTCGTTCAAACCGTCCTCGTCTGAAAGCAGGTTCTCCAGTTCAAATTCAACGTTGTCTAGGGTAGGACTGAAGGTAGATCCGGAAAGGTTGTCACGGTGGGTATTGGTGCCCATGATGGCCATAGAGCTCGGACGCGGATGGTAAGCGGTGCTGAAACGGTCCGGCTCCACCCTTTCCGCACCAGCGCTCCTGCGCTTCGGTTTCTTCGAGGACACGAGGTTGATAAGGCCATTCGTTTGAGGCTGTGACACATGGCCATTGGTCAATTCGCCATTCACAGGGATAGCCCGCTTAGCGAGATCTAGTTGGTCTTGGAGATCGGCCAGCTGTTGACGTAAAGACATCTTGTCAACTTCGTAGTCACTGCCAGCTTTCTTCGCATTTCCTAATTCGATATTGGTCACCCGGAGCGATTCTCGAAGGCCCTTCCCCTCTTCCTGCAAACGTTTTGTATTCGCAGCCGCCTCGTCATATGTTTGCTGCAGTCTCTTCATCTCTTCTTCCATGGCATTCAAGCGAGCTGCCGTTATGCCAGCTTGGTTGGCCTCGACTTGGAGATCCTTCGAGCGGCTTTCGAGAGTGTTGTGTCGTGTCTTCCATGACTTCAGTTGATTCTCGTAGCCTTCCACTTGAGCTATCAAAGCCTTGTTCTCGCGCTTTATAGCACCCAAAGACTGAGTCAATTCGACGACCTTGTTCTCCAGCTTGTACGATATCTGCTTTAGATCTCTAGCCTCCTCTCGTAACGTTTTATAGCCCCGTCGTGCACGTTTTCCGCGCCACAAACTTTGGATGATGACGACCTTCTTGCGATACTGCCTCCATGACCGCAACTGTCGCCGTGTCCGCCATGATCGTTGTATTGTGACAGCTGCATTGCCAACCCTCGTCTCCATGATATGTCTCCTGCAAAGATACCCTTTGGTGATGCCTTGGAGCATGATAATATTAGCACGTATTTCATTAAATCGCTTTTTGTCCTTGTGGCCACGCCAAATTTTCTGTATACTTGTCGCAGCTCTGATCTGGCGCACTTCTTCTGCACGTTGACGAGCTTGGTACCCCCGGGTCCATGCCTGAAGAAGTAGGATCGAGTCTCGAGCCTCGAGGTACCTTCTTCTGTAGTATTTGCAGCGTAAATTCTTTTGTATCATAATGGCACATTCGTTGAGCTTTGTTGTTCGCAGATTCTCGAGGAAGGCAAGCATGCCGGCACGAAAAAAAATCTTGGTGAGCCCCAATTGGTATTTATCAAGACTTCTGTTACTGCCTTGTCCGAGTGCCTTCTTCAGAATGGCGTTCGCCATCTCCCGGATAGCCGAAGTCCACGACTGAGAGGGAACTAGCATGTAGTAGCGCATCGCAAACTCCTCGTATGTCCATCGTGTAGGATACCCTGCGCAACTGATCCTCACAGTTTCTAGCACACCGCAAGCTCGCAATTGGCTCAAGACCATTGGGCCCTCGAATTTCCATGACTCTTTACCCTCATTCGGTTTGATGCAACGGATGTAGTGCACTTCTGTTGAGTTAATCGTGTGCATCAATTCAATGAGAGATGACTTGAAGATTCCTCCAAGTGTGGGTTTTCTATTGGCAGCGACGCCCGTTCTTCTATTGGGGATCGGCACTGCTTTTACGTTTGATGCCGTTGTAGATTCCTTCTCTCGGACTACGGAAGCAGCCTCCAAGACTTCGCTGAGAAATGCGTTGGAGGAAAGGCGAAGGATCTCCATGTGCTCATCGGGTACGGTGTCCCTGTTCTTCTCGATGAAGCCATCCGACTCATAGGTCACGTCGACGGCGTAGTGGCATACGGTGAACGCAGACTTGCCGAACCGTGGCTTTTTATAGTATTTCGATTTGTCGTTCGCAAAATTGTGGTGTAGTTTTGTTACGAATTGCTCGTCAGATCCCATAGGTAGCCTTGACTCTTCATCCAGCAAGGCGAGGACTCCGAGTTTGGCCTCAATAAGATCAATGCAGGGCTGATTGTCCGAGAAGTCGATGAAAGTCCAGTCGATCTTCTCGCGTAGATATTCTTCTTGCTCCAACTTGAACACATGCTGATTGAACTCTTGCTGCAATTTCTCATTGGCGTAGTTGATACAGAACTGCTCAAAAGAATTTTTCGCAAAATGTTCAAATCCGTAGATGTCGAGGACTCCGATGAACGTTGCAACTCTCTTGCTAACTTCCTCTGTGGCTAGACCACTGTTGATGCTTTCTACCAACCAATCAAACAGACTAGAATAGATGAATTTGGCGACAGAGTCCCGAACCACCAGTGCTTGCTGCTGGGTGAGATTTGACATTATTCTTTCTCCCCTTGTGATTAGCTGTTTCTTGACAGTCCATTTTGCAAATTCACCAGCATCGACACCAAAGATCTGACAAGCCTTGAGGAGCGATGGTTCAGTGGAGGGAAGCACTGAGTCCATCCTTGTGGCTGTAATTTTGACATTCCCAAGATGAAGCAGAGCACTGAGTAGGCCGAATATCTGAGCCTGCTTGTCTTGACTGACCCCTATTGTTGCTAGCGATTGTCGTGTCGCATCGAAATCCGCCTTGTCGTCCACGCCTTCTATGACAGGGGCGCCGCCCTGGTTGAGATAATCAAAGTGTTCGACCGGAAGCAAACCCCACTCCTGCCGCTCTGTTTCTGTGGCGCCAGCCACCAGCTGGTAGAAAATATGGTAATTCCTTTCCTTTAGTGGCTGAAAGACCAGCCTTGAGCGTTCGAGTAGGTAGGTCCTGATTTTTGCACCAATGATCTCTGTCTTCGTGTCGAACATGATCTCAATATATTTCCCAAACCGAGACGAGTTATCATTCCGAGTGGTTTTAGCATTGCCGAAGGCCTCCATGACAGGATTGGTGGCAAGGATTTGTTCCTCCGTTTCGCTCATTGCGTCTGCAATGCCCTTGGCTCGTTTCCCCGGCTGGTCGGGCGATTCTCGAGTTGCAAAATACCTCATGATATACTTGGCACTGACGGTCTTGCCAGCTCCTGATTCGCCGGAGACAACGATGGTCTGGTTCTTGTTGTCCCGTAACATGTCCCTAAACTGGTCAGTAGGTAAACTTAACGGACGACGGGAGCCAGGAGGCCTTACGCAAAAGCTTCCTCGGCGATAGCGAACAGATGAGGCGCCTGGGAGGATCTTTGCTTGCCCGCATAAACTTGTACCATCCCGGGCACGTAGAGCGAGTCTACCCGAGCGAATGGGTTGGTGGCAATGAGGACGATACCGCTGTATGTGTATATCTCCTTTTGCGAATACCGTAACCTAATGGCTTGGAGGACTGTCGGCGTGTTAGCTGGGCATTGCTAAGGAACGATCATGTCTGGACATGCCGGCTGGCTCATTAAGATGTGACAAGTTTGTAAGATCATCGCTAGCTTCGAGGATGGCTGGGTTCATGAGGGGAGGAAGAGAGGCATTGCTATCATCCTGAAGTGCGGCCACAGTAGTTTGGATTCGTTTTGACTGATTTCATCCGCGTGAGCAATGTCCACACGGGCCATTCGTGAATAGGCGGGAGCTTACCTCCCCATTAGCCAGTCGAAAAACCAGGTTGACCTTGTCTCCCTCTATGTTCTTCGACTCCACCTCCGAGGCAATCCATCCTTCAGTAGGATCAGGCTGCCATGCCCGTGTCCCGACATCATAGTTGTGTGCCATCGCACCTCAAGGAGAGGGGCTCTTCGAGACCGCCAGTGTGGGACACAAAGGCTCGCCCGTCCTCGAATGAATAATGGTACGGCTGTTTTTCAGATCGTGGGAGACAGTGGGCGCGTTGCTGTTGCTGACAAAGCTATGAATGGTCAAGAAGTGTAGCAAGAGTAGCAACGAAGGCTGTTAGGTGTCTGATAGAAGTGTCATGGTTGATTTCAAAAAGTGTGAGGACTGAGGAGGAGCCCGCATTCGGCTTGGCTTGCTTCTCTCTAAGCGGCTGGCTTCAAACCACCGGTGCACCACTCCCCGGAGGCGAACCTTTTTAGGGGGCTCTAGGTGCTCTAGCTCTCCCTACCTCGCCTAAGGTACTCCGCAGATCATGCAGGGGTACGGCCCCTATTATCTTGTGTTTTATATTTTCAGATTGATGATAGGTATCCTACTGTATTTCGGACCCCGAATCGTCGTATAGAATGATTGTCTTGTCTACTCGAAAGACGTTAAAGTGGCATGCGACGTATCTTGTCACTTTGCCTCCAATCATGCACGGGTCAAATGGAATTAAAATCAATCTATCGTACGTCTAATTTTTCGGTCTATGGTCCGGATATCAGTTATCAATGCTTGACTCAAGCTTCAGCGCCAAAGCCTTCTCCCATCTCTTCTGTAAGCATAATGCTGGAGCAAATAACAGGCTTTCGTTTGCCGTTCACAGGCTTGGTGCACCTCTTACCGACAGTCCGGCGGCCATGAGGTTCCCCTGAAGCATCTCTTCAATTACGCCGTCATGTACATGTGACGACGCTGAGATGGTTGTACGATTGTTGAAATCGCGAAGGACTGAATCCGAGAGCGATGGAGGACCTCAAGTTCAGTACAGTACCCGCGTCATGATTCGAGCTAGAGATCGTCAGCAGAGTGGAATTGATAGCAATAGCAATAGCAATAGCGGAAGTCTCCTACAGCTTAAGCCCTCTAGTCTTTGATAAAGATCTTTGATAACCACAACGTTGACATCGCTAATATCAGCCATCAAGTATGCAACCTAAGGTGCCATCAACTATGCACTCTGTTTTGAATCGGTCTGTGCATACCTCGCCTCTGCTGTCCGTCATCTGTTTATCGACGTTATGATTGCCCAGAATTGCATTGACTGACGACGTTAGCAAAATCTCAAGCAGATATCGACCTCACTGTATCTCACCTCCCCGCAGAACACCTGGTATGTTGCGGTGAATATATATTACCCGCACGTGGTTGGCCTCATCCATAGTCAACGACCGCAGATTGACTTCGGGCATGTTGACCGCGCCTAAAGTACTCCCCTCATTCACGTAGCGTATCAAAGCCTCGCTCACTTCAATGCCAATCGCGCTTTGGGCTTCTTCAGTGCTCCCTCCTATATGTGGTGTGAGTATTATGTTCTTAAGACTTCGGAGATCTTCAGCCCAAGGGTTGAGCTCATTTGTAAAATAGTCTCCGTTGCCTCCTGGTTCCGCTGGATAGACATCCAGGGCCGCCCCAGCTAGCTTTCCAGAGCGCATGGCGTCGATCAGAGCCGGAACGTCAATGACATTACCACGACTGGCATTAATGAGATAGCTGCCATCTTTCATATAATCCATTTCTTTGCGGCTAATCAGGTTGTTGGTTTCTGGCAATTCCGGTACGTGGCAAGTCACAAAATCAGCAGCCCGCAGCAGGGTTTCCAGAGTTGAAACCTGCTTCGCAGTCCCTAAGGCCATGAGGTTGACGGCATCGTAATATATCACCGTCATGCCGAACGCTTCAGCAAGCACGGAAAGCTGAGATCCAATATGTCCATAGCCTATGATGCCTGAGACACATGTTAGAGAGGAGAAATCCAGCCTTACCCTATAACATTACCGAGCGTCTTTCCGCGTACTTCCCAACAGCCGTTGCTGACCTTGTTCCAAGTTCCTTTGTGCAGCTCATTCGAGCGATCACCAAGCTGCCTGGCCAGGGAGACGATCTCCGCAATAACAAGCTCAGCAACACTACGAGAGTTGCTGAAAGGAGAATTGAACACCGCAATGCCATGCTCGGCAGCATATTGCGTGTCGACCTGATTTGTGCCTATGCAAAAGCATCCCACGACGATTAGATTCTTTGCCTCCCGGAGGACTCTGGCTGTAAGCTTGGTCTTGGAGCGTATGCCAATGACGTGAACATCTCTGCAACGATCAGTTTGGAACTTGCGCATTCAAAGAGACCCATGCGTTGCCCCACCGGATTTTCTCTATCAGCTCATCCTCGGGCAAAGCGGACTTTAGATGGGTCACTTGGTACCCCTGAGATTCGAGCAAGTCTCGGCCAGTCACATTGACATTCTCGAGCAAGAGAATCTTTATGTCTTCCGTGGCAAAAGGTTTCAGCTGTTTCGCTAAACTTCCAGTGGCTGCGCGTGTCAGATGTGGCCCAGATTTGGTCCACGGTGGGGTATGGAAGCCTGGTGGAGATGTTGAGAGACCAAGACTGGAGGATACTCGCCTGGCGAGGTCTGTAGATGCCGGCTCTATATCTATGCCTTCGGTCACATTTGAAGGGGAAGTCATATTGAGATCGCTACTCCTGATCGCAATTGCCTACCTTTGCTCCTGATTAGCGAGGGTGAAAAGCAGAAAGACAAAAGGTCATTGTCGAGTGATGAATGGAAATTTATTAAGCGCAGAGACACATCCTTTTCGTTGGAACAGGCCACGGCGGAGTGATTAGCGCAATATATATACTCGTACGATCCAGAAGTGAGTTCTTTGATAGAGCGAGGACACCAATAGGTTAAGCGACATCTGGCTGAGCGGAAGGACATATTGGTGTCCTCGTTCTATCAAAGAACTCACTTCTGGATCGTACGAGTATAGGGAGTTAGACCACTTTTTTTTTACCTGTGGATTTTTCAAATTTTCAGGGAGGCGAGTCTAGTGCAATTGCAAAATATCCTCAGAGGCTGGAGAAGGTGTGCAACAATCCCCAAATTGTAAAGATCTCAACAACTATACAACGAACAACTTTTGAAAGGTGATTCTATGGAGTACTATTGAGTGACAAGCCTTTGTAGTATTTGAGTAGGCAAACTGATTTTCATTAGAGTTGTGCTTGACAAAGAGCCAATCTTGAGCCGTGTCTGTCCACGAAAATTCCCTGAAAATTGCACTGAATGCCATTCGTGAGGATTTTTCAGTAATGGTCGTGGATCTCCTAGCGACCAGGATATTTTGCCCTTGCACTAGACTCGCCTCATTACTGAGAATTCCAAAACCTGAAAATTAATTAAAAAAAGTGGTCTGAAACTCCCTCATATTAATAATTTGACCGATGTTCAACCTTCGATACCTCTTGTGATCCGCATCAAGCGTGGATCGTATTCAATCTTGCAAACCCTTCCTATCCCCAGGACCTTTGACAAGAGGTTCAATTTCGCATTAGCAATACTTCAGCACAAGGACTCCCATCCCGGTCAGCTGGAGCACTTGCTCCCAGAAGACCGATAAGAAACGTGGCAGTCGTAGACACAGCTTGGTCACTCTAATTCATGAATCTGCGATATAGTTATAGTATCTATATCGTCTGTTTATTATCAATGTACAGTGAGCCTGAGCGGACATTAATATCTTGCAAATTCTTCAAGGCTTCTCTGACCTTGGGAGCTTGGTGAATTGATCGGGAGATAGGCTCGATAGGTACATAGAGGACTGGCTAAACTCCGGCAGTCGCACACTCTTCTATCTCTATGGACCCGCAAAATGTTTTGAAGCAAAAGATGTTGAAACTTCCTGCATTGAGGTGTGCTTGTGCCTTGTAATCCTGCATGAGGATCTGCTTCATACTGGCTTGCTATTCAGCTCTCTACTTACAGGACGTTGCTCGCATTGGTGCATCAAGCCAGAGATAGAAGCTGAAAGAAACCGCGCAGTGTATCGGCCAATGGATAGCTGTGCACTGTCTCCGGTGTTAGGAGCACAAACTGGTGGCAGTGTGAAGATGCGTCAAAGATCTTCAAGATTAACTGTTGAGCCTGGTTGTCTGGCGAAGTAGAACTTATTAGAATCATCACATCATCCTTCCATCCCTTGACGCCATATGAAACGGGGCAAAATCTAGCTCTGCTTGCACTCCGCGGCTTCCTGCTTGGGCTTCGAGTTGTCGTCCTGATTTCAGGGTCAGCTTGAGTAGCGAAAAGTAGATACATCTGCGTACCTCCTCGTCCGACTCCTCTTCGTCATCGCGGTCCTCACTAGCATCGTCGTCTTCCTCATCGTCTTCATCCTCGAAGTCACCTTCTTCGAGATCTTCATCGACTTCTTCGAACTGCAACGCCTCCCCGGTGAACCAGTCAATTGCGCGAGGAATGAGCTTTTCCTTGATGTCCTCACCAAGCTGATAGTCAAGCTCCAAGCGCTCCTCGACATCCGAAGCAGCCTCATGTTCGTCTGCTTCTGGAGCCTTTGGAGGATCAAAGAAATTGAAAAACGATGCTGTTGGTACGGTCTTTTTGACGATACGAGTCTGCTTAGTGTCTGGCGATGGATTAGAGCTGCTGCGTTCACCAATGCATTTCTAGAACGACTTACTCTTGTTCCGCTGCTTCTTGCTCTCGACTCTCACAGTCAGGTCTTTTCCAGCCTTCCAGTCAATTCTATCTCCTTCAGCGTGATCGTAGATAAATTCACCCCCATAACCGCTCTCTTCCTGGTAGAAGTAGGTCTTGGTGATTGTCTTGTTGGAGAAGAAATCATTTTCAGCGAATTCGAATATCAAACGGAAACCAGGCTTTTCCAGGTATTCCATGCGAATGTCCGTTAGGAGCTTCAGCGCCGGCTCATCCCGATCTGTAATCAGCTCGGCTAACGACACTTGGTTCTTCATAGCTGAAAGCCAGAACTCGGGTATCCCAGCCATATCCTCGACAGGCTCGCCACCCTCGGCAGTCTCCGCTTTGCTACCCTCATCATCTTCTCCATCCTCGTCCTGCTCACCAGCCTTAACTTCATCCTCGGTAGGCTCTGAAGCGCCGTTGACTATCTTGGCGCGCTTCTCATAGAGTGGAGTATACTTTGCGAAGTACTTCTTCTCAAGCTGTAGCACCTCCTCCTGAAATTCGCCTTCGAGCTTGGCGTGCTCCTTCTGTACACCCTTGAGACCAGCAACCCGGCGGCGGACAAGAGCAGGGAGAGATTCAACGTATCCAGAAGAACGGCCAACTAGAGTGCCAAGTTTTCCTTGTATCATCGACACAAGCTTAGGATTTTGGGCGAAAATTGAAGCGGCGGCGGCACGGTCGAGATCCTCTGTGTTGAGAATATCAGCCTTCAAATGCTACAAAAACAGGGACATGTGGAAGAGGTTGGGGTTTGTAAAACGTGCCTTCTTTGATGCTAGCCACACCTGGCTGTTGAGCGTGGGAGGAGATGGGTGCATTGTTGGCAGGAGTGTTCTGAGGCGTACTACGTGGTTGAGTGGTAAGCGTACGTCTGAGTTTTGACTGATCTTGACTTACGGTGCAGTGGAAAGGTCAAGCTTCTTGTTACGGATCGGTTCTGACATCTTTGACTTGCTGCGATTGATTGCAGGTACGAGTGATGTAAAGTAGAGTATGTGATCGTGAGGGAGAGGAAATGGTATGCACTTGAAAATTCAACCTTTGTGCTTTATGCTTTTGCGCCGGAGGGCTTCTTGGAGCGCGGATATACGACGCTAAGATAAGAAAAGCTCGATTGTAATATATTTCAAGATCACAGTACAGTAGAGCAGGCTTACAAAGTCCTCGGGGCCGGGGCGTGTCTGTAATTGTATTGATCATACTGTCAAAAATTACCTCGTCTGTTCCATGGTTATGCCTGATCTCTTCCACGTTCTGTATGCGGAGTACTACGTTTGAGAGGTGTTCTCTCGCTTCCTTCAGATGATGAATATGCATGAAATGTCAAGCAAGCTGCAATCATGACATCCCGCTGCAGAGAGCTTTGTCTAGACCGGTGGAGTGCAGTCGACACATCTAGCTATTGACGCAGGTAGCTACAACGGTGGGATAAAAGCGAGTCTTGGAGATTGGATCGAACAAGGGCTGGAGTAGCATCACATCATGGAGGATTCAGGCACCCGGCCTATTGCGTTTTCGCAAAGGAGCAGTTCAAGTATCAATCGCAGAAATAGAGCAGTGGGCAACGGGAACCTCAATGGCTCACTGTACCGGCGAGACTCTACCATCAGCAAGTGAGGCACTTGTCATCGGGCTACCTAAACTTGATGTGGTCTGACATACACAGTGCTAGCTTTGTGTCCGATGTCGAAATGGCTCACGAAGAGGTATGCATTGGTGCATTCTAAGTTAGCAATGAAAGCATTTGACAACCCAGGCTGACCAGCTCAGGTCTTTGCGGGACCCATGTCAGAGAGCGTTCCATCAAGTGTGACTGGTTTCGCTCACCCGCGATCGAGGGCGGAGTCAGTTGCACATTTCACATATTTCCAGGAAGACGATGAATCCCCCGAATGGTCCGAAGACCAGCCTGTTGTAGATGAGGAGCAGGAAGATTCGGACTTTGGCAAGCTGCCTGGACAAGACGTAGGGTTCGATTTGGAGTCAGGCAGCATATCATCACCCCGACGCAGATCGTCGAGTTTCTCCAAATGCATTGCCGAAGAGCCCCTTCTTCGCCGCCATGACTCTGCCAAGACCGATGCGAGTGGCTTCGGACGGGGAGCAAGGTTCAACCAGAAGATATATGTTGTGTCCGAGGATTTGACTGTCGTTGTCGCTGGCTTTACCACAAAGCCATTGGGCTTGATACTGTACCTGACATTATGTACCTTGTCTCTGGGCTTGGGATACTTGATATTTCGCTGGCTTCCCCGTTGGCGAGTCCGTTTGACAGGATCTCCCAAACCGTTGCGAGAGTGCGACTGGGTTGTCGTTGAGGTGAGACAGCGATCTCAGCATCGGAGATCGAAGACAGCAACTAAAATCGATCAGAACCAATGGAGCGAATTTATGATACAAAAAATTGTCACAATTCAGTACGGACACGTCGCTTCTACTGTCTTTGGCTTGAGGGGAAAGAAGAGTCTTTCTCTTAATTACGATGAGGATGATGACCCTATAATGACACATCTGCGATTTCTGGACTATCGTTACATGAGCTTCTGTTTCCACCCATTGAAGGACAAATTTGTGCTGTGTAGCGACTGGAAAGATCCGAACTGGACAGACGTAAGGTCGATCAGGGCCGGCTTAGACAGTGACGAGCGCCACAGGAGGGAACAAGTTTTTGGCAAGAACCAGATCGACATAAAACAAAAATCTATTCCCCAACTACTTGTGGACGAGGTGAGTGATCATCCTCATAATTCTAGCATCTCCCTAATCGTCTTTAGACCTTTCATCCTTTCTATATCTTCCAGATTGCAAGCCTGACTCTCTGGTCACTTGACGAGTATTACTACTACGCAGTGTGCATCTTCATTATATCAGTAGTCAGTATCACGACAACCTTGATTGAAACCAGATCAGTAAGTCGACCTACACACTTCCGGAGAAAGACTGACCAATAGACCATGAAACGCCTGCGCGAAGTATCGCGCTTTGAATGCGAAGTGAGAGTCTTGCGAAATGGGTTCTGTGGGTGTTCCTTGTCTAGATGGGATGAACAAACTAATACTTCCCAGGGCGACAAGTGCAAAGTGGCGAGCTTGTGCCAGGAGATGTATACGAAGTCTCCGATCCATCCTTAACGCAATTTCCATGTGATGGACTGTTGCTCGCAGGAGACTGTATCGTTAACGAGAGCATGCTCACTGGTAAGCAACTGCACAATACATGAGCCACTTTAATGACGAGCATCTCAGGCGAGTCTGTGCCGGTCTCAAAAGTTCCGGCAACCGATGAATCACTACAGCTATTAACTATGAGCTCAAGCACAATGAATCCAGAAGTCGCCAAGCATTTCCTATTCAGCGGGACAAAGATCATCAGAGCGAGGCGGCCTCAGGAAGGACAGGATGATGAGGCCGTCGCACTAGCCATCGCTGTCAGGACTGGCTTCAACACAACCAAAGGTGCTCTCGTCCGGTCAATGCTTTTTCCCAAGCCATCAGGCTTCAAATTCTATAAGGACGCCTTCCGGTATATATCAGTCATGGCTGGCGTTGCTGGTATTGGCTTCATTGCCTCCTTTGTAAATTTTGTTAGGCTCAACGTGAGTGTCTCGCAAAGCGTTGCTCCCATTTGTCTCACTCTGAATAGCTTGCATGGCACTTGATCATTGTTCGCGCCTTGGATTTGATTACAATTGTCGTTCCTCCTGCCTTACCCGCTACCTTATCGATTGGAACCAATTTTGCTCTGTCCCGACTGAAGAAGAAGCAAATATTCTGCATAAGTCCCCAAAGGCAAGCCAGTTGCCTCGCTGATGGCTCAAAGGCAATGCACTGACCTCCATCAGGGTCAACGTAGGGGGAAAGCTGGACGTCATCTGTTTTGACAAGACTGGAACCCTGACCGAAGACGGTCTTGATGTCTTAGGAATCAGAGTCGTCCATAGGCCAGCGATGAGGTATTGCATACTCGTGTAGCGCTATGCATCAATTATTGAATACTATCAGGTTCAGCGATGTACTCGGTGATTCTTCGACCCTTTTGCCTGGCGCTGCCTATGAACGGGATCCCACAGTGGATTATCAGATCCACAAGGCTGCTCTCTACACAATGGCTACTTGCCACTCCTTGCGTGTTGTGGACGAAGAGCTGCTAGGAGATCCTCTCGACGTCAAGATGTTCGAGTTCACCGGCTGGTCTTTCGAGGAGTTTGCACAGAAGGCAAATGTCGTTGACCAAGAAGATGACCAAAACAGCCCCACGTCAATAGCCAGACCACCGGCTGGTCTGGAGTACGATATCGATGAAATGCACCAATCATCGCCCGTGAGTCATTCAATAACATGGTGTTGTGAAGATCTGACTCACCACTCCGGCAGAATGCACAGATCGAGCTACGGGTTTTAAAGTCTTTCGAATTCGTATCGCAATTGCGTCGAGCCAGTGTTGTCGTTGGTCAGTCTGGTTTCTCAGGTGGTAGCATCTACGTGAAAGGGGCACCCGAGTGCATGACAGACATCTGTCGACAGGATAGCTGTGGGTTTCTCCGGAGCATGTAAAACCCTTTTACAGGTGCTAATAGCCTCTCCAAAGTTCCGGTGGATTATGACGACCTGTTGAGCTTTTACACTCACAGGGGCTTTCGAGTCATCGCCTGCGCAACCAAGCATATCGAGACGCTGAATGGGACAAAGGTGGAGAAGATGAGGCGCCAGGATGCCGAGTCTGACCTCGATTTCCTTGGCTTCATTATCTTTGAAAACAAGTTGAAACCTTCCACCACAGGAGTAATCGATGAACTCAATGATGCCGACATCCGAAAGGTCATGTGTACAGGAGACAACATACTCACAGCGATTAGTGTGGCCAGAGAGTGTGGTTTGATTGATCGCACAGCTCATTGCTTTATACCACGTTTCGTGGATGGTTTGGCTCTCCTATCGTTGAGGATGATGACGCGATTGACTGAAGTAAGGCGGCCATCGAGACTCCGAAGCTTTCTTGAAATGGCAGAGTGTCGACAATTCACTCTTTGAATTGGATGAGAATACACTCATGGTAAGCATTATAATTCAAAATGATGAGCTCTACTAAACTATATAGCCTTTGCCACCCCCCGCAGAAGCCGACGCCTCATTACCATATGACGTTTCCAACCTTCGAAACTACTCACTTGCTGTGAGTGGGGATGTCTTCAGATGGATTATTGAGTTTGGTAGCGAAGACGTGCTAAAGAGGGTAATCTCTCCGATCACATGCCTAAGCGGAGCACTAAAGGGAACAGATGCTTGCTCGTGGCCAAGTCTTCGCACGAATGTCGCCAGATGAAAAACACGAATTGGTGGAAAAGCTACAAAGTTTGGACTATTGTTGCGGTTTCTGTGGTGATGGGGCGAATGACTGTGGCGCTCTGAAGGCCGCGGATATCGGCATATCTCTCTCTGAGGCGGAAGCCTCTGTAGCAGCGCCATTCACAAGTCGAGTGTTCGATATATCTTGCGTCCCTGAGGTCATCCGGTAATCGACGATTCCAACAGCTTCGAACCTCCTTCGACTATGCTAACTCACGCAACAGTGAAGGACGTGCAGCTCTTGTGACTAGCTTTTGCTGTTTCAAGTACATGAGTCTTTACTCCGCGATCCAATTCACATCGGTCAGCTTCCTCTACGCCTCTGCCTCTAACTTAGGGGATTTCCAGGTATGATTGTCTTTGCTGTAAAACTTAAATGTCATAGACTAATGGGGAATTAGTTCCTATTCATAGACATTTTCTTGGTGCTGCCAGTCGCGATTTTCAGTATGTCTATTAGCTACAGAGGAGGATCCAGTCAGCTAGCTAATGATTCTACAGTGGGGTGGACTGGCGCCTATCCAACGCTGTGTCGCAAGCGACCAACTGCGAGCCTTGTGTCTCGGAAGGTTCTCACTCCATTATTGGGTCAAGTCCTGCTGTGCATCATTATCCAATTGGCCGGCTATGAGTTCGTACAACGGCAAATATGGTTGGCAATCAGGCGTTCTGATGGTGAATCTTTTCGCTAACGAATACAAAAGGTTCATCCCTCCACAGCTGGATACCCAAAAATCCAATATAAGAAATTCGGAAAACACCACTCTCTTCTTGATATCCTGTTTCCAGTACATATTCTCTGGGATTGTACTCAGTATTGGCCCGCCGTTCAGGCAATCTATGCGAAACAATCGTAAGCTCGTCACGGTTACTGTAGAGAGACACACTGATAAAATTGCCTAGTGCCCTTTGTGGTCACCATTGTCGCGACTTCCTTATTCTCTGCTTACATGCTGTTCGACCCCGGAACCTGGCTTACCAACCTCATGCAACTAACAGACCTGTCTGTTGATTTTAAGATCTTCATGCTCGTCTTAGCGCTAGGTGGTCTGGCATGTGCATGGATAGCTGAGAGGCGAGTGTTCTTATGGTTAGCGCGGCTCTTTGGGAAGCTGCATGATACCTTATGGCCTCATCGCCGCAAGAGGCGAAAGATGTACAAACGTCTTCTTGAAGAAATGCGAATGTAGATAAATACCTAGACAATATATCCATGCTCTTTCCAAAACTTAGGCGGACGCTAATTCAAGTACGAGTACGGAGTAGGTACGAGTCTTGAGAATAGACGGACCACTTGATCAAAGTCCATTTCGGACTTTTTTACCTTACTAATAATCTCCCTTGCCTTCCCACCTTCGAAGTCATTCATGCAAACTGTTGTTCTCACCCACGGATATCGAAGTAAGTGTGCGCTCGGGCCATCACGACTCCAGCGAGATGAATTATGGTACGTTTAGTAGAGATTGGCCATATTCTGCTCCCCATGCGAACATGGCTAAAGTGGAAATAGACTGGGTCCTAGATGGAGGCTGGCTGCCCCAAGCAGTCATTCGATATGGGATTCGACGACAACTACGAGACCGCATCCATGCTGTCCAGACAACATCGCTCGAGGAAGCGTATCAGGCGAAGATGCAATATGTGAAGACCCTACGAACACGACCCATGGCAATTGAGACTGCCACCGCTAATTCCCAGCATTATGAGGTTGGGACAGGGATTCTGAAGGCATGCTTGGGCCCGCGAATGAAATATAGCTGCTGTCTCTATCCCACTGGGAAAGAGACATTAGGACAAGCCGAAGTGGAGATGCTGGAGACCTATATAGAAAAAGCGGAGTTGCAGGATGGGATGAAGATTTTAGATTTGGGGTGCGAAAAGTCTCAATCTCCATCATGCGGCATTGGCTAACAGGGCCAACAAAGGTGCGGCTGGGGTTCTAGCGCACTCTACTTCGCTGAGATATTTCCAAACGCCAAGATCACAGCGTTCTCCAATTCAAGAACGCAGAAAGTGTACATTGACAATCAGGCCGAGTCAAAAGGACTTTCAAACATCAAAGTCCTCACCGGAGATGTCGTGGACTACGAGTTTGATGAAGGTGCTTTTGATCGTGTGATATCTATTGAACTGTTCGAACATATGAAGAACTATCAGCTTCTAATGGAAAAAGTGGCGCGCGCATTGAGGCCAGGCGGAAAGCTTTTTGTTCACATTTTCGCTCACAATTCAACTCCGTACGATTTCGAAGAAGGGTGGATGAGCACGTACTTTTTTACTGGTGGAACGATGCCCAGTGCAGACCTGCTACACTACTTTCAAGAAGGCCTTAACTTGCAGAAACAATGGTGGGTGAGTGGGAAGCATTATGCTAAGACGTGCGAGGTAAGCCATCTTTGAGCGGCCTTCTAAACTCAACGTCTTTCTCATGCCGTGTCCAGGACTGGCTGGCAAATATGAATAACAGCAAACGAGAGATCTGGCCCCATCTGGAAGATACGTATGGTAAGAACAGTGCCCCTATGTGGTTCTACAGATGGCAGATCTTCTACATGGCCTGCGCAGAGCTCTTTGCGTACGAGGGTGGGGATACCTGGGGGGTATCACATTATTTGTTCAGAAAGCCGTAACACCATGCAAAATACATGCAATGAGTGGCTCATGCTTCGAATGACCGTCCTCATACATAGTTCCTACAGATACTGGAGTATATGTGGGGTCACTGGGAGATGGCTCGAGAATGCAACTATGGAGATTTTCTTGCATGTAATTCATAACATTTGCGTTTGCTTTGAGGTATCGGGCTGCTGAGTAGCTTGCTTCGATGTCCTAACACACAAAACTGATAGTAAAGAGCATTTGGCATCACTTCCTTAGAATTTGCATCGACTTGCAGCCGGGCTGCCTATTGCGCGATTTGCAAATGCTCGAAAATACAAGCCCAGACTTCAATGATCCCACGGATGCCTCCATCCTAGCAATACTGGTCCATCTTTCTTTGCGCGATACATGAGCTACACAAAAGTCAACAGATCCCACGTACTTCATAAAGGATTAGAACCTACAAAGAACCACATCGAGGCGCCTAATAAGGTCGCGGAATACCGGTATAAAGGGCGGACCTGGTGACGGAAGTGTTGTTAGCTAGGCTTATAAAGTCTAGTATTTCCCAGGAGCATGCTCTCGAAGGTGGGTTGACGTACTGGATGCATGTGGATTGGATGATGGCCATGACCTCCAGGGTTGCCTGCCATTATCTACCACAACGGATGTAAATTAGTTAGGTTTCTTGACCATGAAAACATGATCTCACTCACTCAGATTTTCAAGGGGTGAAATCAGTCACCAATGGTGACAGAAGACGGCATTTCAACGTGTCTGATGGTACTTGAGTCGTTTGATAAGCGCTACAACGCGCTTAAATTGTATCTTGCCGCGCTAGCTCAAAGGTGCAGGCTCTCGAGGCTCTGTCTCTGTCATTTACTTTTACACATCCACAGGTAAAGGTGTTCTGCTCGTCCATGGAAATCGCTGTTTAAATTGTGAGTACAAGTCAGAGGCTTTAATCCTCTAACTTTACTAAATGTCGGCGCTGTATTTTTCTGATATGGATGTCGCCCCTGTCTCCAACAAACGCAAGCCTCGAACAAATTCTGCATAATGCAGGCACCCTACGGCTGCTGTTAAGTCTTTTGCCAAGAATATCCTGTCAGAGCCATCTGGTGATTTACTTTGATCTTGCAAGCATCCAGGAGGTTCACACGTGATACTACGTGCTAGTCGCGATCAATGTCAAACCCAGTATCGTTCCAACACCGAAAGCCAGCTCCCACCTAAGATCGTCAGGAGTCAAATACTGCTTCACCTGGTCTTCTACCATACATCAGTCCCGTACACCCAGCCCTCACCGAGCCTTTACAACAAGCGATGGCTAACACGCCGAGCCAATTTGGGGGGCAGACTCCAAATGGAAACCCTGCTGCCAGTAAAAGGGCCGTTGGTCAAGCATCGCTGGAAATAGGGCCAGATGGAAAAAAGCCCAGGTTCCATGGTTGCTCCAAAATCTCGAATTATATCATGATGTCCAAGCTTGGAGAGGGAACCTTCGGAGAAGTACACAAAGCCGAATCGCGCGTCACCGGACAGATCGTGGCAATGAAAAAGATTCTGATGCACAATGAGAAGGATGGCTTTCCAATCACCGCGATACGAGAGATAAAGCTACTCAAAATGCTGTCCCACCCCAATATCTTGAAGCTGGAAGAGATGGCTATTGAGCGAATAAAAGGTGAAGGGCGAAAGAAGGCGATAATGTACATGGTCACTCCATATATGGATCATGACCTGTCCGGCCTCCTCGAGAATCCTTCCGTTCAGTTCACCGAGCCTCAGATCAAATGCTACATGATACAATTACTTGAGGGAGTCGCTTACTTGCACGCAAGCAAAATACTGCATCGTGACATGAAGGCTGCCAATCTCCTCATCAATAATCACGGCATACTCCAGATTGCCGATTTCGGTCTGGCTAGACCCTATGACGATCCTCCGCCGCAAAAAGGGCAGGGCGGCGGCGAAGCTACGAGAGACTATACTACCCTTGTGGTCACTCGCTGGTATAGGCCTCCCGAATTACTTCTCACATTGCGGAAATACACGTCAGCTATAGACATGTGGGGTGTGGGATGTGTGTTTGGAGAGATGTTCAAAGGGAGACCCATATTGCAGGGTAATACAGACCTCAACCAGATACATTTGATCTTTGATCTCATGGGTTCACCAAACGAAGAAAACATGCCTGGGTGGAGTACTTTGCTTGGCTGTGAGGGAGTCAGATCCTTTCCACAACGAAAGAACACTCTCTCGCAAGTCTTTCGAGAGCAGGGATCTTCATTCATCTCTCTACTGGGCGAGCTGCTGATGCTTGACTGGCGGAAGCGTATCAACGCCATCGACGCTCTTGAACATCCGTATTTTAGAAACCCTCCGCTCCCAGCCAAGTCTGACGAGATTCCTCAATTCCAAGAATCACACGAATTAGACCGGAAAAAGTTTCGTGAGCAGAAAGCCAATCTTCCTCCAGCACCAGCTGGTGGTACTGTTGGGATGGGTCCGGATGGGGACTTCGTCAACGGTGCTGGTCATTCGAATCACCATGGTCAGTACCGGTCCCGGGGAGGCCTCGGAGGATATTTGAACGATCAGTCAGTCCATCCATCTAGGCATACTGGCTACGATAATCGACAACATGGTCCGCAGCGAGACTTGAGAGGGCCGCCTCCACCTCCAGGACCTCCGCCACCGCAAAGCCGACGTCCAGCTTGGCCTCCAGAAGCGAATGGGTTGCCGCCAAGACCCCCACCTCCAATAAATCCCGTGTGGGGAGGCCAGGTTCATCGGGGAAGTATTCCGCGAGATGAGATACGAGGACGGCTTCCGCCACGTGAAGGAGGCGTGGTCAGAGGGCCTCAGGTGGATACGTACATTCCGAGCTATGCGAATAGGGATGAAGGACATCGTGACCGTGATGATGGGCGCCGGGGTCGAGACGACGGTCAGCGGCGAGACGAAAGGGGTGATAGAGGACGGCAAGGGGAGAGAAGGGAGCAAGAGCATCGAGATCCTGGACGAAGGAGGAGTCGAAGTCCTGAACGAGATCGG
Source organism: Platismatia glauca (assembly GCA_963556305.1). Taxonomy (NCBI): domain Eukaryota; kingdom Fungi; phylum Ascomycota; class Lecanoromycetes; order Lecanorales; family Parmeliaceae; genus Platismatia; species Platismatia glauca. Next base: position 813,105 of record OY745767.1, read on the forward strand.
AATAGGGAGCTGTATCGGCGGTGAGCTCAGTCCCAGACGTCCCCTGAGAAACCAAGGTTTTCCGGCTTCAAAGGCCGGAACGGAAATCGATAGTATGCGGAGTTGGGTGGACCAAGGCCTCCATCACAGCACATGATTCAACGGCTTCTGACTGGCGAATTTTTCAAGGGTCAAAAAGGGTCAGAATGCTGAGCATTGCTATAACGCCCATCTCTCAAGATTTATAGCATTGAAATCATTCCGAGACTCTTGGCGCTGCTATTGGCTCTCACTTTCCTTGACGGCGCGTAGATGACACGCTCACTCCACCCCTTGCAGGCGTAACCGTAGTCTTGTCGATCGTCGAAGCGCTCGCTGCCAGACTCGGTAGCCAATAAGGTGGAATATTGACGGGGCATCGGAATTCGGATAGGTCGAGCATTTATGCCAGTTTTCTGTAGATATGTTGATTGTTGACTGCAGCGGCCAGGAGGCTCCAGGTCATACAGTGGGTGGGCGGAAAAGAAAGTGTAGACTGGATGACGAGGTAGCTTGGGTAAGATGTAAGATAGGCACAGTGGGGAGGAATTCTTGGGGCGGTCGGGCCCAATCATACCCAATTCCTACCGACCGGGGTCCGGGGGACTACTCCCTAATTCCCGAAGGATTAGGTACGGACTACGGTGTATGCGTGTAGCGAATGGTGGGGCCACGGAGGTAGAGCACCTAAAGTAAGGTAGAGTGCCTGCCAATACTAAGGTACTACCTACACCTCCATCCTTCCGCTTCCCACTCATCCAATTCCTCGGCTCTACCTTCGACACGTCACAATTGCTACACCGTGCTTCCCAAATGTTGCATACAGTACTGCGGGGAGAAAGAGAATGACCGGGTCCAAGTGTCCATTGCCACATTGCCGTGCACGTTAGCGCTTGCAAGGCCAAGAATTGCTTCCTCTTCCAACCGAGGCAACGTTCCACGCTCAACACTCAACATAGCCTGCCCAGATCAGCTTCCCCCGACACCACTTCTCGCAAGTTGCTCTCCACCCTTCCCCGTCTCAACAGTCGAGAAGAACCACAGCGGTCTTCCCGTCGTATTCGCGCAGGCGGTCCCCTGTTTTGCTCGGTACTTTGGCTTCCATTCGAGCCCGCAGACCAAGTGCAGCCGTAGCGGCCCAGAGATTGCACCACAGCCACAGCCTGAACAGTCCATCACAACCACAACGTCCATTCGAGAGCTTCGACAATTGATCTACACGCGTCTTACAGCATCTAGTATCAGATATTGGTCCTGAAGTTACGGTTCGTCTTCGTTGTCGATGGCGTCGACGCGCCGCCTGGAGATTTTTCAGGACCCCAGCGCCGCTTCCAACAACGGAGATTTGCCTTCACGATCCTCTTATGACTTGATGAGCTCTGTCATTTCTGATGATAAATCGCACATCGGCTTTCCATCAAGGAGCGATGTTATCTTCAATCCTCCAATATCGAGGGCAAGTGGACGCTCCCCACTCAAAACGCTCCGGCAGCCGAGCTCCTCTCCACCCAAAATCTCGTACGACAACCAGGCGAATATCTCGCTACCGCCTCCACAGGCCTCTATCTTTACCACGGACTCTCCGCTGAAGAGGCCAACTTCTTCGGCCTTCCACCCTATCGCGCCTCTTAAGCCCTTGAAGCCTTTCTTCACCACTTTTCAAAGCAACGGATCCGCAGACAAAGAAAACTTCAATTCCACATATCATAGCGACAACTTTGCAGAGTTTCCAGATCCTTCCTATGGCTACAAAGCTTCTCTGAAGAGAACATTGAACAATGCCGCTCCGCTACATGACAGACAGGCCAAGAAATTCCGTCCTGAACGATCGTCGGCGCCAGAGATCCCCGAACCTGAAAACATGCCGTTGATCGAGGATGATGGCAAAAAGCCGCAGTACAGTTACGCATTACTCATAGGGATGTCGATACTTCGCGCTCCGGGACGTCGATTGACCCTAGCCCAGATTTACAAATGGATCTCCGACTCGTTCGCCTACTATCGTGCCTCGCAACTAGGTTGGCAGAATAGCATCCGCCATAATCTGAGTATCAATAAGGCCTTCATCAAGCAAGAGAGACCTAAAGACGATCCCGGAAAAGGGAATTATTGGGCGATAGAACCAGGAATGGAGACTCAATTCATCAAAGATAGGGCATCTCGTCGCCCAACGTCCTCTTCCGGGACGAATACGAAGAGCTCGTCACTACTATCAAGCGAAGCAAGTATCTGGTCCTGTCAACCCCAGCCTCCTTCAAAAGAAGTCGGACGCGTGACTGAAACAACAGAGTTGTCATCCGATGCCACGATACCCGCTTCGGATGCACCATCTCAAGGAGACGAAATTGAAGAGATCGTGAACATGCCACCTCCTGCCTCACGTCTCCCGCTATCATCTCCTTTGCAGCCCATTCACTCATCGCCGCCTCTTCCCCGTCTATCATTACTACGCGAAGACACACCATCTCCCGTAGCTGATTTTGCTCTGCCCTCGAGCAGTCCCAGGTCACGAAAGGCCAAATTGGCTGCGATGGACGATAGCGGTTACTTTTCTTCCTTGGACTCTTCGGCAACGCGGCCCTTTGCGAACCCTATGCTTCCGGACCTTTCCGCTGACAGACAGAGAATAAAGCGGGGGCGAGCCGAAGAAGAGATCGCTCGAATCCGGTCTTCATCCCATGATGTTAGTCCAAGTAAGGGCCGCGCACCGCTGACGCAGCCACGGCCATTGGTCTCCTCCTCTCCGCTACGCCACTTTGAGAGCTCGTTGATGCTTCCACCCCTGACACCAGCCGTGAGATTCAAGCTTCCTGCAAAGCCACCAGCTTCCATTTCGCCCAACACAAATTTAAGGAATCATCGTAACAAGATAAGGGAACTGGTCGGCTCCCCCGTAAAGAGCACGAGTCTTTTCAACGAGTTGTCTTTCAGTCCAGCTTTCAACATCGTTGACGAGGAACATTATCTGTTCAACGACGACTTTGACACAAGCTCTAGCATTTTCAGAGACGACGAACATGATTATCGTCGGCCTACTTCCTTGTCTCCAGGAAGGCGATCGGCACGGTGCTCGCGCACTGACCGTGCAAGCAGGACGGCTACCGTCCTTGCTGACGTTACTAGTACGACTCTGAACAGCAAAGGACTGTTATCGAATGTCAAGGCCTCTGCATTTGAGTCGCCACTGGGGCAGAAATCCAGCAAAAACCCGCTTGTTTGGGGTGGCAACCTCGATGATGTCCCAAAAGACGATTTGTTTGGTCTCGAGTATGACGATGAGGAGCCCGACGACTTTGGTGGCGTAGACATCTTGCAAGGGTTTCAGAAGATCGGAGGTAGTCAGCACACCGGTGTCTCTGCTAAGAGATTGTCCAGGCCTAGTTTGGGGGCTCGAAGTCACACCTTCCCCTCGCGCTGCTGAAGAGTTGGATTTCGACATCACAATCTGAGGGTCTTTGAGCGTCTCTGCAGTCGTACTTATTGTATGTCAACCGATGGAGACTGGCTTCGACTGGTCAGAGTGCTTCGATTTGAGAAACTTCTCGATTCGCCCACCACCAATTACCGCGTATCTTACGCTATCGCACACATCGGCACTGAGATCGGCAAGTCTCCTATGTGTCTTGCCATCCATGAATTTTTGCCCCCTTTTTATCTCGCTCAGCACGGAGGAGAGCAGGATCGCGGGTGTCCAAGTCACGACTTTACAAAGCTGAGTCGTTGGGAAAATCTGGGAGTTGTAAGGGGTGCACGAGTTTACGATGGCCAAGATAACGATGATCAACGAGATGGTTTCATTCAGCTTTTTATGACGGTTTCGGCGAGACATTCTTCATGTATATCTTATGGGCGTAACGTGGCGTCTACTCTCTTGATTTTAGATTCAATGCAATGCGAGAGCCACTCTAAAACACCAAAACGCTTGGACGTTGTGATAACATTTGTAAGGTTGTATAAACTCGGTCTGTCAAAGGTAGACTCTGTTTTTCATGCTACTCAGGGTATCTTCGCAATGTAAGCAAACTTCAGCAGCCTCGATCCTCGGTACGTACAATATAGTAAAGCTGGATAAGTGGGAGACCCCAGACTGTCGCTGCCGAACAATAAACATATCGGCGCGTCTTTTGCTCACAGCCTTACTCCACCGTCTTGCTCATCATCCCCGCACTGATCGCGCCCATGCCGTTTCTGTTGCCAGTCCCGCCGCCACTCCGCATCGATTTCGAAACGCCCGTGCTTTACGAACCCACTAACATTACTCCATTTTCTCGCTTCCTCGAGATACTCCACAACTTGTCCGAGAACATCTCTGCCATCTCCTCCCTCTTCACGGCCACCCCGCACAAATTCCGGAACTTCAACATGGTTGAAAGGCTGTGCGCTCGCCTTTAGTGCGGAATCGTCGATCAGCAATGTATTGTGTTGACCCCATCTCTCCCCCCCTTCAAAACCGGGATGCGAGTGTTGAAGATTTTCATTATCCCAGATACGGTCAAGACGCTTGTAAACCTGAACTCGCTCCTTATACTGTGAGGGTGTTAGCCCAAGTGTGTCTCTTCCCCACTCGCCCAAAAGCATTTCACGCTGGCTCCGGGAGAAAAGCCGTGTGCATACACCTTTCACGTTATATGGTTGCGCAGAAGACCATACGAGAAGGCTATGATTTGCGAAAGAGTATTTGAGGAACTCGGAGAGGCAGGGACGAGGTGTGTAGTTTTGTGATGCTCGCGCACGGTAGAGCAAAGTTCCGTTCAGGTCCAATACCAGGAGCAGGCGCTGTGGTGAGGAGAGAAGGTTAGGGATGGCGTGAGCGTAGCTGAGATAGGCCGATGTTGGGGTCGGAGCCGGTAGGTGAATCAGGTCGTCCTTCAAAGACGTATGTCTATGATTAGCGGACGGGGTAGTTTCGAGATGTTTGGTTTTCGTAGATTGGGAAGATCTACTTGGTTGAGATACAGCCTTTCGAACGTTGTTTGGTGTTGAGTCTGTCCATCTTCTACGCTGGTCAGGACTAAGCCCGGTGAGCGGCGGGTTAGCCTTTGAGTCTCTGTATTGCTTGTCAACACGGGAAGATGGGTGACCACGATATGTTAGGACTGACAGGACTGACTTCTGCTCGGTGAATCCTGGGCTTCTAGAATGGAGGGACGGCTTCACAAATGGGTCTCCACTCGCTCTAAGAATGGTCGGTCCATAGATGGGTGCGAGACCTGCAGAGACAGAGAATTGCACAGGATGATATCTGTCAACAGCTGAATTTTGAACAAATCCATGGTGATGGATTTGGAAAGGCCAATGGTTCTGTTTGTCTGCAGAGCTGCCAAGTGGGGCAATAGGTAATGGCTGGTACGATGGAACCGCGGACAGATCCCGGGAGCTTAGGCTCGAAGTCTGCCGACAAGGAGTTTGTTGCGATTCTGAGTGCAGAGAAGGCTTGTCTTCTGCGCAATTGCCTTTTTCTTTGTTCTCGCGACTGGCACTGTGAGGTGCCGCTGGCTCTTCGAGGCCCAAGTTTTCCAAACCAAGTGTTCTCTGGTCCATGCTGCGTTTCACCCGTTGCTGAATATTGGGCCTAAGTCTTGATGCGAGCATCGCGTATAAAAGTGCTCTTGGGAAGAAGTTCCATGATTCGGCAGATGCCAGCTGTCAGTTGAACTTTGCGTTTACCTTAATAATACAACACGGCTGATGGAGACACCAAGATATACAGCTAGACGAAGGGAAGGGCGTGATTTGGATCAAGCATGCTCGGAGGTATTGATGTGAAGCATGGCTCAGAGCGGTTGACATATATCAAAGGAACATCTGATGAAGAGAGAGATGGAGATGAGGATGAAGATGAAGATGAAGATGAAGATGATCTCGGAGATGATGCACGAGCGTCGAGCGACAGATCCACACGCAAAGTGGTGATAATATCATCCACGATCTCTCGAAAAGTCCTCCGCTGCGCAGTCCTTGGGTGACTAAGCGGCCGCCGCTTTGCTTCCGCGCGAGCCGCGCTTCTCTCCTCGAGCTTCCTCTCTGCTCCCTCCTACTCCTCCATGCTCCGGACATGCTCCCTGAGCTTACCCTCTCGACCTCCCAGCTCACCAATCATTGCTCCTCTCGGGAGGCTGAGTGCCATGTGGATCCCTCAATTTTACGCGAACGAGCGGGTGCTTCTAAACCTCAGCCAATGTTCGGGTATCATACCGGAGAGTAATTTGGCCGATACGGACCCCCCCCCCTACCCCTGCTTGTTGTAGTTCACCCCCGATGGGCCCGACCTGCCTTGTTGCCATCATCCATACCTCGCTGGCCCACCCCAACCCGTCAATTTTTGGCCTAAATCTTTCGTAAAGCCTCCATGTCGTCCCCTCTTTGTGTCCGCCAGCCGCCTCAGTACGGGACCTTTGAGGATACCGAGGAAGAACTTGATTGGTATGGCAGCAATCCCGAGGGCATCGACCGAAACCGCACCCCTCCGACAGATTACTTGGATGAGATTCTACCTTTTGTCCAAGAGGAAGACAGTGATAGCGATGGCAAGTGGAGTAGACCAACATATTCTGACGCGTCTAGATCACCATTGCCCTCAAAGCCTTCTTCCTCTCTCCTTCCTCTCAAGCGCAAGACTTCCTCTGCCTCTTTAGATGAGCAAAAAGAACGCCCAGGCCGGAAAGGTACTAAACGCGCAAAACTTGCCCCAGTTGCAGACCCGGAGCTGGCATCCACAATACTCAAGTTACCTCCTGATACTCCGGAGACCCGTCAAGCTGCATTCTCATTGAGCGCATCTATTGTCTGGACAGCAGAGGAGTTTGAGAAATACTGGCCTTTAGTTGACAATTTCTAGGTATGCAATAAACCCAACAATGCAGTCACTGCAAAAGGCACTCAGTCCTTTTACTGGTGGTGCCGGCTATACAAAAAAGACACTATCAGTGAGACTCACGGCCAAAGAAACAAGCAACTCTGACACGTCCCTTCTTGTGACATGAAGTTAAAAATGTTGAAAACCTTCAGCCATTTAGATCACGGGTGTCTATTGTCTGTTGAGATCTTCCTTTATATAGATAAAAAGAAGCCTTGCCAGTCACATAATCATGAAGCAGACTATGTGGATCAATGCAAAGTCAACTCATTTGTCATGAAAGCTGCCGGCCTTGCAGTTGCTGGAGATTAGGATGTTGCCTCGGTCCACAGTAACCTCAAAGGTATCAAATGGAGTAGCAATCTTACTGCTTTAGAAGCTGCTGGGGGCAGAAATCTCATGCTTAAACACTGTCATAATGCTAGAGTTGATTGGAAGAAAACTTATCCTGACAGTCGCATTCAAAGTGCAAAAGCTCTTTGGCCAAAGCAGTGGGCTGAGTGTTTGGCAGATCTGGACCTCAGAGAAGATGTGAGATCTGCCAATATCACAGCCAAAAGAGACATTGATGGTGAAATGGCTCATAGAACTGTCTTTGCAAAGAAATGTAAGTCTTAAAGTAGACTTTATTAGTCTCTCTATACACTAATACTTGACAAAAGCTTGGTTGATGTTCTTTTGACGCCAAGGTCACCTTGCCCTTATGTACTCTACTCACAATATTAATGCTCTCAAATGGAAATTATTTACAGTTATGGCTCAAAGCGAGCACAGCAGATGGATACCTTGCGCCCACATGCTTTCCTCTACTAAGGACGGTAATATTGTGGCGGCTTTTCTTCGAAGAGTCAAGACTTGGTGTGGAGGACAATGTTAGACTGGCCTACGGTTAAGGGTAGGTTCGCCTAGGGTAGTATGTAGCAATGTGAACTCAGTAGCGATAGCAATATATTTGTATATAGGGCTATCAGTAGTAGACTAATTCTTGAGAATCTCCTCAAGAATCTCGGGGGCATCGCCAGTAGCAATATGTTCGCCAAGCATGCCCGTGCGTCATCCGACCCCTTACCGCTGCGTCATGGCCCCATGGTCGCATGCCCCAAATAGGCAGTCATGGAAAGTCGGATCGGTGAAAGGGTATGCTTCGCTTCCATACTCACGCTAAGCCTCATCCGGCTAGATCGTGGCACGGCTTTGTGGCGCACGCCTACTGTGGCGGCCAACGACACTCCACTACTAACAAGGCATCCCCTTCCAGAGGCTTCGTCCTCGAAGCCCTTACGTCTATTGATCGATACTGAGTAGGCTCGTTAAAACCCTTCAAACCCCCTGCGGGGGACACAAGGGAAAGAGTCCTCCCAGGCCAGCCTCGCTGGCGGCGCAATCCCAAAAAGTAAACAATCAAAATGCAGAATCGTCAATAACAATAAGAACAGATGACACGTAAATCGCATCGCGCATTGCATCGGTAATACTGCGGTATGCATGCAGATAGATGGTAGAGTATGGTTCAAAATATCGTTTGAGACTATGGTGCTGAAATCGAGTTCGTATGGTGCTATTGATGGGCCTCAGAAGAGGTCGAACAATGCAATTATTGCGACTTATTGAAGCCGTAGGGTGAATCGGAATGAGATGAAGAATTGCTGGGTGTGGTCGCTGAATAATGGGTTCAATCGTAGCTGTTCCGATGTCAATGCGTCGTCAATGGTAGTTGGCAATGCATTCACTTTAGAACAATAGCAATCGTGAATAACGAGAATCTTCGACCACGATCCCGGCCCCCCTCGTCGGGTATAAAGGGAGTCGAAATCTCATTCTAAGTCAATTCTTCTTCTTCAATTATTTCTCACTTCGTTTTCCCCGGCCCTCTCCTCTCACTTCTTTACCGCACCTACATCACCACCATCATCATCATCATGTCCTCCCCCGTGAGTCTTATGAACTGAATTTTGGGTCGATACTGATGCGTTTTGCAGGCCACCCCATCCCGCAAGCGTGCCCGTGCTGCCCCTCTCGCTCTCTCTGAGCAGATCTGCCTTTGCTGTGTCTACCATGTAGACGAGGACAAACCTGGCAGCTGCAATGTTGCCGTGGGCCACTATGGCCAACACGTCCACAAATGTGGACGTTGTGAACGAGCGAAGAAGCCCTGTGAGCGTGTAGGTAGACCCCTCCAATCCGCACTCACTCCTCTGACATATCTAGATTGAGGACGACCTTGTCCTCATCAAGGAGGTCAATGACCTCCTGGCAAGTCGCCATGCAGGCACGGCGACTAAGGCCGAAGCCCGCCGTGTACACGCCCTTGCCTCGGCCTACGATCGCGTTTCTGGTCGCCTCGATGGCACCTCCCGGCCGGATCTCACCGGTATCGCGATTAATATCGCAAAGTCCCTTTGGGGCATTCATGCTGTCCTTCGGGACATGGCTTACGAGGAGGTGAGTTGGCATCGCTTTCTCTATGTCCGCCATTGGCTAACATATATAGGAGGAGGAGGCTGGTCCTCCTGTTGTCGTTGGTGGGGGGGCGGCTGCATCCTCCGGGGGGGCCGCCCCTCGCGCCCCTCGTGGGGCACCTTCTGTTCGTGGTGGGCGCGGTGCCGCTGGCGGCACTGCTGCTTCTCGTGGCGCGCCTGCTCGTGCTGCCCCTGTTCCTGCCCCTGCTCGCGCGTCTTGCCCTGCCCCTGCCCCTGCGCCTGTTGTTCGCATTGCGAGGGGGCCCCTCCCTTCTTGTGGGGCGCTCCCTGCTGAGGGTGCGGTTCGCCGTCGTGCTCCCTCCCCCCTGCCGGTGAGCAGTGGGGAGGAGGAGTATGAGGACGACGTCGACATCAGTTAGGTAGTTTTTTCTTTGGGTGGGGTCTGGGTTCGTGTTGCCTTCGGGCATTAGTTAGCTGTCGCTGGTGGCCTTTGGGCCCATTTTTCATTGCCTCTCGGAGGCTTTTCTGCCTCATTGATGACTATCGTGTCTTTCGTGACTTTCGACTTTGTGACTCCTCCTGCTCAAATGCATCCCGTAGCTCCTCCGAGCCCTCCATGTCCTGTTCTGGGACCCACTGATCATATTCAGGTGGATACCCAGCCCATCGAACCAGGTATTCCTTGACACCCTTCCGAGTTTGTTTCTGAAGGATCCGCTCGACGGGATACTCTTCTTCATCCTCGATGAGTTCTGGAAGGGGATACTCTGGTAGATCCGGGTCATTGGCTCTTTGCTTGTAGAGTTCCAACAGGGACACGTGGAAAACGGGGTGTATCCGATAGGTAGGCGGCATTGCTAAGCGGTATGCTTGCTTGCCTATGCATGCTCGAATGCGAAATGGACCAACAGCCTTGTCCGATAGCTTGCGATTTGGCTTCTTCATCTTCAGATTCTTTGCCGAGAGCATCACCAAATCCCTTTCTCGGAACGTCTGTGGCTGATGCTTCTTGTTGTAGGTCTTTGCCTGCGACTCAGCAAGAGATTGCCATCGTTTTGACAACGACTCTCGAAGCTCGTGGATCTTCTTGACGCGTTCTTTTGCTTCCGGCACCTCCCCTATAGGAGCACCGTCCTCGGTGGTCAACTCGAGAGTAGGGTGGTAGCCATACGTGGCGTAGAACAGGCTGCAGCTCAGTGTCTTATGCTGGCTTTGCATATAGGCAAACTCTGCCACTGGCAAGAGTTCTGCCCAGTCGTTTTGCTGCTCGCAGCAGTAGACGCAGAGGTAGTGTTCCAGCGTTTGGTTCTGTCGTTCCGTCTGCCTATTGGTTTGGGGGTGGAACGCAGTACTTAGCCGATGCTTTACCTTCATGCTGTAGCATACCTGTGACCAGAAATTGCTGGTGAAGACACTGCCTCAATCCGTGACAGCACCATCTGGGGCGTCAAACCGAAGGAAGATCTCTTCCATCAGCAATTCTTCTAGTTGCGGAGCGGTAATCTTCTTGGTGGTTGTAATGTATCGAACGCCTTTGGTGTACCGATCGACTATCACAAGGATCGTGTCATACACGTTACCCCTTCGTTTGCTCGGCGGGAGATCGGTGATGAAGTCCATGGTGATCTCTTTCCATGGATCAGTGGGCTGAGGGAGTGCATTCAGCTCACCGTAGGGGCGGTGTCGCTTCACCTTCACCCTCTGACAGACATCGCATGTGTTAACATACTCCTTGACGTCTGCCTTCATACTATTCCAGTAGTATTTTCGACTCATCAGTTCCGATGTCTTATCGACACCGAAATGCCCTGCTAAGGGATCATCATGATGGCGTTTCAATAGCTTTTCACGGACAGAAGCCTCTTTGGGGACATACAACTTATCATTGTATTTCAACAGTCCTTGGCTATCCCATGTCCAAGCTCCGGCATCCTTTCGCCCCTGCTCACCCGACTTATGCTGTCGGACAAAGGTATTCTCGGGTTGGAGGGCCTTAATGAGCTTGTATACGGGCATGCTACTCGGATCATATGCCGTTTTGCTTGCTGCCGCTACTTGGGCAGCCAAGCGTGGGACGAGCTGTTTGCAACCAACAGTCCCAGTGACAGGGTTAAGCTGATCCTCAGCTACGTCACATTGTCGATGAGTAGACGTCTCGCCGTCACTCCCTGCTCTCGCAGTTTGAGGGTCCCTAGTCCTCGAGGGATGTACTGCGTCGAGGTGGGTCTCGCGACATGCTGCAGCCATCGAACCAATAAACGTTGTCCGACGGACATTCACTTCTTTCCGACCGCCAGCATCTTGGTGTTCACTTGCACCAAGGCTGTGGATTGCGGCAGAGTACCCTTCGGGGGGGTATCGGTTTCCCTGCCCATACGCCGTTTGGATGGCGGCAAGGATGGGACTTACAAGGCTTCCTATCATTGTAAGCTTATGCTGTAATGTAGGGAGGAGTCGACTCAACGACTCGTTCTCTCCCCGATAATCGGGTCGTCTTGATGGAGCATCAGCGGGATTTGTCTTTCCCGGCCTATGCGTGATGAAGAAGTCAAACATCGACAGCTTCATGGCCCATCGGGCCTGTCTACCATTGAGTTGTGCTAGTCCCATGAAGTACTTCAAATTATTGTGGTCAGTAAGCACCTTCACTGGGTGGAAACTTCCCTCTAGGTAGTGTCGCCACTGTTTAAACGCCATCACGATAGCGAGTAGTTCCTGGTCATAGGTCTCATAATTCCGCTCCGCTGGAATCATTTTCCGAGAGTGGAAGGCGACCGGATGCCATTGCTTATTGTCCTCCTGTAGCTGTGAGAGAATGCCCGCAAGGGCATATTCCGAAGCATCAGTTTCAATTCGAATCGATAACTGAGGATCGAAATGCTTCAGCAGGGGTGCTTTGTTGAAGGCATCGGTTAGTCATCGGAACGCCTGATCCACAGCCTCAGGCCATTCGAACGGTCCCGATTTGATTCCTCTCTGGCTACCCTTTAGCAGACCCGTCAAGGGGCCTGCAATCTGGGAGTAGTGATGTATGAACCTCCGATAGAAGTTGACAAACCCTAAGAAGACTTGGACCTCATGGTATGACTTTGGCTTCGGCCATTCCTGAATGGCAGCGACTCGACGCTGGTCCATGGCCAGTCTGTTGGTGGACACTACGAACCCAAGGAATTCGACTTTGGTGGTGAAGAAATCACACTTCTTGAGACTTGCATATAGCCCGAATCGTCGTAGGCGTTCAAGCACCTGCTTGACGTGATCCAGGTGTTCTGACTGGGCATCCGAGTAGATGAGGATGTCATCTAGGTAGACCATACAGAACTTATCTATCAGCCCCGTCAACGACTTGTTGATGTATGCTTGGAACGTCGCCGGGGCATTTGTGAGTCCGAAAGGCATGACTAGGTACTCAAAGTGGCCATACCGTGTACGAAACGCGGTCTTCCACTCGTCACCCTTCCGGATCCGAATGCGATGGTATGCATCCTTGAGGTCCAGCTTTGTAAAGACCTTAGCACCAGTGAGACGATCCAGGGTCTCACTGATTAGGGGTAGGGGATGGCGATTCTTCACTGTCACCTTATTTAACCCCCTGTAGTCAAAGCACAGGCGAAGGCCTCCGTCCTTCTTAGGAACAAAGAGGATGGGGGCTCCAGCAGGACTCGTAGAGTGCTGAATCCACCTCTTCGCCAGGGCGTCGTCAAGGTAGCGTCTCAATTCCGCTAGCTCGGTATTCGATAGGTTGTACAGCAGCCCGAATGGGGGTTTCGCTGTCGTTTCAATTGCATGATCGCGGCCTTCATGTGAGGGCAAGCGACCAGCTTCTTCTGTCGAGAATACATCTTCGTATTCTTTTAATTCGTCCGGAAGCTTAGGAGCGGTGTTGATATCGGGTTCTGCACGGGACGCGTTCGTTTTGAGCGCATGGACGCGTGGGCCCTTGCTGACATCAACATCTGAAACTAGAAGGGCATAAACACGGCTCTCTTTGGTGATGGTTTCCGCAAATTCTTGCGGCGACAGCACCTCCAGTGCTTCAGCAACTACCCCAAACCGCCAGGTACGCTCAGCGACGTCGAGCTTGATTCGTTCGTCGGTCATTGCTGGCATGCCTAGCACCATCGAGGGATTGTCATGCTTCGAGATAGCGTAGAACACGTGTCGACATTTCTTCGTGTACCCCCAACTATCCTGCAACTCATAGTTGACAAGGAAAGCGGTATAACAGTATGTAGTATTACCATCTAACCACTGGGGACTCGGTAAAGGAGCTTCGATGGGTTCCAAATCATTGGCCAAGGCGAAGCTCTGATCGATGACGTTCACCTCCGCACCAGTGTCAAAGTGTATCCCAAGGGGGATCCTTGGCGATCCGGCGTTCTTGGTAATCATATGGCCATCGTATATCGATGTACGTACCGCGACGACTCCTCTTTTTGCCCTCGTCGCTAGGGAGTCTTCGACGAGGATTTCCCTTTTCCCGAATTCAACAATTCGACGGCATGGGCACCTATGTTGTCTATCGATCCGACGGGGACGTTGTTCGGGTTGCCGTCGGTTTTCGGTGCACGACAATCAGTAGCGTAATGGCCCTTCTTGTGGCAGCTGAAGCACTCAATGTTCTTCAACCATTCCTTATCTTTTGATTTCGACTTAAACTTCGAACCGGATCCGGGTTTCCGGTTCTCCTTCTTGTCCTTCTTAGACTGTACTGTTCGTTCCTCTTGGGAAGGCTTACTGTTATTTGATCTGTTGCTTCCTTTGTGACCTCCGGTGGAAGCACCCCCCTGCCGTTGACCTTGCGATGATCGTGTGTGCGATCGTCTGGTCGTTGCCTTCAAACGAGCCGCTAGCGATAGCAAGGCGTTGCGGTCTACCGGTAGGGTTCCTATGCGGATAATCGCCTCTTGCAGTTCGGGTCGGAGTCGGGTCATGAGGGCAGAGGTACGCTGACTCTCGGTGAATGGCGGCAGCTGTGCCTCGAGACTGGTGAGGTAAGCGTCAAAAGCAGCCACGGACTGGGAAGGTCGTTGCTTTGCATCCGTAAACTCCTGATTTATGTCCAATTGTCGGTTCACCGGGTCCTCGACCTTATCCAGTAAGAAGTTCGTGAAATACTCCCATGAGCTCGCGATGACGGGGGCTCGGGCACGTTCATTGTGCCATTGCTCCTTTGGGTCACCCTTCAGGGACTGCATGGCCCAAAGGATCTTGTCCTCCTCATCGTCGAAATTCCATGGTGTCAGAGCGAATGCAACATCGGCGTCACGCACCCATTCACGATGTTCTCGTCTCGATTTACCATGATACTCGGGAAGTTCCTTGGGCTTGATGTTGCGTCTCTTCGAGGCACGTATCAAGACTTCATCCGAGGGACGTTTTGATCCCGTAGCATGAGTTTCGAGGGGTGGGTTCGGTTCGACGTCGGATTCTGCTCGGTGTCCTTGCTCCAGAGCGGCAATCTCCCGGTTGATATTCTCAAGCTGACGTTGCTTTCGCAGGCGGTCTCGAGTCTGTGTGGCTTGGGCAATTTGTTCGTCCAGGGCCATACGGATATTAGAGTCATCAGACTCGGACTCGTCAGAACTGTCAGATGCGTCCGACCCGCGGGTCTCGTCCGGGTTGGTGGCACCGTTGCCATTGGCGATTTTGCGTTCCGAAACATGGCCTGATTCAATCGGGTCCACGATGTTTGGTGGATTACCTACCGACATCGTTTGGAACGTAGAGGCTCTTGCCTCATCGCTGCTGCAATTCGACTGCCCTTGGGTTTGGGACACCATACTGAGTCCGGATCGCTACCCCTTCGTAGGACGAAGAATTAGAATTGTTAGACTGGCCTACGGTTAGGGGTAGGTTTGCCTAGGGTAGTATGTAGCAATGTGAACTCAGTAGCGACAGCAATATATTCGTATATAGGGCTATCAGTAGTAGACTAATTCTTGAGAATCTCCTCAAGAATCTCGGGGGCATCGCCAGTAGCAATATGTTCGCCAAGCATGCCCGTGCGTCATCCGACCCCTTACCGCTGCGTCATGGCCCCATGGTCGCATGCCCCAAATAAGCAGTCATGGAAAGTCGGATCGGTGGAAGGGTATGCTTCGCTTCCATACTCACGCTAAGCCTCATCCGGCTAGATCGTGGCACGGCTTTGTGGCGCACGCCTACTGTGGCGGCCAACGACACTCCACTACTAACAGACAAGGAGCTTTGCGTCTTTGATACATGATTACTGACGACTCAGCGGCCGAGCAGAAAGCTGTTTGACTAGCATTTCGAGGCCTTAAGGAAGGAGAGCAAGAAGTAGACCACTTCTTTTGTTAAAAACATAGCAAACAAACTCTCAAACGGGAACTTGGGGCGGATAACTGCAAGAAGTCTTTTGAACACCTCTACAAAGCTCTCTACTATCAACTTTCAGAGCAAGGCTGTATAGACAAGATCTACACTGCTATTGACAAGGCTCCAACTGCTAAAAAAGAGTATATCCGGAAGTAGTGGCTCGATACCAGAAAGCTTTGGGGGTACTATGCCCGTCAACATTCTTGTTTGCTATTGCAAGTAACAACTACAAATCCTGTGGAGTCTTGACATGCGTCGCTCAAGATACATGCTCAAGATAAGGGTGCTATGCTCAGATTCAGTCTATCTAGAGTAGCTGCTCATACTTTGAAGATTGCGGACCAATGGGAGCTCTTGGAGGAAGAGATAGCCATCACATGGAGGTCTTATCAATCTGTTGAGTGTCAATTGTATTCTCAACTAGCAAAGTTTCCTGGCCCCATACAGCAATTAATTGTGGGACAATTGAAGAAGGCAATGAAGGCAAACGATGAAGGCGAGATTCCTCAGAACCTGAACGATGAACTCTCATGTACCTGTGTCTTTTCTCGCCAATACCAGTTACCATGTTCTCACCTCTGGCAATTTAATCTGATGAGCAATGCTTTTGCAGAGGCTGACTGGAAGCAGTGGGCTTACATATTTGAGGAGGGCGGCTTTGAGATCTACAAGAGCACCACTAAAGAATATGTTGTTAAGGATATTTACAATGAACCTGATGGCCCAAGTAAGCATATGCTGGATGTGCGCGAGGTGCTAGATGAGATCAAGACCAAGTTCTACGAGATGGAAGCTGGTACCGTGGATTGGGAGGATGATGTGAGAGAGCGTATCTCCGCTCAATGAGTTAGTATGCTTTGTCAAATGACTGATCTCATACGTCAACTGGGTGCTCAAGAGGCTTTGAGGGAACTTGCCGATGACGAGCACAATATTGCGCGACTAGAAGTGCCGCCAGAGTAGAGACTCTTGGATGAGGAGGATGAGTAGAAGAGAGCTTTTCAAGGGAACAGCAACAAAACCTTTGTTTGGCAACAGCGAGATCTCTCATAGTAGATACAAGCTTTGCTGCGTTCCCCAGACAAATCTTCCTTGCGTGGCAGCAATGCTTGTATGCTTTGTTGAGTTGTTCTCCCACCGCCGATCGCAAGCGACAATGAAATCCGCTGTAGCCGGCTGTTAGACTGGCCTACGGTTAGGGGTAGGTAGTCTAGGGTGATATGTAGCAATGTGAACTCAGTAGCGATAGCAGTATATTCGTATATAGGGCTATCAGTAGTAGACTAATTCTTGAGAATCCTCAGAAGAATCTTGGGGGCATCGCCAGTAGCAATATGTTCGCCAAGCATGCCCATGCGTCATCCGACCCCTTACCGCTGCGTCATGGCCCCACGGTCGCATGCCTCAAATAGGCAGTCATGGAAAGTCGGATCGATGGAAGGGTATGCTTCGCTTCCATACTCACGCTAAGCCTCATCCGGCTAGATTGTGGCGCGGCTTCGTGGCGCACGCCTACTGTGGCGGCGGACGACACTCCGCTACTAACACCGGCCCACCAGCCCTTGTACAAATCCTGAGCGGGGGGGCGGCACCCTTACAAACTAGGCGCAGCGACCTGAAATCATGCTAATGGTATTTTTCTTAGCATTGGCTGAGGTATAGAAGCACCCGAACGAGCCTCTCGGGGTCCCGTTTAGGATCTTGGACCGTCCAAGATTGGCTTCATCCCCTCGATCCCTCAAATGGGCCCTGCGACCGTCATCGCCCACTCGTCGCACGGCTGGCAGTGTCTAGGATGAGCCTACGACTACTTAATCCCTTCATTGCTCCCTCTTTCTCTCTCAACTTTCTACTCCTCCCTCTATATCCATTTGTTGCTCAGCGCAACCTCGTGAATGCTATCGCCAAGTCACTTTGACATTACGGCGAGGGAACTCGGTCTGGCTTCTGCATTATCCAAACATCCACCTGACTCTTAACATCCCTGAGCTTAACACGATCTTATTGGCTTCCAAATAGATGATGTCGTTGGGTCAGCCGAACCATGAGCTTTTGAAGGTGGGTATTTTCGCCGAAACCTACCGGATTGGCAATAGAGTCAAGAAAGTGTACAGAAAATATCCTGACGACGACGACGCCACGGAAAAAAGTATCGAGGCTATTCACAACGAGGCCAGCATATATATCCTGCTAGGTAATCGTCCATGCATTGCCAAACATCTGTGTATCGACCCTTCGAAAACATACATAGAGCTCAAGTACTACCCCAACGGTAACCTGAAAGAGTTTTTGGAGAAGCATAGGCCGAATATCGAAGATACACGTTCAAGTACTGGGCCCGCCAAAATATTGAGAGTGCCGAGTACATTCACACTATGGGCGTCAGGTACTCAGATTTACGGCTCGAGCAGTGGCTGCTGGACGAGATGCTGAACCCTCGGCTCAGTGACTTTAACGCGTCCGGTTATGACAGCAATGCGGAGCGAGGGTTGAGAGGGAGCGAGGCAATTGGGGCCGAAATTGCCAGTCATTTCTTGCCGAGGGACTGTACACATGATAGTACTGTCGAGTCGGATTTGTTCGCGCTTGGTTCCACCCTCTTTGAACTCATGACGGGGAAAGCACCGTACGACGGCCAACCCCGTGAATCGATTGAGGCCTTTTTTAGGGAAGACATCTTTCCTAGCGTCGAGGAGCTCCTCCTTGGTGAGATCATCAAAGGTTGCTGGACGATAAAGTTCTTGTCTGCTAAAGAGGTTCTGAACTTCAGCGAAAAGGCCTACAGACTTTGAGGCAGGAGAGACATCTTGCGGAGGCTAGTGTAGGGGTCACATTACACTGTTTTGCGTTTCACGACAGTATCAGGAGTCGTATGCGCTGTAAAGCTAGCGAATATAATTGACAGACAAATTGTGTTTTGCACGGGGCTCATCTAATTCATGCAACAACTTCGAAGTGCTCAGGCAGTGCTCAGGCACTACTCCATCTTGCTCTGGCTAAAGCAGCCGTTGCTCCAGTCCAGAGACGAAGATGGAATTTGGTGAGAGGACTTTTTAGGTAAGGTAGTAAGGTAAGGTTGTCAAGGTTCGGCGTACTTCATGGTATACATAATACGTACATACCTTACATTTTTTGGTATCTTACATCCCGCCGCGCGTTACGGCCGGAACCCTAAATGTCCTACAGTAAAGTTACTAAAGTAAATTACCGAATACCGAGAGTACTTTGCAAGTTAAGTTTACTGGAGTCTGTCATGATTGTCATCAAGAGGAGGGAGTGAACAGGATGTTCAATTCCAAAAGATCAAAGTACCAACCTTAATGAGTCTACCCTGTCCATATTTTTATACCATCAATCTCGCCTGTCGGTCTTGGTCGTGTCTCCAGGCCAGGTCGCTCGTGACATGAAGCCTTCTTCTCAACGTTCAGATCCTACCGGGGGGCTCACAGATACACTACATGGCCGAATCAGAGCGATGAAAGATGCTAGCGACAGTGGTTCACATACTGAATTGGGGTCTGACATCGGTGCTGCAGGTGATGCTAGACACACTCTTCTGGCTGGCCAAAGCGAAGAAAACTCCCACAACGACAGTGATGATGAGAAATACGAAGAGAAAGAAGTAAGTGATTTACTGAGTAGGACGCCCTCGCGACAAAGGGACTAATGGCTGAGGCGGAATTCATAGTCCAAGATGGGCACTTCTAGTCAAAGTCCGGAATTTGAAGCTGCTTCCATATCCTTCGGCGCCTTAGTGAAAGCGCAAGTTTCTCTCGGGAAGCGGGACCGAAGCCATGATGACGATGGCTTTAGAGAGGCCCATCAAGCTCTTCGAAACATTAAAGCATCTCGCGGCTTTAACAATGATGAAGCAATGGAGCGCAAAGCCGGAAAAAAGGACGTCCGCGACTTCTCACGCACTTCCAAGCATGCCCCTGCAGAGCTTTCCTCCAAAAAGGCCGTCTCTCGCAAGCGAGAAGTCGTGCCAACGCAAAAAATCAATCATCGTGACCCGCGCTTCGAGCCTCTAAGTGGTGCTGTCGACGAACAAAAATCTAAGAAGAATTACGCCTTTTTGGATACCTACCGTAATTCCGAAATATCAGAGCTTAAATCAGCTATCTACAAAACCAAAGACAGTGAAGCCAGAGAGAAGCTTAAGCGCGCCCTTCTCAGCATGGAGTCTCGCAAGAAAGCCCAGGACATGAAAGAGCAGCAACAGAAGGTCTTGAGAAAGCATAGAAAGGAGGAGAAAGAGAAGATTGAGCGAGGGAAGAGACCCTTCTATTTGAAAAAAGTCGACCAGAAAAAGAAAGCACTGGTTGAAACGTTCGAAGGCATGAAGGGCAAACAGGTTGACAAGGTTATTGAGAGGAGGCGGAAGAAGAAGGCTGCTAAGGAGAGGAAGAAAATGCCAGATGCGAGAAGGGTCTGATGGTGGAACAACGCGATTCCACCGTACTATCCAAGTGATCCTCATGAGAATCTGCAATGTATGGACTGACCAGCTTTGCTTTGCCGAGAGGGTCGTTTAAGGCCTGGCTCTCAAACATCGGCAACAGACGGAGTCAGCAGATTCGAGAAGGCTTTTGCCAATGGTCGTCAACAAATGCGAGCACTGAGCACAGAGCACAGAGCCAATCCTCGGTTGCAGGGCCAGCCAGAAGCCAGTTTCTCTCTCGTTCGACCGTATTGAGCTGCTGAAGTAAAATACTAGCCAAACATGAAGCAGACAGCATAAGAATGTTAATGTGAGATGTGATTTCGGACCATTTTATACTTACTCTCTAAGCCTCAATGCCCCCACCGTTCATCTTCAAATCCTACTTCACTTTCCTCATTCCAGCGGGCATGAACCCACCCGCAATAGTCTGTAATTTTCCCAATTTGTCAAACTTTGGCTTCTCACCTGGCGCACAGAGCAGGTATTGATTGTGACTACCTTTCCTTGGGAAGCCTCTTTCCTTCCACGCGCATCCCATCTCCTCTCTCTTCTTGCTCTTTGCCTTTCCTTGCTTGATCCTCAGCTTTTCAAAATGCACGTATGTAGCGTAGAAGGTCAATGTATGGGTGCCATTGCGAGGGTCTTCTTTCTTTTAGAAGGCACCTACCTGGCGGCCTTTGATTGTGTCTGACGAGTCGGGCGGTAGCTGAATGTACTTTTTAGTCCCATGGGCTTCGTCAACACGCAGAGAAGAGTCGCAAAAGGAGGAGTGCATGAGGGACAAGACAGGTGTTCTCCTCCCAGTGGAAATCAAAGCTCGGTGTAGACTGTCAAGGGATCACACCGACGCACGTGCAATTGCGGACAACTGGCGGGCGAAAGAAGATTGATTGGCGTTGGGCATCTTTCGAAGGTGGTCGTTCATCTTTTGGCGGATGTCATCGCATGTATCATAGATAGGAACACTACCGCAGTCTTCGTTTTCGAGGTGAATATTCATTAGATCGGTCGTCGTTGGATGATGTCTGTTTTTCTTGTTTTCCGACTTTTGCTGTTCCGCGTTTCCTCTCGGATTTGTTTTCTGCTTCTTTCCACCCAATACATCGGCGTCGCCGGTGCTTTTACGCTTGCCAGTGTTCTTTTGGGGGCCTTGCATGGACGGGTCAGGCTGTCAGCCATCCAACGCATTCAGTCTTAGTATCAAGCGGGACGGTTTGCCTTTTGGAGGGTGCGTCAGCTGCAGCAGGATTTGCATTGACATCCTTTTCTTCCAGCGGCCCCGAGAATGATTGGGGTTTGGTATTCTTAACAGCTATATTCGTATTGATGCTCGCACCAATGGTGTTCTCTAAAATCAGACTCATAGACTTTGAGATTGCGTGTGCTCGGAGTAAGAGAAGGGTAGAAATGCGTGTGAAACAATACCCCATACCTGCCCAGCCCCCATCCAAGCTATCTCGATCCCCGTAATCCCGCAGCGCACAAGTGGATGGTATGGGTGCTCCATGACATGCAAAAGTGTAATGAAATACCGAGGCTACTGAGCTGGAGCATTAAGTACATAGCCAAACAGGCCATGGCAGAACCAAGAAGCTCAAAATGAATATCGATTAAGGAGAGATCCTCGTCAGAAGAATAGTGCTAAATGTGGAAATGGCTTTCTGAAAGAGCTACCTAAGCACGAGGTGGACTGCCTATGAGCATCGAATATATAGAGATAATGAAGCAAGAAGATATTTCTCCCGTTAACTTATCAGAATTCCATAAGTTCCTTTCGCTTTCCTCCATACATGGCCACCTAGATATTAACCACCATTGCGCGTCTCGTGAACTCTCATGAGCTCTCGCGGTTCATGCTTTGTGGCTCTTGAAAGAATTCGTCGCTCATACTCTCCTTCGATAGTAGAACAGCAAACCTAAATGATGCTCCAAACGCCCAGCACCTCAAGAAAAAGCGAACTAGACCTCCAACCCCTGACACTGAGAAGGAGACCCGCCCTGATCCTCGGAAAGCCTAAATCTATAAGCTGGAACGCACGCGTTGTACGCCGAAAATATATGTCAAAGGTGGAAACATATGATCAAGAATGGAACAGGTCCCAGGCACGGGCACACAAACCCAAAAATTCATCTTTCTTTCGTTGCGTTTCTGGACTGTCTATGCCTAGTCCAAATGGCCCGCGTCGGGGTTCGGGTCCAGTCCCAAGGGGAGGTGTGCCCATGTCAAGTTCGTATTCTGCTCGGCCTCGTCTCCGGCCATGGCCGCTTCGGCTGGGATCGCCATTGACAAGATTGATCGGAGGCTTGCCGGGTGTTGCACCATGATTCGATGGAGGGGAAGGCGGCGTGGGCGGCTGGTGGCCGTTGTAGTGGACGATCTTTGGAAGCAAGTCCTCTCTGCCACCAGCCATCTCGGCTACTGCCTCTTCTGCTGACCGATAATCTCGAGCTCGACTAGACGGCGGAGGATGCGATGATGGTGGTGGAAGGCCAGGAGAGGGGAAGGCAGGGCGGTGATTTGAATGAGAAGAGTTCGAGTTCGAGTTGGACTGGTAGTGGCCTTCTCTCCTGTGCATACCAAGCCCATCACCAGCAAAGACATCCGAAATCGGCGGTAACCTATTGTTCGTTTGGGTTGCGGGTACGTGATGAATGTGAGACGTGTTGGAGAGATTGGAGGGTTGATTCGCGATGTGTCGAGTCATAGGGTGCTGATGCCTGCCGGTAAAGCTTTGATGGAGAGGGGCCGATTGGATGACTCTTTCATTCGCGAATTGTTCATGGGATGGCGGGACTATAGACAAGCCGTTGGGTGGCCGCTTCTTCGACGTCGAAGGTGTTTTCAAGCCTCCACCAAATGGGTTATCCGAGGTACTCCTCCCGTCTGGATCAGTAGGCTTCGCCGTCTTCTGTAATCGTGACTCGATAATGTGCCTTTGCTGATCTCGAACGGATATGCTTCTCTGCAATTGTTGTTGCATGGTAGGATCCTGGGTCTGGAAGCCGGGTGACAAACAAGCTAGTCCGACATCAACCATGGCCAGGCCTCCACTCTCTCTCGCTGTCAAGGGCGCCGATGGCCTCGATGACATGGTAGCCTGGCTTTGGGATGTGCTCGAAGATAAGTCCAGTTTCCTTGGCCTGTGCCTGGAGGTAGCAGGCACCTCGGGTGATGAAGGCGGCTCCTTCTTCACGATGATCTTGGGTGGCCCATGCCTTGCGCTGTACATAGTGTGAGAAGGAGAATGGTGCATTGGTAGCAGCAGCATGATGCAAATTGGTAGAGAAGATGAGAAAGACAGCTTACGAATTAGGTGAACGTTTCCCATCCGAGGTAGCTTTTTGCTTTGCCGCAGCTTCACTAAGCACAAGAGGAGCGTTGGGCGATGTGGTTCGGGAGGTGGCTGATGCAGACCTTCGCTCGGCTGAAGCAGGTGTGTATGCGGAAGGAGCGAGGGTTGGAAAGCTGGACTGAGGACTCGAGCCAGGTTCGGATGGAGGCGGAGCGAGCGGCGCTGCGACAGATGCGACAGCTGTAGACATGGCGAAGCTTGTGGTAGAATGATACTGCAGCGACAGCAGATGGCTCTTAGGACACTGCCAAAATGACTGAGAAGCGCAAGAGACGAGACTCGCGCTTGAAAGGTCGCTTGACGGAGCAACGGTTGGCGGAAGGGGAAGCGAGTGCAGAGCTGCAGACGAAGAGGAGGCCGAAATCGAAGTCCTTCTTGGCTGGCCTGAAGAGGCGGGCAGGATAGCAAGAGCAGCAGGCGGTGCTCTTGGTCGGGGGAGGGGTAGCTTGCACGCTGACCACAGGTGACAAGGTGTCCAAGTTGTCCGAGTAGTGTCGAGGGAAAGGGAAAAGATTTCAGGTCGACCAGGTTGGGGTCTTTGCTGGCCTAGTGAGTGGTGCGTAACGCACTTGAAACGGGGGGGTTTTGAATAAGAATTATGAGTCCGTGTGTACGAGGTGGTTTCGCTTGGGATCAAGGATGTTGTCCTGTTGGTTTCCAAGGAGGGGGAATAGAAGAAAGTAAAGTGGTACGGTAGGAATAATGATCTGGGGCGGGTACGGATAGAACGTTTCGCACTAAAGCCAGAAATAAAGGGAAAGAGTAAGTAGGAGGGAGAGGGACGAGGGGATGGTGTCGCGACTTCTGACTTCTCACTCTACGTTTTTGTTACTCGAAGAGATACTCAGAGTCTCAGACCACAGACCACAGACCACAGACCACAGTACGGTATTTAGAAGATCCCAGTCATTGTTATTATCATCCTGACCATCGTAAGTATCGGATGCCTGTGTCTTGCTGTTGTTCCTTCATAGGTGTTGGCTCATTATTACATTGTGATTATTATTTTTATCATTAATATTCGTATTATTACTGTCATTCCTGAGTGCTCATCTGTGCCATTCGACCACCAGAGTCGATAAGCCATTAACTACCGTAAGCCGAGACGGGGTGCCTAAAGGATGACTTTTCGCGTTCATGGGCAGGCATCCTTCTGCCGAACGCCGAGACAGCTGAGAGGCGTTTGCTCTGTGCTTCGCATCAATCCAGCAACAATCAATACCTTAGGTGATAGCTCTGTGGGGCTGATCAGCCATCATCCTGCTTCTTGAGAATAATATAATAGAACAGTAATGACTCCTTTCCGTCGCCTGATCATTGCGTTGGGTGGAATCATCTTCAGATCCCGTCGATGCTCGGCTAACATGAGAGGCGATCCAAGTGACGTGCCTGCCCTGGTGCCACAATTATCGACAGGCTGTCGCTGACGCCGCCGCAACAAATATCAAACGCAGCCGGAGGAAACATCTGTGCCAAGCTTGTTTATGAAGATGGAATCAATAACGATCATAGGTACTACCTAGCGAATAAGATACATGTTTCTCCTGCGGTATGGCGTAATAGCCAATCAAGTGATGCGACATCCAGCCGCTGGTGCTACTCTACGATTGTATTTCACCGCAAAACCTCAAACATCCTTCGGTTGCTGAAACGGCCTGCCCGCCCCTGAACTAGTCGAACAGACCCTGCCCCTTCGCCGCATAGACCTAGCATTTCAGCTGCTTTTGTTGGAAGGTAAAGTATGCGTACGTAGGTATCCAGCTGAATGAAAGAGAGCGGCCGCAGACTGCTTCTACCGTACTGTCGGGCCGCCGGGCGTCAGCAGAAGTCCTGGATTGCACGATGTTCTTCGAGCAAACAGCGCATCCTCGATCCCCTTTATTCCGTCACCCGTGTCCATCCATACCTACTTAGCCAAAATATTAAGTAGTAATGCGGCTGGCTTCTCAATATAGAAGGATCTTCCGTCCCGAAATCGCGCTACTGATGGTTCGCCGATTCGCTAATTTTCACTGCACAATGACCTCAGAGGCTCAGAGGCATTTGGGAGAAGAGTGTACCTAGGTACTATTCTAGACAATTACTTACTATAATGCAGGAGGTGGTGCCCTGCGCACTTGCTAGAGTAGAGTACTCACAACCTAAGTGCTGATTGACGGAACCGACAAAGGGCGGTTGCTGAGTAATAATATCATAGGATTTGGATGGTTTCATTTAGATAATGGTAGCAGAACGGTTTCTATGCACACACATTCTCTTAGAGTGTATGTGAACAAGAAAAGACTAAGAAGCTAAACAATAACTGTCGAGCCATTATGACACTGTCAAGCCAAGTACTCAGAAGCAGTATACAGAGAAAAACATCCATGCTCTTAGAAAACTGACTTCAAAAATGATTGATTTAGACAATTTTCTCGTGGGGATGACCTCTCCAATACCTAGCCCGCAGTGTGTGGGGGCCATGCTCACGTAGTGCTGATGTTGCGCTGAGTTGCAGGTAGGAGTAGAGTTAGGACGTGTATGATTACTTACGTATACCTTTGAGCGTTCTTTTTATGTTACTGTATGACTACGGTACAGCTACCGTATTACTAACCGCCTTCTGGACGTCAAGTTGAATGTAGGTCTCGGTAGATGCCTCGATTATCAGCCTATCGAGCCACTGCTTTGAGAATCATAAAGTAAGCATTTAGAGAGAAAGACCCTCCTTTGTGAACATACGTTACCTACATATAAGCAGAAAGTCTCAGAACTTCGAGACGGTGCGAAGGGAGGGGAAAATAATCCACCCCCCCCCCGTACGATCTTGAAACTTTTCCCAGTTGAAACCAAGCAACAATAACAATCAGTCATCATCACAGTCACACTACTGACTTGAATGACTGTGAAACATCTCCACAAAATGCCTTCAGTCCTCGCTTCCGAAAATCAGCCTATGCCCAACGCTTCTGTAGAAAGCAGGGAAAATGTTGTGGCAGACCTTGATGAAACATTTATAGACCTCAATGATCAACGGATACGAGTGGTAGGAAACCAGCTGGGCCGATATCCCAGTGCAATTGCCTAATCTTTCCACATAGCTCCCTGGCGCAAGTGACACCGCCGCGTCGTTTGAATTCGAGGCCGAGGACCACACCCTAGGGAATGCCCTGAGGTACATGATCATGAAGAAGTAAGTAAAGCTCCCTTGAATCCCACGTTTTCAGTCTTGGCACTGACACACTTGATAGTCCTGAAGTTGAGCTGTGTGGATACTCGATACCGCACCCATCCGAGGCTAAGATGAATCTGAGGATACAGACGTATGGTATGTACAAAGCAAATCAGGTACATTTCAAATCCCTTTTAACGCCGTCTTGCAGATAGCACTACAGTCTACGATGCACTAGAGAAAGGCTTCGATGACCTTATGGGTTTGTGCGATGTCGTAATTGACAGGTTTACGCTTGCTAGAGACGACTTCGATGGTGAACAGAAAACTTGATGAGGTCTCGATAGACTCGCATCATGTACTACTATATACAAAGCAGGATGCACCTCGAAAACAGACGTCTCAGTTGCGACCCTGTAGAAATGGCGATTAGCCATATAGAGCACCACTGCGGTTACCACAAGGCCTACCTCCAGAAAGCCTTGCATAAAACCTGCAGGTAATCTTGCTGTTGGATTTTCTGTTTCCCGAAAGTACTTCATGACGTGTGGTATTTGCTTCCAGTAGTTTAATGTTTCCTGCCGTCTACTGCATCAGTGTCCGCCCATAGATGCTCTCATTCGAGACCCTCCCAGCATGAGCTGTCTTGATGTCTATCATCGGTGCGGCATACCTGGAATTCCGAGTGACTTTGGAACAGTAGCATGTCCACGACCGGCAGCTTGTTGACGTAGCGGTGTCTTTCAAATTCTTGCCGTACTTTTGTTCGTAGCTGAGACACGGGTAAATTTAGTGAATACATTTGCTGGATTTCAGGAGCCTGGTGCGCAGTACAAGGTCAGCTCCTGAATAGTCGATTACGTTTTGACTCTTGTAACTGACTGATCGCAACCATTGGCGGTAGGCATGGATTACCCTCCGCTGCGCATCTTGCCAGTTCGTCGCTACGTATAATTAGTCACCAACATTCTTTCCCGCTTGTGCTGGGACGAATTGATGTCATACACGAGCGCGTTCTCTGGGCAAGGTAGGTAGGATTGATCACCATTGTGATGCTGGCTTGTGGGTGGTATTCAAAATGAGGTTGAGTTGCTCAAGCTCACACGTCGGGTAGTGCTAGTTTTGTATGTGGAAAAACCTCGGCGCGCGAAACTCAACTTACAGACGTGCTCTCTCGTCTCGTGCTTACAGAAACTCCAAAATCAGTTTTAATCTCGCGAAAGTCGAAACTGTTCCACTCAGACACAGTCACACAAGACTTGAAAGATGCCTCCCGTCCGCTCAGCGCGAAACCGCAAGCCACCACCTGATGGCTTCGACGACATCGAAGATACCCTGCTTGAGTTTGCCAACAAGATGAAAGACGCCGAAAATGCTTCACACGAGGGCAAAAAGCGAAACGAGGTCTTATGGCCCATATTTCAGATCAGTCATCAGCGTATGTCATTTCCGTCGGTAAGCCATACTGTGACTGACCATATCTCTGAGTACAGGCTCAAGATACATCTACGACCTATATTACGACAAAGAAGCGATATCCAAGCAGCTCTATGAGTGGCTACTCAAGAATGGGTATGCAGACGGAAATCTGATAGCCAAATGGAAGAAGCAAGGGTATGAGAAAGTACGTAACCCCAGGGCAGCTTTTCTGTAAAGCACTGATGGAGAAAGAATCTCAGTTGTGCTGCCTACGATGCATACAGACCAAAGAGACGAACTTCAACGCAACCTGCATCTGTCGAGTGCCACAGGCGCAGCTGAAGGAGGATCAAACCATTGAGTGTGTTAGCTGTGGATGTCGTGGTTGCTCTTCTGCTGATTGATGGCTGTTTCATGTATTAAGATGAAGGCGAAAAGTTCTTCAGCCTGCACAGGATGGCATTGGGGAAAACGACAACTCAAGAGTTTGATGTGGCAGGAGGAATATGCGCACTCGCTCTGTGGGCAGCTTGACTACGGCCCTTCAATATGGAGAGCGCTGAAAGATCAACAGTTGACGCCTCGAACTCAGAAATCATCTGAGCTATCCTCTTCTTCAAGAATGGTATCAATAATCCTACTCACACCCCGTCCTCGGTCCTGTTCTGATGCGTTCCATTTGCTATAGTTTTCCATCGATCCGAGGTCATTCCTCCGAAAAGCTTCAGCATCTTGCCTAAGCTTCATAATTGGATCCTGCGCATCGCGTCTCTCTTGCTTGTCTGCTCGATAAGCAGCCAAGGTCCGCCCTCTTTGCTCTCCAGGCGAGGAATCGAGGTTTAGCACGGAGATGATGAAGCACGAGAAATAATGAAGGCTTGTGCCAGTGACAAAGCCAACAAGCGCTGCGATTCCCAAAAAGATGTAGAGAGTCTGCAGTAACCCCATCAGTGATCCGTGAAGATTATGTAAACCATACCAAGCTCCACTTGACTTGCCTCAAATTTTTCGAGGACGCGTAACGTGTACCAACAGGCACCGAAACAGTAGTGACCGAGGTGTAGCAGGGGCGCAGTGGTTGTGACCAAGACGAAGAGGATCAATCGAAGGATGTAAAAGATTGGGTAGGCAACGTAGTAGATGGCAGTCCAAGCAGCGGATAGGTAGTCCATTGCATGGCTGGCGACCTCATGATCGCTGTCGACGGACTGCATTGGATCGCTGATTGGGAAGTGCCATGCTCAAGTGTTACTAAGGTAAGGTACTTGGCAATTTTTGGAGGAGTGCGGACAAGGGCCCCGCAGCGACTAGCGATCTGACTAGCCCATTTCGGAGCATTTGAGGTTGTATCGTTCGTTTCAACACTCTTTGGTTGATTCATTCCAAGAGAACCTGCTTCCTTCATACAATGATTGTAAACAGAAAATACTCCTTGATGAAATAGGACCCCGTCAACTTATTACACAATGGGCAATCAGAGCTCGAAAGAGAAAAGTCCTACTTCACCCATACCAAATCATTCATCGAGCTCGAATTCTTCCACTGCAAACACACGGAAGGAGAAGGAGTATAAGGCTCCACCATCACACAACAGTGTAACAAGATCATCACACTTAGAGAGAAACTCTGCGAGCCCCTCTTCATCGCAACGGCATCAGCATCAAGATTCAATAGGCAACGATCAATCGAAGCAAACACCTCATAATGACAATAAGAAGGAGAAGCCCAGGACGACGGGCAAATCAACGCCCGTCAAGGTTCCTCGCGGCGCTGACCCAAGACGACAAAGAGGACCAGACTCACAATTCGAATCCTCTGGCCCTCCCAAAGACCCCAACTTCGTACCCCATTCAAATCTCAACTTCCCCCCTCGTATGCCCCTTCCCATCGAGGAAGAGTTTCATGCTCCCTATTCCCCGACCATCACAGCCCAGGAATTTTCCTCTTCTCTACACGAGGAAGACTTTGACGGCACCATACCCCGCCAATCCTCCGTCATAAGTAGCACAACGCTCGAAGAAGAAGACGTAGGCAATGAGCTTCAGCCATATCCGTATGAAGCGCCGCCTCAGGGCCTCGTACCAACTCGGCTGCAATGGACGCAAGGTGGTGATAGGGTGTATGTCACCGGAACGTTTGCCGGATGGAATAGAAAGTTCCGCATGAACAGGGAGTGAGCAGCCCTTTCCATTGTTTGCCTTTACATCAATGTCTCGGGTGATATGCCTTCATGAATCTCTTCGGACACGATGCTCCATCACCCAGACTCAATTCACACAATTTTGGGTCTCATGTAAGGTCTGGCAGAATCAAACGGTTCTCTCATGCGACCTTGAGCAAGCAAGAGGGATGCTGATCTCATGCTCCTCAATAGTCCTACAACGGGACACCACGCGACTGTCCTCCAACTTCCACCGGGAACTCATCATGTCAAGTTCATTGTCGACGGGGAGATGAAGCTTTCGAGTCTGCCTACAGCTGTGGATTATACTAATATCCTTGTCAATTATGTGGAGGTAAGTGCCGATGACATACCCAAGGAATCTGCGGGCGAGGTGAAGGTCCCTCAAGAAGACTTCCATCCGCCTCAAGTTCTTCACGAAGGCACAGAAGCAAGGGACCATGCACCAGATTCCGTTGGTAAGACTAAGCTTGTTGAGGGGGAGCAAAAAGCAGAGCCAGTCTTTTGGGGGAAGGTTGTACCCAAGTACCTTCATGATGTCGACCTTTCAGAGCAATCCAGACGCTATCAGCGAGCTGCACGAGGTGTCTCTGATTTTTCTACGCCGCCAGGGTTACCGCTGTTCCTTGGTAAATCCATCCTGAATGGCACAACTCCCATGAAGGATGACAGTAGTGTCTTAAATATGCCGAATCACACTGTGCTGAACCATCTGGCTACGAGCAGTATCAAGCACGATGTACTTGCTACAAGCATCACTACTCGCTATAAGCGGAAGGTAAATTCCGTCGCAATGCAATATAACATTGGCAGGACCAGCTCACGTCTCAATAGTATGTGACAACTATCGTATACAAGCCTACTGAAGAGTAGGCTTCACTATACCCTGATGACGATCTGACCGATATAAGTCACGAGGCTTTCTCCGCATTCTTGGTGACGCAGGACTTCTGTTGGCAGACGATATAACCATACTTGTCCGCATCCTCCCAGATTACAAAAGCATTGTCGTATTTCCAGCATTGGGTTGTCCTTCCAGGACTTGGAAAGCGACATCTCACCTCCATGTTTTACCTATATATGGAAGTATGGGACTAATACCATGGCTTATGTCGAGTATGGCTTTTGGGTTCCGTGACCACCGGCTTCCTATAGTCATTCTCTCCATTCGACGAATACCTCGTCTGTCCTAAATCTTTGCGTACACGTACTGTCCTCTAAAGCTGTGGTCGACCCCATCTCATATGCAAGTAATCCAGCGTGTGCAATCATGATGCCATTGTCGATACAGAATCTCTCGTCGGTCGCGAAGACACTTCCTCGTCTATGCCGTGCCATGATTCCCATCATCTCCTGCAACCGCTCGTTGCTGCCCACTCCACCCACAATGAGCACCTGGCTTGAGCCCACATGCGCCATAGCCCTCTCAGTTATCTCCACCAACATAGCATAGACTGTTTCTTGCAGGCTGAAACAGAGGTCTTCCCTCGTAATCGCTTCACTAGTTAATTCATCCTTCCATGCACCATGATTCGTCTCCAATTTTTCTGCTAGAATGTCAACCGTGGCCAATATTCCCGAAAAGCTGCAATCCATCCCTTTGACTGCATACGGCAAGTCCACCAGATGCCTTCCTTGTTTCGCCAACTGCTCGATGTTGTAGCCCGGTGCTGGATCATTCGATATACGCAACGTCCGCGCAAAGCGATCAAGGCAGTTGCCTACGGCGATATCGAGCGCCTCCCCGAAAATGCGATATCTTTGCGCAGTATAAGCTATAACCTGCGTATTTCCCCCAGATACGTATAGAACGACCGGGTTTTGGGCCCCAGTGATTTCGCGACCCATTTCAATATCTTGAGAAACCCCTTAGCACTGCCTGGTCATCGACAGCTGCAAACTGACGTACGCCCGACACAGTGGTTGACTCCGACCAGCTCCTTACCCCACAGCAGACCCAACATCCTCGCGGCGACAGCGACGCTCTGCAGCGGGGCTCCCATGCCTGGACCTTTTGTGTAGCATATACAATGGATATCCTCCACTCGAAGTCCAGCCTCTTTCATCGCCTGCTTTACAAGTTTGATTATCCATGACCGATGGTGTTTTGCAGTATCCTTTGGAAGAAAGCCTTCACCGGGTGGGGAGATGAAAGTGTGGCGGATATTAGAAAGTATGTGTGCAGCACCACCACTGGAAGGGTGGAGGATGAGACCAACGCCAAGTTTATTAGCAGAGCCTTCAAGACCTAGAGCTATCATGATGGAGAATGATTGATCAAAGAATAGATCCAGTTGGTATTGGGGCTTTCCCCTCGCGCAGAAGTGGTTGGTTGCTTGGCATCGCCTACGGTCCGGTGTAGAGTACTCCCACATTCATAAACGTCCGCCCTCTGATCAAGTCGTTCACCTTTCCTTTTACTTCCCACGACGCACAAACAGTTCTCCTTGCGGAATGGCAGCATGGCTCCCTATGCGAGCAATGACGCTTTCCGCGCAGAACCCTTTGATTTCTTCCAATGGCTGCGAGAGCGCCCAGACACAACCATTAGCCGCAAGATAGAGATAACCGATATGAGGCATCACAATGCTGGCAGAGGGATAGGTAATGGATCCAGCTCAGAGTCCGTTGTCTCGATGTTTGCTCAAGGTCCAGTAGTCGCCGTGAAAGACGTAGAAGAAGATGAGGAGCTGTTCAGCATCGCCCAACCCTATGTTCTGTACGTATTTTTTGAAGTCCATGTATCCTCTTTGGAAACAAATGTTGAGCCCAAATACATGTCTTGGGAGTGTGCACTCCCTGAGCTGTGTTTTATAGCTCGCTATACTCAAACAAGCAAGACTGACCCCGAAATCATAATGCAGTATCGTCCAAAACTCGAGCCTCCAAAAAGTCAAGCCACACCTGTTCGAGGGTCTCAATCCGTGGAACTTACTAGTTCTCGTCATGATTTATGAAGACGGCTTGGGCATGAAATCAACTTGGTGGAACTACCTTCAAATATTGGGCGCAGATTTCGACCTCATAATATACTGGTCTTCATCCGAGTTCGCGGCGCTGGAGGGCAGTGCTGTGCTGGATGGGGAAAAGGGATAATGCTGATGAGTCTTCCAAAAAGTCTCTATTGCCAGTCGTGCTACAGTAGCCGGAGATCTTTGGTCGACATGCCCAAGAATTTCGTGGTTCCAACGCATCCAGCGTGCTGCTCAATCTTGTTCACAGTATGGCCTACGGTTTGGATCTTTCTTCCTCTGAAGAAGAAGATGACGAAGAAGAAGAAGAAGCTGAAGGCCCCTCTCAATCAGCCTACCAAATGAACAAGAGAATGGTCCCGTTGGCTGACCTTTTTGACGCCGGTACGTCCAAAGTTGCGGCAACTTTTTCTTCATATGGACCCGATTTCCAAGTCTGAGACATGGGTCAAGAGTGTCGTACTCATTGACCTTATTCTATGAGTCGTTTCTGGTTGCAAAGAAGCATTACGGCAGGTCTGACGGAATCCAGGCCCACTTGATCCAAAATGGAGATGACCATGGTCGTTATCAAACCAATCCCGAAGGGAAAACAGATGTTCAATGGCTATGGCCAGCTGCCTAGATCTGATCTACTTGTAAGTCGACGATTTCGAGTGATTTCTGTCTATCCGGTACCTCTTTCTAAGGTGTAAAGCCTCGCCGAGGTCGTCTCTGGATCCATAGTCTATCTTAATGACAATATGCTAACTTCAATTACGTTCAGCGGCGTTACGGCTATGTATGTACATCACCGGATCAGTTTTTTTCACGTGGCCAACTCTCCGAGTTGCAAGACGTGTTCCGGGAGCAAAATGATTTTCCGAATCCTCTCCGAGTTGTCTCGTTGCTCGGACTCCTGCCTCGAAGAAGGAATGCTGACTCCGAAATGTTTTACGGATTACGGAGAATTCCAAGAAGTAGGATGTTGTACTTGATGACAGAGAGCAAGAGGAAAGGGTAATCTCTGGAATTGCAGCACTACTGAGATTTCATTAATACGAAGTAGCTCGAACTTGCAGCAACGTGGGGAGTTTTGCAAGACGGCTATGACCTTAGTCGACCAGAGAACGGATCGTTTGAATTCGATCAATCAATCATCTTACGATCACCGTGTTGTAACTTGACACGAATGCTGCCAAACAAGCAACTATTAAGACACAGACGCCAAGTCAGCCACTACTGTCCCTATTGATTACGTTGGGTCTGGTCCTCAAAGCAATCATCTCTCACAAAGAAAAAGCCTACAAAATGACGCTGGCAGAAGATATCGTTCCGCTAGAGGACTTCACTGTGCAAGGACGGCGGAGAATGGCCATCGAAGTTCGTCTAGGAGGAAATCCTTTCGATGGCAATTCCCAGAATCGACGAAACAATTGCCGACATTGGCCGGTGCTCGAGAGAGGACCAAGGTAGGAGTCACGTTAAGAGAAGAAAATTGTGAAATGTGGCTTGAATCCTTATCACTTCTGGTACCTCATAGTTCTGGTTCTCTCGAAAAGCATCGCTTGAGCTGCGTCACCTCCTCGCGCCTCAATCCCCGGCCTCTCAGCAGCCCTTACATTGCACCCATGCAGTGTGTATACTGCTTTGATCCATCCTGCAGCTCACCTCACAGCATACCTCTGTCGGGCCTCTCCGATGCCACTTTCGAAATCCACACATGAGCTAGCTCGACAGCTTGCGTCTATCTCAGCAACAACAAGTTGTATTGGCGCTTCAGATGCTGGTCGATACTTGTTTCAGATGGCTTGCTTGCGGTCAACCAAATCAAAGCCTCCCTCAAAATTCAGGAAGCAGATCGTAAGCCTTTTACTCGGCCTATAATCAATTCGGTCCAACCTGACGAGAAGCACGTGCTGAGGTGGAAGCATGACTTAATCCGTGCGAAGGTGCCTCCATTTGGGCCCGTCTAGCTTGCAATTGAGCTTGACCCGACTGTGTAGGAAAGAGTTTCGCGCGAAACTGCATGCTCTCTGCGTCGAATGGATCGACAAAGTACACTGGCACCTCGTCTTCGTCGTCATCGTCATCGTACTTGAATTGATCTGCGTCAGGAGAGTCGAAATCTACCCTGGGTGGCAAGCGCATGCCCCTACGATCGATCCATAACCGGCCTCCTCTACCATATCTACGCCTGAATGAGGGCTGACTATGACAGGGTCCGTCATAGGATGGAGAAGCATAGCGTACTGCTACCGAGTCCGCCTTGCCCATGTTCAAGGCACTGAAATCAAGCGCAACGTCACCAGAATGCTCTGAAGATATTGACGCAGGAGGGGTAGGCAAGTATTCTGTTGTTGCAGTACGAAAAGTCGATCCAGCATCTGACTCCAACGGGGGAGTCA
This sequence comes from Platismatia glauca, assembly GCA_963556305.1. Taxonomy (NCBI): domain Eukaryota; kingdom Fungi; phylum Ascomycota; class Lecanoromycetes; order Lecanorales; family Parmeliaceae; genus Platismatia; species Platismatia glauca. The sequence continues at coordinate 848,649 of OY745767.1, forward strand.
ATGGGGCTTTGGTCAAGTCCATGTAACCAATGTTCCATTGCTGGTGGTGAGCAATCTTTGTGTCTATTTCTGATGTCAGAAGTCTCTCCTGTTGCGCCAGAAGGTCAGAGAGAAGGATCAGCTCCGAATCAGCAGGTCGACCGTCTGATCTTTGCGACAAGCGAAACTGGTTCCCTGGCGCACGCTGCGTAATCTCCAAGGGCTTCTTCTTCGGCTTTTCAACTTGTCAGCAGTGATGCTTGTGTAAGTTTCGGGAAATTGCATCTACCTTTTGATTGACAAGGATGTCTTCATCGCCGTCCTTGTATTGATCGGGAAGATTCAGCTTGACTTGCCTCAGATTGGCCCGTTGCTCGAAAAGTTGTCTTTCTATAGCAAGTTGCTCTCTCTTGGTAATCTCTCTCTGCTTGATCATCGCCATGATTTCTCGAGACTCTTCGAGCTCCTTTCGGAGTCTCTTGAGCTTCTCAGCGCTATGAGCATCTCGGCCTCGGGTCTTCCGAATCTGCCTGACCTCTCGTCTTCGGAAGCAGACATAGGGGTCGGCATCGTCGGTATCAGCGCCTGTCTCGAACTTGAATTTGTCAGCTGAAAGTTGCGGCCAATATGAATAGGCAGGCAACTTACCTTGAGCCCTGTTATCAGGGATTTACTGCCCGCTTCTAGTCTTCGAGCCTTCCAGTGCTCATAGACTTCTCTAGTGAATGGTCGTGCCTGATCATCAAGGTAATCGTCCATGGAGCTTTCGATTTCATCATAGGAAATCACAGGAGGACTATCTACAGCAGCATATGGTTGCTTCACTTGAGCCGTCTCCTCGAAGCAGTTCATGATTTCTTCGAATTGATCCTCAGAGCATTGGCTGGAGGCATTCTTTTTCTTATTCATGGAATTGAAGAAGGTATGATCCTCTTCATCCATGTCATATGGACAGCCTGCGCAGTCCTCTACTGTGGAAGAAAAGCGAACGTACGTGGCCGGCTGGGCGTACGAGAGGGGGTAGAGCTTGTCATATTGCAGAGAGCTTTGAACGGCATCCGGAGTGGGAATGTATATCTGAGCGACCTTACCGCCGATGACGGCTGCTTGCGAAGCTGAGAGCGCGGCTTGTAAATGATGTTCCTGTTTTGTTGGTCACGTGTGGACGATTGTGGTTGGGGGAGAACATACATTTTGTTCCGCCTTTTCCACGCCACTGTCAAGACCTGACAGCACTCTGGGTAAATCATCATCGGCCTCATGTAGATCATCTTCACGAATGATTTGAAGCGCCGCTCTGGTATTCAGCTTCCGTTGCCTCATGCGACTTTGACTCAGTGCGCCGGCACGAGTCATGGTTTTGCTCTGTCAAGAGCGATTTGAAAATTCCACTTCATGCATCAAATTCACGTCAGAGGCATGTTTGCAAGTACTCGACAAAGTCCGACCGTAAAAAGTGGTGATGAGGGTGGTTGTCGATGGACTGAAGTTGATGTTGATGAACACGACAACTCTGATCGGTTCCTCGCTTTCTAGGTCTCGGTGTTGTGCCCTCTGAAAGGCTCGGCGTGCAACTCGCCCTTGTCTGTTATTGGCGTAGCGCGTTCGGTTTACCCATGATCTTTATTGTTATGCACACCGGCTTTACCCTTGTTGGGTTACTCTATGCCCTTACCTTGACACGCTTGATCACTACCTACCTAGTAAAGTACTTAGCGTAAGGTACTAAGGTACGAAACTACGAATCACTAACCGCATTGTGAAGTGTCTTGGCACGCCTTGGCATTCCTTGGCGTATCCTTGGCATCCCTTTCGCTCCGTACAACTACCCTCATCTTCGTCTGAGGCTCAGCCCCATGTCAAACGACAAGTATAACACTGCATCTAACATATCAGTCCACTCACGCCGCTTCCATCTGGAATCACTCCCCGTTCCGGATCTCTCGCAGCTAACGCTGTAGCGCCTGTGATACAAAAGGCAAAGAGGAGTCAGTTCCGTACCCATGGCCGACGCCAATCAGGCTGCTTTGCTTGACGCCCGGCGGAGAGCTCAGTCAAGCAGCCAAATGCTCGATAGCATCATTCAAGGTTCAAATTGTGAGGGTTGGGATGATAGAAGTTGCTTGGAATGAAGGGCGCTGACTGCGTCGCGATAGTCGATCGCGATGAAGTGGACAGACTGCGAAAGAGGTTCATGAAGCTGGATAAAGTGTGTGCACCTCCATACTGCCCAATCCTTTTCCTCTGCTCGCCATGCTCAGTGTGCATGCAGGACAATTCGGGAACAATAGAACGTGACGAATTTCTCTCACTTCCTCAAGTCTCGTCGAATCCTCTAGCGACCCGGTACTGGACCCCTGCCCGTATGACCCTGGTATCTCAGGTGCTCCCAGGCTAATTGATTCTCATTCGGTTACAGTATGATTGCCATTTTCGATGAAGATGGAGGCGGCGATGTCGACTTTCAAGAATTCGTCTCTGGCCTCAGCGCCTTCAGTTCCAAAGGCAACAAGGAGGAGAAATTGAGATTTGCCTTCAAGGTCTATGACATTGATCGCGACGGATATATAAGCAACGGGGAGCTGTTCATTGTACTGAAAATGATGGTGGGAAGCAATCTGAAGGATATGCAGTTGCAACAGGTAAATTTCCCGGCATCTTGTATTACAAGGAGAGGACGTTTCCCATCAGGGGCGAGTTACAGCAGACGAGAATCAAGGGGAAGATGGACGGCTGACACTTGGTGCACTACGACAGATTGTGGACAAGACAATCATGGAAGCAGACACGGATCGGGATGGGAAGATCAGCTTCGAGGAGTTCACAAAGATGGTTGAGAACACGGATGTTTCAATGAGCATGACATTAGGTACGCTTCTCGGCTTTGCAGTGCATGCTCTGAATCTCTTCTCTGCCTGCACAAGCCCGTCCCCGAGAGCGCCACGTTCAACCGTTGATGTTGCTGCAGATCAATTCTAGTCGATACCCTGATCGCGAGAGCTGAAATGAATGAATCTTAACGGTCTTGTATACTGTGCCAAAGCAGCGAACCAAACGAGCTACGCCGTTAGCGGAGGCTCGTGGATGATGCGGTGACATTCCCTGCACTCTCTTCACGCTGCGGCATTCCGATCCCACAGCTGTTTCGAGGGGCGAGACAGCTGTTGTAGAGGAGGGGCCAGATAGCGCTACAGCAAATGGACGAATTATTGTCCGTGACCGCTTCGCGCACGCCGCAGCACCCGTCATGGAAACGGCCTCGAGAACAAAGATCGCTCTCCCCCCCTTCACCCACCTTCTCGTGTTTGCCATACGACACGTCGTAAAGATTCGCTTCCGTCCTCTTTGCCGCGGAGCGACATGGCAAGCTGCGGCCGCCAATTTCCCCAATCGGCTTCAGGGGCTGCGTGCGTTGCGTTGCGTTGTCGTCGCGTTACATCCCATTTGCATCCTATTGCATTGCATTGCAGAATATTGTCTCGGGCTGATGACCTGTCTGCTGCTGTTTCACATGCTCGAGCCGCGTTGGGCAGCATACAGGTGCTCGGTACCTCGACTTCCGTTGATGCAGCGTCGATCGTCGATCCTGTTGCAGTCACTCGGCAACTTACGGAGTACCCTACCTACATCGTTCCTCACCTTGCACCCTCCATCCTTTCATGTCCGAGTATTCCAGGATGTATCCATTCGATAAGTCATCGATTTGGGCAACAACATTGTCACTCAAATGATTTTCATGACCAAGGAAGCTGCCTTTATCGATTGACATGATGCGCAAGACTGAGCGGGTGACTGGTCTGATCTCTTTCTTCATGGTTGATTTGAGGTACACTCGCAGCAGGCGATCGTCTGGGGATATCCATAATGCAATCAAGCCAACCTCTCCTAAGTAGGTATCCTAGACTGCTATACTAATGTGCTTTCCCACTTGATCATTTTCAATAAGAAATACAAAAATCAAAATCTCACTTTGCTTGGCGGACTCTCAAACCTTTGGATCAGCCCGCCGCCTTCCACGTCCGAGACTTACCCGTGGCCACGCTGTCTATCCTCGCCTGCCCGTCGCCTCGCATAAATTCCATTCAAACAGAACGCCCATGTGACTGGTGGTCTAGTAAAGTACATGTATGTGCAAGCAATGTAGTATAAACAAAATGAGCTGCCTCCCAGGGTATTTGCGTTCTAAAGTAAATCAATATAACTAACACCGAAATGTCCGGTTGCCCGTCTGTTCTATGCCGTGATAGGTGTATGATGTCGTCGTCGAGGTTCTTAAGAAAATAGAGCGATTCGGTATGTGCGTGTGTCTGGAAAGATCATGAATTGTGAGTGGTGATGGGGTGTTTAGGACTCATTATTGCTCTAGTAGTGTCCCGGAAAGCTGCGTGGGATGCGTCGCGCCGGCAGCTAAGACATACAGCATCATTGTGGACTGAGAAGGCCTCATGCATGTCATTGTTTCACATGGGCGAAATTGAGGGAGGTCTTGAATGGGGACTTGATGGTGAACGGGAGACTCTTGGGAAACCACTGGCAAGGGGACGAGATCGAGAAACTGCTCATCGTTAGCCAGCACCGAGGCCAGATTGGCCGAGCATAGGCTCTGTTTCCAATTCTTCGTCGTTCTCGTCGTCACTGCCAATAAGATCAATGCACCGAGTCAGAACTGCCTAGCGGTCAGAGGATATGGTTCTCATGTCTGTCGCATTAGATTGGAATGCCCCTTTGGCTTACTTTCGATGATCTCTTGCTCGGAAACCCCCATCTGGTAATCAACGAGCCCATGCTTTTCTAGGCCATCGCAGAGCGAAACCAGCTCGTTTCCCATCTCTTCAAGAGATTCTTTCGGCAGTAAGCTTTGCGACTGCGCTGGAGGTCGCCCTGAGTCTAACATTTCTTGTGTATCGTCTTTCTGACGTTGTAGCATTGCAAGCCAGCATACGTTGAAGCTGTCCCAGACTCTGATGCGGTCTGCGTATTTTCCTTCCTTATCTTGCGTGAGTCCTGGCAAAATTAGCTTTGAGTCTGCCGTGGCTCTAGGTTCACCTCACTAAGAACATCCACGTTCTCTGACAACCATTTAGAAACCTCCAGCAACGATTCCCCCGCCTTGATGAGGTGCCCTCTGGAGGTATGATCGTTCACTGTACCAATACTTCTTTTATATCGATTGTAAGCAGCAGCAAATGTACCTGATTCTTCTTCAGGCTGTTCGGAAGCTGCCGTTGCAATATTCGGATTGAATTCTGGTCCCATTGTAGGATAGGACGAGGCAAGGACCGAACGCCCAAGAGTAGCTGCGGAGGTATACTGCATGGATTGGGGATATGCTGTCGTGGGATACTGTTGAGGTATCGCTGCGGGTCCCGATACGTTGGTACCGTGGCCTGGACTGTAGTATTCGGGGGACCCAAAATGGCTACCCAAGACTTGCGCTGCCGAATGCCGGGATGAGTACTGGCTCACAGCGTCATACGGAGATTGTGGTTGAACTTGTTGCGGTACATTGTACAACAATTGCGGTGGGTAGTGGGGGAACTGTCGTTGCCTCTGGGGGTCTTGCAAGTACTCTGGTTGGTACTGGAATTGCGGTCCGTGCATTTGCGGCGTTGAATACTGCTGGCCAGGCGCATACTCGTAGCTCCCCATCTCGTGCGAGCTCCCTGCACCTGCAGACAAAGGGGCAGATGCGGAAGGCCGAGTCGTCAACGGTTGCGCTTGTCTGAACCGATCAGAACCCTCTCCACCCGGCGCCGCTCGTAAGTTCTGGACGTTTGGCACATTAACTCCATGGCCTCCATATTCCGGGACATATCCGCGAGGATAATCTTGCTGCTCATATTGCCTTCTTCGCTGTTCGTCACCTTCCATGCCACTAATCCAGCTTCTTCTGGACTCCTTCACCGTCGAATCGAATGCCGGAACTGGACAAAGGCCTGGCGAGGCAGGAGGCGTCGCGTAGAAGGCCAGCCTGTCGACGGCACCGAAGCGCTCTGTGGAGGCTGAGAAGCAAAGCGTGTACTTCTTCCAATGCAGTTTTGTAGGAAAACGGCTTCTAGTTGTGCTATTGTTGAGGGGGAGACCCGAGGACTAGGTGAGGTTAGGAATATTTGTTCGAGGTTTATATCTTGTTGGGTAGGATCTCACCGATGATGTGGCCCGGCGACAATGCCAGTGTGAATCGCGGATAGAGTCATAGGCTCATCGAAGGTCGGTGAATCTCTGCCCAAAAGGAGTGAGTAAGGCAGCTGAGTCGGCTCAACACGAGGACGGTGACTTTAAAAAGAATGAAGAAAAGATCGGCGAATTATTCTTAGAATGAGAATCGAATAGATAGTGAAGGGTGGGGAAGACCTCGCTGAGGCGATTCAAAGAGAGAAAAATGAAAGTGTTTGAGGTGTAGGATTATCATGGAATAGCCAAGTTGGGACCCTTGAAGATGCAAATTATGTGATGTGCACCGGGATGATCAGGGTAAGGCAGCCTTGGGCGTGAATAGAACCGCAACAGTCGGGCTTGCTTAATGCTTGCAGGTTCCGGGCGAAGGATCGTCGTGCGTAAAGTACCAACACCGGTAGTGGACTGAGATCTTCTAACCGAGGACTGGCGACCCCAAGCCTGTGTAATCAGTCCACCACCTCACCTTTGGCTAGGCGATCCGCGAGAGAAGGTGATCAATGACTGGAGCTGAGGGCGACTTGGTGAGAGATGTGAGACGAGAGATGCAAGAGAGCAAGGCAGGGAGCGTATTGCTAAGACATCCAATTGGCTAGCATGGACGTTTCCGGTAAGTAAGCATGCGCAAGCTGAGCATCCGCAGACCCTAATTCGATATGACTTGTGACCTTTTGGCCTGTGTGTGTCAGGTGGCGGGTGAGAGGTGTGGAAGACGCGTGTGGAACAGCTAGAGAGGAGCTACTGTAGGAAGGAAGCGAGTTGTGGCCTCAATGGTGCGTTTTCATGTTACGTATCACAAGTACGGAGGCGCGGATGAGACGAAGCGCTTTGGACCAAAATGAGTGAAGAAGCGCGAAGGAGTGGAGATGAGTAGTCAAGCTTCAGGGAATCAAGGAAAATGATGATGATGATGATGATGATGATAATATGCCTGTCTTGGATGGTGCACGTCGTCGTCGACAATGCGTCAAGAAGCAGCGATGAGAAAGGACGATGAGGAAGGGAAGCAGGTAGGAGTACATAGGAGGAGTCTAGAGGGAGGGTTGGAAGAAATGCACAATATGCCAAATGCACAATGTCGTGCATATGTGCATATGTCCACGCCATGACATGATTCCAAGTACCGTATCCTATTTCCAACTGAGGGTAGTCAGTCCGTACTTTACTAAGTCCGTCGTAGTCCATCAGGAAAGGTGGTCGGTCGTGACACTCGATACCTACCTTACCTACTGTACCTTACAAGCTACCCACCGACCCTTTCTCCTTTCTCGTGTAAGGTACATGGAACTTACTCGAAATCAGTATTAGACTCTTCAAAAGTACGCGGTTTTTGGCGGGGGCTAAAGCATGATCTTCTAGCGCCTCTCACAAATCCTTGACTCTTCATTCCTCATTGCGGAACCAAACAAAGCACAAAGCCCAGGCCCCCAAAGAGAGAGGGGAGAGAGTGGGGAAAAGAGAGGGATAGAGGCAGAAAACCTTTCGTCTCCCTCCCCAACCACGGCTTCTTGCTTGCAAAGGGGTTGAACAGGGTGCTCGTGCTCGTCCTAGGCTCATCTGGATTGGGGCCGATGTCCAAATGATGGCTGAGCAGGAGAGGCCTCGTTCGTTTCATCACCTGCCTCCCTGCCCCTGGATACCTGCCTCCGCCCGATCCTCTTCACCTGCCCGACGAAACGAAGCACTGAACATCTTACATTCCGGTTTTCCCTGGAATTTAGGAAGCGGGAGATGAGAAGGGTCTGTTGGTTGGTCACCACTCATGGTCATCAGTGCCACATTACTTTCCTGAAGCAGGAATTTCGCCTTTGGGCCATTCCACACCGAGGCTGACGGTAGTTGTCGCTGTTTGCGGCCAAGGCCTCTCATCGGGCACGATGCAGGATCTTGCCACTTGCTTGCATTCTCCTGTTCAGCTACGGCCAAGTGCAGTCCAGTGCAGTTCTTTCAATTGCCACGCCGACATGCCGACCATACGGGGCCAAAGGAAGAGTCAGGGGAGGGTCAGGGTAGATGCGAGGTTGGGCAGCAGGTTGGTATGTCGAAATCTTTTAGTGCTCTGCCGTTGGTTGGCAAAGGCAGAAAAAGATCATCAACGTCTGACGGTGTGATTTGTTTTTGTGCGCTTGGAATGCTCGCATGGCCCAGACGAGGCTTCATTGGATACCGACACTGACTTACACCGTCGATCTTTTCGCCTCAGCATCCAAGTCAGGTTTAGCGACTCAAGCCTCAACCTTTGGCCCTTTTGCCAGTTGCCACAAAGGAGTGCCATTATTGGTCAAATGATCTGTCTTGTCAGTAGTCACTGCCACGCTCCTCCACACTCCCACATGGGATCTACTGCAGGTACCAGACATCCTTAGCGCCACTTTCAAAAGCCAATGCTGACCTGGCACATTCCGTTACATGATTCATAAATCTTGAAACCCCAGCGCAATAGTATGATACCTAAATAGCGATATCTGACATCTCATTTCTTGTTCCAGTCCTGCCTTCCAACTTGTTCTTCAGACTTGTTCAAATGCAACACAATATCCCTTATTGCATGATCGAGATTGGAGGATTCTCCAACACGTCAAATGTTTCAGATTCTACTCATTTGTTGGTCCGTTACAAAATTGAGACAGCTGTCCGGCGGAATGACTGCCCTCCGTTATCGTAATGGCTACGCTTCAACCATCTCATTATTTCCAAGGCGATCGTTGCAATTTAGCACAATGCTTCTTTCTCAGCATCGACACCACGAGAAAAAGTCTTGAAGACTGACTTCGCTCGCCATTTGCGCATAATGTCGTGTCTCGCGCGAACTCACCAGCTCCGTGTGATTCAGAGGGGCTCAGAGTGTGTTGTTGTAGGCAAAGTCCGAGTATCCCTAGGAACCTGTACCGAAACAAATAAAGGCTCTTGACCCTGTATGGAGCTCAAGAGTATGTCACTGATATAAAGAGCCGGCTGCTTCATCCCAACGGGCCTCTTTGATACGCTTTCGCCAGTTGAGGCACCGCCCTTAGTATTTCTTTCTTCGCAAACATATGATATCAGCCAAGAAACCGAATTGAATATATCACATCAAGACTTGTTTGTTGTCAGTGGCAGGAGGCTACACCATAGTCAAAGTTTTATGATGTGCCTTTTAGCGGGTGAATCGTTCGCCAATTCTTTGCATTATTTGCCCGTTTTTCAACAACTGTATTGTGAACCAGATCTTTCAAACTCAAACAGGCTGTGCTGGCTTAAAGAGGACCGAGGAGTTGTCAAGCCGGTATTGAGAGTATCTGATGGCTAGCGGCAGCAAAAGAATAGTACCACAACTGCGAGAGCTTGGTTGCGCATGTTTCCGCAGGAGATTGACGTCAGGCCGTCTAATCATAGCTCGAATTTGTTTCCGATAAAACGAGTCTCATCATTGTGGTCCATAATGGCAGACAAGCTTCTATGACAATGGAGAGACTTGGAATGGGAGGCTCCATCTTGGTGATTCGTGAACATGCGGAGGTCGGCCACAATGCGTTGCGGGGTGTCGAACTTCTGGACTTAATCTAGGTAATTCCTTCTGGATACGCATGTGCTCCTTTATATTCAACTTGCCTGTACTATTAGGCCATACCTGCTGAAGCAGCTAGCGGCTCTCTGAGAGTTCACCCGAACCGCTCGATGGATTAACGTTTGGGGAGAGTTGTGCTCCCATCTCGGACCGCATTAAGGCAAGTGTCTCCCAGCACCATGGTGACAAGTGACCAAAAGACCCAGGTGGGGGGAGAAAGGTAGAGTGAGCATAGCGGCGATTCGTAGCCGTGTCCTTGCCCAACACCTTCAATGCATGTCTCATTTCGTCTGTCAGCCATCTGGCTGTCTCCGGAATGTGCGCATGTAGAGTGAATAGGAACACAACTAGGACACTTCAGGATCATAAGCAGTCGTGGAGTGCGCCAGCTTTGATGTTGTGTTCTCGCGCCTTGGCGTCCTATTCCGCAAGGCTGTAGGTCCACGTTCTTTTGTCATCCTCTCTGGCCTTTGTATCACTTGAATTATGTTGCTGTAGTCCGCTTCCCCAGTTGATCATCTCAATTAGCATATGTGGACCTTGAGACGCATGGAATTTTTTCTTGGGCGGCTTGACCTTTGGGTGTAGAATCTCCCACAGTGACCTGTGGACCGGCGGCGGTCGTTCGATCGAAACGTCATGCTTGAGGTTATTCTTGTGTAGTTGCAATGTCATGTGGAAATGCTTCTTGGTCGGACATTGTTACTCTACTATCCACGCTCGACCTTGTTCGGAAGCTGAATAAATATTGGCTAACGTGTCCCGACGGAACCTTAGCTGCGGTCACTTTGCCTTGGCTATCCGAGCGATTGTTATCATTGGTGTTGATAAATGCAGTATTCCGCGGTTGATGCTGTACTCGAACCCACTGTCCAGCAGCGGCCGGATACACGATTGCTGGTAATTCGACACGGCATGAAAGCAAGAACACCCTGCTGATTGGAGGACTTAGATGCCTCTAGTACTGGATCTAATCACGGGCAAGGACGATATCAGGCTAGCTATAGCCTTATCCAATCGTTACAGCGTTGCAAAGATTGATTGATTAAGTCATACTGGACGCCCTACGAGTTACCCCGCGGGCTTCGCAGGCGTCAACGGCCCAGCCAGATATATCTCGGGAGACCATTAGAAGGGAGAACTTCTATCTGCGGCGGTGTCTATCGTCTCTGAGACTTCTGACTTTCTGCCGAGCTTTCGAGAAATATCTTTGCTGTTGTCACACCATATGATGACATTGAAGTTGTAACAAAGCTGCTGCTTCTTTCGTCGACGAAGATGCCCGGCTCAAGTGTGATACTAGCCAGCTCAATCTGATGCGAACGAGCCAATTCTGCATTTGTAGTAGCTTTGCACTGGGATGATTGCCTTCCCCATCAGCCGCACCTCTCACCTCAGACCTCTGCAGCGGCTCAAATCGCGCGATGACTATGTTCTCGAGATGAGTCCAGGGATGAAATCACGCAAGAAAATACTTATTTGATGCTTACAAAAATTTATTTTCTCTTTGAAATGTGATTGAGCACCCTTCCTTGACATTTAGGCGACATCCTTGAAGTGCAGCGCAAACAAAATCGCTAGTGTTGATAGTCCTCATGTTGGGGAGAATGTAGTATTCTATGTACATGGAAATCAAGTCTGTCAAGATGACAGGATGCATCTATCTCTTCACCCACGCCGGCATTTTTCTTGCCTTCACGTGACCTGGTTTCTTTCTTTCAACACGTCGAGGATCTCGAGTGACGCAGCCAGCTGAAAGGGACAATCGGTTAGTCTCTTCACATGTTGAGCTCGACTGAAGACTGACCTCGTCTCAGCGCCGGCTTCAACGCGGGCTCGAAGACCATCAGCGCTTTTGCTGCCCCCAAGGTGATTGCCTCCGCCTGCCCCGTAGTCCCGCCTCCACTGACCAGAGCCCAGACGTTATACTTGTCAGTTCTACCAGTAGATTTAAGCGCCCACAATGCGCTCTCCCTGTCGTGTATCCTCCCGAATGCGCTATTAATGCTTTTGCCGTTTACTAGCACCTCTCCTTCACCCTGTACGAGATACACTTTCGCAGAGCTTGATTTCCGTCGGCCGACTCCGTAAGCACGGCCATCAGCATCGATGATGTTTGGCCTCTTGCTGACGGCGTAAGGATCGATGTCACGTTTGTACATCTCCATTGCTTGTTTGAGAGGTGGGGGCATAATAGCCGGGTGTATCCTGTTCAGCCGCTGTAGAACATCAATGACCTTGTGATACTTGGATGCTCGTACAGGTTCGCCGACCAAGAGGCGATATTGTGTGACAGTCCGCCATGCCACCCTGGGAGCTTGTGCTGGGACAACGGTTGGAAGGGTTTGGTAACGGCGCAACAGGGCTAGGAGATTGAGGTAGTTGTCCGTGGACTCGGGTCTGCCAGTGAAGTAGGAGGGCGATGCAGGGACGACGCGGGCGTTTTGGGGATTGGATCGAGGGTCTTGGGTGAGGTCTACTGGGGGTGCAGCAATGGCTCGAGAGGAGTTGATAGAGGCGAATGGTCGGTTCTGCGAGCCTCGCATGATTCGATTATGGCATTTCGGGCATTGAATTGTCAATCGTGATGATAAAGGCCAGGGCAGCCTGGAAGCCATATTTTAAAGGGAAACAGTATGACTATGAGCATGAGCCATACTCTACTTAGGTATGCATCGTTCAACACTCGAAGGAAAAGTGATGAGGCGGCGCTAAAAGCAATTAAGCGCGCCGAAGGAACATAAAATATAATCTGCTTTCTCGTTTGTGCACACTCACACTGGACACGAATCAATATCCTACGCATAGAGCCCTCCTCTACATCTCACAACCGCAAACATGTCTTTCGGAAAGCTTTACACCCGCGAGGTAAGCCTTATGATGCTGTAGTGCTCACGCTGGCGCATATCTCACTAACACGACTTCCGCAGGCAAATGTACGTTCCATAGCCATTCAAGCCGTTGCCAAAGCAAACAAGCTTGACCTCGAAATCGTCGACACCGACGTTTCCAAAGGGCCTCTCAGTACCGAATATCTGAAACTCAATAAGCTCGGAACAATACCATCTTTTGTGGGTGCAGATGGGTACGAGTTGACTGAGTGCATTGCCATTGCCATATATAGTACGTTCCCTCCTTCTCGGCCCTAACCATATCTTCCCACACATGATGAAAAAAATTATCAAATACAGTTATCCCTGTCTGAAGACTACTGTTGAGGATCATTCACACTCTGACTACATCTTATTTGCCTTTGCCAACAATGAACTTTCCTGATGGCTTAGGACTTGAATTAATGCGCCGTAGTCACGTCTCAGAATGAGAAAACCAGCCTCCTCGGCAAGACCAAGCAAGACTATGCTTCCATCGTCCGCTGGATGTCCTTCGCCAACCATGAGGTCCTCCCACCCCTCGGAGGCTGGTTCCGCCCACTCATCGGCCGCGACCCTTACAACAAAAAGAACGTCGACGAATCCAGCAAAAAAGCCCTTAAAGCCGTGTCTGTCCTTAATGAACATCTCCTCGTAAACACCTATCTCGTTGGCGAGCGTATCACTCTAGCCGATCTGTTCACAGCCGGTCTCATTTCCCGCGGCTTCCAATTCTTCTTCGACAAGCAGTGGCGCGAGGAGAACCCCAACGTCACTCGATGGTACGAGACTGTTTGCAGCCAGCCGATGTACTCCGATGTTGCTGGCAAACTTGGTTTCATTGACGAAGCCATCAAGAACCAGCCTCCGAAGACCGAAAAGCAGGAGAAGCCAAAGAAGGAGCAAGCCCCTAAGGCGCAACCCAAGCCAAAGGTTAAGGAAGCTGAAGATGAAGAGGAAGAGGAGGACAAACCAGCGCCTAAACCCAAACACCCTCTAGAAGCTTTACCAAAGCCAACACTAGCTCTCGACGACTGGAAACGCAAGTACTCCAATGAAGAGACAAGGGAAGTCGCACTGCCCTGGTTCTGGGAGAACTTCAACGCGGAAGAGTACTCGCTGTGGAAATGCGATTACAAGTACAACGACGAACTCACGCAGACCTTCATGACTGCCAACCTTATTGGTACGCTTCTGTCCCTCCATGCAGCTCTTCGGTCGTTTCGACATAGATGACTAATGCTTAATATGGTTCGCAGGCGGATTTTTTGCCCGCCTCGAAGGTTCCCGCAAGTACATCTTTGGCTGCGCCTCTGTTTATGGCGTCAAGAATGACTCCATCGTTCAAGGCGCCTTTGTCATTCGTGGCCAGGAAGCTATACCTGCTTTTGACGTCGCACCCGACTACGAGAGCTACGAGTTCACCAAGCTCGATCCCAGCAAAGCCGAAGACAAGGAATTCGTCAATGATCAGTGGAGCTGGGATAAGCCGATCGAGGTTCAAGGAAAGACCTATGAGTGGGCGGACGGCAAAGTGTTCAAGTAGACTTGATTTCCTTGGCTGTTTACTTGAACCGGTGGCTGTCAGAGAAACGATGACTATGGGGATGGAAAGCTGCTACGCCTGATGCAAGCGTCGAGCGTCTTGTTGAGCGAATGCGAACTGATGGTCACCCCTCTTTTGCGACAGCAAAGGAGCTTGTTTAATAGACCCTCGCTGTCATAGATGTGGGCGCAAAACAGCGTAGCATTCACAAGAATTCTGCAAGTGTGTCAAAGTGTCAGCGATCTATAGCAAATGGCCCAGCACGTAGGTGATGATTTATTTGATGCCTTCCTAGTACCCGGCAATGACCTTGACCAGTATAGCCCAGGTCTCTCCAATTGCCCGGCTAGCTAGCTGATTGATATGTTAGTCAATGCCAAAGCGTCTTCTCACCATCTTGGAGACTGGATGCATGCTGCTAGCAGATCAAGAGCCCTAAACGGGCTGGTGAGCTTTCGGAAGAAATGCCAAGGCCTCTCGCCTTTGAATTCCCGTTCCATATCCTTGCTTTGCATTAACGTATCTCGTCGTCAATGAGAAAGAGGAGTTCTTCAGCAACTTCAAGGAGGATGAATCTGCTGGTCTGATAGAGCTTCGTTGGAACTCCCGCCGCGCTTTCCCTTTCTCAAAATACTATGGCCAGGTAGCGATGGCGGTGAAGCTTAACCGACCTCGGTTTGACCCGCATCGCTACGCGATGAGTGTTCTGGCTACTGGGGCGGCAAGCGGAGGATCAAAAGTAGAATCCAGCGGTGGGAAGACCGGATGCAAAGCATACACGGGCCCTTTGGATTCTTCGCCATCGAATAGTAAGAAGTTTTGAATTGGTTGTTCTCTCTGGCCCAAGACATTGATGACGTCCTGAGCAAGCTGGCCGCCCAAAAAGGCCGTCACTGGAGCGAGCTCACTGCCAATGTTTTGCAGGAAGCTTCGGAGGAAGTCACTACGTAGGTTCTCCGACGGGAGCTGCAATTCTTTGTGCTTCTCTGTTGCCAGTGTGGTGAAGAGCTCAAGATCAGCGTGTCTGTATGTTGGCATTGCGCCAGAGATACTGTGGAATTCCCACAATGCTCTCATACAGGTCAGAAGAGGAGAGACCTGGAGCTTGCGTCTTCGAGAGCTAAGTTGGTCGGCAGGCAGTGGGGAGGTGTTTGCGAGCACCATCGGCGAATAGATTTCTCGCTTGGTGACCATTTCGATCATTTTCCCATTTTCTTTCTTGGTGCTGGTAGCCACAATTGATCTCGTGAGGGTTTCTGCTGTCAGAGCTGTTGGACGATTGGACTTTTCGCGCTCAATAACATAGTCATGCAAGATTAGATCTGCAAAAATGAAGCCATAAAAGCCATGGGTCCCTGATGCGTAGAAAGGTCTGTTGCATAGGCGGCACGAAGCATTGATGGTTGAAAAAGTTGCCAAGTCCAAATCGGTTGCAATGATCATGTCGTAGGGGGCAAAGTATTCAGGCTGCTTCAGAGTGATGTCTTCAGTATCCACGCGAAGCGATACTCTGGGATTCAGCCTTCGTATCTGAGGCGCTGCTGACTCCGCACGCTGGCAAAAGGTTAGCTTCGAGGTAGATTCCTGTTGCTTGCAACTCTGAACGTCATACATTCCGGCCGATGTCTTGCTCGGACACGAAGAATTGCGCTCCAAGATCATCATCTACGACGGCCTGGCTGTCTTGCACGGTCAAAGAGCCTATACCAGCCAGCACAAGATTCTTGGCAATCTCATTTGCAAGAGCTCTCATGGTGATAAGGAGAACGTTGGCAGTCCTCAGCCTGAAGAACCGTGAGTCCGCGCATCAGTAATTTACAAGCCAAGTTCGCCGTACCTTTCCTGAGCTTTGACGCCCCACAAGCGTATCTGCCGGTCATATAATGCAATCTCATCTAAAATTCGAAAGATCAGTGACGAGCAATGCGGCGAGTGTATCGAGACATACCTGCACTGATTGACTCAACTTTATCTGGATTTCCGGACTGCAGTTGAGAATGATGCTGGGATTGAGTCTGAGATGTGATATAAGCTGAGGCGTCTCCATTGGTGGTCGATGAGAGTCCATTGGTTGCCGACGGCACTGTCATTGGCTGACCTTGAGGATTCATGATGTTGTAATGGAGAAATGAATTGTATTGCACTTGGTGGAGTAGAAGGGAGGGAAATGGAAGATGAGAATGGATGGAACGCGCAAAATAGCAGTTGTCAATTTTATGATATATAATCAAATCCCTTCACGTTTGTCCAGGCAAAGTGCACATGGACATGCTGAACAGGCAAGAGTGAAGGTAAGTTTCTTAGCAAACACGCTGCATGAGTACGTACTAAGGTACTTTACGGTACTCGTCCTTGGGTACGGGGGTACTAATTGGGTACTTACGGTAAGGTACCTTAGGCAGGTTGTCGCGGAGCATTAACGATACGTTACTTTATTAGGTGCTCAAGGGACCTCGAACAGCTTGTCGCGGAGCATTATTTTACCTTACCTAACGTTAGAGTTTAGGCGCCAGTGGTAACTGGTAAGGTACCGGTAAGGTGGGTGGGAAGTGGTAACTGGTGATCACTGGCCCTCACTCGGTCTTGGCGTGCCATACGAGTCAAGTAAGACGGTAAGAAGTACAAGAAGAGCCAAGTCCAACGGTCAAAACACTCGACGACATGTCTGATGCGCGCTCCACCTGGACTGTAGAGACGACTCAAGTCATATGATAGCGCTTCAAGTCTGACGATACTCGATATAAATACGATAATCTCTCCGGTCAAAGTACGAGTACACTTGCAATCAACTTCATACATCACTTGTTTTCCATCAATCTCGTGCACTCACCGACCCACGTTACGACACTCATGCTTGCCGTCCAATGACACGGCCGTTTGCTTTGTCCACCATGGTGAGTCTACCTTTATCATTACTGAGACCCGCTGAGACCCATCCTGAGCCATGCTGGCACTGACGCCAAGCAAGTCCGGTAACTTCGACTTCCCACCTGCAACCACGAGGCAAGACCAGGCTCCTTCCGTCGACGAGGCGTCCAACACTGTCCGAGAAGCTGCCTCGCGTCGTAACGCTCTACTATTTAGGATTGAAGAAGTGCGGCGATTGAGAGACCATATGAATGATTCGGACGAGCATCAAAGACTGCGGGTCGTGCGAGAAGAATGGAGGCGTAGATCCACTGCGGAGCCGAGGCCTGAAAATAGACATGCAGTTTCTGATGCTCAAGCTCCAACTTCTGCTATGAGATCTCGACTCGAAAACGTTCGCCATCGAGCTCGTCAACGGGTGCAAGTCCGAGCGACGCCGACTGGAAGTGGGGGAACCGTACAACAAGCGGTGGAACGACTCAACGAAGCCAGCTCGAACCTCAGCTCATTGCTTGACCAACCAATTCCGAGGATAGGATCACCAGATACGAGTGCTCGAGAATATTCAGGCGAGGCAGAGGTGAACAGAAGACGGGCCAAGCGCCGAAAATTGGATGCTGATCCTTCATCTGCTGGTCACCTCAAAGGTTTTAGCTATGGATACCGCGGACAAGTTGTGCCGGGACCTTTAAAGATGGAAATCGTCAGCTGCGATGGTGGTTTACACATGGAAGCAGCCAGACATGGCAGAGAGTATTGGCCTGAGAATGTGCTCCGTAACGACAAGAATGTGTATTGCACCGATGACAACAAATGCAACCTGATTCTACGTCATATGGGAGAGACCACCTTTTGTCTGAAGAAGCTCGTTATCAAAGCCCCCGAAAGAGGATTTACAGCACCGTGAGCCTTCACCAGCGTTCACTTTGATCGTTGAGCTAACGCATTGTGGTAGCATACAAGAAGGCATGGTCTTTGTTTCCATGTCAGCCTCCGAGCTCCTTCCCCGTACTGCTCAATATCAGATGCGGGACTCTTCTCCGCTTCAGGAACACGAGGACCTAGAGCCTCTGTTCTCGGATGACGCAAATGAAAGTCGACCTCTCTCCCGCAGACGAGACTCGAGTGCCCAACGCACAGTTCCTCCTCCAATCTCGAATGCAGTTGCTCGTAGCTACCAACGTAGCATTACCAGAAATACCAGGATCAGCGGCCGTCCCTTTCCACTTGTCGACCTCCGCGATGACTTTACTCCACCCCGCCAAACCTTCACTCCTCAAGAACCCTCTGACTTCACAGTAACAGTTTCATGTAATGACCCATCTTCTGATGAAGAAGAACCGTCAAGCGCCGCCACAATTGCCGATCGCCTCCGCCGCGATCGCCTTCCGCCACCTTATGAATTCTCGTCCGATGAAGATACAGAAGACGGCTTAGAGCGTCATATGCGACGTGCAAGGGCAACGGGGGTTCCCGTGAGTCATACTTACTATCGGAGAAGTAGCCGCAGGGCGGAACCTAGCAAGATTGAAATTGTCAGTGCTGCAGACGTTAGTGGAGAAGTTAGGGAGAACAAGGAAGTCTTGCTTCCACACGCCACGTTCTTCATCGAGAGGACTCGCAGGTACGTTCTTCAGGGAGGTTGTGCCCTATTCAGTACCGGGTTTCGAGCTTGAGACAGATTTCATGAGCCAGAAGTATTTCATGCTTTTCAGTGGAGTTTCCGAAGTGTCTCCCAAGCATCTTTAGACTACAATATCTTCTTTAAAGGAGCATACTAACTCCGAGGTCCTTGATATAGTGTGGTTAGTGTCAAATTTGACCCACCGGTGTAAGTACACACCAATCTTCCCACACCTCCCTCACTCCCGTCTAGGACGGAAAACACTGCGGCGGCCTTTTGGCTGATGGTAGTAAATCCAGGTCTGGCAAGTTCATCCTCCTGAAGCTATGGAGTCCATCCAGAGAACAAAATATCGATATCCAAAGCATCTTGGCATATGGCTTCGCGGGGCCGAGGTTCTTTCCTGCGGTCCAGATGATGTGAAGGTTATCGCCTGGTCGTCGGGGAATTCTTGTCATGTCATAAGCATTCGCTCCGTTGAGATGGTGCTCCTCTTATGCATGACTGAGATTGTCATGAGGAAAGCCTTGAAATGTTTGCGGAGGCATTTCCGCAGCGACTTCTTGATGTCTCAGGTATTTCGTCTTTACAGATGCCTTCGATGATAGGCCCATGAGCTTGGGAATAATTGATATTCAAAGAACTCGCGGCATGGAGAGTAGTTTCCGCCTCAGTATGGTATCTTAGGCTATGAAGAGAAACATTCGCCAACCAAGCGATTGGAGACAAACTGTGCAAAAAGGAGTATCTCGGAACAGAAGACCACTCGATAGAAACGGCGAGTAGCGATACCTACCGTTGTCCATGACATCTAACGCCTAGCTCCTAATCTCTGAGACATTAAAGATATCCCACCGCTGAATTCCAATCCCACCAAATTCCTCTTTCCTCTGGATCATCGTCCCATTCATAACCATGCCGTTTCTCGCGTGTCCAAACAGACGATTGATCCAACTCATCTCTGAAATGGCAACGCTGTGGTTCGTGCACGGATGGCTACCATTCAATCAATGACGGGCCACACGGTCTCAGCATACAACCACATCCGCGGGATCAGACGCTCCATTCACCCCAGAGGCGACAAACCCTCCATAATCTGGCATGCCTCTAGATTCATGGTGTTGTGGGAGCTCCACCGCGTCCATACCGATGCCACTGTCGTCGTGACTCTCCATGAGCTCGAACTCGGCTTCTTGAGTGACATGACGAGTTCTCGATTTGTCAAGATGCTCTTGCGTAGACCCGTCCATGGTGGCAGTAGGAGCAGGATGACCATATTTGTGACGCTGCAGATGTAGATCGAGCTGACCGTTGTCACGGTGAAAGTTGTTCCTCATGTCAACACTTCCGTACCGACTATGCGCATCAACGCTGTCGCTGACCTCAGTCCTAGGTCTCGAATTCCCACGACTTTCAGTCTCATTATCATTCACGCCAAAGCCTGCGTCGTACGCAGACCTCTTTTGCGGTCTCATCTCCATGCTACTTGGCGAATGCTCCAAAAAGCCTCCTTTCTCGGCCATCCATTGGAGCATCTCGTCAACCCACACTTTAGTAACCCACCACGAACCGAAGCTCAATGCCTGCGCCATTGTGATATCGCGTAATGCAGCCGAGCCAACCTCGCCGACACAGTGAAGTAGGAGGCGGGCATCGATACCAGGAAAGCGAGACGACAGGTCGTACAGGAACGTGGTCCATCGGTCCAGAACTCCCGATGTCGAGCTGTCATCCATCTCATGGTGGGATTGCTGTGAGCAATTCAGGCCTGCGCTAGACGGAGCGCTGGCGTAGATTGGTTGCATTCCCGGATAAGAGGCGGTCCTGAGAGGCCCGAGTAGCTCCCGCACCTCATTCGTCAAAATCTGCAGAGTGCGTGTGTATCCCCGACCCGGAAGGCTGCTCTCAACAACGCTTACGGGTTTCACACAGTAGACCCAGTCGTGCCACATTTGATCTCGATTGGCATCATTGGTAAGCATGTTTGCTGCTGCGTGAGCTGTAGCGTTGACACGAAGAAGGCGATCAATCAGGCCAGCAAAGATCGTTGCAGGACCAAGCTTTGCATCACGGACGTGCTGCGGGTGGTTCTGAAATGTTGTCGAGATGTGGGAGCTCAACTTGTTGGATATGTTTCGAAAGGTCTCCGTGACTTTCGGAGGCATGACTTGGAGAGCAAGAGGAGACACAAAACGTATCATTTTTTGATACATAAGCCAATCACACTCTTTGATCCAGCTGGCAATGTTTGGATGAGCAAGCAGCTTTTGGACTGGGACTGTCAACGTCCCGTGAAACGAAGTAAAATGGTGCCAAAACATTTTCTCTTTACAAAACCGAAAGCTGTCTATGACAGATATACAGTGAGTGCGGTACAAAGCTATCAATGCATTTGCGTCATCGGGATCAATTCCGGTGGGTAAATAGCGATGCAGACTTGGCAACTCAATAGGTTCGTTGTGTGCGTAGGGAGGCTCTTGTTGAGTTGGGAATTTGAGCTCTCGACTGACCATATTGCGAGCAGAGGGACCATGGTGGATGTTGGGCGAAGCAGGATTAAGATATAGGTAGCCTGGGGCGTTTTGGCTACGCATGCTGTTAGGTGGAGGGTCCGAAGTGGATTGGGTGTTTGGGGCAGGGAAGACAGCTGTGTCAGCTGGTAGCTGAGTTCTGAAGCTGTTATGCACATTAGAATCAGACTTCGAAAGAAAATGAAACGGAATTCCCAGGTCAATGTAATAACGTGACGAGAACGTCGCGACGTGAGGTAGCTTACCTTCTAGTAACCGAGCTCTCTGTTGCTCCAACAACATCTCCTCCATTTTGGAAGTTCTCACCATCATGACCTTCAGGAGGGTCATCTATCAAGGTGAGGTCAACGTAATGGTACTTTGATTCTCCACGAATTCCAAGTCGCCGAGTCTGAATGCCGGGAAATATGATTCTGACGAGTTTCCCAAAGCTGGCCGGGTTCAGTGGAGACACTCTCTCATTGCCACACCTCGTCGCGTAATGAGAGTAAACGCGACTACGAGTTACTGAGCTGTTGCCTCTTCTACATATAGAATTCAACCTACGGTAAAAGATTAGTTGGCATACGCCTGCATCAGTCTGAGGTACTCTCACCAGTTCATTGCAAATATCTGTTTGGTTTTCTCCGATTTTGGTCCTCTCTCATTTGCAAGTACTGACGCAGCGACATCGTTCAAATCACGATCTTTGTTTGCAGCGAAAAGTTTTCGGAGCTCGTTGTCATTGGCAATGCTTGAGGCGGAGCCCTTCTTTTTCCTTGTGTCTCCAGCTCCAGCGTCATCTTGGGTCTGCTCATCATTGAACGTCATGACAAATTGTTGCCCCTGACCATCAAATGAATGATTGAGACTCATTAACTGTCTCATCGCATCATCATCTCCGTTATAGTGATGTTCTACACTCATCGTCTGCTCTTGAGCAGTAGGATCTTGCAGCGACGGATCAATTGCATCTTGCTGATTTAGGTGTGGGACGGTCAATCGCTGCTCAGGGCGTATGATCATGGATTCAGCAGGATAGCGTGACGCTATACCATGAGCTGACTGAACTTGAGATATCTGGGAGGGCTCACGCAGGAATACATATTGCTGCGCAGGTTGTGCGCTGGTTGTATTAATGCTCGTCGTTGAAGCGCGGGAAATTGGTCGTGGACGGTTGCTCGCAGTCGAGCCAGATGTGTTGGACCGTGATCGAGCAGGACCAGAAGCCATATCCACGATAGACGTCTGAAGTTGCGACACTGTCGTACAAGAATCAGCACCGCGAGTAGCGAAAACATTGGGTCAACAAACATAGGAAGAGCGCACTGGTCGGTGATTGACGTTAGCGATGAGTTCTTGGGACTGGAGTTCGGCTGATTCGTTCTTTGACGGGGCAAGTAATCGTCCCGAGCTATCCTGCAGAACAAGAACGAGAGGATTGATTTATTTGTTAGGGAGGGGGGGGGGGTGGCTGGATGTGGAGCGAGTCGCAATGTCGTCGCTGAGAGAACGCCGCCGACGTAGGCAAAGGTGGCACTTCGATGGGACTGCCTTCACCTTAGGCCATCCAGAGCTCAAAGGGAGCGGGAAAGTCCTTGGAAGGTTGAGCCTTGGTGCCTTGGATTTTCAGTTGACCTTGGATCGTTGTTTACAAAAGTGGTTGCGATGGGCGATGGGTGAAAGACGCTACGCTAGTACTGGAGGAATCTTAGCTTCGTTTTTTAAGATTTACTTCATGTGCGGCAAAAGACCAGCACGTCTCCAGCAACAAACATCCAAGTAAACCAGACTCACCCTAAGACCATCATTCTTCCACATCTCTCGGTCCTACTACTACTACTACCTGAAGACCCTTCTCTTTCCAGCAGCAATCCGCAGACATGTCTTTCCAAGACCGTACGCAGCACCAAATCGGCCAGATTGATAAGGAGGTATCTTCACGCCGCTCACGATAGACCTCCATATGCCTACATTCACCCTCTGACGCCTTGCCAAACAAGTGTACTAATGAAAGGATGATATAGCTGTCCAAATATCCCATGCTCAACAACTTCGAAAAGCAGACTTCGGTGCCTAAGGTCTACGCCTTTCTCGGCCTCGTCGGCATCTACTTTTTCCTTGTCTTCTTCAATATTGCTGGCGAGTTTCTCGTGAACTTTGCCGGGTTCCTCGTTCCAGGATACTATTCCCTGGAGGCTTTGTTCAGTGCGAGCAAGGTTGATGATACCCAGGTAAGCATCTCTGGTCATCCATTGCTTTGATCTGAATCCCATACTGATGATGTCCTTAGTGGTTAACGGTAAGCTAAGCTCTCTTTGAGGGACAATTCTGCAACCGCAGAATCGCTTTGTTGACAATTGCAGTACTGGGTCGTCTACGCATTCTTGTCCGTGTTCGAGAGTGCCATCAACGCTGTCTACTGGTTCCGTAAGTCGACAGCCTCATGTGGGAATCATCTTTTCTAGTCACTAATAAGCAGCAGCGTTCTACTACACCTTTAAATTCGTCCTTGTCTTGTGGATGGCCCTCCCGCAAACCGGGTAAGTCTGGCCGCAACAATCTCGCCATTGGAGGACATGATTAATGAGAAAACAATAGTGGCGCCCAGATCGTCTTCCGTTCATTCATTCAGCCGGTCTTCTCTCGCTTTTTCTCGCAGAGCGGTTCTACTGCTGCCAACCTTCGCTCTCAGGCTGACCAGGCTTCCAAACCTCACGCCATGTAAAGCACCCAAACTGGCTTTCGAAGGTCTCGCCTGCAATATGCTGGACGAGGGTTTATGCTGCATTTTTCTTTAAGCAGGATGTTTCTTTCGACGTTGGGGATGGCAGCAGCAGTGGACCGGATGTGTTCAGCGGAGGCTGATTGGTAGGAGTCAGCGAGTCTCCGGTTGAGCGTCAAGCGTACAATTTGGTCTCATATGTATGATACAGCCTAGCTGTTAATGAAGCCTCTTTGTCCTGCGCGCAAAAAACTTCATATTCCGCACGTCTTGTATGAGCATCTTCAATCTATGGGCTTTACTGATCTTTGTGGGCAAGTCTGATGCCCATGAAATGGCTCATTGATGTACAACCAACAAGCAATTTAAATGGCGATACAACATTCTCAGTACATTCCGATGCTTTTCCCCCAACCCTCTACTCGTGGATTCAACTCTATGTGGAAGGGAAATGGATTCGTCTCGCTAGTGGTTATCGGTGGTATGTGATCCTTGTCTCGATTGACAAGCATGATGATCTTCAGGGCTGTCTTCTGCAACGTTGATCCGATGGCCTTCATCACCTTGGTTCGTTCTGTTGAACCATCAGCGATGCTGGGTTTCCTCTCGAAATTGTTGGCATGGCGGGCCTACCTATTTCCGTCTTTGGCGTAGCCAGAGTCACTTCCAAGCACCAAGACTCCCAGCAAACCTCTTCCTCACCCTTCGCTGCACCCGTGAACCAACCCAAGCCCCCACCTTTCCTCCTCTTCTTCTCGAAGAATTGTACAACTAGTGAGCCCCGCACGCTGCTCTTCGGGGAGGACGTAGAGGATAGTTGGCGTATCAGTTGTCCAACGCGTGTATCGATTAGAGTTTCGAGCTCAGGATCGGCAACGAGAGGAAGGGTGAGATCAAGGACTTCGAGGCTGGATGGTCTTATAGAAGGAAAGTATCGGTGAAAGAATATGGTATGAAGAATTCCTAGCTGGTGTTAGGCATCTCAGTGTCTGTAACGTCGAAACAAACATACCTCGGACAATATCTTTAACACAGGTGGGGTCCGCGAAGACATCGAGTATGTATTGGGGGGGTTTCCGCTGGTCCATACTCTGAACCTAAACGCTGGCCACCCCCAGCATGATTGACATAAGGATCTCGAGAGCGTTGAAGGTGAACGGCGCTGGCACCGTGTGGACGGGTAAATACGATGATAGACGGCAAATTGTACTTCTACCTACGTCCCTGTCTTGACTCTTGACAGCTGATACTCGCGGTAATTCTGTAATTTAATGGGTATAATACATAACCCCGCCACCTTGGGTATAATATAACCTTAACCTTAGCGCTTTTTTGCCACTCTGGATGCCGATAGGGCTGCCTGCAACGCGAATGCCCTAATTTAACTGCAATGGCGATGGCACCGAAGGGATAATCCTAGAGAGCAGCACAGTCATCATTCCGGACAATTGAAAACGTCTGTACCGGGTGTTACGACACCGACTGGTACTTGAATGCTGTCGCGAACTCTCACTCCTCGCGTTGTTCGAGATCCGGATTGGTGACTGTGTGGGCTTGCGAAGAGGATGATATCCGCTACCAGGAGATGGCTGCGGAGAAACCGCACGGGTTTTGCTGTTGGATTTGGGGTTATTGGGGTCGGCTACGTCGCAGGCCAATATGTGCTATCAAAGATCACGGAGGCCCGAGAGCGTATGGCTGGTGACCGCATAGCTAAAGAAAAGTACAAATTCGCTGCACTTTCTCTCCAAAACAGGCGCTGATTAAAAAGCTTGCGCCGACGATTCCAACACAATCAAGAAGATTGTACCATCACTGTCCTCGAATTGCTACCTACTGTGGCGGAGAATATCATCGAAGCTTTACCGTCAGAGCAGATTACACAGCAATTGCAGCAGAAAAAGGCGGAGAGGTTGGGTAAGAGCACAGGAACGTTCGACGTAGCGCCATCAGAGCTCTCGTCAGGAACCCCAAGCGCTGCAGATGAAGATGGAAGAAGTTTATCGAGCTTCCAAAGCGAAAGCTACGTCCATGCCAGTCAGATGGGAGCTTCCAGCTCTGGCAACGGCGAACCAAGACCACCTTCGAGCAAAGCTCAGCTGTGGAATGATCTCAAAATCAGTTGTCAGTGCTCTGAACCTGCTTTCTCGTCTCCTTTATCCTGATCTACTGTAGCAATCACAAGAACATTCACCCTACTATATACGGTCACTTTACTGAGTCTATTGACTCGTATTCAACTCAACCTCCTAGGTCGAAGGAACTACCTCTCGAGCGTTGTATCTCTGGCTTCATACCCGCCGCATGATCCTACAATCACCCTGGAAAATCACGACGACGGTAATGCTGAACGAGCGTATGGCAATGACTTTGAGACAAATCGCAAATACCTCACATTCAGTTGGTGGTTGCTGCATCGAGGATGGAGAGAAGTGATGGTGAATGTCCAGGATGCGGTCAAAGAAACCTTTGGCTCTGTAAATCCAAGGGAAGATATCCACCTCGAGCGAATATCAAGTCTCGTACTGGATGTGAGAAAGGCAGTGGAAGGCGCGACTCCTGAAGAGCGAAAGTAAGCAGACTTCGCACGTCCGTCCTGCCCTTGTTGTATTAATGGGTTTCAGGACACGCAAGTGGCTCCCATTTCTTCTCCCGCCTTCTGACCAAGAGGAATCTGTCCTTCAAGAGTCTGGCATGTCCACCCCTCCCAATCCGTCTCAGTCTTCAAGGCCGCAAGACCACACTTGTACGCGCTATCCTCCGGGATCCCTGCCCTCTGCCTCAACAACATCTCCTCCTCTCCGCCGGCTCCTTGACGAGACGTCTGATATTGTCGACTCTCCGATGTTCGCCCACGTCCTTACGCTTCTCCTTGACGCTACCTTTTCCCAACTCGTAGACGGGAAGCTTCGCTCAGAGGCTTACAAATTCGCCCCTCTGACTCCCGTCCCTATGCCAGAACCTAGGATAACCGAGGTTACCGATCCTGCACCATTGACTACCTCCACGAAACTCGCTACAATATTGGCTGTCATGACGAGGGAAGCGCACAAAATTGGCAACGGAGTGCCGAATGAATATGTGCAGGCGATCGATGCTGTGAGCGAGCTAGAAGCATTTGCAGCTGTAGTCTACAGTAGTAATTTTGAATTTGAGGCCGGGTTTGAGAACGGTATTACGTCAGATCCTCCAGCTGCTGGAAGCAGAGACGAGATACCTGGAGGTGCACAAGATGGAAAGGGCTTGGCCAGTAGGTCTACGGTCGAAGTGGAAGACGTAGTAAGGGTGGAGAAAGAGGGAGGCATCATGGATAGGGCTACTGGAGTTGTCGATGCTGCATGGGGAGGGTTCGCGAGCGTTTGGGGCAAGGTAGTAGGGAGCGGCGAGTCTGCAATGACGAGGTGAAGAGGGTATCCGAAGATCAAAAGAACGCTCAACAGCGCCCCGACTGGACGCTAGTCCCACACCAGTCTCACGGATAGAAGGCAGCATCTGGGGATCTTGGATGTAGATGTGAGTGGATGTTTGGATTAGAATATTCCCCCGCGCATCGTTTTGACGAGGCTCTCCCAGGCAACGACCTCAGCGAAGCAAGAAAGCTCTCCGCTGGAACGTGAATCATTCTCGTCTGATTCTGCTAACGACTTCGTTTGACCCGGTTGCTTGCATGGCTTCCGGTACTGTTCCTCGCACTCCTGCCCATTTCGCCAACTCTCCTCGACGAGAGACATGTCAGACTTTGCGAGCCGAATCTTCTTTGGCCTACAGCACCAATCTTTGTTACGATTGAGCGAGCAAGTCATGACATTAAGGCTATCAGAGGGCCACGCGAAGGACCTTCTGTTCCCGTCAAATTCGACAACAATTGGTGGTGGATTTAACATCCGGTTGCTAGATCCATAAGTTCGAGTCTACCTACAGTAATATCACCTTTAAAGATTCTAGGGTCCTGAATCTCATGGTTCCGTACGCATGATGGCTGGATGGTCGATGTTTGAGAACTGGTAAAGAACACCGTATTGAGGAACTCCGGCTGGACTATTGGCACTGCGAACAGAAATAAACATAGAAGTGGTTGGGTCTGAATCCGGAAAAAGTCGCCACTTATCTAAACTTATGAGCATTGCTAAGGGCAAATTGCGGAGAATATAATATCTTTGGTCCTTTTATCCTCACTGGTCTATGGATTTGCGCCAACCCCAGCATATTCCAGCAGCGTGCGTGCCTTGAGCTACATCACACTCCACAACGGCCTTAATATTCTCAGTCTCTCTTCTTTCGCCCGCCCCCTTTTCTTCCTGAACTTCCCCGAATCGCTGCATACAATTTCAAACACACCCACAGGAATCCAAGTACCACCGTGGTCACAGTCCCAGATTCTACCCACTTCATCTTCGAGCCTTCCAGATCTAGCACAGGCACTTGGATCTCTTCCAACAGAGACTCACCGCCGCTCGCAGGCTGCAAATGATAGAACATTGTCCGGGGCCCGAATAATCCATCGTAGCCAAGGTTTACACGATCGAAAGGATTCGTGTTCATTTTCGTGCCTTCATCTGAAGGGCAGGCCCAGAAGACGATAGGCCAGGCCACTGATATGGAGGCCTGTCCCCCTTGACTAGGTGGAAGGTAGCGGAGATGAAGTGGGATGTCTGCGTGCCACGAACTTCCTGGCTCATTGACTGTCCCAGCAGAATAAGAACCTGAAGTGGAAGATGGAGGTGCAAGTTCAAGCAGAAGAGCGGAGCCCCATTTGGAGACGGCCCAAATTGGAGCCTCGAGGTCGGTCTCACCGGCCAGGGACCGGATAGAGTGGAGATTGTTGGAAGCCAGAAAATTGGGCGAAGACAGCTGGTACTTGTCTAGGAACCAAGAAGATGGCAAAGTGAGGTAGGTATGAAGAGCGCAGCCGTCTGTTGGAGGGTCTGTAGATGAAGGTAATGTCAATCGAAGGGTGGGATGGAGACCTGTCGGCTCCAGGAAAGCCGTCGAATATTCTGCAATGGAAGTTGAAGGGGCAACATGGTGGCGGGAAGGGAATGAAAAGAGTGTAGGGCCTGCAAGGGTCAGAAGAGATTGGTGAAATCACATCTGTTACATACTGGGTCTGCTATCTTGTCCAACCACTGCTAGAAAGCCAGCTAGTGAAAGCTCTTCTGGCTGAGTAGGCTTCTCATTTGCCAGCACGCCAACTTCAACTTTGACAGAGGCTTGGCTATTGTCGATGCACTCATCCCAGGCTTCTCCTGCAGGAGGTGAATGCCAGAAAGCACTTAGGACGAGGGACTGTGATATTGTATCATAGTCGATGTCTAGGTAGTCTGCAAACTCTAGAGAAGCTACTCGAAGTCTACAGGATTCGTCTTCTTTGGGACATAACTTTTGGTGTAGATAAGTGGCAAAGTCGGTCAAAGAGGGCAAGGTTTGATAGTACTGGAATGACGCGGAGGAAGCAAATCTTTCAGAGGTGACGGGAAGATGTATGAAAGTGTCCTGGAAGTCTTGTTAATTTGCTTTGAATCTTTTCTTCCCTTTTCAAATGGGCAGTAGAGAATACCTCAGGGATTCTGCAGTTCACACGTGCCCCAAGCGTCTTTGAGAGCAATGGACAAAGTAGGTCACTTCTAGCCCTTCAGTATGCTGGCTGAAGAGGTTTCTATGAGAAGAATCATTGCTCACGTACGCAGACTTATCTCTCTGTGGAGTGAAGAAGATATGGAGTCCAGGGGAAGCCGTGGAAAGCAAGGGCGCTACGGAGAGGTAGGGGTTAGGTGAGATGTATCGTATGTGTAATTCATGGCACTGCTTTAGGGCTCGCCACAGCTATAACGATCAACAATGGTCGGTGGTGGGACTCTCTGAGCGTTGAATTTAGATACCTCTTGAGGAAGCTCATACAAGCCGAAGGTTACTTTGTCTTCTCGAGCAGCCTTCAAGGATTTGATGCACAGGCTATCATTCCGGAGCTGAAGCTGCTTGGGATTGAAGGCATCGTCTGGACGGTGAAGGAAGGTGACTCGCTCTCTCATTGCATCAGTGTCTGTTCTCGCCCAGTGAAGCTGTTGCCGGCTTCCTGGTTGTTGAATGAAACCGACCACTTCCAAATGAAGTCCTTAGGTAGGTCCAAAGGAACACCTCGTTACGCTAGGGCTTAGGGTTAGGGCTATCTTAGGGCTGTCGTCGGATCTGTGACGCCACCGTGCAGCGGCCCGCGATACAAGACAAGGTTGCCAGAGGACTCTGCACTTTTCCCTTTGGGAAAGACCACCTGTTCAGAGTATCAGCAAAACGGCGGAGGCAAAAGCAAAGGCAAAAGCAAAAGCAAAAGGTTACAGTAAAGTCGAAATTATAGGAAAAATAAACATTACATGGACGTACGGCCCCTTCGGTTGTCTTATACCACCTGTTGTCAGAGGAGCCATGCATTTCTCCAGCTGCCTCTACCTCCTCATCCTCGCCTTCACCACCACCAATACCGCAGCCCGCAAATTGCCCGAGAGCGTCCTCCTCTCCGACGTCAAAGCCCTCACACTCCGAAAGGACCTCAAGACCTCCCATAACCGTGTCCCAGCTGTTCCTCAGCTGAAATGTATAGGCGGAACTGCGAAAGGACTTTATGAGATCGATGTCCTCCGCTGCAAAAATGCTGGATCTTCGTACGGAGACGAGGACGTGCAATGGACATGTACCGCCTCACTTCCTTCCGAGTTCAAACTCGGTAGCACAGACGTAATATGCGAGGGTTTCTCGTCGTCAGAGGATAAATCTGTGCTGAAAGGGAGTTGTGGAGTTGAGTATCGATTGATGCTCACAGACGTGGGAGAGGACAAGTATGGAAGGAAAGGCAAGGACATGTGGGATGGGTATGCCGGCAGATCGAAACAAGGTGACTGGGCCGCTGTCATTTTCTGGTTCATCTTTATTGCCGTCGTTGGTTGGATGATATATGCCGCTTGGATCAGAGGTGACGGCCGAAGGAGGCCACCAGGAGCAGCTCCCAACAGTTGGTTTGGTGGAGGCGGAGGGGGCGGCAATGATGACCCACCGCCTCCCTACGAATATCGCCCGTCGCCCAAAGCCAAGGCAACTTCATCGAGAACCCCCAGGGCAGCCCCTGCCCAGGCGCAGGGCGGTTGGAGACCGGGCTTTTGGTCAGGAGCGTTGGGAGGTGCTGCAGCAGGCTACATGGCGGGCAACAGAGGGCAAAGTCAGCAGCCAAGAAATCAATCGGCATGGAATTTCAATGGGGTCAATGGTCGTGGGAACGGGGAAGAGAGTTCAAGTTTCGCCAGAGCTCCAGCTGGAAGAACGAGATCGGGTGAAAGTTCAAATTCGAGTTCTGGCTATGGCTCCAGTAGACATGAAAGTTCTGGCTTTGGAGGAACGAGTAGGAGGTAATCAGATATTGGGATGGGTCTCATCATGATTTCGACCTCCTTCACTGCTTCCCCCACACGTTTGTTCCTGTTGGACCTGATCATTTATGAGGACTAGATCTTGGCTTCGCGTGCTTTTAACAGAGCGTATGGCGAAATGCAGCCTTCGACATCCCACTTGTTCATCACGCTCTCGGGCTAGGCCGCTGCTCCTAATGGTTCAGCGAGCTCTCCAAGCACATCTCCCCCACTGGCACTAGCGGCCTTCTGAGCCTGCTTTTTCTTCCTTCTAGAAATGATTTTCTCGCCCTTCTCGCCCTTCTCGCCCTTCTCACCTTTCTTGCGTTTCGAACCTTTCCTCTTTGCCTTTCCACGCCGGTTCTCCTTAGCGGAAGAATCATTTTCAGCCGCTGCCTGCTCCGCGGCAATTTGCTCTTGTCTTTCTCTCTCTGCCTCATCCATTGCTTGCTTCTCGGCCGCGATCTCCTCTTGCAATCTAATGCGATCCTCTTCCAAGTCTTTTTCTAATTCTTCCGGATCATCAAACTCAGTACCAGCCATCTTCTCAAGTTCTGGCAAATCCACGGCCAACTTTTCGCCCAGTAAAGTCGCCTTGATCCTGTCGCCATTGACTTTCTCTTCTTTACAGAATTTGAGCTTAACCTTATGCCTTGTTCTGCCAGGAAACATCTTGCTGATCATTTCGAAATCGGTGCCGAACATGCGCAGTCCATCATAGAACCTCTCCGTTAACATCTCATTCCACCCACCACTTTTGTCCCGTTTCAGCCAGGTGGCAGAGTTGACCTTTCGGGTCATATCAGTTTCATCGACGGCATCCAACTGCTCGGCGTTGCGCTCGAGGGCTGCTGCTGCGTGGCGATCGATCTCTAGAGAAGTCTCATCTATCTGGATCTGGCCATTTACGATGATGGTGTTGGGCACGTTGTGAGCTACGTTTTCGTCTTGCTCCCTCTCGCGTGTCAGCCGCTCTTGTCGTACTTCGGTAGATTCGAGAGGCGTAGCCTGGTTTTCAAGCTCAGCTTCACCCATGACTTCTTTCAGCTGCCTCTGCTTCTTTCGGATGAACTGTGCCCGCTCCAATTCCTCCAACTCCTTTTCCATTTCTGATTTTCTACCCGTGCCACCATCCCTGCAAAGGTCCATCATTCTGACCTCAGATGGCGTGATCTGCGTTGTCTCTGCACCTTCAGGCGTGGGTGCGCGCTTCCTTCTTCGGCCACGCTTCTTTGGATCTTTAGACGAGCCTCGAACAGCGTCTTCAACAATTTCAGCTGCAGCATCTTCAATGGTTCGCTGGCGGCTCCTTTTCGTGTATCTTCTCTTCGCTTTTGCAGGGGCAACATCCTCTTCAGCTTGACTGGGCAGTCCCTGAGTAGCTTCCGCGGATGTCCTGGCCGTTGCCCTTTCGTCTCTTCGAATGCCCTTCCCTTTTGCATTCTTCCTTGATTTCTTTGCTTTTGCCGACGTAGTCCTGGTTGCGTCCGCAACGACTTCAGCTGCAGCATCTGCGATTTGTTGTTTACGTTTCTCTTGGGTAGAAAGCCTAGGCTTCTTGGTCCTTGCAGAGGTTTTTGAGACAGCTGGAGCTGAGGCATTACTCGAAGACTCTACGACGATTTCATGCGTTTCGGTGCTTGGTATTGGGACATTTGCGTTAGCAGTTGGAGCACGTGGCTGTTGTATTCGACTTTGCTCCGGAGATTTCTCGATTCTTCGACGTTTAGAAGTGGGCACAGAAACATCCATACCCGTAGTTTCTGCAACGCTTCTACCAGGCAATCCTGTTGAAGGAGAAATCGGTACATCATGGGACCCTGTATGCTTGAGGCTGGTTTCATTCGGCGTTGCTACTGGACCCGAGAGCTCTGAAGCTCGACTAGCATCCACTACAGGCTGGCTAATTGGTGTAAGCCGGCGGGACGGCTGTAGAGGGGAAGACGGTCGTTTCTGAGGCACTACAGGCGCAGGAGCATGCTCCAACGCCGGCGAAATTCGTGAAGGGACTGGTATGGCCGTAGCCTCATCTCGCTGGGAAGGTTCAACGAGCACAGCGGTGGCAGGCTGCTGTATTGATGCGGCTCTAGGTAGCGATATAGAAGGCGTAGACGAGGACGCGACATCATGCTGAAGAGATTGAGGTTGAGGAGTTTGGGAATGTAATTGTCGGTCAACGCTTGGTCTGGCAGAAGTCTGGGTAGAGGCTGGGCCAAGTGCGCGTCGAGCAGGTGCTTTGGGAGCGAACTTCTTTCCTGACTTGTCTGTAGAGACATCAGCAAAGACTTCGACTCAAGTCTGGTTCGATGACACACTAATGACTGAACTTCCCAGCGCCGACATTATGGACTCGAGCAGCAAGCGTGGACTAGAGTGCTGATGGCATCAAGTAATAAAATATTACACAGGACATTCACCATTGAAAGTGTTGCCCATACTGCACAAGATTGCCCACTACGGTAATTCGATTGAACGGATCTGCATTTTGAAGTGGGGACGGGAGTGCTAGCTTTATCTGGAATAGCGCCAATTGTAGAAAATTAACAGCTCTCCTTTGACAACACGTCCAATGTGCACAAACACCCCTTGCGCCTGACATTATATCACAGCTGCAGGCATTCTTTGTTTGTGTAGTCTCCTCTAATCCAAGGTGATTGCTGTTGACCTGTAGGTCTGTGGCCCTGATGACCCTCGTTCAAAGTCAAGCCGTCTCCCTTTCATCATCCGATCTTGTCAAGATGGATGAGAGGAAGAGGCCGGCCTCCCACGATCATGACTCCTCCGAACCACCTCTCAAGCGGCAAGCGACCTCCGTTAACGGGACCTCCAAGGGCCATGTTGACGCCGACATGCCTTGGAAAGATGATCTCGAGGTAAGCCAGCCTTGTCTTTCTCAACATGTCTTTGTCTTGTTTGTCACACTACACCCTTGCCATATCTTGGCTCATCGAAGGAAACCCCCCTTGAACCATGTTGACATGCTGCTGGTGTGATAGCGATTTCAGAAAGAGGCCATATGGCGACAGATGCAAGAATACAAACGGGAACGCAGTAATCTAGAATCTCGGCTGAATGAAATGACAAAAAATGCAACTTATCACGATGAGCACTTGATGGTCATTGATGCTTGGTTCAGCGAGGCGAGTGAAACCCAACAAAAGCAGCTATCGTCTTGCGTCCGTGTACTCATGCCTCGCAGTTGATCGATGAAATAAGACTTCTAGTTTGGAATTTTGAGAGTCATAAGACATTTTCGACTTTCCCCTCTGCGCTTTTGGCCGCAGATTCCGCTGCTTTCAACACGCACCTGAAATCTCGATCTGCGGAAATATCCTCTGCAATCTCACAACTCTTCGCTCGATCGCCAACATCTGCGCCAGAAGTTTCTCAACTGCAAGGTCGGGTCGCTGAACTCCTGACAGCTGAAAAGGGTCATATTGTTGAACTTGAAAAAAGCCGTTTGGAGAAAGAGAAATTAGAAGGACGGCTGGAAGATGCCTCTTTACGTTATATGCTCGCAGAGAAAAAGCTTGACCGATCAAAAAGTGCGACTGTTGCCAAACTTGAGAGACAAGCTATTTCTGGGGGCCGTAACGAGACAGGTAGTGGGCTAGGAAATGCACAGGACGCAAGCAGTGGGCAGGTAGATTCGAAGCCAGATAACGTGGACGAATTGGTTGAGGCCGAAGAGGCCCGGAGAGAAGCTGTCGCTGCGTCTGCAAAGCGGAAGGAACAGCTGGAAAGTCTTGAAGCCGAGAACAAGAAACTCACGACTCAAGTGACCACACTTAGTAATCGATTGACTCATCTATCAGACGACGATTACAGTAGGACCGACCTTTTCAAACTTTTGAAATCCCAGCACGAGGACGTAATCAAAAGGATTAACAATCTAGAAGCTACCAACGTCCAGCTACGGGAAGAAGCAGAAAAGCTTCAAGCAGAGCGCACCGCATACCGAGTTCAAATGGAGAAAGAATCGGGCATGGCAATTTCGGAATTGGAAGCCCAGCTAGTTCAGGCTGAGAACGATCTGGCGAGGGTGAGGACTGGCCGGGACGAACTTATCGCGGAGGTTACATTACGAAAGACTGCACAATCACAAGAACGGATTTCAGTTGATCAGGTCAAGGAGCTAGCAAGTGCGAAGGAAGAGCGGATCAAGGCATTAGAATCCGAAGTTGCACGACTTAAGTTGCAGACTGGACAATCTGCAGAACCTGTTAGTCAGTCACCGGACGTGGACAATTTTTCGCCGGAGGAATTGCAAAGCCGGTATTCGAGTCTGGAGAAGCAATATTTGTTACTTGACAATGAGCTTCAGTCTATGGGAACGGCTTTCAAGAAAGCTTCGACACTTGCATCGCAGAAAGTCACCAACGCCGCCTCCTTGGAGGAGAAAGTCCAAAGACTTAGCGCAGAGAAGTCAAAGGCGGACCAGAAATACTTCGCAGCAATGAAAGCCAAGGAAGCTCGGGAACAGGAGGTCAGGACGTTGCGAGCTCAAAACTCCAAGAGTTCTGAGATGGTGTCATCACTCAAAGATTCGGAGGCGGCAAACCGCGCTCTACAGGTCAACCTCGAGAAGCAGATTGCGGAGATTAAAGAGTCGCTTGCCACGGTGGAAAGCAAGTATCGCGTCTCGCAACAGCAGACGTCTGAGCGCAATGTTTCCCTTGAAGGTCTGAAGGCGCAAGTTGAAGAACTCAAGAAGAACCTCGAGGCAAAGGACGCAGCTACCAGTGCCACGTCAATCGCATATCGGAAAGCAGAGGTCGAGATTGAAACGCTCAAAGTGCGCTTGGAGGAGACGAAGAAAAGCCTGGAGTTGTGGAAGAATAAGGGTTTAGGCAACCAAAGCAGCGAGTACGAGATGCTTCGGGTGAGTTGATGAGCCGTGTTTCCCGCTTTCCTACTCCGCTGACCATGGGCAGATTATGGCGATTTGTACCGTCTGCCAGAAGAACTTCAAGAACACGGTTATCAAGACCTGCGGGCACGTCTTCTGCAACGCCTGTGTCGAGGAACGGACCCTGTCTCGATCGAGGAAATGCCCGAATTGCAACCGGGCATTCGGGCTGAATGACCACTTGCACATCACGCTGTGATCGGCCTTTGGTGAAGGTGGAGATTAGCTCCCTGCGGATCCGCGGAGCTTGTACTATTGTATTTCTATCTTCCCTCTCTTGTTTGTGGCTCAGGCTGTGGCTGTCAGGATATGAGACTCGTCCCCGGAGGCTTCTGAACAGGCCGGCGGCAAGCAGTCCCGAAGAATCCGCTGTACATATCTTAATACTACACTCCAGGGGGAGCCAGTCTCGGCCCGTGGCTACTTTGTGCACGACTTAACTCCCCCCTTTCCACTGTACTCGTACACCATCCCGATGTCTGATCACAATGACCCTGACCGGTGGCTACTGACCGTTTGATTTGTTTCCCGTACTCGTACTCTGCACGCCTTGCCTCGAGCCTCGAGACGCTCGGGCCAGACGTCCTTTCAATTCATGTGACAATCACCGAGGAGCCGTATCTCAGCAACCTACTCTGGAACAATTGAGGACGGAGGGAGAACCGAGTCGACCCCGATCCTTCGCAGCGCATTGCGATGTTCACGAATGGAGGTCTGCAACCGGACCACGGGCAGGACCCAGGCAGGCCTCGCAGGACCGGGAAACCGTGGCCGAGACGGGGCAGGATGATGGCCTCCTCGACCTCGGCTGCGGTACGCCAACGCGGCGTCCAGCTCTGCTTTATCTCTCTCCCTCGGCTACGGTTCTTGTGCGGCATCACGGTGGTATACGTGGAGCGACATCGGACGAAGGGCCGATGTCGGTGTTACAGTCAGCCAAGAAGCCTGAATAGGATCACAAGTGCCTAGTCCTGTAGAGTTGAGCTAAGCTAAAACATTTCCCATGAGTCGGTGCGGACCACTTCAAGGGAGCAGAAGCAGCCGTCGCAATCAATGCTGCAAAACGCCCACCGTGGACGCCGCGTCGCCCCAAACGACCAGACAGCTCCACCGGTTTCATACAGTGCCCGCAATACTCAGCTCTCGAATCTCCCCCAACACTTGCTCCACCCGGCTGTCCAGGTGCCCCTGTGCGTATTGCTCTCGCGTGTCCGCGTCCAAGAACTGCTGCACTTGCGCCATCCTCGAGTACGCTTCGGCGCAGAACCTCAGTTGGATCTTGACCAATGCCTCGAATGAAGGATCCAAGTAAGGTACACGCAGGTCTATGAGCTGCGGCAATTCGGAAAAGAGCTGTTCGTTCAAGGCTTCGTAAGCGGTTTTGGCAAGGTCGGAGTCCCTCTCTGCGCGGGGCAACTTCGTAGGGTCCTTGTCGGGCTTTTCGACGAGCTTCTTCACCTTGGCACGCGTGGCGTCGTAGTCGAGGAGTTTGTGATTGCGTTTCTTAATGCCTGGGAGAAGAGCATGTTAGCCGGGGCCCTTGCGGCTATGATGTCGATAAGGGAATCGTACATTCGTTGATGTCGGGAAAGTAAGCACAGAATCTTGTGATAGGTTCTAGGACTGTTTGTCTATGCAACAGTCCCGTAAGCATGTACTCCCGGCCGCGTGCTATATTCACGGGGATGCCACCTGAACGGCCCGTCGAGTGCCTTTATTGTCTCCGCATCTAGATCTTCCACTGCTTGCTTGTAGCTCCTGCTGACCCCATCGTTGGCACCAGCGTCTCCGTAGAAAGCATCTATCGTCTCAGCGATTCGCATTTGTGACGCTGTCATGGCTGGACGTTAAAGTCAGCAAGGCCACGTCCCACAGCGCGGTAGTTCCAGAGGCTTCCCCACCTCGTAATGAGTCCAAATATCCTTTCGCTTCCTTCTGTAGTCTATTTGCTGCCGACTCCATGGTGCGGTACCGCCTGTTGCGAGATGAAGTATTTCAGCAACGATTCCTTTCCCAACCTGCAGAAGCTTTGCTCTATTCGCGGTATCCAGAACCCGTACCTCTCTTCCACCTCATAGTCCCGATCATTGGTCTTTTCAACATGCCCTATGTTTTCCCATGAGCCTCGTGGCGCCCACACTGCAGCTCTGCTCTGTTGCATGGCCTACCCGTCTTCATCATCACCTGGGTGGTTGCCCGATTGGCAACCTTCTTGAACCCTTGAAAGCGGGTCAGCCAGGTGAGAGGCAGCTCAAGCAATGCTTTGAAGGAGAACATACCCGCCCATGACATTCTCGCAAGCGATGCCCCTTGAAGTGATGGTAGTTTGTCTCAATGTATGAGAAGAGCACGTCCGGCTAACAAGGACAGACGGGCGGATATATAATGGTGGGGACTACAAGGTGTTGGGAGAATGTTGCAGTCACTCAGTACGGATGCAGTGACTTGCGGCCTCGTAATTTGTCTTGGCGCCATACTGATACATACTGTATACCTATTGCAGCCCAGCATGCACTCGGCGAGCTCGGGGAAATGATGAATAGGTACACAGGTATCTTCTCTCACAAGATTAATATTTACTACTTCCATTTCTCGTCAATATTAATGTTGGTTCCTTATTCGGATCGAGGTCTCAAAGAACATGCCTTCACCGTCCCTCGAATTCTGAGTCCGAGGGCGAAAGATGGTGTGGTAAAGTTCTCATTGATCATAAAGTAAGGTACATCTTCCAAAGAGTGTCACCGTACAAGCTACGAACCGAACGAGACGTAAACGATCGTAATATGCCGACCTCTTTCAGATACCCTCTGATGCCCCACCATTTACTCATAACTGCGCTTTCCGAG
The DNA here is from genome assembly GCA_963556305.1 of Platismatia glauca. NCBI lineage: Eukaryota > Fungi > Ascomycota > Lecanoromycetes > Lecanorales > Parmeliaceae > Platismatia > Platismatia glauca. The sequence continues at coordinate 887,644 of OY745767.1, forward strand.
TATGTCGAAGCGACCGATGGGTATACAGTGCAAAGAAGCAGTTGCAGTAGTCAATCGTAAGGAATGCAAAGGAATGCAAGGCTTGACGCACTACCGCAGTCGAGGCACACGTGGACACGTTCATCATTCATCGTTCAAAGCTGGGATGTCAATTCTTGTCCGCTCCTTTTCGCCCACGATTAAAACCCTTCTAAAGCAGCTTTACAGAGCTGGATCTCGCGGACCCACTCCGATTTGAGCACTTTCGAGGCCGTGAGACGACGTGTCGGGCTGGGGTCAGGGTCGAGGATGGAGTAGATGACATTTCGACAACGACGCTAGACATGGCATTAGAGTAAAGTTTGGGAATCCGCAGACGATGAGTGACATACCCTATGCAACGTCTCGATGGGCCCATACCCATCGTCTCCTCTCCTCCCCTCTACGTAACGGTCAAAAAATTCGTCCTCGTCCCTCTTCGCAAGCCTCCAAAGATGCCTGCCAGTCCTCATAGCCATGTAGATGACGCCTGTAGCCCAAACATCAACGGCTCTCGGGTCAAACTCCTTGTCTGTGTATTCCTCCGGGGCGATATAAGGAGCGGAGCCACAGAGTCCAGCAGTCATATGAGCTTCCTTCTCCCAAGCCATCCGAAAGCACTCGCCGTTGCCGAAGTCGGTGATCTTGAGAGAGCCATGAGTGGTCAGGAGCAGGTTCTCTGGCTTTAAGTCTCGATGGGCGACGCCCATTTCGTGTAAGTACTCTACGCCGCACATGAGCTGCTTAAAGTAGCAGTCTGCTTCTTGGACTTCGAGCTTTCCTGCGGCTAGCACCAAAGTGTAAAGATCTCCTCCCGCGCAAAACTCCATGACCTCGCAGTAATCCCCTTTGGCGTCCTGTAGGAGATCGAGCGTATGTATGACATTTGGATGGCGGAGCGAGGACGAGATGCAGAATTCAGATGTAAGGCGCTTTTGGTACTTCTTGGGCGATTCTTGAGGCCTGCGGCGGAACTCTTTGACAGCGTACAATTGCTCCGCCTTGGAGTCCTTGGGATCTGTTTTGTGCGAAATCCTAACGATCCCGAAGGCTCCACGACCAACGATTTCTTGGCACTTGCCATACTTTTGCACGAGTGTCGCAGTTGCATTCGGCCCTCCTTTCTTGTCAGAAGCGAGTTTCTCGCGTTCACTCCGCAGCTGATCTACCCACGTAGACATCAGCGATAATTGCTGATGCTCGTCTTGACCATGATCGTCTCGCTTTTTTCCTCCCAACATGTCGCGGAGCATGTCCGACAATTTTTCTTGTCTCTTGGCGCTCTTAAGCGTATGCTGGTGAGTGCCGTCTGGGTAGGTCTCGAACCTCTTGTGTGTCTGGGCGTGATCGGGGTCCTTGGCCTCTTTCTTAACGTTTGTCGTGCTGAGTCTTCGTTCGGACTCTGCGGTAGACTGTGACCTTTTGTCTGAGTATGACTGCTGCCTTGAGGGCGGCTTTGGCGTCGACGAGGTCCCTTTGTTGCTGTCGGTATCGGATGCCCCGCTTTCGCGACCGTTGCTTGCTTCGGACGAACCAGGGATCTTTGCCTGGGAGAACATGCGGGAAAGGCGGTTGGTTATTGTCGGCTTTTTGCCCGCCACAGGCGGATCGTGAGGAGGCGCTGGGACTTGGGAGCCATTGGGCAAGACCGCAGGCTCTTCGGGTATGGGAGGTTGAGAGAATCCAAGCTTCCCATCTTGCGATTGTAGAGTAGACGTAGAGTTGGTTGGGGACGGCGTTGGCGCTGGACGATGAGTCAGTGTGCCTATCTGGCTGTTCATTCTTGTACTCGAAGTGTTGGGTGTAGTCGTGAAGGTGGGTGGACCTCAGTCCAGGCGGGCAAGTGCCCTACCTGTTACGTGTGAGAATCTCAAAATCGAAGGCGAACGGTTATCTGGGTGGATTCCGTGGAGGAAACGTCAGAGAGGGAGACTGGGGGGAAGCTTTTGTATCTATCCACGTCCAAACAATCTGCTCAGTGGAGAAGCAGCAGTGTTTCGGAGAAGTTGATGACCAATACGGGACGCGTGATTTGCGAAGCGGTGGACTAGGAGCAGCGTCTCAAGCGAAGTCGGGGTTTGAGGGGCAATGCCACACCGGCTGTGGAATTTTGCAGGTGCAGAGATATATTACTCTGGTGGAGAGTCGAGCGAGCTCTCCTCTTCACGCGAGGGAAGGAGGACGTGGATAATTCGGGGATGGGTGTGGAGTGTGGAAGTGGTGTTCGGTATGGTGGCTCGGCGGGGAATTTGGTGTGGAGTTTAATCTTCTGTTTCCTCTGTTCTAACAATACACCACAGATGTTAGTCTACCAAATCGACGGTGGGCGGGGCATTGGAGATGATATAGTTTATGGTCGGAGGAGACATGGTTGAGAATTGAGAATTGAGAATTGAGAAGAGAATGGAATGAAGCAGATGGTGTAGTAATGATTTGGCGTTTGCTGTGGAATCATCGATATGAATATGTTGGAATCACGGCGAAGGGGTTGGATTTTGCATTCTGATGGACAGTCATGGACTAGAGTAAAGGCAGGTAGGGAGTAGGGACTCTGGCAAAGGAGAAGGATGCGTCGGACGGAGGCAAATTTGGCTTTTGCATTTCATTGTGTGTCAGCAGCATCTTGGTCTGGCCCTTCGTTCTTCTCTCACACAAATAAATGTACAAAGGTAGAAGCGCGGCATTTCTCTGAATGCTGAATGCTGAATGCTGAACCTCTCTTTCTTCACCTCGTCACCTTGCACGGTAGAGAAACAAAGGAAATCAAGGATTCAAAAATTCTCCGTCAAAGACCCTTGTCCCCTGTCGTTAGAGGAGAAGAAAAAGCACAACAACAAAAGCAAAAGAGGTAGCCAGCCCGCTCATCACCGCCCCTGACTGCCAATCATTCGTGTCGGGGGTGACCGTACATTTGCAACCGCATTACATGCCTGCATCACTCCTGCACCTGCCAGATTAGCAAGATTTTTGACCGACGGTACTGTGACTACTCGGTACTCTACCTGTACGTGCGTTCCTCATTCCTCATTTAAATCGCGCATACAGCGTTGCTCCTCTGGACTTCCCCTGTCCCGAGTAGTTTCCGCTGGCTAGGGATGTCGCCATCGTCTCCGACTTGGTGCTTCGAACTGTGGAACAAAGGATAAGCTGCTGCTTTCTATAGGCCCTCGTCTCGGTACACACGTGCCATCATATGCTATCTGAGTGGATATCTTTCCTTTCCAATGTCGCAATCCGGGGTCCACCAAGAAGTTCCGTTCCACTTCCCGTCCGAGATTGCTGCATATGGTCACAAGCATATGCAACTTGCTCACCCTCCGCGGTCTCCCCCCTTCTTACTGTTGGTAGTCCGTGCCAGCGAAGCAAAACATCAAAGATATGATGATCTCACGCTTCCAAGAAGCGCTAATGGCCAGATCAAGTCGTGCCTTGCCCATGCCGTTTCTCTCCTTTCTTATCTTTTCAATGCTATTCCTCAGCTCCTGGCTGAACTATTCCTGTGGATCGGAGACGATGATGACACTCAGCGCCATCACCGCTCTCCGATCATGCGCTGGAGGTGCAGCGATGAGTGATTTACCAACAGGATGACGGCATGAGATGGCTCAACGGTAGACAATCGAAACCCGATCTCACCTCCATGCTGCTCTGTATCACTCGTGTTGCCGTGATGAACAATCAACAGTCACAATCGTCGAAAACCAATACCAATCACGGTCAAAGATAGGACCCTTTGCTGGCCTCGGAAATGCCCCCTCTCTACTTCTATCTAAACATCTTACATGGCTACGATCGGGGATAACATTGAGTCAACCGGAGAGGGCAAAGCTCATGAGCATTCGAGCAGGAGGTGACCCTGTTCCCGCCGCAGTTTAGCAGAGGTTGCTGGGTCTCATTCTCCGACTCCGAACATTACAAGCTCGTCTTTGAAAACGTGAAGGCGTCCTGGGCAGAATGAAATATCATCACAGCAAGGTGGCGTAGAGCAAAGCCAAGGGGAGCATTTAGCATGGCAGTTTTGGAGCGCAGCGGAGTGTACCAAGGTACTACTCAGAGACGGCAGGCGTTTGTCCCTCAATGGCGAAGCCGTGGGAAACAGAATGGCGAAATAGTGTATTGTGTAAGATACAGGAGTGCTGGGCACTGGGCAGAGTCCATACCTTTCTTGGCCTCTTTTTCCAATAAGAAGGACCTCTATACTCGCATACTCGGCTTCTCCCTCCAGCTGTCTCTCCTCGGCCTTTGACACTGTAATGATGATGGTTGTGGAGGAGGTTATCTTGCCAAGTGGATCCATACTTTCGTAGCGACATCAACAGTCGGTAGTAATTCAGAAAGATTCAAGCCAAGTGGCATCCTTGCAAAGCCAAAGGGCAAAGGGGCATGAAGCTGACCTGAAATTGATTCTCACGTTTTGGGTCCACGGTCGCATCGTGTTTAGAGTAAGGTAATCTCTCTTGACGCGGCAAGCAAGCAAGATTTCTAGGTGTACGAACCTTGGAGCTCTGAACGTGCTGCTTCCTGCAGCGCGGCACTGGTGGGAAACATGCATGTCAGACAGTCAGAGCACTACTTCCCTTCCTATTTGACCATCCTATGCTTGAGTGGAATTGGCCACGGATGATAATGTGGACGCGTACCTATTTGGCACTGCTGGCGGTTCGCTTGTACCTGGCTCTCCAACCGAGCTACATCCATCCGGATGAAAACTTTCAAGGCCCAGAGGTCATCGCTGGTATGTCTCCACCGCGGTCAGACATGCTTCCTCTTTCTCATCCCCTTCCCCTTCCCGTTCCCGTTCCCCTTCTCCTTCCTCGTCCCCTGCCTCTTCCTATCCAGATAAGCCTTCACCGTCTGTCGAGACCAGCGGTGAACTTCCAACGCCAAAATGTCCTGCATTGGGAACACCACGCCCTAGACTAGCATATAAGCGTGGAATCATGTTCTCGCTCCGCCACTGCACTGCTATCTCCGCATTGCCCTTCTCCGTCACTTCAAACCACTGACTTGACAACTTCCAGGCAAGACATTCGCTCTTCCTCACCATCTGACCTGGGAATTCACAGTCGAGAAGCCCGTCCGAAGTGTCTTTCCACTATGGCCGGTCTACGGCCTTCCGATGGTGGTACTCCACTGGATTTGGTTAGAAATAGGAACAGACCAAGTTCCTCCACAGGTTGTCTACTACACGCTACGGACCTTGATGTTCATCTTGAGCTTCGTACTGGAAGATTGGGCAACACATGAAATCGTTCAATCTCCCCGGCATCGAAGGCTGGCTGTCACGTTGGTCGCCTCCTCGTACGTGACCTGGACCTATCAAACACACACGTTCTCCAATTCCATTGAGACCCTAGTGGTGGCATGGAGTCTGGTCATGGTCCAGCGGATCCTGGACAATAAAGTACGGCCAACGCTCACGATATTAAAAAGCAAGAGCTGAAAGTGAATAGCCAAGATCCTCGCTCCTTTCCTCGGCCATTTTGGGATGCCTCATCACTTTCGGGGTCTTCAATCGTGTTACCTTTCCTGCCTTCCTCCTCGTTCCCAGCTTCCACTTATTGCCCCATTTCTTCCGCAGGTACGATCGTTCATCCCCAGAAACTCCAGATCGTACTTACCGGTACAGACCAACTTCGCTTCTCGTCTTCTCCACCGCTGTCCTCCTCACGACAAGTCTAGCCGTCATTATAGACACAAGCTTCTACCATCCAGATGTCCCACTACTCAGTAGTCTTCTCGCCAGTCCCACATTGACACCCTTAAATTCTCTCCTCTACAATACTCAGACCTCCAACCTTGCCACGCATGGCCTACATCCACACTACCAACATCTCGTCGCTTCTCTACCCCTCCTCCTGGGTCCAGCCCTCTACCTATTCTTTTCTGCTCCTATCAGAAATTTCCCGCGCTTGCCCGTGCTGTCGGCTGTATCCGGGATACTTCTTCTCAGCTGTATACCCCACCAAGAACCACGCTTTCTACTGCCTGCCGTGCCGCTTCTACTTTCATCAGTACACCTACCGAGATCCAAATTATTGACGAAATACTGGTTAGCAGCCTGGATAGGGTTCAATGCTTTGTTCGGCGTTCTCATGGGAATATACCACCAAGGCGGTGTGGTCCCAGCACAGACATGGCTGGGCCAGCAGAGCAATGTTGGTGCGAGCATGACGGAGGTTCTGTGGTGGCGTACCTACAGTCCGCCCATCTGGCTTCTGGACCACAACCCAATACGGACCACAGATCTAATGGGCATACCTTTCGCATCACTGCAAGTGCAGATCGAGACAGCTCTCGGGTCAGAATGCAACACGGGCAAAAGCATTGGCCTAGTTGCGCCGTATTCTAGTGTGGAACTCGATCATTGGATTGCGAAGAGTGCCGAGGATCGGGCGTTCACATTCGAGGAGATTTGGAGGTATAGTCAACATCTGAATCTGGATGATTTGGACATTGCGGAGGAGGGAGTTTGGAGGACGCTAGGAAGGGTGGTAGGGAGAAGGGGTTTGGTGATTTGGAAGGTTAGGAGGCTGTGTGGAGTCCGTAGGGGAGATGGAGTAACCGGAATAATGCATGGAGACTGGTAGATGATAAAACTTTGCAACAAAATAGAAATATACCCGGGCCATCTTTACTCAAGGGCAGTCCGAAATTCTCATCACTGCACTGACAAGTTCCAATCTTTATCGTAGAATCATCTTCTATTTAGCTACCCCCGAGCCATACCGATACGAAGGCATCAGGCCTGTTTGACTGTGGATACATGCCATTGCTCACATCGCATGGCTTTCGAACTCGGCCATTGATCATTACCGTCATGTTTGGAGGACTCGCCGCTCAATGCATGCTACACGTTCTCTTCGTCGCGAAAGCGAGTCCCATCAGGCACCCCCTTCCTCGTCATCCGGCGGCTGATCAAACAGGAAATTTGCCGCCATTTCCTCGTTCTTGTCACACGCGAAGTAAGCCTGGATGACCTGATCGCGCTCAAAGCCCAGGCGACATAACTAAGCAGGTTAGCAAACCTTCCTTCGCCCACAAAGAGAAAAGGTATGGCAAGCTCACCCTCTCAATCGCATCCCTCTCCTCCTCCGTAACACTGATCTCCTGAGCTCCAGGTGGTAGTGGCGTGTCGTCCCCCGTGTCCTCACTCAACAGCTGCAGAAACTGATCTGGGTTCTCGCCAATGAGCTGCGCAAGCTGAGGGTTTCCCGCGCCAACCTGTTGCAAGATGGGCTCGAGCATACGTGGCTGGGTCTGCACGATTTGACGGAGCTGCTGGAACTGGGGGTTGTTGCGCAGGAAATCGAGGTTGCCGAGACCACCAGCACCGCCTTCTGCTCCAGCTGCTGCACCGATACCGGCACCTAGGCCGGCAATATTGGCACCACTTGCTCCTCCGGTGCGTCCTCCACGGGCACCTGCAGCTCCTCCGCCACTTCGGCCGGCCTGCGCAGCTGCTTCAAACAGATTGATCGGTTGGTCGCCTTCATCTCCGGTGGCTGCCGCTGGTGTATTGCCAGTGGCCGCGGGTGCAGCAGCTGCGGCGGGTGTGCCAGCTGCACGTGCTCCTCCCGCGGCACCGCCTCTTGCTTGTGCTTGCTCTCGTTGAACATTTTCAGGAACGCCCTGTGGACATTTAGCGATTGCTCAATGTTAGCTTTCCGACAATCCAAGGACTTGCATTCAGTAGATATTCAACTGCACGGTCTGGATTGAAGAACGCGGCTCTCATCGCGCGATCGATTTCAGCTCTTGGGAAGCCCATGCTCTCCATATTCGCAATAGCTTCATCACCTTGTGCACCGAGGGTGAGAGCTGACGGATCGTTAAAGCTTGCGCCCTCTGCAGGCTCAGTAGCGGGTGGGGCTGGTGACGGTGTGGATGGAGCATTTGATGTCGTATTTGATGTGGCGGGAGCTGGAGCAGCCGGGGCAGCCGGAGTCTGTGCAATCGCAGGTGCAGGGGTTGAGGGAGCTTTTGAAGAGGACGAAGAGGCTGCAGGCGCTGGTTTGGGCTAGAAGAATATCAGGCTTTTACTCACATGCTCAGACGGTGTCGCATAACCTACCTTTGATATCATACAGACAATGAAACCTTTCTCTTCGATATTGTACGACTCGACAGTGTTTGCATCTTGCAAGATTTTGCCTATTCACGGGACACATGATTAGCACGATGATACAGGTGACGAAATGACAACACTATGCCCTCCGCTTTCGATGCGTACCTGAATAAATGAGCTTTTGCAGGCTAGCTTCCCATCCTTTCTCATTCGAAATCTTCTCTTTGACCTGCCCAATCTGTGCCCAATCCCGCGGTCAGTATGCATTCCTTGAACATTGCACGACATTTGTTGCAAAGCCACTGTCCGGCGGTGATTGTACCGTTTCTGAAGGCTCGGCCTCAATAACAAACTTCTGCTGCTTCAGATCCTATCGATTGATCAGACCTCGACGTACGTATAGTAAAAGGTATCTTCGACGATTGAAAAGCACCTTACCTTGAAAGTGAGCTTCATCTTGCGCCACCGCGTAGTATTCCCCGAAGTATTCCGTGAGTTCCTTTCCTTCAGACCAGATCAATATGGAGACGTCTTCCAGATTGTAAGTCCGTGGATGAATCGTCTTGCTCAGTGATGTCGAGGGTTGACGATTAAAAGTTGTGCGAGCTTGTCCTTCCCTTTGGTCGTGGACGTGGTAGCCTGTAGCCTACTCAGGACTTGGCGCGCTTACGTAGCGCCTTGGCAACCAATGTGCCAGTATAGTGACTACCTTAACCTACGTGCCTACTCACTTGATCTTTACTATTTCAATGACTTCTCATTCTCAAGCCTCTGCAAATTCCAATCTGAGAAAGCTTCTGTCATGCCTTTGCCCTTTTACGCAATCGCAGTACCGAGAGGCACTCAATGAGGCAACTTACCTCCCACCACTTGTGGATCGGTATACTAGCACAGCTATGTCGAGCGATAGGGGCTCCATCTTTGCCAGCTCACCTGCTGGTCAAATGCACTGCTGCCTTCCCAAACAAAGATGTACCTGCTCACCAGTCCACCATTATGATACGATTAGCCCAAGCGGCAGAGATACTAAGTTACACACGAAGTCATAAATAGGCCCACAGGGTTGCGAAGGGGACGAAAGTGCTACGTCAGATCCTTCAAGCAAGAGATACCGTATGGGGCATCACAAGCCGCCAAATGGCGCACCTCTACGTGCCTCAATGCACGTAGGTATCAAGTTGCAAGCAACCAACAGGGCAAGAATGGCGCTTCCAATATGCTCGATCCGGGTGGGCTAGGATAGTGCTGTTCTTGTTCTCTGGAGTCCTGGTGCTTTGACCGACGGCGAAGAGCACTGCTCAGCGAGGTCAGGTTGAGGCCAAATCATAATGGTAGAGGAGTCCTCTTGCTCTATTTTGGGGCCGATGTATTGTCAATGCGGTCATCGCGCGTGTGGAGGAGAAGCTAGCAGGGATTGTACGCTGCGGACCATACGGGTGAAAGCAGCCATGTCGCGACCGCGTTCTTCAGCCCTTGAAGTTGAGGAAGCAGATCCCTGCATCGCGTTTTGCAACGTCCACAACTGTCAGATTCGCGCGCCTTGAGCTCTTTTTCCCTCGCCATCTCTTCTCTTTCCACTTCGTCATTCAGTGCAGAAAACGGATCTGATCGATTAATAATAAGACGCCTTCCACATTATCTGCAATCGCTTTTACCACCTTTTACCACCTTTTTCTCCTCTGTGAAACGTCAAATCTCTTTTGTTGATCACCTGAAACCTGGACCGTTCCATCTCCGCTTCTACGACAATCCTACTTTTCTCTACTGACTGCTCTGCCCTCCTGTGAAGACTCAAAGAATGCACCGCAATCCCAATTCACTATCAATTGGCGCTGTCACCGTCCAGCCCCATAGTCCAGTTCACCGCATTTGAGCAAATTTCATCTGCAAGAGCCAGCTGCTTCGACCATTCCTCTTTTAGAACGAGCCAATCCAGCGGATACTCAACTGAGCTATTGAGCGTTCTCGGTCTCTCTAAGGAGCGCCTCGCAGAAAACTCCAAGATCTCGTCAAAGACACAATAATGGCTCGGCAAGTTTGGTCCATAGTTGTCGGCGCTGTCGCCCTTGTACTAGGCCTCGTCACTGCCATTATGATGGTCATTCTAGCCGGGTCTCTGATTTCAAATCACGCGGAACCTTTTGCTTTTCCTTTGGCTGCAGCTGTAATACAATTCCTTTCATGTGGGAGCCTGGCGATGCTCATCTTCCACAAACTTCGCTATGATCAGATCCTTGCGCTGCAAACACGGCAGACCTTCGTGCCCATTCTTTTGCTCGGAGTGCTGCCGAGTTTGGTAGCGATTGTGGTTGTCGGAGCTGCACTGGGATGGGTGGAGGCTAGGATTGTTGGCAAAGCTCTACGCATCTCGGGAATTTCTGTATCGGTCTTCTTCACAATCGTTTTCGTCGTCTGGGGGTTGTCCATCGGAGCTCACGTTCTGTGCTACTCACATTTCGCTTGGTTCGCCCGGTCCGCTCAGAAAACCTCGCCCCAAAGATCTGCTTTCGAGGAACCGCTCGACGAAGCACCGCAGGAGATGAGACAGGCTAGCCGATCAGCAATCGCCACTACTCTTCCATCAAATCCCGTCCACGAGCAATTATCTTCGTCGCTGCCCTCTTTGGTAGCTTCAGACGGCACAAGCTCGCTTCGCTCTTCTTTCTCGACCATACAGCGTCCATCGTCCTCAAGGCGGGGTTTACTCATCCGTCAGCACTCGTATACACATCAGTCGCGACGATCTTCTTCGGACAGCCCATCGGGACGGCAATCTCAAGACGAAGGCTTTGACTCTTATGATACCTCTGTACGTATTTTCAGAATTGCATGTTTTTTCTTTTGAACCGGATGTTGAGTCAAGAGACATGTCTTGGGCGTGTTCACTTTCTAGACGGGCTCCGAAGCTCGCTATACTCCCTTGAACAAGCAAGACTGACTTGGAATCATAATCCAGGGAGTATCTTCGCACATGCGAGAAACGGTACTTCAGTCTAAACCTATGATAAAGGCCTCAGGTTTACCACCTATACCTGGAAGTCGATCACCATCGCCAGCGAAAGCGCTGGAAGGACCCTTTTTCCAATCAAGCCCATCGCTGAGCCCACCTGCGAGCCCGCTGCCCCAGCCAAGTGTCTCACGGCCAAATTCTCCTCCCTCGAGCCCTTCAGAGCTGCCCAACTTTACTACCATGTTTCCCCCGTCATCCAGTCCACCACCCACTAGCCCACTGCAGCGTAACTTCTCCCGACCAGGCTCCCGTTCAGGCCCTGCATCCCGCTCGGGAAACATCTCACATTCACGGCCGGGCTCTCGTTCAAGAGCGCAAAGCGAAGACCACATTCATCCTCTATTTCGAACCTGCAGTCCAGGACCTTCTCCCGGTGCTTCGCCAGGAACGATTGTCACTGCCGCTCCAGAAGCAGGCCAACTTATTGATGAACGCATGTTAAAACGCATGAGGTCTAGATCTGACAGCCTTCCATCGAGTCCGAGTCCATTAGTGCGCTCGGAAAGTTCTCCAGACATCCGGACTATGAGGGACTCATCGTCAATAAGCCAGGATGCGCCTCCGGTGCCTGATCTGGCTCCCAGTCTGGGTCACCATAGAAGGAAAAGATCTGCGTCGTTTCAGTCAAGTATTGATGGCTTGATTTAGTACGTTTGTTACGAGTTATGAATTATACATGCATCATGCGCATTGGTACACGGAAAGGGTTCAGTGGTTCACAGCCATTGGGGTTAAAAGCGATGGAAGTGAATCGGGAACACCAGCAGAAGTGAATTCATAGGAATGGCAATCTTTGACGTTGCTATCCTATTGACAATAACAAATATCATACTATTGACCAGCCACCTTCCCTCAACACAGAACAATCAATGTTCACGAATGTTTGTGCTATTTGGAACTTTCTTGTTCGTACCTTTTCTCGATCCTACAACTCATTTTCACTGCAAAAGATCATCTTATACATCAACGCAAAGTCCTTAGTAGCTCTTTCCCCCACACCGCAAAGAGAATACCGCCAGTCTCGAAGCTCTTGCAACACCCAAGCCCATCCTGGTATGTATCTTCCAAGTTTTGTTCCCTTGTGCCGTGCTTTATTGGCTTGCACTGAGTCTCGCTCTCCACACCATTGCGTCGTCTCGTTCCCCGATGTGCTTGCCGCGTCTCCCGTATCTCGGGCATGCTCTCGATCTAGTTGCCAGGGACCCTACCCCTTGGTTTCTTTCCTCAGGAACCCTGTTCGCGGCGAGTTGGGTCCATTTGCTGAGCGGTCTGACACAGAGATGGCTCGCAGAAAGGGCAAAAAGAGGGCAGCCGGACCGGCTCAGACCCCCGGCACTATCACAAAGTCCGCTGCGATGAAAGCCAAACTCGATCGATTCCGCGAGCTGAAGGCAAGATTCGCGGGTGTTGCTAAGGCTCTAAGACCAGCACTGGCCGAAATGGCGGGGCGGACTGCCCAGCAACTGGGCCACCCTACATACCACAAAGACGGACCCCACAAAGAACAATACAACACCCTTGTTGGAGAGCTCGAGAAGGTCCGAGATGCGAATATCGCGCGTCGCGTTGCCTATCATGAGACCCATCGAGAGCTGAAGGCGATATCGATCCAGCATGAGACGCTGCAGAAGATGATCGCGATCGAGAAGCAATACAGGGTAGAGTGCATGACCTCGCGGCAGCAGACATCCGACTGACTGTCCCCACAGAAGACGGTTGACGGGATCCGCGAACGCAGCCTCACCCACTTGAGGTTTGCTCTTGGCCCAACTAGTCCAAACAGCGAATAGACCGGGGGACAAGCTCTGGAACGTCCATACGAGGATATCTAAGCTGGGATGATCCGGTCAGGCGCAAGGGGGCATGGAATGGAATTGCACAGTGAGAAAGAGGACAGAAGGCCGGACAACACTTTGATTTGAGGGATGGGAAAGCTAGCTTACTTCGAGGGAGGAGAGGTCAACGTGGGCATGGTTTGAGAAAGGGACAGTGGGGAATTTTGTTGAGGCCGTTGGGTTCCGTCTGTCGAGACTCGAGGCGCCGAAACGAAGCCTTTGCGTCGGCAGTACTTGGAGCAAATCGCTGCCGATTAGACTTGGAGGAATGTGTACCTACTCTACAGCAGATACAGTCGTTTTCTGGAGTCGGTCGTGGCTCAGGAGGTAGTCGGTCAGCGGATACTCAATCGGAGAAAGAGCCGGACTCTCCCCGGCCCCTTGGTTGCGTTACTTTCTCCACCAACTTTTCTCAGCGTCACTTACCGGCAATCGAACCTAGGGATCATGATACCACCCACCGAGAGGAAGAATGACTCGTGCGCACCGTGAAACATGACTCATGCTCCCAATAGCGTCTCGAAGATCGGCCTCTGGGGATCCGTGACTCCGCAAGCTCTCGGTGTATCAAGACGCTCGAAGCTCCGGGGGTGGCCGCTTTTTCATGGTGGGTGAGCTAGGTGCTGGTGAGCAGTGTTGGGTACTTTGATGACCACCCCGACTACTCCGGACGGTGCCCTCTTACCCTACGGTAAATGTCTACCCGAACGATGGCCTCAATGTTCTCCTGTTCTACGACACACTTCTACCCTACGATACTCTCTTCCTCTGCAATATTCTCCTACCTCACAACATCTTCAATCCTACGGTATCCTCTAATTCTCGAGTAAAAGGTAGATGCTATTACTCTTGTTCAAGAATTCTTCTCCAAGCAAGTAAATATGATACGATATCTTTTTCGATACTTGACTTGATGGTACGGCAGGTATGAATAACAGCGAACGCAGTGGACGAAGGGCTCCAGAAGGCTTCTCTTCGTCACTGTCTATGTTGTCGATCTCGCTCGACGGCCCCAATCGATAATGGTTTGCAGAAAGGCACGCAACCGCTACGGACCAGAGCAACACTCAAGAGAATTCGTGAAATGAATGAGATGAAGAGACAGGCGGCGCGTGGAGGGGAGCGACAGCATTCCCAACTTTCCACGTCTCGAAGGTCTCCGTTCGTTGTTCGAGACGATCGTGAAGGCTTCCGAATGATGACCATTTGAAGAGCGCTATCGTTGGTCGGAGATCAACGAGATCAACCACAGTCATATCGGCTCTCGCGCTCGGACCAGGTGCCAATGGCCCCTCGGCAGCCTTCTCGGCGATACGTTGGCCACTTTGCAGAGGAGGAGTCACGAGACAGATCCGTCGCTCGTTTTGCGGGTGCCAGCCCTTCACCGAGCTCCACCAGTTCTGAAATGTCTCGCAAAGACCCATCACCTGATCATTCATCATCCCAAACCCTTCTCACCAAGGAGTTACTTCTGTAGATTCTCCCTATTTGTGATCGTGCCCAAGGCAGTCGATTGACTTGGTCGGGTTCATGCCAGCGAAGGGCGGGGTAAGGACCAAATGAGATGTTATTTAGGTGATGCTTGCGCGAATCCTGGATGACTGCTCTTCATTGGGCAGTTGAGCTGCAGCATGGATTGCAAACATAGATAGAGCGTCGAAAGACCAATATTCAGGACATTTTTGCACGCAAAACCCCCTGACACCAAGCGCAGGACTTACTCTACAGCTTGTTTATAGCCCGACATCCACTACTATGCAAGTGTGCCTATCAGATCCAGTTTTCCAAGCGGCCGTCTTCTGCAGAAGGAGCCACGTGGTAATGTCTTCTCTTGCTACGTTCCCGATTTTGACGCCGCGAATGCAGCGTATATCTCCCTTTGAAATCGCGCAGATATGTCTGGCATCACCGAAGACTCGCGGGCTATGAGCTGAGGAGCCACCAACCCACACAACCCCACCTCCCTGTCAATGAACCATCTGATGTTCGGCATGCCTTGCCAGAGCAGAGTGTTCTCCCCCATCCACCCAGGGTACCTGTCCAGTGACAAAAGACCACCGAGACTCCAAGACTTGTGCCCGGACAGCGGAACATTGCCTCCCAGCTCGTTGTACAGCCCGCTATCGCTTTCGAGTAACGCTTGTAATGCTTGCTTGCTCGGTTCGCTTAATTGCGACGTGAATAGTTCCTCGTAGGATTCCTTCTTCAATAGCTTCGAATCTTCTATCATCACAGCTTTCAATAAAGCCATAAAGTCCCGTGGCGACGCGAACACTCCGCCACCGCCAAGGCAGTCTGTCGATTCGTTGATGAGATCAAACCCCACGAGCGGCACTGCCTTCCCCGTCGTATCTAACATACTAAGATCGGCCATCCGATCAGACATATCCTGCGTCGGCCAGAACGTTGTGTCCTCCAGATGAAGAGGGCCTTAGATGTGTTTGGACATGTACACCTCAAGCGTCTGGCCAGTCACACGCTCGACCATCTTGCCTGCCCAGTCCGCTCCCATCCCGTACATCCAGCTCGTCCCCGGCTCGAACACCAAGGGGCTGTTGCAGCGACTTTCGACAGTGGCGGCGGACCAGGGAGCTTCGCCGCGGTCCGCGCGCCATTGGAGCAGAAGCGGGTCTAACTGGTCATAACACGACCCGGACGAATGCGTCAGTAAATGCCGGAGCGTGATCGGACCCTTCTTCGGCTGCAGCCTCGGCGCACCGCTCCCGCCCACGGGACCGGACACGATCGCCACCTCCCCCAACTCCGGCACGATCCGCCCGACGTCCTCGTCGAGGGAGAAGAACCCACGCTCCACGCACTGCAGGACGGCGATGGCGGTCATGAGCTTGGTACACGACGCCATGGCCAGGATGGTGTCCGGCCGCATCGGCTTCGCCGCGTGTTCGGGCTTCGTGGACCGGAACCCCAGGGCTTTTTCGTACGCGAACGTGTCTGGAGGTGTTCTTGTTAGGCGCCCCGGGGGCAGAGAGTCTCGTCGACGCCCGCGTGCCACGTACCGTGCTTGCCGGCCGCCAGGAGAACGACACCGGGCAATAAGCCCGACGCACAGGCGTCCTGGTACGCTGCTTGAACCGACTCCATCTTCGACGTTCAATGCGCGGAATCAGGACGATCGGCACTGCCTACGGACGTCCTTCACAGTCGCTGCTACGTTTGAAGTCTACACCCAGTGCGTCGCGTACTTATGTGAGTGGGTGAAAGTGGGGGGCAGTCAGCAACGAGTGAGGTGAGGATGGCAGACGGCGGGCGCCGCGGGTGAGTCGGAGGAAAACGCTAGCTCGTGAATCCCAGTCGCATTAAGTACCTGATACCTCATGTTTGGACCCGGGTTCACAGTTGTAAGGGGGATAATCGTCTTCCCAGCGTACGTAGTGAAAAAAACCTTTGATTTGTAAATCGTTTATTTGATTCGGCTGTACACTAAGCTGAGCGCTGCCCTACCGGGAATCGAACCCATAGCCCACCCGCGCCCTGCTGTATACAGAAAGACCACGCATACTTATGGCCTTATACACGGAAGTCATATCGGATCCCTCCAACTAAAATCAATGCTGAATCACAAAACTTAGGAAACAAAGAAGAACATCCCCTCACTCATCATCTAAAGGGCAAACCGGGGCCTGCCAACTCATCCAAATCACTCGCATCGCTCACCTCCGAGGCCGGGTCATCCGGCTCCACGCGTACGTAGTGACCTACGCAGTGACCCTCAACTCTTAATCGCAGTGCTCCAAACGACCACGGCTGATTTCCAAAGCTTGTTGCCTCGACAAGATGCTCCACTGGATGATTTCCAGATGATATCTTACTGCTGTGGCGTTCTTACGATTTCAATGGCACAAGACTGTAGATGATTGATCCATATCCTATATCCTATGCCTTTCTATCCAGTCCATCTCCCTCCCGGCTCCGAACCAGATCGGCGAGCCACACGGTCCAGTGATTGCGAGCCCCAAATGAGCGTTCTTCCCTCCGCAGTCACGTTCTATGGCGTCTTTCGGCAAAGGGACACGTGGGTGCCTCGGCATGCAGTCAGCCTACGTCGAGATGATACCTGCCGTCGCAGCGCTTTTCAGGCAGTTTGACTTTTCTCTCTTTGAGACGGATAGGACCGGCGTGGATTGCTATGTTGATCAAATTGCGCCGGGTGTCCATCCTGACAGTAAAGGCGTGAGAGTCCTTGTGAAGTGCATGTGAAACGCTGGTACGGAGGTCAACACAAGAAGTCCTGGACGCCAAGACTTCTCGCTAAAATCTCGGATAGAACCCTCGATACAGATCTGGGGCCGCCTTCCAAAAGTAGGGCTAGGGCTTGTCCAGGACTTCTTGTGTTGATCTCCGTATGAGATATCAACTCCGACTTAAATTCGCTATTATTTGATATATTAGTAGAGATTAAAAGTATTAAGAGATATAGTGTTTTATATTAATATCTAGTCTATATATAATTACATTATTCTCTTATCTTTTTATTCAATAAATTCTTTTAATATAGCAAGATATTAAATATTAATATTTCTTTAAATAAAAGTCTTTATATTTAATAAAATATATTTAATTAATTATCTTTATAAGTAATAGAAAGTTAAGTAATACATTTTAATAAAAATAACTTTACTTAAGTAACTCTTATCTTATTTTATTAATGTGAGATAGCAAGGGCCTCTTTTCAATGAAGCTGCGTAGCAGCAAGGCAATTAGCAATGTAGGGTAAAAGTAGATGTTAAGATACTGTATTGATTGCTAAGTGAACTAATAGCTAAGGAAGAAAGAAAGGAAAAGGGCTTCGCGAGTATTTGAGGCGACCGTCTTGCATGCTAAGCAATCGGCCTTGCCTGCTAAGCAATTGCCCTAGTTGCGTAGCCCGCAGCCTAGTAAGCGAGTCAAGAGAGCCAGCCCTACTAATCTGCCCTGAGTGCTCCCGCCCTCATAATTAATATATTATATTTATTCATTTATTCAATCTTATTTACTCAAACTGTATCGGGGTAAAACGGTAGCCCTTTTCGGCATACTTGGACGCTGTTTTAAGCGTCTTTTGCACCAAGGCCCCTTGCTCACGCCATGCCGCCTGAACGGCTGATGCGCTCCCCCCACGCCCCCTCCCACTCTCTCTACGGCTACATGCAGGCTTGCGCGCTAGTCGACCCGCATCGAGTCAAGACGTTCCTGCATCATCTTCTTGGTCATCTTCATCACTTCACTAAGGGTCGCTCATTGAATCCTCAATGCATGGTCGGGCAGTGCAGAGATGGGGAGGGAAAAGGCGAGAAGAGAGAGAGAGAGAGAAGGGTTAGGTGTGCACACTGGGACCCTCAAGCTGCTTCAGGCGTCTAATAAAAATGGCCTTCCTCTCTTCCCAACTTACTTCCCTCTTTTCACTGCTAATTTTAAGGACTCACCTTCACTCGTTTTGCACACAGGCGATCGTCCTCACCGCCATCTGTAATGGCTCGTCGCAAAGTACTGCTGCATGCTCAAAAGCAAAACGCGAACTCGTCTCGCGCCTCTCCCTCCACGAGAAGCCAGCTGTCAGCTCGAGAATACTACAATGCACGATACGAGAAGGTCGATAAAAGCCATCGATCAACGACTCTTTACGCCGACGTCACCAACTCACACATCGATCGTCTCGAAGGTTTATGGAGAGAGTGAGCCACCTCCAGTATGAATTCTACAGTCGTCGTGCTCCCGTTGTTAATCCTCGATCTCTAGGTATTGCGACACCGTCGACATCGATCCCTATTACACCCTCAAAAGGTCGATGGAGGGTCGAATCAAGAACTTTTTCCATTGGATGTGTAACAACTACTCCGTCAAGAAAATCAGTTCGGTCGAGACCTACTGGCGTCAACTGAGCCAGCTCTACATCAAATGGAAGGGTCGACGGATCAGTCCCTTGACCTTGAAGGAAATTTACAATGTAAGTGAAGGCGCACACGTTGATGCTTCTATACACACGAGTAACCGTTGGAACAGTTCATCAACGGTCCATTGGCCGAAGAGCATAGGCTGGATGACAGCGAAACCGACAAGCCTCTCTTGGATGCGGTAGATTTCGTGGAGCTGCTGCGTTGCCACTGGGTGTCCGACACCAACACCTTCCCTCACGAACGGCAACGGGTTCAGTTAGCAACGGTCCTGCTGGTCGCGGCATTCACTGGATCCCGACCCGGAGCCCTTCTCGGAATCACCTACCGTGACCTAGATTTGTTCGTCCAGCGCGATAAGACCACCGGGGAAGTGGCGCTCACCTTGCAGCTGAAGCTCACCCGAACCAAGTCTCGTAAGAAGCGCAAGAGACCGTGAGTGACCGCTAAGTAATGGAGTCCATCACTCTGACGGACATGCAGGAAAACCTACACATTCTTTATCGATAGCAACCCCATCTTTTGTATAATATCCCATATCATCGGCCTCGCCTGCAACGACGATGCCTACCTTTTCCCGAACACCAACCCCAGGACAGTTCTGACTTTGGGCGTCCTAAAGGGACTGAACTGCCAACGAATTCCATGGAAAGAGGACATGCTGAACGTCCCGTTGTTTCGTGCGCCTGTGCAAACCTCCAGGGGCTGTGCCACCTCGGCGGAGACGGCGCTCTCCTACGAGAAGTATCACGAGTGGATCAAACGGTTAAGAGAAGAGACTGGCTTCATACAGGTCTTCACGACCTATTGTCTCCGGCGAGCGACGGGAAATGCCATCAATGGTGAGCCCTGAGGCTTCTGGTCCCAGGGAGCCTGAGCTAACACGATCATTCACCAGATGATCCCAATTCCAATGAGGCCGTCCGCAATCTGGTCATGGATCACACCAACTCCGCCATCTTCCAGCGCAATTACCTAT
Organism: Platismatia glauca; assembly: GCA_963556305.1. Taxonomy (NCBI): domain Eukaryota; kingdom Fungi; phylum Ascomycota; class Lecanoromycetes; order Lecanorales; family Parmeliaceae; genus Platismatia; species Platismatia glauca. The sequence continues at coordinate 907,445 of OY745767.1, forward strand.
CCCGCATGATCCGCTACGACACCCAAGCCGCATACGGGGGTACGGCGCCTCGAACGGAGTTGATCCAAGCGGCCAACCGGATGAGCCGACGGATCGACCCCCGACGACCCAAAGAGCTGACCGAGGCGCAGAGTGCAAGTATCCGCCAGGAGGAAGAAATCCAGGAGCTTCGCGGCCGCCGAGATGAATTGTTCCAGCGCATTCGACATCAATTCACGTTCATTTACCGTGCAGAGGGACAAGCCATCTACGATCAGTATGAGGAGGCCAAACGAGCTATGGATCGAAAGATCAAAGCGCGAGAGCGGGAGCTCATGAATCAGATCCAAAAAGAATACGACGCCGTCGCTCCCGTGCAAGACATGCGAGCGCAGCTTGAGGGAGATGCGGAGTCGCTCCGTCCCATTCCCTCAACCTCAGTGCGTGTTCGATACGCCTTTATGGAACGATCGCGCATCGCGAAGGCCTTCTTCAACCCACCGTCGACTCGTGGTGCCGAGGGCGATGTGGATTGGCGGGTCTCCATTGTCGATGATATGATGTCGCTCTGTATCCGGCAGGAGGGAGTGTTTCGCAAAGCCCGCCGAATCCGGAGGATTCAGGCGAGGGAAAACGATCTTGATAATGATGCAGAACGTCCCTTGAACGCCGTCAAGTCCGATCCTGAGTCGGACTCCTCGATCCCCCATCTCTTTCCTGTAAGATGTAAACCCTACCAGTGCCTTTACTGCCTCGGTGACACCGACCTACCTTTAGAGGAGCGACTGCACAACCTTGGCAGTAAATATTCGTTACAGCGGCACTTCGACCGCCGTCACCCTTTTCGGCCCCGCGAACCCTGTCCTTTCCCTCATCCGGAATGTGCGGCAATCACGTTTGACAGTGTGATGCATTTTAAGAATCATGCGGCGACCGTTCACGGGATCTACATGTCTGACAAGGTTTAGCATGTCTAATGGAGTTTTAGGCTGATTGTTGATTGCCTGGCCTCACGGATTGATTATGTATACAAGAGCAACTGTTCTACGACTTGTTTATCTCGATACTTTGACGACTTGAAAAGCTCTAGCACTGAGAGAGTGGGGGGAGCCCTATGATTCCCTAGGTTCGTCTCCACAAGGCTACACCCTGAGACAGTGTATTTACTCGAAGGATCTATATTCTTCGAGGGTATGCTTTCCATTGTATGTTACTGTATTATCTAGAGTAATAAGATAATACTGAACTTCTAAGCGTATTGAACTTTCCAATTTTGTGCGTTCTAATTCTATGACAGTGTTTGGATTTGTGTTTAAGTTGTGTAGCCTTCGAGTTAATACACTGTATCAGGGTGTGCAGACTTCCAGAGATGAACCCAGGGAATTCGGGGGTGTCCCTATTCTCCCAGTGCCAGAATCGGAGCGTAAGGGAGGGGGCCAAAATTGGAACTTTGTTTTGGGTCCCAAAAATGGACCTGGAGGGACGGTCCGAAAATGGAGTACAGAAGTGCGAGGAAGACGAGATAAAGGGATCCAAAAGTGGAGCAGGAAGTTCAGAGATATATTGGTGCTCGTCTTTGATATGTTCCTTCGCCCGTTCTCTGCTGAGGACGTTGAATTAACAGGAAAGACAGAAAATGCCTTATACAGTAAAAGCAAAAGCGCAGCAGTTCACCAGAAGGAAACCAAACTTAATGAAAAAAGCAGATCAGCTAGCGTGATTATGTAGCGCAGACGTTGCATTGATTATCCGCAGAAATGGAAGGTATTATACTTATCGATTGACTGATCACGAACGGTGGCCTCCCAACATGACAGAGATCGTACGTATGAATCCGATGTATCGACCTTTGAGCTAACTCGAGCTCAGGAAGCCTCGTACCCGTTGCCTGTCAATATACTGTCCAAAGACTTTGATTACACTATTCGTGAGGTTCCGCATGACTCAAAGGTGAAGGAACCGTCAAACGAGAGGCCTGGTTCAGTCGAGACTTCGAAACGCACATGAGTGCTAAGGGATCTGATGTCGCACAGGATATATTTAGCAGTATGGGTAATGGTAACGGTAGCGACGTTGGGGAAGCCGAGATAATAATTCCAATACCTACTCTCTTGACAGGGGCATCCTCGGAGTAGGCTGGTTGTCAGGAATCCTTTTTGACCGGCCAGTTGCTTTCAATAATATATTGAAGGTCCTGTTGCACTTTGATGTGTCTTTGCTGTGGTTGAGTGGGGGAAGAAGTAGTAAAGGACAGAAGTAGGATGGGCAGAAGCAGAAAGATGGGGAAAAGAAGTGGGCATGCATTTGAGCCCGAAAAAAAACGGCTCCTATTTTGACCGTCGGTCACATGAAAATTCCAATATATAAATAGTAGGAGGATGAAGCTAGCACTGGCAGAGACAGTCCTATGAAGCGCAGTGAAAGGCAGCATCGCGGAAAGCAACACAGTAAAAGCTGGGACCGTGAATGCCAGAGGGCGGGGTTGCCAGAATGGAGCGCGTGCTAGAACTGGCGGGGCGTGCTAGAACTAGCTCTCTCGACCTGGTCAAGCGTGAGCTAATTACTCGGCTTGGTAAGGAAGCCCCGCGCTAAAAGTGATTGGACTTCTGAAGAGTAGATCTGCCCGTCAGAGCCGGTACTCCGGAGATAATTCGGGATATTCCTTTACAGCCTTGGGATCGTCGATACGTACGAGCCTGTAAGAGAAACAACCAAGGCAAGACATCCTAAATCCCGAATCATCGATTCCACTTCTGCTTCCATCTCCGATGCTTTATCGTTGACTTTTGAGAAGTGAGAAGATGCTAAATCACGGCTGGTGATCTCAGATGCGTTGATTGATCGGTCTGGTCCAGCCAATCAGACGAGTATTGCCCCTCCCTACCTGCCTCGCGGCGCGCTGCGAAGCTGCAACTCGCTTTTTCACATACTTCTCACGCCCTTCCAGCTGCAAAGTCGCAAAGTTTTAATAGAAATGCCTATTAAATTCAAAGGCCTTTTTCGGTCAAGAGGGTCAAGGTCACAGTCATCACTGCCGACGCCATCCCCGTTAACGCTCGAACCGTCCTCTTCACAAGCCGCCTGTAAGGAGGTAGGTCCGCTGGCGGTGAGCTGGCGGGCCTAATAGTAACTAAAGGACGTATTGTGGCTACGGGGTTTGGTTATGGTGGTAATAGGCTTGATTTGTAGTAGAACTAATATCTAAGGAGCCCAAACCACGGGGGCATACTGAGTCGACATATATTCGCCAAGGCCCCCTGAGCCTAAACCCCGCAGTAGCTTTACTGGGGCGGCAATAGGGCATAGCATTATTAGCCGACACGAATACGGCCCCTGAGGCTGAATGACGCGCTGTGGCGGGCAGGTGGCGCATGCCAGGCTAGCCCTGACAAGTGCCCCCCCCTCTAGGCCCTGGTCCCCAGGTGCCTAAGATGCTCATTAAAAAACCTCATTGAGGAAAAAGAGTCATCTCACAAACATGTCATTACCTGAGTAAGGTAGCTACGCGCGCTGTCGCGCAAGCAGCGCTAAAGAATCCTACAGTAACCTAAGGTACCAGTAGCGGACACGAAGCCAATACACCTACAGCGCTATGAAAGAGCGCCAGTAGCGGTGTGGTGAAAACGACAAGTTACTAGTCCTACGGCGCAGAGCCAGTAGCGGACTAGGTAGATCCTACAGCACATTGCCAGTAGCGGACCGATGTCGCATTGGTTCCTACGGCACAATGCTAGTAGCGGAACACTGGATGATTCCTACAGCGCTTGCCAGTAGCGGAATGTGATGTGAAAGAATGACAAAGTAACCCTATTCCTACGGCTTGAAGCCAGTAGCGGAATAATAAGGGGTAGATCCTACAGCATAATGCCAGTAGCGGACCGATGTCGGTGGTTCCTACAGCACATTGCCAGTAGCGGAACAAAGAATGGTTCCTACAGCACATTGCCAGTAGCGGAATATGTAGTGATTCCTACAGCGCAATGCCAGTAGCGGAATAAAGTAATGCTTCTACGACGACGCAGCGCCAGTAGCGAAGCAAAGTGAAGGTACCTACGGCAAATTGCCAGTAGCGGTACAAATGGTTTGTTCCTACAGCTTGAAGCCAGTAGCGGAATGATGTAACCCCAAGTATGGCAAGATGCGCTGCCGCTCAGTCGTCGCAGCGGACATCGTTTAGCCCATACTTGGCTTGCTGAGGTGTTGCTAGCGCGAGTCGGGGCCAATTCGCCCGAATGTGGTTTGTTGTTGTTGATCGTCACAACTTCACGACGACGTCGCGCAGCAGGCGGATTTGGCAAGCACAACAAAGCTGTTGCCTGATCACCAGCGCAACCCGGCGCTGTTGTTGTGTATAAATATCACGTCCTGCCCCCAACTTTTTTTTCTCTCTTCGCCGCAACACTGATGCTTAGTTGTTTATAGTTTTTCAACAACATCAACATCAACAACATGAATAACAACGAGTTTGTAAGTATCTTCTATCCGCTGCTTCACCGCCAGCTTACTGGCTGCAGGAGTATTTGCCCTGCAGAACTTGTTTCTGTGCGTTCGAAGAATGCGATAGAGGTCCGACTCCTCCGTGTCCTCGGTGCGCTGATAACAAACATGGCATCGATAGATGCGTAGCGGTAAGTGCAATTTAATGCCGCTCCGCTGGCGAACCTAGCTAACTTGTTAGATTCCTGAGCCTCTTCGTGAGGCTGTGATGAATGAGGTGGCGCGCCAGGCGCGCCACCGTCGCTCAGATCCTAGGCGTGAGCCTACGGATGACACGATTGAGAGGACCGAGGCCCTGGGCAGACAGATTACGCAATGGCGTAAAGAGCATGCACAAACAGTGCACACAGGTAGGTCGGCCCCCACCATGCTCGTGATTGCCCAGCAGGAGAATGAGGCGCTGCGGGCCCGCGTGGCAGAGCTCGAGTCGGACAACGCGCTTATGGCGCAGGAGCTCGCGAGCATTCGCGAGTACGAGGAGGAGATGGAGGTGGAGTCTACTGACGCTGCCTCTGAAGACGAGGAATTCAACGGCTTCTCTGAGGGGGAGCCAATGGAGACCTCCGACGCGGGAGCGGCATCGGAGGATGAACCTTCAAGCTCCAACAATGACTCAAGCTCTACCTTGGAAGACTCCTCTTTGGGGGAGGATTCTGACCGTATCTTGGCATTGTCCTCTGGTGTGATACTGGTTCGCTCCGACGTCGGGGAGGTGGAGGCGGGTCTTCGGGCCCCTCGAAACTCCCCCGTTGAAGAGTAAGGTATTGCGCCACATTCGCGGCGGCTTTGCGTGTGATCCATTATTAAGGGTGAACTTTTGGCCCAAGGCATCGGGGGTGGTCGCATCCATGGCCTACCCCAGACGTCCTTCAAGGACTAGGCCTAGAGCAACGCATTCTCATCAGATGCGACATGTCACCGACAGTTCTTCAGAACCCGATAGAATTGTCGTGACTTGAGTATGATTTTTTCGAGGGAATCCTGGCTCAAGGTACCTGGGACTGGTCGCATCCATGATCTACCCCAGCTGTCTGCAAAAAGACTGAGCCTAGAGTAACGCGTTTTCATCAGACGCGACACATTGCCGACAGCTCAAGTAGTTAGATAGCAATGTAATGAAACTTAATTGATCCCTCACTGCATTCCAGTGCCATTGTTCACCTCCCCTTCCGCCTTCGCTTGCTACGCGACAGAGCAGGGGTAGAAGACTCATCAACAGCTACTGGAGATTTCCGCTTGCTGGCCGCCCTCGCTTCGTAGGCACGGGTGAGTTCATTAGCGCCATCAAGTTCGGAATCTGGTAGCCACTGATTGTATTCCTCACCCCAGCCTGTCCACTTGACCTTATACCACACACCTTCCTTGTTTTTAACCTTATCAATTACCTCTTCAACCTCCCAAAGCTCGTCATCATCGATAAGCTCGGGGGCTTGCATGAAAGGTTCCGACGCGTCACCGCCGTCGCGATTATGATAAGGCTCCAATAAGGAAACATGGAAGGTGTTATGGATCCGATAGGTAGAAGGCAAAAGGAGGCGGTAAGCCTGCGCTCCTACCTTGTCAACAATCCGGAAGGGACCTACAAACTTGTGGGACAATTTCTTGCTTGGGCGCTTCTGCTTCAGGTTTTTGGTTGCTAGCATAACTAAGTCACCCACCTTGTATTCTTGAGGTTGGTGTGACTTATTATACTGCTTGGCCTGGGCTGCGGAGGCGTTGCGAAGGCGCTCTGCAATATCATCCCTGGACTCTTGTAACCTTCTAACCCGCTCGCTGGCCGCAGGCACCCTACCCTCCGAATTATCGTCCTCAATCTCCCAATGGATTTCTGGGTGGTACCCGTACATCAAATGGAATGGGGTCGTGTCGATGGAGCTATGCCAACTATTCATGTAGGCGAACTCTGCAATAGGCAATTGCTTTGCCCAATTGGTCTGCTTATCGTCGGCGAACACCCGCAAAAAATGTTCCAACACCTGGTTTTGACGCTCTGTCTGGCCGTCGGTTTGGGGGTGGAACGCGGTGCTTAAGCGCCGCTTAATGCGTGAGTGAAAGCATAAGGCAGACCAAAAGGCACTAGTGAACACAGAGCCTCGATCGCTAACAATACCATAAGGCATACCATAGCGGCAGACGATTTCAGCGTGGAATAGTTCCGCCAGCGCAGCGGCACCGATAGTGGTTAATACCGGCAAATACCTCACCATTTTGGTGTATCGATCCACCACAACGAGTATAGCATCGTAAACGACACCCTTGTACTTACTGGGCGGTAGCCCAGTGACGAAATCCATGGAGATCTCCTTCCATGGTTGGGACGGAACAGGTAAGGACCCAAGTTCACCGTAGGGCCGATGGCGGGGCGCCTTGGTTCGCTGGCAGACGTCGCACGACTGGCAATACTCGGTGACTTCCTTTAAGCTCCCATCCCAGTGGTATTTGCGGGCAAGTAGCTCATGCGTCTTCGCAGCGCCAAAGTGGCCCGCGAGAGGATCGTCATGACATTTGCTAATTAGCTCTTGCCGCAATGCTGGATCCCCAGGAACATAGAGGCGGCCTTCATGCCTAAGCAATCCTTCTGGATCAAACATCCATTTCTGACTCCGGGTATGACGTCGCTTCGACGGCGCCGACGCTTCGGTTTGAAATGACTTTACCCAATTATCATGGGCTTGTAAATCTCTAAGGAGCGTCTTCATGGGCCGTTGCGAATCGTCGTATGCCGTTTCAGGGATGGCTTGGACCTCCTTCCGGGGAATGACTACCTGGATACCTGCAATCTGAAATGCAGGCGCCATAGCCGTGGCAACTTCCTGGCCTCTTTCCGACAGCTCGCCGCTAGTCCAAAGGGCGAGTTTGTTCTGAAGGGTAGGCAGGAGTTTAGTGTTCAACGGCGAGGTCCCCTCATAGTCGGGGCGCCGTGACGGTGCGTCGGCGGGATTCAACTTCCCAGCCCGGTGAAAGATTTCGAAGTCAAAGGTAGCTAATCTCAGCGCCCAGCGCGCTTGCCGGGGCGTAAGCTCCTTTTGCTTCATAAACCCCCTAAGGTTATTATGGTCAGTCCACACCTCAATGGTATGGCTACTGCCTTCCAGGTAGTGGCGCCACTGTTTCATTGCCGCTACGATGCCGAGCAACTCTTGATCATGTGTCTCGTAATTTTGCTCCGCAGGGATGAGTTTCCTTGACCAAAAGGCGATAGGCCGCCAGTGGCCTTCGGAGTCCTGCTGCGAGAGGATAGCCCCTAAGCCAAAATTAGAGGCGTCGGTCTCGAGGCGGATCTTTTTGCTGGGATCGTAGTGGCTAAGAAACGGGGCCCTAGAGAATGTTTCCCGAAGCTGCTGAAATGCCGCTTCGGCGTCGCTGGTCCATTCCAACGGTCCTGATTTCTTGCCATTCTTGCTTCCTTTCAGCAAGTTGGTAAGAGGCGCTGCGATGGTAGAATACCCATAAATGGAGCGCCGGTAAAAATTCGCAAAGCCTAGAAAGACTTGCACGTCCCGATAGCTCTTAGGCGGCGGCCAGCTTTTGATAGTGGCTACCCGTTCTTGGTCCATTGACACACTATCAGTAGACACGATGAACCCAAGGAACTCAACCCTTTCAGTCCGAAACTGACACTTCTTCAGGTTGGCATAAAGCTGGAACTGGCGCAAGCGTTCGAGTACTTGCTTGACATGCCGCCAGTGGTCCGCCGGCTCAGCGCTGTAAATCAAAATGTCGTCCAAGTACACGACACAAGTTACATCAACTAGGCCTACTAGGGCTCTGTTGATATAAGCTTGAAACGTTGCCGGAGCGTTGGCGAGACCAAAAGGCATAACCAGGTATTCAAAATGACCATAGTGAGTCCGGAAAGCCGTCTTCCACTCGTCGCCGGCCTTAATGCGGAGCCTATGGTAGGCATCCTTAAGGTCCAATTTGGTGAATACCTTAGAGCCGCATAAGCGGTCCAGCGTCTCAGTAATCAAAGGAAGGGGGTGGCGATTCTTGACGGTTACCGCATTAAGTCCGCGGTAGTCGACACAAAGGCGTAGCCCTCCATCCTTTTTTGGCACGAAAAGGATAGGCGCTCCCGCAGAGGAAGTTGAATGATGAATCCAGCCTTTCTGAAGCGAGTCTTCAAGGTAGCGCCGCAGCTCCGACAGCTCCGTCTGAGAGAGGTTGTAAAGCGGCCCATAAGGGGGTTCTTTCCCATCCTCAATCTCAATGGCATGATCTCCCTGCTTGAAAGCGGGTAGGATACTGGCCTGATCATTCGAGAAAGTGTCGCTAAATTCTCGCAATTCCTCAGGGAGCTCCGGGACATGTTCGTCCTTTGCGCCACCCTCTTGCGCCGTCGCAGCGCATACGATAGCGAACACATTTGGTTCCGCTTCGATTCCCCGAACGAACTCGGGCGCAGTGTCAATTTGCAGTCTTTTTGCATTGACTTTGAACCGCCATTGCTCCGCTTCAGGGTCCAGCAAAATACTCAACTGTCTTAGGCCAGGCATTCCCAACACAATGTCAGGGCCGTCACAGTCTATGGCATAGAAGAGAGTATTGCATTCGCGACCCTGACCCCAACTATCGACTAACCAGTAGTCCAGATTGTAGGCGCCGTAGCAATACATGTTTTGCCCACCTAGGGCTTTCGGCAGCGGTAAGTCGGCGGCACAAGGCTGCAAATCCCATTGCACCACAAAGCTCTGGGCAATCAAATTAATATGCGCTCCGGTGTCAAGCAAAGCGACAATTTGCCTCTTATCATCCCGAAGCGTAGTCCAACCTTTCGCTAAGATGGATTGGTTGGATTCGACTCGGAATTTGGTTTGCTCCGCTTTAGAGGCGTCGGCGGAGCTTGATCGTTTTTTGACTGAGGCGCCATCGCAGCGACATAGGTCTGAGGCTTGTCACGATCAGGGCAATCAGGCTTCCAATGGCCTTTCTTTCCGCAGTGGCGACACACATCATTACTGCGATCGTCATGCGTGTGAGCACTCCGTTTGGTACCACCGCCAGAGGGGCGCGCCGTAGCGTCGCCATCTCCCCTGGGTGGCTTGGAGTCTGAATTTGAATCTTCATGGGATTTCCCCTTTCTGGATCCACTGGAGTTCTTGGATGAACTCTGGTTGTTGGACCCGCCTCCTGAGCGGCTGCGTTCCAAGATATTTTCCTGCATAATGGCCATAGCTAGGATTTCTTCCCTCAGCTTGGGTACATTACCAGTACTTAAGATTTTGTTTTTAAGCTCCGGCCTGAGCTTGGCAAGGAAGAAATTTGCCCTATGCTCCTCTGTGAACGGTGGCAAATGGCCTTCCAGTTCCTCAAGATGAGCCTTGAAGGCAGAAACTTTCATATCCCGCTGTTTTGCCGCCTCCCACTTCTCGTAGGCGGCTAGGCGGCGGTTGACTGGGTCTGCTACCAAGTCCAAAAGAAATTGTTTGAAGAAGTCAAAGGTAACTCCATCAAGGCCATGGGTCTCGAAGTACCTATACCACTGGACACTTGGGTCATCTTCCAGGGACGTCATACAGAACCCAATTTTGGCCTGGTCCGTGGTGAAGTATTCCGGTGATACTAGGAACTTAATATCGACCTCGCGGAACCAGCGCAGGTGTTCGCCCTCACTCTGGCCCTTGTATGACCGCATCTTCTCGGGTCGCAAAGTCTTCGCCTTCGGGGCGGCATCTACAATTGATGATAGCCCAGCCCACGAAGGTGGCGCTCCTACGACGGTCGCAGGGGAGGTTGAATTCCGAAGCGCGGCATTCTGGGCCCGCAATTCGGCCAGTTCACGATCCATTTCTAGGCGGTGGTTTTCCGCCTTAGTACTCGCAATGAGTTGCTGGATTTGATCATCCGACATAGGGGACAATGCCTGATTTTCTTGCGCCGGCTCCACTGCAGGATTTGTGGCCGCCGGCTCAGCGGCATTTGAACCGTCCTCGGATCCTTGTGGGGTATTAACCGTACCCGACATAGCAGCGACAATGGGCCCTTTCCTTTTAGAAGGTAGAGATATTAGAACTGTAAGGAGGTAGGTCCGCTGGCGGTGAGCTGGCGGGCCTAATAGTAACTAAAGGACGTATTGTGGCTACGGGGTTTGGTTATGGTGGTAATAGGCTTGATTTGTAGTAGAACTAATATCTAAGGAGCCCAAACCACGGGGGCATACTGAGTCGACATATATTCGCCAAGGCCCCCTGAGCCTAAACCCCGCAGTAGCTTTACTGGGGCGGCAATAGGGCATAGCATTATTAGCCGACACGAATACGGCCCCTGAGGCTGAATGACGCGCTGTGGCGGGCAGGTGGCGCATGCCAGGCTAGCCCTGACAGACAAGGCTCGGCTGAGAGTGGTCGGTGAATAACTGGAGGTAGCGTGGCCAGGCTGGATTCGTCGAAGTCGGGAACGGAAAGCGAAACAAGTATGGACTTGGATCTTTCGCGCAGAAATCGGACGAGCGGGAAAAGGGACTGGGCGAAGGTAACGGTTGTCTGTGTACAACGTGGGCTGGGGAATGGAATGCGAGACTAGGTTGGGCGTAGGCGAGGAACTGAGGCGTAGGCTAGGCTTGGACGAGGGACTGGGTTTCGGGCGAAGCATAGGCGAGGCATAGGTAAAAGACTTAGGCGGGGGACTTGGGTTGGATCAAGGGTCGCGGCATTGACAACCCGGAATGGAACATGGAGTGGTGTGTGGGCCGGGGGCATCGGGGCGAGAAGAGTGATATTCGTCGATAGCTGCTTGGCAGTTGTCGACCAAGTTGAATGGTTCCCAGGTAGGGACATGAGACTCCCAATTGACATAGTACTTCAAAAGGGGTGGCTGGAATCGGCGGTCGTACTTGGAGTTCGTGACACTATTAACGTACCATGCTCGCTCGCCGTTCTCGGCGACGACGGGGGGACGAGATTCTTGGCGTTGGCCGGGCAAAGGATCCTGCGCGGTATGCTGCAGCAGACTGGCGTGGAAGACAGGATGGACTTTCATGGACTCGGGAAGGCTGAGCTCGATAACCAGAGGATTGGCGAATACTCGTTTGACTGGGTAAGGTCCCACATTGCGATCATCGAGCTTCACAACTGGGCGAGCGGTGTTCAGGTTCTTGGCGTTAAGCCACACCATATCTCCTACAAGGTAACGGGAACAAGGGCGACGTCGTTCATTAGCAGAGGATTCATAGATGGCTTGGGCAATTAACATCTCGTCTCGGAGGTGGCCGGTAATCTCTTCCATCTTCTTGGTAAACTCGTTGATGTTGATCAATTTGACACGGACTTGAGCAGTGAGACCAGAAGGCAAGGGTTCAAGAGGTTCAAAGCCTAGGCGAGGGTTCTGTCCAGAATTGGCTAGGAAGGGTGAGGCTAGAGTAGTCGCGGAGGGAACGTTGTTTGCAGCGAACTCGGCACCCGGAGTCCATTTTGCCCAATCATCTTGCATGTAATTGACAAAGGCACGAAGGTAGTGTTCCATGACGCCGTTGGCTCGCTCGGTCTGGCCATCGGTCTGGGGATGATAGGCTGTGGATAACTTGGCATCGATCTTTAGGTTCTTACATAAGAGATCCCAGACGTCAGAAGTGAACTGCGTGCCTCTATCAGACACAAAGACTTCGGGTATTCCGTGGAGTTTCCACACGTTGGCATAAAATGCATTTGCGGCTTCCTCTACCTCCATGGTAGTAGTGGGGACGAGGTGTCTCATCTTAGTGAGGCGATCAACGAAGACTAGGATGTAACGATAGGTTATTCCCATGAAGGTGCTAGGGGGCAATGGACCGACATAGTCCATAGATACATCGCGCCATCGGCGCTCGGGGATGGGTAATGGTCGAAGCCATCCTTGTTGCTTCTGTCTGGAGGGCTTGGCTCGGGTACAGACGTGACAATTCCTGACGAAACGCTGGATATACTGGTACAAATTAGGCCACCAATAAGCGCGGCTTACTAATTCATAGCAGTTGGTTCTACCAGGGTGTCCTCCGGGGACGCTGTCGTGGGCTAACTGGATGATTCGAAGGCGGAGTCGGTCCGAATTTGGAACGTACTTCCTTCCTCGGAAGTATAAGGCTTGGTCTCGTTCCTCGCATTCGGCTAAAGGAATTCGGTTGTGGTGGCGCGCTCCCGTACGGAGCATCTCGAGGACTTGGGGTGCGAACTGATCGCTGGCTTGGGCTTGGTCCCACAGGGTCTGCGTGGGGGTATCTAGAGGGTCTTCCTCAGGGTCGAATGGGGCTTGGTCTAGTTGGGGTTCAGCTTCTTGAACTTCTGGTATCATATCCATGGGGGCGAGGGTAATTGGTTTCTGAGGCGAGGCAGGGCTGAGAAGAAGTTGGATTCGGTCTAGGTGAACGACTCGGCATTGAAGATCTATAATCTTCGGGTCTAGGACATGGGTTTTTAGCACGGTTTGATGCTGATATTGATGGCGAGGGTCTGATGTATCCCCCTCTTTTGGGAGGTCTCCTGAGCGACGCGTGAGTGCATCAGGCTTACCGCCTGCTTTGCCAGGGCGGTAGATTATTCGGTAGTCAAATCTGGATAGAAATTCGCTCCAACGAGCTTGGCGACGGTTCAATTGCTTGGTGGACATGAAGTATTCGAGGTTTTTGTGATCGGTGATTACTTTGATAGGTAGGGTGGAACCCTCAAGCTCGGGTCGCCATTCTTCGAAGGCGCGGACAATGGCCATGAGTTCTTTATCATAGATTTCGTAGTTGCATTCAGCTGGATTGTGCTTCTTGGAGAAATACGCGATAGGGTGCAATTCGCCCTGCTCGTCGTACTGAGAGAGGATTCCTCCTGACACGAAGTCAGAAGCGTCGGTTTCCACAACAATCTCGCGGTCAGGATCATAGTGGCGCAGGATAACATCGGAGGTGAAAGCTTTCTTCAACGTTTCAAAGGCGGCTTGGCATTCAGCATCCCACACGAAGGGAACGTCCTTACGTGTGAGTCGAGTCAAGGGACTGGCTAACCTACTGTAGCCGTAGATGAATCTCCTGTAGAAATTCGCGAATCCTAAGAAACTCTGGACATCCTTGACATTGATCAATGATGGCCATTGGACGATGGTCTCGATCTTGGCGGGGTCCATCTTGATGCCTTCGGTGGTGATTATCAGGCCCAGGTAAGGAACTCGGTTGACGTGGAATTCGCATTTGGTGATATCAACTTGAAGTCCGGCTTCCCTTAGCTTCTGAAGAATGCGTTTGACATGGATTTCGTGCTCGGCTTCGATTTCGCTGTAGATAAGAATGTCATCTAGGTAGGCAGTACAGAAGTCATCAAGAAACTCTCCCAGAGTATCGTTGATGTAGTGTTGGAACGAGGCGGGTCCATTGCATAGACCGAAGGGCATGACAAGATACTCAAAGAGTCCAAAACGAGTGCGGAAAGCAGTAAGTGATTCATCGCCTTCACGAATCCTGAGGCGATTGAATGCTGATATAATATCCAGCTTGGTAAAACACTTGGCACGGCTAAGGCGATTTAAGGTTTCTGAAATGAGGGGCAAGGGGTAACGGTTCTTGATCGTTATGGCATTGAGACCTCGATAGTCAACACAAAAACGGAGGCCTCCCCCAGGTTTCTTGACGAACAGGACAGGGGACGCGGCTTGGGAACGGCTGGCTCTGATAAAGCCCTTGGTAAGATTCTCATCAAGGTATCTGCGGAGTTCTTGCATCTCATTGCGGCTCATGCCGTACAGTCTGGAGCTCGGAGGAAGGGACCCTTCTTTAAGGTTGATGGCGTGGTCATAGGCGCGGTGCTTGGGCAAGGTATCGGCCTCCTTCTTGGAGAACACGTCTAGATACTCGTGGTATTGTTTCGGAAGCTTGGTGGCGGGGTCAACATTTTTACGTTCGCGGTAGAGTTCTAACTCTTCTTGGGTGGTGGACGTGGCTAGGTGGAGTTCTTTCTCCATTTGGAACAGGGCTCGCTGTCGGTTCTTCTCTTGAGAACACAGCTTGGGGTTGATGACTGGGGGTTTGAGACTTGGCATGGGTGCTGGGTGTGGGATTTCTTCTGGAGGATGAATTCCTAGAGCACGATCGATTTCCTGGAGGGTAACACTAAAGATCTCAGCGTCCTTTTGACGTCCTAGGCGGTCATAGGTATGGGCTGCCACTTCGCAGACATCTAAGTGGATCGGGATATTCTGGGCTTGTCGAGCTCGTCTCTCTTTGGACGGTCGAAAGGACGATGGGCTTCGGTACTTGATCTTGGGCGAATAGCCTTTGCGTAAGGCCTGGGAAATTCGGCTAGGGGTATCTTTTCCAGGGTCTCGGCCAGAAGCTAGGCTTGGTTCAGGAAGGTTGACTAAAGGTAACTTGGAACGGAGGTGCTGGGGTTGCTCTTTTTGAGCCTGGGGGACTAACGAATCTTCAATTCGTAACTGGGGCGAGGGTTTCGGCGAATCTTCTATTCGGCTGGGGGGTACTGGGTGTTCCTTGTGAACCGAGGGCTGGGGTTGCTCTTCTTGAGCCTGGGGGACTAACGAATCTTCAATTCGTAACTGGGGCGAGGGTTTCGGCGAATCTTCTATTCGGCTAGGGGGTACTGGGTGTTCCTTGTGAACCGAGGGCTGGGGTTGCTCCTTGTGAGCGGGGACTGTTAACGAGTTCTTGCTAACTCGCAGAAAGGCTTGTGACTGGGCTAGGTTTTGAGTCTGGAACTGGGATTCTTGGTCTTGGAGTTCCCAAACTCGCTGGGATTCTTCGGGGGATAGGAATTCTTCTTCCTCACGGGTGACGGCGGTGATCTTCACAGGAGAAGGGCAGCAATGGCTAAGGCAAAAGGGCGAGGACATGGTTAAGGTGTTGGAGCCGAAGTTGGCGTCGACGGCATGACGGCGGAGCCACGGGTGCCCTAGGACTATGGGGTAATGCTTCAAGCCAGTGACGAAAAGAAACAGCCTCTCGATGTGATTATCGATTGCCATTGTCGTTTCCACCACGTGGGTGATGTTACCTGTAAGTGCAGGTTGTCCGTCAAATCCTTGGAGGCGGCGAGGATATTTCAACTGATGCTGAGGAAAATTATGTTGTTGCGCGAAGGTTTTGTCAATAAATGCATAGGCGGAGGCACCACAATCAATCAGGGTAAGAGCTGGTATTCTAGACTGGGCATGGCGTAAGACACATGAGACGACCATATGACTGTCTCTAAAAGTAGAGTCGGACTCGAACAGTTCTAGGGCTGACTTGGCTGAGAATTTCTTGAAAGATTGCAGAGGGGGTGAAAAGGAAGACAACAGTAGACAGGAAGAGATTGACAAAGGGGGTAACGGTCCCTGAGCGCGACTTTGCGCAGGGACTAGGCATTTCCCGAAGGGAGTAAGACTCCTCCTTCAGGGCCGGGAGTAGCTTCCAAATTCATGAGACGGAAGTTGGATTTGCCCTTGTTGGGGCAGTCTTTGGCATCCTTGCCCGGGTGCTGGAGTTTGCAGTAGAAGCAGAGGTTCCACTTCATGCAGATATCCTTAACTCCAGGGTTAGTAAGCTTTTGGCCTTTCACGGTGGCCATGGCAGAGCTGAGATCCATAGGATCCCCTGCGGCGATGGGTACGGCTGGTACCGCAGCTATCGGAACAACAGGCACGGCTCTCTGCCCGAGAAGGTTGCTGTCCGAGGTCTTAGGCTTGGATGTTGGCGTGGGAGTGACAGGGGTCTGGCGAGGCATACGGTGCTTCAATTGGCGAAGCTCGTTGTCGGAATCTGAATAGGCTTGGACCCATTCATCAAAGGTGGATGGCTTCTCATTGAGGCGGGTTCGCCAAGAGAAGGCGGCGCGTTGGGTGTCGTAATTAACGTTGCGTTGCAAAGCGTCAATCAAGGAAGCCTCTTCCATTTGGGATCGCTCTTTCTTCTGCAGAAAGAGGTTGTAGTACTCATCGAAGGGGAGCTTCTCTTGTCGAAGCTTGTCACGAAGGTAGGTGCGAGCGTTCTCGGCTTCGAATTGGTCGCCACAGCATTTGCGTAGCTTGGCGCGGTAGTCTTTGAAACTGACGAGGATGCAGAGTCCATCGGATCGATATTTGCCCATGAGGATTTGAGCTTTCTTCCCCATGGTGAGTCGGTTTTCGGCGTAGGCGATCTTCTTCTGATCGGTAGGGTATCGGTCGTGGTTGGCATGCATCTTATGGATGAGACTTTGTTCCCATGCATCCAATTTATCCACGTCACCATCATACTCAGGAATATCAGGAAGTTTCTCGGATTTGGAGATTGCGGGAGCGGCTGGAGGAGGGGGAAGGACGACAGGAGGCGGTTGGTTGGTTTGCATTGATTGGAACAATGCAGACAATGCTTGTACAGTCTGTGGATCAAGCATCGGAGCGATAGGTGGTGTCGCTTCGGACGAGGCAGGGGTATCGGTGGAGGCGTCGTCAACGCGTCTTTGCAAGGCGTCGATTTGGTTCAGAATCTCTTGGGGATTGTTAGCCACTTGTTGGATAAAGTGCTGGATTCGCTGCTGGTCTTCAGCGTCGGTCATAGTGTCGAGGCTCGAGTTAGCACGTGGGAGTGCTATGAATAGTAGGTCTTTCGTAATGTCAGGGGGCGAGGTCAGGACTAGGACTACCACTTGATATACTTGGTCTGGTAGGGTCAGGTCTATTTACAAGACGAAAGACAAGGAAGCAAAGTGGAAAGTGGGCGCTCAGCGCCCCTATATAGGATCAGACGAAAGCCAACACGGCTATCGCATAACCGTCGCATATACAACAGTGGGAATGGGGTTCTAGCAACCCTTGGCTGACTAGGCTAGATCTAGACTAGATCTGGGCTGGAAGCTGGGCTGACTTCACACCGTGACAGGGACTCGATGTAGGATCTGAATGATGTTTGTATCGTGTTTGAATAGAATTCTACTATGTAGTTCTATATAGAAAGCAGTCGCATGATAAGTACATTTGAAGGTACGCAGGCTAGCCTTCTTGGGCCTAGCGCTTAGGGCTTAGGGTTTGGGCCCAGCGCTGAGGCTACTCTGTAGCAGAGGCCGAAACCGTAATAAAGGTAGTCTTCTAATACTATATATAATTATTTACTATATTAATATATTGTCAGGGAACGAGGCTTGATAAGAGGAATCTCATTCTCTATGGCTAGGACTAAGGTAAAGGCCAAGACGAAAGATGAGGAAACAAGAAAGAACGGGGGATGCGAGCAGCCCTTAAGGGGCTGTCGCCTAGATCGTCGGCTATCGCATAGATTAACCTGACTAGACTGAGATCCACACCATGACATATATAGTAGATTGTAAGGGCCATGAGGTCTCTAGGCATGAGGCGGCCTGTCAGAAGTCCAGGAATCCAACATACATCTAGGCCAGATCCGGGAGACTATCCCTCTGGTGCAGCTGTGCGGCTATAGCAGTCGCATAGTAAGTTTGCTTGGCATGGGGGTGCACTCTCCCCTGCTAAATATGCTGCCTCTGAGGATTCCCACTTGAGTTCCTCAGGATTCAGTCTATCTAGTAACCAATATACGAGTTGCTCAGTCACGCATGCCTAGACCCCGTTACATAGATCGTCTACCTCGCTATAGTTCTAATAATATTAATTTAACGTAAAAAAGACTATTAATATAGTCTGTTAGAAATAGTGGCAATCAGCCCTATCCTACTAGCGGCTTGGCAACGGGACACAAATACGTGTCCACCACTTTTGTATCTTACCTCCTTAGAGCATTATCTACCAAGGCCTAGTGGCTTGTTTCTCAACAGGTTATGAAGCCCGGGTTAGCGCTGATGACTCTCCCATAGCCGGCTGGCTGTGGCAGCTGCCTGGCAAGCAGAGTCAGGTTAACGAGGAGACATGACACCAGCCACCCAAGTCCACCTGTGGTGGCACCGAGGAGTGGGATCCTCGCCTGTGGCCAAAGCAACCTAGGGAGTAAGCTCTTCCTTACCTGTGGTAGAACTCGCTGTGTGAGGTAGCATGAGGGAGCAAACTCATTGGATCCTTCCTCGCCTGTGGCGAAGCCCGCTGTGTGGGCAGCTCGAATCATTCTTCTTTTGACAATCTTCGAATCAGACGCTACGAAGCCATTCGAATACTCATCAAATCTCGATCCTACCGCTTGACGGCATTCGATCTCGAACAGTGAGCCTGCTACAAAGGCAGCAAATGATCGACCTCTTCACTAAGCATGTTCGACATTCCATAGTGAGCCTGCTACCAAATGGCACAACACACATACATGCGTTGGATTTTTTTTTCAATTCTCAACACCAGTCTCTAGGAGAGTACAAACACTTCAATTCTCGCCTCTACAGGTCTTTTCCCACCCACCCCACCCTACATCAATTTATTGGGGGAGCCACTTCGTGTCGGGGGAGCAAGGCTGCAGGCCCACCCATTATCCACGCTTTTTTTTCTAGGGTTTCGCCCGCCCCTTGAATCGTATCTCGAGAACTCCGCCTGCAATCTTATTTCCCACCCCGGGTTATCTCGCTGCTCAATCGGAACGGTCGAGGAGGAGATATAGGGGGTGGAGCGTAGGAGTCCCGGAGCGACACCCTGGGAGGAGTGGTGCGACGACCAGACACCTGGTGGAGCGTAGGAGTCCCGGAGCGACACCTTTAGGAGGAGTGGTAGCGACGACCGGGCACCGAAGGTGGAGCGGAAGGCTACTGGAGTGACACTATAGGTATCGGTGGAGCGGAAGGTACTGGAGCGACACCTACCTGGCAAGGCATTCAGGTGGAGCGGAAGGCTACTGGAGCAACACCTACCAGGCAAGGTACCTAGGTGGAGTGGAAGCCTACTGGAGCGACACCTACCTGGCAAGGCATTTAGGTGGAGCGTAAGGCTACTGGAGCGACACCTACCTGGCAAGGCACCGAGGTGGAGCGAAGGGCTGGAGCGACACCTACCTGGTACGGGAGCAACGCCAAGAAGAGTAGGCTACAGTGTCAGAGGACTGGGGGAGCGGAAGGCTACTGGAGTTACACCAAGTCACTGGGGCACTGGAGCAACGTCAAGAGTAAGCTACAGTGTCAGAGGACTAGTGAAGCGGAGGCCACTGGAGCTACATCAAGGATACTGGAGCAACGTTAAGAGGTAGCTCAGCAGGGGGAGTAGTCACCTACGGAATACCCACCTTACGAGCGCGCAACGGCTCAATTCCTTCAGAAATGGCATCAGACTTATTGATAAGGGCCCTACACGGCTATCCTGACGACCGATTTCTCGCTACTTTACCTACTTTGCAACTATCACTCGGGAGATCCTTGTCTAGTTACAGTAAATCCTTCGCTTTACTCCGGCCATGGTCTTTCTTCTTCTTCTTTGACGTCATATCTACCTTCGAGGATATCTTCTGGACCACTGCATCCGGTATCATCGTCACCAGATATCGCCGTCACCGTTACCATTGGCTAGTATGAAGGATCTGATCGAGGGGGAGTGTTAGAAATAGTGGCAATCAGCCCTATCCTACTAGCGGCTTGGCAACGGGACACAAATACGTGTCCACCACTTTTGTATCTTACCTCCTTAGAGCATTATCTACCAAGGCCTAGTGGCTTGTTTCTCAACATAGTCTCTTATTTAACCTCTACTCCTAGTACTATATTTAGATTACTATTATTATTAAATTAAACGCCTTATTTATTTAGAAGGTAGAGTTATAGATATTCTATAGAGAGCTTATAACTATATATATCGAATCTATAGATCTTTTAATAGACTTTTATAGAGTCTAAATAAGAATATTAGTAATAGAAAAGTTAAGACGAAAGAGCTTTAGATTATATAATAAGACTTATAATACTTCTCTCGTTAAAAAATATAATGAAAATAGATCTTAATTTAATTAATATATAAAAGATATTAAGATTTTATAGAGAATAGATTTAGAGCGAATAACTCTACCTTACTTATATCTAATTAAATTTACATATCGAATCAAGTTATTAGTCGGAACACGTAATCGTCTATATGTCTACCTTAATCTCATCCGCTCGCAAAGCTAAAAAGGTCTTCGGAATAAGAAACGACCCCCTCTCCCCCCATCCGACCTTTGAGAAACGATTAACACTAGATCGCTACGGCTTTACGGCGCCATGTGATGCGATAGGACATAAGGTGGTATATGGAATAGTATGGGATAGTATCGACCGCCGCTCAATTAAGATAGATGTATGTATATATATATATATATAAGATAAGCCCATGAGGTATGAGGAGAACTCGAGGACCCGTCAGATTACGAGTACCTGTTAGGACTGCAACCAGATCAAGTCAATGGTGGTATGTAACGAGGATTCAATTGATAGGGAGCAAATCTATATACAGTGGTGAAAGCTATTTGTGGGCCGCAGTGACTTTGCCAAGACACGCTAGGCCAAAATAGGTCGCTAAGCGTATGTTCACAACCATGGAAGCAGTCACACTCGTAACAGTACAACAGAGTTGTTTTTTACTTAATCGCACCCTCCGGAGTTTCGCCGGGATCCCACCAAAAACGTGGTTTCGAACAACGTATATATTTCCACTTCTTCGTATTCAAATATACTAAGACTTTAAATACTTATAGAATATATATAGTAGTATGATATACTAAAGTCTTAGCTTCGTAAAAAAGCGTTTCGTTGTTAGAAAAGGTAACGAATTTAAGATAAGGTCAAAAAAACCAATTTACGCGTAAATCCCCCGCCAAAAATCACGAAAAAACGCGAAATCTTGACACGCCTATCTAAATCTAGAGAGAGATTTTTAACCACACATTCTAATAGAGCAAAAAAATGGGAGTATATTCGTAATAGAGTAATTGAATTTTCAGGTAAGTCTCAAAGAATAATATTAATAAATTATCACTATATACTGTTCTAAGGTAAAGAGTATTTTGGTGGGATCCCGGCGAAACTCCGGAGGGTGCGATTAAGTAAAAAACAACTCTGTTGTACCCTAGTGTAGCTCATCCCGTGCTACACTACACTAGTGTACAGTACCGGAGTTTCGCCAGTAGCTTAACTCCGTACACTACCAAGAAGTGTATTTGGCCTCAGTCCTCAGCGGTGTTCTCAACCCTCCTAGCTAGCGCTGCATCTAAGCCATGGGTGGGATGCAACATCTATCTGGTGCACAGTGTTGACCTGACTCCCTATTTTCCTTTGGCCGGGCTGCCGCCTGCACTCTTACATTCTTCTTCTAGCTCCATTCTCACCCCGGTTGCTGTCCTTCAAGCACGAGTCGGCGAATCAACAGCCAAAAAGATTACTTTTCGATAGGTACGTCCGGATATGATGTTTCAGAATTTAAGTAAGCACGGGCGAACTTCGAAAAAATGCGGTGTTTTACGTGCAGCTTGCAGTGCCTTAGAGCCTTGAGGGCTATTTTTGAGCGGGGGAGCTTACTCCGAATCGGACCCGATGCATTGCATTGCATCGGGTCCGATCTTAGGTAGGTAGAGCCTTGCTGAAAGGGTTGTGAGTGATTTTTCTCGGCTTGATGGAGGCCAGTAAGCATCATAATCCTTTCATTGCAACGCAACGCTCAGCCCCCCCGGACTAGTCCGAGCTGCATGAGGCAATTTCTATAGTGTGCGTTCCCACCAAAATCTGCCCAATGCACGCTGAATCATTCATCTTACTCACAACGTGTGCTGTGGTGTGGGGTTTAAAGCGTATGCTTGTGCTTCTCTCAATAGCCTAATAGCTGCTACGAGCACCCCGGTCTCCTACTTCCTTCAAGAAAATTCCTATCACGTACGATTACGCTCTTCATTCTAGCCCTGCCAAACCAACAAACAGATCTCTGATGATAAGATTTTACCTTTTCGCGCTAATGATGTTTCCAACCTGCTCGTGGAACAATGATGCCCTATGGTGGCTTCTCTCATCGTCCCTCTTTGTGCTCGTGGCGCATGGCTCCGTGGAGTTTTTCGTAGATGAAGAGTTTGACAAATGCTCAAGGAACGGTTACAGCATCCCATGTGGGAACAACACGGATCGTGGGGGACTCTGCGCGCAGGCTCCGAATGGAAGGCTCTGGTGTTGTCCGGCGCCTGATCCGTATGTTTTAACAATTTTTCGTTTTGCCCGTTGAGCTTCAATTTTAATTTTTTTCGAGAGGGAGCTAAAAACAGGCTTGTTTGATTTTCTAGTACCTGCTGGACAGGTGGGAATAGCTGCACGGGGGGCTCTACGATTTCTCCGGGTCCGGGTCAGATTTCATGTTCGAACGAAGGTGCGAGTATGTAGTTCCCCCCCTCCCCTCCCAGCGTTTCATTTGCAAAACTGAAATCTAGAATGGCAGATTGGTGTTGCAATCAAGAATACGAAGTTTGCACACAGCACGGGAATCAGACCAACATCTGCGACACCAATTTCGCAAGTGCGAATGCGAATGTCCCAATAGCGGAGGCTAAAGCTGTCGAATCCTCAATCGACTCCTCATCAACATCCACGAGTAGCATAGTTACAATGTCTCTGAGTATTGTCTCCTCCATTTCGTTCAAGGCTCCACTCCAGTCTCAGAGTAGCGCCACTACTACTACTTCATCCATTGCTTCACTTCAGAGTAGGATATACCACCTCCGATTGCTCAAGAGAGAAACATCTGCTGACGAAACGAGCTAGCCACTACTTCCTCGCCCTCCTTGCCAGATTTGAGTCCGTCAAGCTCCCCCAACGCTTCCAAATCATCCTCGGGATTGTCCTCCGGAGCCATCGCAGGCGTCGTGATCGGAGCCATCGCTGCCGTATGCCTGGTGGCTTTCCTCGCATTAAGCTTCCTGCGCGGCAGAAGAAAGCAAGGTCGCGACGAGGCGGAAGCAATGTCGCCTGTTATCGACGGATACGGCGGCCCGGCAGTTGTTGGAAAGGGATCGTCGTTGAAGGCGGAACTCGACGGAAAAGGACCGATGAAGACGGAACTTGATGGGAGAGGATCGATGAGGGAGTTGCCTTCGCAGGGGTTGGAACATGAGATGGCTGGATGAGTAGTTTTCTGATTTGAACATCTGAGGGCGGAAAAATTAATCGTGTCGGTGTCGGGGTGTTTATACTTACATACATCACAAAGCTCTGGCAACGACAGGGCGTGGAGCAGGAACGGGCTTGTGGCAGAGGAAGGGCTAGCTCTTCGCTGGTTATGTTTATTCTATCAAGAAGGTCGACTGACCATTGATTTGGTAATAAGGATGAAGGATATAACCATCGTGAGCATATGATGAGATAAAATTGCTCCCCTAAGGATACCACTTCTGATGAATCTGAATCTGAATGCTGAGACTGATCCGCAAGGCTCGCAGCATTCCACGTGTTGTTCGGGGGCTGTTAGTCCGAACACAGTGAAGAAGCGGTAAATGTATTGGCTTAATACATGTTTGAAGTCCACTGCATTAGACTAATGATTAATTTCATATTGGCGTTCCTATCTGAGTAAATTAATAAGCATGTGAGTCTCACATAATAGCAAGGAGAAAAGAGGAAGCATCGTTTTATGGATCTACGATATTTATTTCTCAATTTCTTTTTCCACAAATAGGACATGCATTCGGTACGAATATTTGGGGCAGATGCTGCTTTCACGACTGTAATTAGGATCAAAAAGGAGGATCTATCCCATCGACTGCCTCTCTTAGATGCAGTAGATTTCGTGGAGCTGCTGCGTTGCCATTGGGTGAGTGATACCAACACTTTCCCTCAAGAACGGCAACGGATTCAGCTGGCAACGATCCTGCTGGTCGCGGCGTTCACTGGATCCCGACCTGGAGCCATTCTCGGAATCACCTATCGCGACCTGGATTTGTTCGTCCAGCGCGATAAGACCACCGGGGAAGTGGCCCTCAGTCCTGAGCATACATCTTCCACCAGAAGTAGCCTATCGAAGAATCGGTGCATTTCGTACAGGCCGACCACACAAGATTCCAGACGAAAAGCTTACTCAAATGCTGGATCCGAAAAACGAAGCCCGTGACGAAGGTTATGAGCGTCAAATTGAGGTTTTCTCTCTGGGATGTTCAGTAAGAACCCTTCAGAACTCGCTTCGGATGAGACGAAACAATGCTATGCTTTACAAAAAGGCCAAAACCAAGTGGGTTTCTCAGCCAAACAAGGCAATTAGGGAGGATTACGGACATGATCATGGGGATGAGACAGTGGAGCATTTTTGGGCCTTCGTAGGCTGGACTGATGAGGCCCATGTAGATCCCAGTGCTATGCAAGCAGGCTGGGTACTCAGAGAGGAAGGACCGGATCAGCGATACGCCCCCGAAAATGTAGCTGAAATACCGCCACTTGAGGGGGTATGTGTGCATATGTCAGCCTTTGTCTCCTATTATCACAAGGGCAAGCTGCATTTCTACAACGATTCAGACGATGTTGCTCATACAAGTCACACCGAACTTCTCAACGCTTGAAGTGACGGTTCTCATCCGTAGTGAAGATGGAGGGGAAGAGTCACTCACACTGAATAGAGGTGAGGAAGAAGGTTCAATCTACACTCTATCCTTCCTCAATGGTGAGAATCTATCGGCCCACCCCTCAGACCAGCGCATAAGAACATATTGAGGGTTCTTCGGAAGGCATCATCGACTGCCAATGACGCCCCGGATTGGTTACTGGTCCCTGAAGTAGACCGATGATTTAGACGCAGGATAAGCCCCTTTGCACATTCTGAGCGGTGTCGAACGTTGCCTCGGTGGGGTTTGGTGGGGTCCAGGGCTACGCCGCTTGCTGTTAAGGATCTAGACTCACCGCGTTCATTATCTCATCGAACACAAGGATGTGGGAGAAATCAAAACAACGGCACTTACATTTAAACCTTAAAAAAAATGCCAGGTGTGCAGTTTCTGAAAAGCTTAGAAGCTCGGACTGAGCTGGACGTGCATTCGAGTCATGTGGTTCTCATGCAGACGATAAGGTAAAGATTGGCCCATTATAGCAAAGAACTTTGATGCAATTCTGCGCCAGAATGGGCTACAAAATTTACTCCAACCCTGTACAATTTACCGAGCACAAAGCTTGTCGCTGGAAATCCTATCAGCCGTATCTATCACTTCGCTTCTGCAAGCCGGCTCGTCCTTTCCGAAGTGCGAGCCGCACGGAATTGATGGTATGTATGCCGTCGATCAGGTCCATCAGATATCCCGAATAGTGTTCAATCGAAGCCCCGTGGTGGGACCGGCATCAGAGCGATCGCCGGCGTTTTAGCTAAAAACAGTTGGAAGGGACATCAGAGAATTGATAGCAGCACGATCACTATTATGATTCACGAAGTCTGTCACGGCTCGGGGAAATTTCTTTATGCGTCCTCCTTTACAATCAGGTAAATCATCGTGAGCCAGCACTTGATGAGGCTGACCATCATAAATCTGTTTAGTACATGCAGCGAGTGAGCAGACTACGTATCCATGGGCGATCTTAAAAAAGTAAGGAACGTGCTATATACGCAAACAATAATGGAAGATCGAAAGCATAACGGAGCATGCTATGCTGGTTTTAATCTTCATCGTGGTATTCCTTCGCATCGTCAAACTGGTCCAGGTCCGAGTCTTGACGAAGTAAGCCCGTTTCCACCAGCTCTTCCTTCATCTCCGGCTGCTGGCACGTATTTATGACGCTCAGAAGATCTGCGAAAGCGTCTATCAGTTCCTCAGAGACGCCTGGTCTGTCGCGCAGGCGACTCGCAAAGTCGCCGCTCGTGTAGACTTTGTCGTAGCTCAGGGCAAAATGGTTTACGCAAGTCAAAATTTTGATCGTCTCCAAATCAGCGTACGAGGCTGCAATCTGAAGTAGGTTTGGACCCTTGAGTCGCGGACATGTACTGTACTCACGCCAACGATCGAGCAACAGCTGGAGGACGTTGTGGCTGTTGTGTGTGATAGCGGTAGTTAGAGGGGTTTGTGCGGTTGTGGACATCGCATTGATGTTGGCGCCGTATTCCAGAAGTAACACGGCAAATTCTATATTGTCGCTGCGAGCGGCGTGGAGAAGTGAGGTTCGACCCTCGGCACCACACGATTCGATTTTGATTACACCACTCATCAAGTTCCGCATAACTCAAAGGTGGAGGAACCGTCAAACGAGAGGCCTGGTTCAGTTGAGACTTCGGATGGCACGTGAGTGTTAAGGGATCTGATGTCGTACAGCATGTATTTGGCAGTATGGGTAATGCTATGCCGTAGCGACGTTATAGTGTAATAGCTGTTCTTGTGAATCTCTCATTCACCGATTCTAGATCACCTACATTTGTGGCCATTCTATACACCGACCCTTCTGTGCCCTGATTTTCTTTCCCACAAAGCCGGCGGCGTCAGGCTGATATCAGACTAGCTCCCGTGAAGAGTAAGCAACAGCACAAGCGCAAAGCGGGCTTATTCGCGGACACAGAAGAGCAAGGTAAGATCTCACTACTCTACTATGCTTATAGCTTTCAGAACATTCTAACATCGAGTCAGGAGATCTTTGCTCTTATGAGAATGTCGATGATACCCCTCAAGCCATAAAGCCCGATCCGATATGCTCTCAATCGTCAATGAATATACACTCAGCTCGACGCAAAAGGAAACTCAGCGGAGACTGGAATCAAGAGCAGACATATTCAGAGCAGCGCGGCGAGCTCGCTCCACTAGTCGAAGACTCATCGAATACTAGCAGCAGCAAACACGGCCGTAGTCCAGGCAAGTGCTTACCCTTAAATGGATGGATAAACATTTTCCTAATACTTTACAGATCAGCCAATCCTCATTCAAGACGGAGAAGATAACTCGTGTCTGGAGTTCGATCGCGACGACGGGTGGGTTGTAAAACAGATAAAAGGTCATAGATCTACGACCTTGGGCTTAGAGTTCAAAGTCGCTTGGGAGGACACCTGGATACGAGAAGAGGATTTGGGTACTGCATGGAAGCTACTACGGCAGTACAAGAGCAACACCGTTGGATCTCAATCCAAACGCAGTCGACAACCAGGTCGACGAGCAGTCAAACGCTCCTAAAAGAAAGAAGATTGGAAGACTTAGGGTCAATGGGATTTGATAGTGACAACCTTTTCTAGTCAGACATCTGTGTCTTTTTATTATAGATCTTTTGCAAGTTACACTACTCTACGTATCATTAATCGTCTTTCAACAGTGCTTCTTGTCTCAATTCCCAACGCTGCCGTCGGTGAAAGTTCCGACACTTGCTTCAAATGTACAATCTCGAACTACCCTCGTACTCTAGCGCTACTTCGGCTATATGGACGGAGATAAGCGCTATTGAAGATTCACAGGTACACTGGTGGATAGTAATCCTAAAGTAATGTATCCGAGATTTTGGCGCAGAGGTCTTGGCGTCCAGGACCTTCTTTGTTCTCCCATCATCACTCTTTCGTTCGACAGCTGCAATCCATCCAGCCGTCCACCCATGTCTACCGGATCCAGCCATGAGACTCGCAGAGGTGTATTCATCATTGGAGGAGGTGTGATGGGGCTGTCGACCGCCTGGCATCTCCTCAACGACAAGCAATATGACGTTACAATTTGTGACGCTCGAGATCACATGGCACCCAGTCAAGATGTTTCTAAGATTTTACGGATTGACTACCCTGATTCAGTACGGATGAAAGAGGTCATGAAGTCGAAGTCCTTATGGGAGAACGATCCAGTATACAAAAGCCACTACAAACGTACCGGTCGAGTCGTTACCTATTCTAAAGCCCACGTTGAAACCCTCCTCGGCATTGACCATGCTCGATCTCAACTGGGCTTACCTCCCCGAATTCGTCAAGGTGTTCAGTTTCCTCAAGAACTATATCACTCGACACAAGTCGCATCGAATGTGACAGTAGTTTATAACGAAGATGATGGCGTTGTGGATTGGACTGGAGCGATGAAGAGCGTGAAAGAGGATTGCGTTAGAAAGGGAGGAAGATTTCGAGGTGACCGAGTGATTCGCATGCAATTCAATCGCAATGGAAAGGTCGAAAGCGTGGTGACTTCGACAGAATCCATCAATACCGAGAACACCGACGTCATCCTCGCTGCTGGGCCCTGGACTATGCAACTACTCGAAGCCTCTTCCATACAACAACCTCCGCTTTCCAGGGCACCGATAGCAACTGGGATATTCAGCTTTTCTATTGAGTTGAGCGTTGAGCAGTGGAAGAGATATAGTAATCTACCGATAAAATCAGACATCGACGTTGGTACGCTTTTCTCAAACTGCATAGGTATCCGGCTAAGTCTGTAAAAGGGGAATTCCTTTGTCACCCGAAGACAGTGGGTTCTGCAAAGCTCACATGGATCAAACCGTTCCGGAACCCGTCCGGAGAACAGGCAATATCTACGCCATGGGATGCCTCGGAGACTAATTTGGCGGTAAGATCAATGTTGGAGGCTCGTGACTGGATAAGGCAGACAATACCAGATCTCCAGGGGAGTGGTGCGCGCATCCAATCAGTGCAATCATGGTGGTAAGCACAAGCATTGTGTGATTGCAGGTGGAGGCTCATACACTCACGCAAAAGATCTTCCTGACATCGGTCAAATCGTCGTCGAGGTGTTGAATGGAACAAGGAATCATAGCCAATTCGGATGGGGTGAATCATCTTCTGACAGATGTTTAGCCAATCAGCCAGCGCTTCGGACGGATCTTATTTTTGACGATTTAGAGTTCGAGGCATCCCAAGATGAGCGAGTCCAGCGTTGGAAGGAGACTACGCCGGATTGGAATATCTGATCTTTTCGATGGGAAAAGTTGCATCATTGCGGTTCCATGTCCTTCTCATCCGTCCAGCTGCTGACGCGCCTTAAGCCAACACTCCGCCTCACCATCCAAGTGCACCTGCCACTTCTCCTGCCGAGCCGTTTCACACATCAATCACCACGCCGGCTGAGTAAACATAGCCTCACTATCCTCCTTCCCAACAATAAGACGCAACTCGACCAAGCCCGTGGCACTTTTCTGTAATCGGCGGATTCCCTTCGCAATCGGCGTTCCACCACCTTTCCAAGCGACCTAGATCCTCTGGATCATGTGAACATGTCTGACGTGATACAAGAAATCCTCCAGGTCTGCGAAGTCCAAGCACCGAAAGAGGTTCATGCTAAAAAAAATAGCAGAGCGCCGTGTTGTAGATGGCCCTCGACGCCATGCAGAGTCTTACATCCCTTAAATTGTAGACCGTATGATTCATTCCATTCAGGTTGACGTCCGTGCACGGTGTTCCATACCGACACTCCTCGTCCTTCAACATTCCCTCCACGTCGGCATCGTTCATGTCGTGCCATTGGGTATCCAGCAAACCTGGGCTGAGAGCGTACGCAGTCGAAAGGCGATGGTGCCCGAGGCGAAGGAGCAGTACTCCATGCTCCTCCTCTAGGACTAGGTGGTAGATCATTTTCAGGATGTCGAATGGCAGCTCGGAGATGAGATTAGGAATGGTCTTGCGCTCGCCTACGGTGCTGGGAAAACCAGTAAATCCATCAGTGGTTGCTCGAGGTACGGCTCAGATTCATCTTACCCAAAGACCGTTCGTCCCGCCTTTGGGTCGCATCCACGGTACTGGATGGATCCCTTCTCTTCGCACGTGGGGCCATGTCCAGGGACCGAGCTGGCTGGATATACTGTGTATCGAGTTACTGTAACCATCTACTGAGTAATTGGGGCTGATGGCTTGACCAGCGAAATAGCGTCTAATTCATAGCGCAGTGGAGTGTAGATGGCTAGAAACCCATTCTTGCAGTACGGAGGTTGGCACCAAACGCCCTGGACGCCGAGAAGCACGCCAAGAGTTCCAGACGCGCTAATTTCGCTAAATCAGACCGAAGTTTGGCCGAGTGTTGAACAAGAGTGACCATGGCATTGCGGGATGAGATCATGCATCGCTGTCTTGTAAGAAAAGTTTTGTTATCTCCCAAAGTTCGGCCAGTATCCAACTGTCTCTCGTGATATGGTTGAGGACTGCCTTCACGAATGCCTCGATCTCGCTGTAGAGGCTCCGCAAGAGCGCACGTCTACCAGAGAAACTACGTCTCCGTTGGCAACCGGAGAGCCAGGAGCAAGTACATCAACTTCTCTCTCCTACAAGTGACGTTCCTAATAAAAAGGCATATTCTACACAATCTGAGCCTGCAAGAAGCATATTTACAAACAAGAGACCCTGATATTGGCGGAATAGAGAGGCAGCAACTATGGCATAAAGAAAACATATTAGGGCACTATTCCGTGAATCGTGCCTGCACGTAAGGATTTGTACCTTCACCTCCGAAAAGTCATAAAGTCTCCAATTAGACACCAACTCTTGACTGGATGTACGAGCGTTAAGCTTGCAATGGAATCTTTATCTCCTTTGCGATCTCAACCGCGCACCAAGCCTTGGACAGCCATTAGGAAACCTGGCAAGCTCAGTGTTCGGCTTAGCCATAAGGAAAGGAGCCTATAGGCCTCAAGTGATGGGAAATAAACCACCTCTGTCCTGGTCAGCTGGGTAGTCAAGAAATCAAGACACGGTCCACTGTTGCGCGATGTCGAGAGATCCTGACTTAGGGCTACTTTAGGGCTGCACTACCGCTAGCGCGCAATTTACGCTCAGTGGGAAGTGCCAAGCCACTAATGCAGTAGGGCTGTTCGCCACTATTTCCAACAGGTTAATACGGCTCCAGCCCTATGCTGCCGCGCGAGGCTGAAGTCAAAGCAACCGAAAGCTCACTTTCAACGGCAGGAACTACCACGATAACCAGAACTCCTTGTTGCCATCAGTCTCCATTTGTGGTCCTTTGGCTCTAAAGTACTGTTCTCGTCACAGTGGCGCCATCTCTTAACCTAAGCTATGCAAGCTAGCTGCAGGACACTCTTCGAACAATCGCCATGGTAAGATAAGCCATACTGCTCATCTGGACGGGAACTGATGAAGACTAGGTGCGAACAGTGACAGATGACGACACCGGGATCAAGATCCTCTACGAGCCTCTACCTGCCGCACGGGACGCTGGTTCAGCACCATCCGTGGAGTACAATTCCAGCATCTTTCTTAAAAAGCCTGGTCTACCGGCGCTAACAGCTTGATCCTAGTATTGTCGCAATTCACGGCATCGGCACGCATCCCGACGATACCTGGTGCAAGAAGGTCGATGTGGGCCGTCCAGAGGAACACTACGTTAACTGGCTGAAAGATATACATATGCTGCCCACGGTAGTGCCAAACGCACGGATCTTGAGATACGGGTATGAATCTCAATGGTTCGGTGAGAAAGCTATCAGTCAGAAAGCGTCAACGGTGGCTCAACGTCTTCTTCTGAATCTCAAGCGGGTCAGAAAAGTATGATGATCCTGCTCCTCAATGTTTCATGCTTGTCACGCTGATCGATGCATAGACTTGTCCACTCCGTCCTCTGATATTCATAGCGCACTGCTTTGGTGGTCTGGTGGTGCTGAGGGTAGGTGATCAAGCTGGAGGGGACAGGACCCCGTTGACCGCGCCTAGGCTATTGTCGACGCGAATCGATCCGACTCTAAGTGGCCCGGTATCTTTAAGTCCACTACAGGCATGGCCTTCTTCGGGACACCCTTCCGGGGAGCGGGCGGGCTGAACCAAAGTGAGATGCTCCAGGCTGCTCAGAGCCAATACGAGGAGGGTCAGGTCCAGGGGGCGGTTCTGAACATTCTCGCCCCCGGCAACGAAAGTCTGATGGACCTGATGACGTTTTTCTTCGAGACAAGGCAAGAGAAGAACAAGGCTCACGTGGCCTGCTTCTTCGAGCAAAAGTCAAGTAACATTGGCGCCATCCTCCGTGGGAGCCGGATACAGGTATGCGAGAGGAAGTCATATCCAGTGCACAGCTGATGTGAAGCAAAGAAATTCGTGGTCGACGAGAGTTCGGGGTGCCTCGATCAGAGCGAGTCAACGGAGAAGTACTCCCTTTCGCGGGATCACTTCAACATGAACAAATTCGGGAAACCGGAGGAAGAGGATTTCCAGACGGTCTGCGAAGTGATCGAGAAGATGGTGGAAGAATCGCCTCAACTGATTAAGGGGCGTGATCAAGGTAGGTAGTGTGACAGGTAGATAGACCACTTCCTCTGATAGGCGATGTCAGATCAGTGATGGTTCAAGTCTGATAGACACCCTGCTATAGGACACGATGATTTCCGGGTGCAATTCCATCTCACCGGTCTACCCGTTGCTGGCAATTTCATCGATCGAGATACAGAGATGGAGCAGATAGAGCATTCTCTGCTGCCGTCAGACCCGCAGGACGGGCGAAAGATCCATGTCTTGCATGGCCTTGGTGGTATCGGTAAAACGCAATTAGCCATAGCATATTGCCGCAAACACCAAGCGATCTACAGTGCGATCCTATGGCTCAATGGTAACAGCAAAGACACGCTCTTCCAGAGCCTTGCAGCGTTTGCCGCATATGCACGGATTGATGGTCTACAGGGATCAACCGTCAGGGCCACCGGACACGGTCAAGAGACAGCGGAAAAAGCGAATGCTGTTCGACGATGGCTAGCTCTCGAAGGCAACTGTCGATGGCTGGTCGTCTTGGACAACGTCGATCGAGATTACGATGCAGAAGTGAAAGATCCCCAGGCGTATGATATCGAGTCCTCCCTCCCAGCTGCCGACCAAGGCTCCATACTGATCACCACACGCCTTCCCCACCTTGGAGCATTCGGGACGGCGACAAAGGTGACGAGGGTTGGGTCGGAACAAGCTCTCCGAATCCTCATGAACAATTCACTCCAGCTTCAGTCGACTCCTGGTAATCCTGTCTTTCGATAACCGTCTTCCACATATTGAACTTGAACTGATCGGTGTCCAGATATAGATAGTCTTCTGGAAAGGTTAGGAGGGCTTCCGTTAGCCCTCGTTCAG
Source organism: Platismatia glauca (assembly GCA_963556305.1). Classification (NCBI taxonomy): domain Eukaryota; kingdom Fungi; phylum Ascomycota; class Lecanoromycetes; order Lecanorales; family Parmeliaceae; genus Platismatia; species Platismatia glauca. Next base: position 940,721 of record OY745767.1, read on the forward strand.
GCCGGTCGGTACATGCAAGAGACGGGGACAAGTTGTGCGCGGTACCTGCGGCTCTACAACACCTCCTGGTCAGAGCTTCAGGCCGACGTACCTCGACTACGTGATTATGCGAATGGGAGTGTAGAAACGACTTGGAGTATCTCATACGAACGTGTCAAGCAATCCAATCCCACAGCTGCCAAGCTCCTTCAGCTTTGGGCCTATCTTGATAATCAAGATCTATGGTTTGAGCTGTTGAAGCGCGGCAGCCGAGGCTCCAAAGACCCGGTCTGGTTGCAAGACCTTGTCCGCAGTGAGATAGGCTTTGGAAGGATAATTAAGAAGCTGCTTGCCTATTCACTGGTCGAATCACATCAAGACACCGAGAGCTATTCGATTCACCCGGTTGTTCACGATTGGTGTCTCGAGTCTATCAGTAGAGGTAAACTTGAGCTGATGATACTGGCTACAAGGACCGTTGGGTTTGCTGCTCCTGGACAAACAGAGCCAGAGTATTGGCTGATGCAGCAGCGCTTGCTCCCTCATGTAAATCGATGTATACAACAACTCTCCACCGTCAATGTTCCTAGTGCAACCGAGGACCAAGACATTGATGATGCTTTTCATAATCTGGGCGATCTCTATGCTGATCAGGGCAAGATGGCTGAGGCCGAGAAGATGTACCAGCGGGCACTGGAGGGATACGAGAAAGCATGGGGTCCTGAGCATACATCCACACTCGACACCGTCAACAATTTGGGCATTCTCTATAAGGATCAGGGCAAGATGGCTGAGGCCGAGAAGATGTACCAGCGGGCACTGGAAGGAAGGGAGAAAGCATAGGACCCTAGTCATACAGTGATCATTAAAGTATTTACCAGGGTTCTTCAAAACTTGGACAAGCTTGCACGAAGTCCAGGAGCAACAAGACTTTTCACGTCAAGATCACTCACTAGATATCCAACAATGCTTAATACATCTCGAGCACTTGCAAAAGAAGCTGGACCCAGAAAAGCGTCCGAAGGCCATGAGTCGGTATGGGATTCGAGCTTTGAAATGGACATTCGAGAGTAAAGAGCTAGAGAAAGATCTCGATGTGTATGGTATGTTTCCACTAGAAGATCAGTGGTACCAGCCACATGTGTCGCTTATCGACGAGAACGCCATCTTTCGAGCCGCACGAAGTAATGGACATGGTGACGAAGCACATTCCATGACATTCTTTCACACTTTAAAATCATGATAAACCCTCTCTTGTTGAACAATCTGGCAGAGGTGTTGAGCAGCCAAGACAAATACGATAAGGCCGAAGAGATGCATCGACAAGCACTGGCGTTGACGGAAACGGTGCTGGGCAAGGAGCATCCTGATACGCTGACGAGCACGAACAATCTGGCCTTGGTGTTGAGCAGGCAAGGACGAGCATGAACAATCTGGCCTTGGTGTTGAGCAGGCAAGGCAAATAATCGTGCCACGCACTTGCCTCGGTCCCTCGGCAAGTGCTACCCAGCCATAGACCATTTTCAGCCATAGGCCATTTTTCTACTACTAATCCACACATATATATACATTATTCATGAACTCCTTAATGACCTGCTTCCAAATGTGTACTTCCCACTTCCTAGGGGACTGCCAAGTAACTCTATGAACTTTGGTCTGCTTGAAGACCTTCTTACAGGCCGTGTCGTACCTCTGTTGCCATGCATCGTCTCGTTCTTTCTCCCGTGCTTTTTCAAGTTCGAGTCGTTCTTGATTCATACGACGGGCATTCTTAGAATAAAGAACCCCCCCCTTATGAAGTAGCTTATTGGCCTCCATTTTGCGAGTTCTTCGAGCATTCTCGGCCGAAACCTGGGCATTTAGTCGTTGTTCCATCAAGAGACCGCATCGCGCTACGGCTGAAACTCCTCGTGTGAACTTATGTAGAGACTTCTGTAGATCCTCTGGAATAGCTGGATGTGTCATCAATTCAAATCCCGTTGCTATGACTTGTCGAATGGTTCTGGGAGTCTCAGCAAGTGGTGTGTATTCCGGAGCTTCCGGGGTAGTCTCTCGGGGGGGGGGTAACGTATTGCGCACAACTTCTAACACAATTTCAGGATTGTACGGAATCAGGCCTGTTTTTTTCCATGCCGAGACAATTGTAGTGCTCTTGAATGCTTTGGCTCGAAATGTGTTGAATGCAGCCAAAAATTCCGTCTTAGAAAAAGTTTCATCCCCCGTAGAAATCGCCTCATTGACGGCCTCGGAATGATAGTGCTTTAGTGGCTGAAATACACATACATCAAGCGGCTGCAATAGATGCGTGGTATGTGACGGGAATGTAAATGGAATGATTTTGTATTCTTCGCAGTACCCCAGAAATTCCCGAGTATCATGGGATCCAAAGCCGTCCATGATCAATAATCTCCAGCTGCCCTGTTGTCTACGGCGAGAATATCGCTCAAAATGCTTGATCCATTGCAGGGAAATCCAGTCATTGTTGAAGCCTGTCTCCGAAGTTGTCACAGCGACATTGGGATCCAAATCGTTCAAGAACCAGGGGGCGAGAATATTGGTTCCCGTGACTATGAGAAATGGAGGAATCTCCCCCCCAACCCCATTGATACACTCTATGGCCGACAGCAACTCCCTATTATTTGGGCACTTACTGTAGATCGTACGTGTCGGGTCCACAGCAATCACCCAGTCGCTACGAGCCATCCCAATGCGGTACCCAGTCTCGTCAAAATTCCATATATCGTGGGGTTGTATGCCATACTCTTTCACAATATCCCTAAATCTCGCAAAGTGCTCCGCAAGAAGATCTAGGTCGTGCGCATTTCTCCGTTCTGCTGCTAAGGGTTTACGCTTGACTTTCCAGAGATCTGGCTGACGATCTAGCCATCGCTTGGCCCATTGTGATCCGACAGAGGGAGGAGGATTTGCGGGATCACAGTCCTGACGCAGCAGCCGATCGGCCTCGTTTTTGATGCTGTTGAGACGTGCCGGTGTGCCTGCATTGCTGAGTTTCTGATAATATAGCTTTAGGGCTGCCTCTTGACTGTCTGTGAGTCGTCTATTATGGAGTCCTCGTACTGCTGTCTTGGACGGGGCACCACTGAGACGATTTCGGAGCCGATCGTAAGGCACATTAAATTCACGTGCAATTGGCTTGATTTTGGCGTTTTCACGCGTGTTTAAGGCGTCAATAGCGTCTGCGATACGTTTCTCAATGACTTGATATGACATGTCTAGAATGTTGTTGAGAAGTAGCAATATGTAGGAAGGTAGGTGGTAAATTAGTTAAAAAATGGCCTATGGCTGAAAATGGTCTATGGCTGGGTAGCACTTGCCGAGGGACCGAGGCAAGTGCGTGGCACGATTACCATGAGGCCGAAGAGATGCATCGACAAGCACTAGCGTTGAAGGAAAGGCTGTTGAGGACTGACGAGTGGCAGTAGAACTTTGTTTGACAAAGACCTTCGCGCTAGAACTGGTTAATAAATTCTTTCCTGTCGACTAGGATATTCAAAAGTTGATAGTACTATTGAATAAGGCGAAAAAGAATTTTCCTCAATATTGCTCTTTGCGCCTGGATCGACTTATCAAGCTCGCAGACTTCACTTGCAGTTGCTGCAGTTTTCAGCAAGCGAGTGTTCTCTTTCCAACCTCAATTACTTGCGGTTTAAGCTTTTCTGCTTCGTCCTATCGTCCTTGATAATACTCCCACCCAGCAGAGCCTGCCTTCGGCCACTTCTACGATACTGGCTTTTACGGTGCTGCTTTCCGCGATGCTGCCTTTCGCTGCGCTTCATAGGGCTGTCTCTGCTAGTGCTAGCTTCATCCTCGTACTATTTATATATTTGAAGTTTCATGTGACTGACGATCAAAATAGGAACCTCTTTTTTTCGGGGTCAAATGCATGCCCATTCTTTTCCCATCTTTCTGCTTCTGCCCTCTACTGCTTCTTTCCCCACTCAACCACAGCATAGCCACATGAAGGTGCTACAGGACCTTCAATATATTATTGAGCGCAACTGGTCGGTCAAAAAGAATACCTGACGACTAGCCTACTCCGAGGATACTCCTGTCAAGAGAGCAGGTATCGGCATTATTATCTCAGCTTCCTCAAGGTTTCTACCGTATAGCATTACTCATACTGCTAAATACATACTGTGCAACATCAGATCCCTTAACACTCATATGCCTTTCGTAGTCTCGACTAAACCAGAACTCTCATTTGGCAGGTCCTCGACCTTTGTGTTATGCGGAGCCTCACGAATAGTGTAATCAAAATCTTTAGACAGTAGATTGACAGGCAGCGGATACGATGCTTCCTAAGCTCGAGTTAGCTCAAAGGTCGATATATCGGGTTCATGCGTACGATCTCTGTCATGCTGGGAGGCTATCGTTCGTGATCAGTCGATCGATAAGTATAATACCTTTCATTTCTGCGGATGATCAATGCAACGTCTGCGTGACATAATCGCGCTAGCTGATCTGCCTTTTTCATTAAGTTTGGTTTCCTTCTGGTAAACTGCTGCGCTTTTGCCACTGCTGCGTAAGGCATTTTCTACCTTTCTTGTTAATTCGACGACACGTCCTTAGCAGAGAACGGGTGGGGAACATTTTATAGACGAGCACCAATATATCTCTGAACTTCCTGCTCCACTTCTGGATCCCCTTTATCTCGTCTTCCTCGCACTTTTGTGTTTCATTTTTGGACCGTCCCTCCAGCTCCAATTTTGGCACTGGAGTGGGGACGTCCTCAGCGATCCTCTTTTGAAGTGATTGCGCGTTACCCCGGGCATCACGCTCCGGCGCCGTGCCCCAGCGCCATCCCCACACATGCTCCCTTCGCTCTGCAGTTCTCATCCCATCATTGTCATTGAGTCACGTATTGTTATGCGCATTTCACATCTGCATTTCCTCTTTTATCAATTAACATGCACTCTAGACACCTTCTATACTGATATCTGCATACGTTCTTGATAACTATCGCAAAGGTACCTTGTAGGCAGTGGTGCAGACTACCTTGTGATTCGAGAAGAAAGCGTGATAGATCTCTTAATCGTAGTCCCACTATTCGCTTCGTATGAGCGAAGCGAATAGTGGGACTACGATTATGCGATTGTCTTTCTCCGACTTGGCTATACAACGCAGCACAAAATCTCGCAACGCTACGTGTCCTGCAAAGACTCGAACCCTGCCATTTTTCTTAACCTGGATCCGGGTAAAAAGGTAGCCATTTTCGGCATACTTGGACGCCGTTTTAAGCACCTTTTGCACCAGGGTCCCTGCCCACCCCACGCTGCCTGAACGGCTGATGCACTCCCCCCACCCAACGGCTGCATGCAGTCTTGCGCACTAATCGTAGTCCCACTATTTATGAGCAAAGCGAATAGTGGGACTACGATTAGTCGATCGTATCGAGTCAAGACGTTCCTGCATCTCCTTGGTCATCTTCATCACTTCGCCATGGGTCGCTCACGGGATCCTCGATGCGTATTCGGGCAGTACAGGTATAGATGCGAGGAGGGAAAGAGGGAGAAGAGGGGGAGAGAGAGAGGACACTGGGACCCCCAGCCGTTTCAGGTGACCATAAAAATGGCCCTGCTCCTCTCTTCTGTCTTCCTCTCTGCCTTCCTCTCTACCCAACTTACTTCCCTCTATTTATCCCTATCCTCAAGGACTCACGTCCGCTCGTTTAACACACTGACAAGCCTCCTCACCGCCGTCCGCCATGGCTCGTCGCAAAGCACTGCTGCATGCTCAACGGCAAGATGCAAACTCGTCTCACCCCTCTAACTCCACGAGAAGTCAGCTCTCAGCTCGAGAATACTACAATGCACGGTACGAGAAGGTTGATAAATGCCACCGATCAACAACTCTTTACGCCGATGTCACCAACTCACACATCGTTCGTCTCGAAGGTTTATGGAGAGAGTGAGTCATTTCTACTATAGATTTTACAGTCATTTTACTCAGGTTGTTAATCCTTGATCTCTAGGTATTGCGACACCGTCGACATCGATCCCTATTACACACTCAAACGGTCAATGGAGGGTCGAATCAAGAACTTCTTTCATTGGATGTGTAACAACTACTCCATCAAGAAAATCAGTTCCGTTGAAACCTACTGGCATCAACTGAGCCAACTCTACATCAAATGGAAGGGTCGACGGATCAGTTCGTTGACCTTGAAGCAAATCTACAATGTAAATCAAGGCATACACGTTTATGTTCCTACACACACGAGTAACGTTGGAACAGTTCATCAACGGTCCATTGGCGGAAGAACACAGGCTGGACGACAGCGAAACCGACAAGCCTCTCTTGGATGCGGTGGATTTTGTGGAGCTGCTGCGTTGCCATTGGGTGACGGACACCAACACCTTCCCTCACGAACGGCAACGGGTTCAGCTGGCAACGATCCTGTTGGTCGCGGCGTTCACTGGGTCCCGACCCGGAGCCCTTCTCGGAATCACCTATCGCGACCTGGATTTGTTCGTCCAGCGCAATAAGACCACGGGAGAAGTGGCGCTTACCTTGCAGTTGAAGCTCACCCGAACCAAGTCTCGCAAGAAGCGCAAGAGACCGTAAGTGACCGTCAAGAAATCGGGTCCATCAATCTGACAGGCATGCAGGAAAACCTACACATTCTTTATCGATACCAATCCCGTCTTTTGTATCATATCCCATATCATCGGCCTCGCCTGCGACGACGACGCCTACCTTTTCCCGAATACAAACCCCAAGACGGTTCTGACCCTTGGCGTCCTAAAGGGACTGAGCTGTCAACCAATCCCGTGGAAAGAGGACATACTCGACGTACCGTTGTTTCGTGCGCCTGTGCAAACCTCGAGGGGCTGTGCCATCGCAGCCGATACCGCGCTCTCCTACGACAAGTATCACGAGTGGATCAAACGGCTAGGAGAAGAGACTGGCTTCGTACAGGTCTTCACGACCTATTGTCTCCGGCGAGCGGCAGGAAATGCCATTAATGGTGAGTCCGGAGGTTTCTGGTCCCACGGAGCCTAGGCTAACATGATCATTCACCAGATGATCCCAATTCCAATGAGGCCGTCCGCAATCTGGTCATGGATCACACCAATTCAGCCATCTTCCAGCGCAACTACCTGTCTCGCATGATCCGATACGACACTCAGGCCGCATACGGGGGTACGGCGCCTCGGACGGAGTTGATCCAAGCGGCCAACCGGATGAGCCGACGGATCGACCCCCGACGACCCAAAGAGCTGACCGAGGCGCAGAGTGCCAGTATCCGCCAGGAGGAAGAGATCCAAGAGCTTCGCGGCCGTCGAGACGAACTGTTCCAGCGCATTCGACACCAATTCACGTTCATCTACCGTGCAGAGGGACAAGCCATCTACGATCAGTACGAGGAGGCCAAACGAGCCGTGGATCGAAAGATCAAAGCGCGAGAGCGGGAACTCATGAAGCAGATCCAAAAAGAATACGACGCCGTCGCTCCGGTGCAAGACATACGAGCGCAGCTCGAGGGGGATGTGGAGTTGCTCAGTCCTATTCTTTGCACCTCAGGACGCGTTCGATACGCGTTTGTGGAACGATCACGCATCGCCAAGGCCTTCTTCGACCCGCCATCGACTCGTGGTGCCGAGGGCGATGTGGATTGGCGGGTCTCCATTGTCGATGATATGGTGTCGCTCTGTATCCGGCAGGAGGGAGTGTTCCGCAAAGCCCGCCGAACACGGAGGATTCAGGCGAGGGAAAGTGGTCTTGATGACGCAAAACGTCCCTTGAACGCCGTCAAGTCCGAGTCTGAGCTAGACTCCTCGATCGCCTATCAGTTTCCTGTAAGATGCAAACCCTACCAGTGCCTTTACTGCCTCGGTGACACCGACCTACCTTTGGAGGAACGACTCCACAACCTTGGCAGTAAATATTCGTTGCAGCGGCACTTCGACCGCCGTCACCCTTTTCGGCCCCGCGAACCCTGTCCTTTCCCCCATCCCGAATGTGCGGCAGTCACGCTTGACAGTATGATGCATTTTAAGAATCATGCGGCGACCGTTCACGGAGTCTACATGTCTGACAAAATTAGTATGCCTTGTGGAGTTTTAGGCTGATTGTTGATTGTCTGGCCTCACGGATTCATTGTGTCTACTAGAGCAACTGTTCTACGTTTTTTTTATCTCGAAACTTTGACAACTTGAAAAGCTCTAGCACTGGGAGAGTGGGGGGAACCCTATGATTCCCTGGGTTCGTCTCCACAAGGCTACACCTTGAGACAGTGTATTAACTCGAAGGATGTATATTCTTCGAGGGTATGCTTTCCATTGTATGTTACTGTATTATCTAGAGTAATAAGATAAGACTGAACTTCTAAATGTAGTGAACTTTCTAATTTTGTACATTCTAATTCTATGACAGTATTTGGATTTGTGTATCTTTAAGTTGTGTAGCCTTCGCGAGTTTACAGACGTTTTGAGCTTGCTTACCCTCGAAGTTTATACAATCTTCGAGGTAATACACTGTCTCAGGGTGTGTAGACTTCCGGAGATGAACCCAGGGAATCCGGGGGTGTCCCTTCTCTCCCAGTGCCAGAATCGGAGCGCAGGGAACGGGGCCAAAATTGGAACTTTGTTTTGGGGGAGGGTTCCAAAATGGAACTCGAGGGACGGTCCAAAAATGGAGTACAGAAGTGCGAGGAAGACGAGAAAAAGTGATCCAAAAGTGGAGTAGGAAGTTCAGAGATAGACCTGGTGCTCGTCTTTAATATGTTCCCTCGCCTGTTCCCAATTAAGGACGTTGTCGAGTTAACAGAAAAGGCAGGAAATGCCTTACGCAGTAAAAGCAAAAACGTAGCAGTTCGCCAGAAGGAAACCAAACTTAATGAAAAGGTAGAATAATGTTCAGGCATACCCATGGCGCATGGCCATGGCGAGAGATAGGGAAGACAGTGTACTATGAGGAGTGCATTTATACTACTCGTTGCACTACAATCGCTTCTCAGCCGTTCTATCTCTTTTAGAATCATTGGTCTACGAGATGGTTCACGATATGGCGAATGAGAGTACTAATGTCTAGTAACGTGGGTAGTAATAGTGGTAGCAAGGGTGGTAGGAAAGAGGGAGTGAAAAAAGTGGCTTGGTAACACTCGCACTTACCATGATTTTTTATGAATATCCATAGGCATGACGATATATCCACGGGATGGTACATTATAGTCATGGAATTTAGTCCATGAGACCGGTGTAATGGTCTTATGAAAATGTATCATCCCCATGGAATACCATTACATCCATGGAAAGTGGTATCTTATGACTGTCATGCAACATATATCATACGTTATTTCTATGACAACTCCGCATTTTCATGATATGAAATGCTAGAATCTCAATCCCTTCCGCAAACTATCACTCGCTTGCTGGCGCTCTAATTCCAACTGCGCGGATTGTAGGGCCCTGTTCGCTCCCATCTCTTGTCAGCATCGCGCTCACATCTCTGAACGCCGAAATACAAGTACAATATGCGATAGACAGGGGGCGTGCATACGGTGCGGCATTCGTGTCTCGTAGGATATTTCTGTTTTTCAGATCTTGAGCGTCAGGACGCATTTGGAGGTGTTTTTCGAGGGATTCTTGACGCTCGATGGGGGAGAGGGGGGTGGAGTCGATGGAGGGGGCGGTGTTTTCGTCGGCCATGGTGGTGGGTTGGTGTGGAGAAGTGGTTTGGGGGTTTCGTGTTGGAAGGAAGGGAGAGGGGGGGGCAGGTTTGACGCGGTCCCCGGAGTTAGTGTCACGGACATCAAGTCGCATCCATGTCAGCACTGAACATGGCTGCGGTCTTCTCGCACCTCGCGCCGTATCTTTTTCGTCCTATAGAACTCTTTTGTTTTATAGTTCTGATGGTTGTTCAGCTTGCAATATTCTGCCATCCTAGGACGTTTTATCCGTGCTGAGAACACCCTCCCCCCTCCTTACTAATGTCATCACGCTGGGCTGGGAAACATCCATCGCAAGGCCACTTTTGTCACCATTGGTTGGCTACGTCCTCTCAAAGAATCCCCGGGCAATGCGAAAGTGGCGCGACTGGCGAGAGGGAAAGAATGATAAGAACAGAGGGAAAACAAACGATCTACCGCGCGGCACCGGGGCAGATAGCCAGCCAGGGGCCCCAAGTGAGCCACAGGATGTAAACTTTCAACAAGGGGCGCCGGGTGAGCGCCGCGATGAAGGAAGTCACGCCCCCTTTGGAATGCACGTCTTAGTTGCCAAAGCGTCAGATGAGGAGGCTGTTGTGGATATTGTAGCATTGCACGGGCTCAATGGGCACTATCGCAAAACATGGACTACGACTCCAGCTTCGGGTGAGGGAAAGAATTGGCTCGAGAGCTTTTTGCCCGAGCAAATACCAAATGCTAGAATTATGTCTTACGGTTACAATTCCACCGTTCAGTTCAGCAAATCAGTGGCTGATATTGGCACCTTTGCCGAACAACTTCTCCACTCGCTTATAGCTAAGAGACGGAGCAAAAGCGAGAGAACAAGGCCGGTCATTTTCATTTGTCATAGTTTGGGGGGACTAGTGTTCAAACAGGTTGGATTTTCTGACCCGCACAATCTCTATCGTATTGACTTCCAGTAGGCCCTGGTGAGAGCACGAGAGCGTGATCAGTTTGACGAGCTTTCGCAAAAGATTCGTGGAGTAGCCTTTTTCGGGACACCGCATAGAGGGTCATCCTTGGCAAAATGGGGAACAATGTTCGCCAACATTCTTAGCGCAGCAAGCCTTGGAAGCAGTACCAACTCTCAACTTTCCACGGACCTAGAGGAGCGCTCTAAAGTGCTTCACAGTATCTCCAAGTCTTTCGTAGATCGATCCAAGTCATTGACAATTATAAGCTTCTACGAAACTGAGAAGGCAGAATGGCTAAGATGTCGGGTATTGATCCCCGACTCTACCCTTCCACCTTTGTACTGATACTATATTCAAGGTCGTTGAAGAACAGTCTGCAGTCCTCGGCCTACCCGACGAGGTTACCATCCCTATAGACGGCAATCACCACACTATGTGCAAGTTCAGTAGCAAGGATGAGGAGAAATACGAGATTGTGTGGACAAATTTGCAAGACCTCGTTCAGAAATGTCTCGATGCAGGAGGCCTCAACATAAGTGAGGAAAATTTAACATCAGGACGAAACTGCGACAATTCTGAGCACGGTTCCCCAGTATTGCCGTCTGAAGAATCAGATTCTTGGGACAATAACGATAACGATGAAGACGACGATGACGATGACAACGGCGATGACGATGACGATGACGATGACGATGACGATGACGATGACGATGACGATGACGATGACGATGACGATGACGATGACGATGACGATGACGATGACGATGACGATGACGATGATGTCAGCTCTAACGCTTCCTGACTCAGGTTGCTTCTGATGGACTCCATGACCCCTGCAGAATGGGAACGGCTATCTTCGAACACTCGGCATGCGGGCTTCAACAAATCAGCAATTTTCGGTCATCTCATCTCTTGACAGGGGCATCCTCCGAGTAGGCTGGTCGTCAGGAATACCTTTTGACCGGCCAGTTGCTTTCAATAATATATTGAAGGTCCTGTTGCACTTTGATATGTCTATTCTGTGGTTGAGTGGGGGAAGAAGCAGTAAAGGGCAGAAGTAGGATGGGCAGAAGCAGAAAAATGGTGAAAGGAAGTGGGTATGCATGTTAATCTAGATTTAAGAAATCTATATCTATACAAGTTTAGGCCTATGAAAAAGTTTCATGGTTTGTGGATTAGGCCGTGAGGTACTGTGGATTGAGAAACTGCCACATTTCTCTCTTTTTGGAGCTCTGGGGATGCACAGCTCTGATGAATGAATGGATGGATGGTGGGCTAACGATGAAAGACGAATTTTGGCTTCCCTCCCACAAGGTTCGGCGAAAAATCTGAATCAAGCCTTTCCGAGCCGTCTTCACCATGCGAGCCTATCGACCAACCCTCCTGGCCACCGTCTGACAATATTTTCTACCTTCATCCAAGAGTAGCATGCCGAGTCCAAACGCCGCGGGCAGGAAGAAGTGCTCGAGGCCAAAATCTGTTCTCCTCCGTTGGCGAACACAATTCACCGGATTTGGAGCTTCGGATAGTAGATAAGCATTTGAGGCCAGTTTCCCTAGGTCAGCAAGGCGCCATCCAGCTTCGCGGCGATGTGGTTTTTAGCGGCTACTACAACTACCAAATTGCAACAAAAGACTGTACTCGGCAACTCTCGAATCTGACGCTACGAAGCCCTTTCGAATCCCTTTGACAACTCTCGAACCTGACGCTACGAAGCCATTCGAATTCAAAACCTCGAACCTGACGATTGACGGCAATTCGATTCCACAGTGAGCCTGCTACCAAATGGCATTTTCGATTCTACACCGCTCGAAGAAAGTACAACCTCGATTCTCGGCAAATACCTCGATTCCAAATTCCCACCCACGCCGCCCTACATCAGTAAATAGGGGGAGCTACAATAATTAGGGCACGCCAAATCGGGGGAGCTGTATTTAATTGCAGGCCCTCCCAGTTTTCCCTTCTTCTTAGGGCTTCGTCCGCCCCTTAATTTGCAACTCGACAACTTCGCCTGCAGTTTTTTTTTCCCCACCCTAAGCTTTCTCGCTAGCTCAAACGGAACGGCCGAGGGGGAGAGTGTAGGGGGAGGAGCGGGAGCGACGACTACACCCTTAGGGAGGAGCAGGAGCGACGACCCGAGGGAAGAAATCCCGGAGTAGTACCCTTAGGGAGGAGCGGGAGCGACAACCAGGTACCGAAGGTAGAGTGAAAGGTACTCTGGAGTGACCACTTATCAAGGGGAGTAGTCGTCCACGGAATACGCACCTTACAAGCACACAACGGCTCAGTTCCTTCAGAAATGGCCTCAAACTTATCGATAAGAGCCATACACGACTATTTTGACGAAGTTTTCCTCTCTACAACTAAATCACTCTCGTTCCACTTCAGCTATGGCTTCCTTTTTTTTCCTACCTTCGAGGATACCTTCAAGGATACCTTCTGGACCACTACACCTGGTATTGCCGTCGCTATTTGGCTAGGAATAGGGGTCTGATTGAGGGGGAGTGTTAGAAATAGGGGCAATCAGCCCTATACTATTAGTGGCTTGGCAATGACACCTACTTCATGTTCCTGCACTTCATGTATTTACCTCTTTAGAGCATTATCTATTCGGCCCTGTGGCCTGTTATTCAACATACGTTACTCAGTCGGTAGGTGGACCGAGTTCGCCAAATCTGCTCCCGCCCCAGTCTCCTACTTATCTTATTCATATCGTCGTATCAGAAAGTCTACATCGGCTGTAGAACTGATAGGCAAAGCTTCCGCCGACACGGTAGATTCGTAACGGCTTCTCTCCTCCCCTTTGGCTTCCAACTATGAAAAGCTTCTCATTCGGCTGAGCTGGCGTACGACTAATATATCCCATCATTTATCATTGGCCAGGGAAGGGGCATAGGGGTAGTGGTCGATACTGGGCCACGTTTAAAATTTGCGTATCAGCGGATGGACACGGGTCATTACCCCACCAAAACCTCTCATGCTTGACACCAAACTGTCCACCTGCAGATTACCGAGTATTTTTGTGCAACCACCAGCTCTGTCCACCATTCAGCACGTTTCTGTTGTCCCTACCTCTTCCAGACTACAATGCATTTCGCTGCGCATGAAATTCTCCGTGTGGCTATTCACGGTTTGATTTGCGTTATGCATGAGATTTTTCCTGGCGCCATGCTTGGACTGGATTGTCAGCATGCGCGTGGCAGCGCAAGAACCCCTGCAACGTGCAACGTGGCATCCCTCATGACCCATCAATGCTCCATGACTGGGTAGTATCGTCGCGTAAAGTGCGAAAGAACATCCTGCAGCATCCCCCAACAGTTGTGATCGGATGGAGGGGAGGTCGAGTGATATTCCCATATGCCCCAGCGCTTCCTCTATCCTCTTGTGTCCTCGCTGGCCTAGATGGAAAACTGATGGGCAGACTCTACGTTCCAAAGCCTCCAAAGAAGCGGAGTGATGGTGGTGCCAAAAGCAGGATCATCGCCCGTGCCGTCTTCGGCGCTCTCTCTATGAGCAAGACCTTGGCACCAGTAGCGGCTCGTCAGATTCCAAAAGTTCGTCCTCCCCTCTTGTCTTATCTCGATTTCTTCGTCATGCCGTTCTTCATTCATCCCGCTTTCTAATTTGTTATGCGAGAGCCTGTGCTGCGAATCCGAACCCTTTTGACTGCCCGGGACTGACTCTTATTAAGATGGGACCTAGGGACTCGAATGACTTGACTGAAACGAATGGTAATGACCATCCTGTGAGAAAAGGCAAAAGAAGGGCAAACATTTCCCGAGCTTCGTCCAATGCCAGCTTTGGGGTCCTAGCGCCAGAGGCCGTGGACGCGGGCATAGTCGCCGTGCGCCAGATCTCCAAGATCCTTCATTTCGCACACGGCTATCATCAAGAGATCAGTGATGTTGAGAGTGTTTATGGTCTCTGTATTGACCAGGAGGCCAAGATCGACGAGCTCAACACCACAGTGAACAGCTTGATGTTCCGGAAAGATCAAGAGATGATAAGACTTCAGGACGAGAACGACGCGTTCCAAGCCAGGACCTGCCATTTCGAGAAAGAGAGAGAGACGCTTAGAAAGGAACAAGCAGGCGTGGATGACGCGCGTAAGGCAATGCAATCGAAGATGAAAAGACAAAAGGAGGTGGAGATCGGTCAAGCGAAGAAAGACATCTCGGACAATTTTAAGACTGAAGTCAAGCAAATAAGGGAAAGGCTCGAGAAGAGGATACAAGATCTGGAGACGGATAAGAATGGACTAAAAGAGGCAATCAAGAAACTCGAGGAGAAAAATGCACAAAGCCAGCAGGACTTGAATAAACAAAAGGTAGGTTTGGAACTCGATAAAAGAAGCTCCCAATCCCACATCATACAGCGGAACTCCGCGAGATCAATGCGGCCTTGATGGTGTCGCCGCAGACACCCAAATACTAGTATTTGTTGACCTCGTCCACGTTCCATAAGTCACGACTGATTGGGGATCTTAGTATCGAAGGCTTTCACCAATTGCGGGAGCGTATTCAAGACGTAGCGAATAATGAGTTCAGAATCCTACCTGAGGATCCACAGCCGGTACGCTATTTGATGCAAATAGGAATGCCCTAAGACAGCATTGTTGACATCTTTCACAGTTGGATAGCGATGTGGTTCAAAATCAGCTATTCAGCGCCAGTGAGATTTTCAAATATTCGCCACTGTCTACCGAAAGCCGTACTGCGACCTACCTACGTGCCTGCGCCATCCAAAACTTTCTATCTATGCGGACTATCTCTATCATAGGGCGACAATATTTCGCAGAACCGATGGGAGCAAAGGATCGTAAGTCTGATATACAGTCAATGGATTCGATTCTGGACGCCATCTCAAACGTTCCGGCGGCGACTTCGAGTCAAGAGTTGTCCTGGCGGTTGACGACGGTTGACAAACTTGATCATCTTGGTTCACATGATCTCTTGGCGATGAGCAGTGTCTCCACCAAACCAAGTCAGGACGGCATCGTTGATGAAATTTTGGACGTACTTCAGCATTTGAGTCCGGCCAGTGAGCGACTACCTGCCAAGCTTGCGGAGATCACAAGGATGGTCATTGAGCTTTGGAATGCCCTTCGAAAGGACAGTTGTCGGGTCGATTTCGACTACGACCCTTCGGCAGGGGATTGGCAGAAATGGGACTTTGTCGAAGACGTAGTGACAGATGACTCCATGGCGGCAAACTTGCCCAAAGAAATACCTGTGAATCAACTGCCTTCGAAATCTTTCATACTGTTCCCTAGAGTCACAGGTTTCTTTGAATCTGATGGTGCGAGCCCTCGTGTCCTGCACGCGGGCTTGGCTCTTCCTCAAGATTCACCAGCCTTTCGACTAGGTCTTCAAGAAATTGAGCACATCCATCACGCGACGAAGGAATTCAAACGTAATCTGCGCAGAGGATCCAGCGTTCAATCTTCACCGGTAATAGGCAAACGTCAAGTAGATTGGCCGGCTCTGCATCAGGGCAATAAGTGAATATGTCAAGTTTGGGTGCAATGACGGAGGGACAATTGAAACGCAAGCGCAGAGTCCCATTCTTTTATATTTGAGCGCAGCTATCTGTGTACTATGAATACGTTCCTCTGCCTTAATACTTTGTGCGCTGGCCCAATTCTAAGCCCTGCAACGCTCACAGCTCGTTTTGTATTGAAGATGTGTAATGTGTCTTTGTCTGTTTTTTCGATTGGGGCTTTTGAGGTCTACGAGAGATGCACCGTCTTTATCCTTTTTAACAAGTGACACCATTTCTGGACGTCAAACGTCTTATGCAATACTCTTAAGGAGTCTAATTCAGATCCCGAAATGGCTCGCTGAATCCATTAATGACTCTTACGTAGTGTACATCTTTATTCACCATCGCAGTTTTGCTAACAACATCTAATAAGAATATAGCGAACATTTCAAAGGTATCTTTCTGTAGCTTACCAAGTTTAATATGGAAGGATGTAGGATTGATTGTGTAGCTATGTTGAAAGAACTACGAATAGCCTGTGCCAAGCATGTGTTAGTTGTGTTGTGAAGAGCTGTTGCATCACTTCCAATACCATCACGTTAATGTGATCACTTAGCAAAGCCGAGACCGTAACAGAAAGGGGCCACTTAACCCTAGCCCTATTTGATGAGCCGAGCCAGAGCACACCGTACCGCTGCCGCGCGCTTGGCAATATCCAAAGATATTTTAGTCTCTCTTCTACCATACCTTGGCCAGGGAGGTCCTCAGCTTCCTAAAACATCTCCCACAACTCCTTCTCCCTCCCAACACCCATGGGCCCTCCTTCCCAACAAAACCAGATGAGACTGATGACAACACCTCTCAACACGTGAATAATATTACTAATGTCATCCAGAAGTGAGTCACTCGTGACGTGCCAATGACTCTCCAATCTATGTCCAGAATCGAGATACCAGAAAGGGCCGTTGAGAGAGGCCCATGACCATGTTGGAGCAATGTAAAGGTCTGGGTCATAAGGCTGCCCTTCACTCTCATACCTCTCCCACAGAAGCTCTTGCAATAGTTCCTGCTTCCATAGCCCAGCCAGGTAGTTGTCTTCCGATAACCCAAGCACTTTGTGCACCATTCGTGCAATTCCGGAGAACGCAGCAAGTTTGTCGGTAGCTCTGGTCAAGGCCTTTTCTGAATAATCTACTCTAATCCTCTCCCAGAGAGCGTGGGCTGACTCGGCGTCTTTTCCCAATTCTACCATGGCACTCTTTGATGTAAGTCCGTAGTAGTTAAGATCAAGCTCATCCGCACCATGAGGATGCACTTCGGATGCAGCAGAACAGTAGCATTCCCAGCGCACTTGATCTTTGCAGAAATGAATCAATCGCTTCGACAGCACCCATTCTTGAAATGCCCAGGCTCGATAGCCGAGGGGTTTCATTTCTGCGCCACGAGCCCCAGCCTCGACGCTGACAACTAATTTTCCAGGGACAAAACATTTCCAGGTCGCTGTAAGCCTAGAAGGCCACACCGACAGAGGGTTCCTCTGTTGCAGTAACCCGCCTTGTGAATTAGGCGATGTGGTTGCTGCCAGGTGAAATATGAATTGGCATAGATGTCACCCATGATGGAAGCTTCCTGCCTCCACTCCAAACTGTCCACAGAGTCCTGAACGATGCAAAGAGCGTCGATCCACAAGTAGCTTACGCTGAGCTTTGTGGTCACGACTATTGCATCCTGAAAGGTTTTTGGCATATGCTGACCAGTAAACCCTCCTCAAAGTCTTTCAGACTCTCCGCCGTCAAAGTCTTCTCACACTGGCCACCCCAGCAGTGACTTAAAGTGGCATAAACCGCGTCTTGCGGCAGGGACTGAGACATTATGAGCCTTACAAGACCCTCCTGCGCGGCAAATCTCAGGTCGAGTAGCCTTTTCGGTAGGACCTTCCGAGTAGCAGTAAAAGTCTGGACATTAAAGCATTCGGTGTGCGAGGCAATACATTCCCGCAACCAGTGTATAAGCCGGAGAATCGTACGATTGGAACAATTTGAAACAGCAATTGCGCGTGCCTAAGTAACAGGGTCGTCTTCCGCGGTCTGAATCATAAGTCTTCCGATCATAACCCAGCCATCCCCTCTACTTCGTCCATACTCTCGCCCGGGTAAAGGACTACTCGCAGCAAAAATCTCAAGGATTAGGCGCCCCAAATCATTGATCTGGACGCCAATTTGTTGAGAGGGTGCCACATTTGATTCATCGAGGTCATGTTGTAAGTGCCCGACGGTGTTTGGAAGGATTCGGCCAAGTATCAAGCTGCACAAATGACAGTTAGCTTCTGCCGACCTGGACAATGAATAGATATTGTGATGAGGGCGAAAAGTTTTCTCTCTGCATGTGACCTCGTCATCGAAAATTCTTGCGCACAAGTCGCAAAGCTTGTCGAACCTAGCGTTCTGTTCAGATTGGCTCAAGTTGGGCCTCACAAAGGCGTCCATCTCCCGCGGATACCAGAAAATGCTTCGCCGCGTCTGTAGGCAGCCTTAAGAACCACCACTACCATGAAGATGGCTGTCGTGACGCGCACAATTATGTTCCTCGGCGACGAGCCTGAGCCTTCAGAGCTTTTTGTAAAGGCCAGTGGCCACAATCTGGTATCAGTGGTCTCAAAAGGCACGAGTGAAAGGCTGATGCCTTTTTGGATACCAATGTGCTTGATATTTCTAATTGAATGAACTGGGTTGACGAGTGTTAGACTACTACGGGCTTGGTAACAGACAGTAGACTCAAAGTTGTCGTCTACAGACGACTATCTAGGCATAGCAAGGATGACCCCCTCGCATCTTGATGGATCTCTCACAGTATCTGCTGGAATATCATGATCGGCGCAAAAATCTGTTAGGTCAAAAGTCGAGCCACCTAAGAGATGAATACGCAGAGAGTGTTCTGAGTACTTGGGAGGTATCATTTGCGGCCATGAGCCGCAAGTCTGCGATGGCTGCCAACCTCCTTGTTTTTCTCGCCTTCCTCAATGCCACAGATATCTTTCCAGAGCTGTTCGATGCTCTTGCTGAAGACGCTGCGAACACTGGACATGAAAAAACGATAGCTGATTCCTGGCAAGATGCAATCACACATCAGAAGCCTTTAAAGCGTCATGACGTCGAAGAAGCATTTTCGACTCTGAGATCTTTCTCGTTCGTTCGATGGATGCCCGATCGAGCAACGTATTCTATGCACAAGCTTGTTCATGCTTGGGGTGGTGATCGATTGGATTTAGCCGAAAGAATTGCCACAATTAGGGCAACCGCACTATTTTTGCAGGAAAGAACACTATGTGATCCAGAGGCTCCTGAACAGAAATTGCGACTAGTTCCGCATTTAATGTCAAGCTTTAATGCTATCTCTCAACTATCAGATCGAACCAGATATACTGAGTTGAGTAATATATCTCTACACGTGCTTCCGTCCTATTCAAATTTTCTTGACGAGCTCGGACACTGGTCCAATGAGGCCAAGATCCAACAATCTCGCCTCTACCCTTGCTGACCAAGGCAAGCTCGACGAAGCAGCGAACATGAAAAAGGAGGTCTTAGAGAAGAAAACACGAATCCTCGGCGCCGAGCATTATCGTACGACTTCTGCAGCTAAAAGCTTGAAGGCGCTGTCTCAGCGTCAAGCCTCTCACTACGTGATGCCAACCCTTAAGCAGTCAAAACAAAGATCGTTTCTTCGAATACTGAAACGAAAGTTTTATTGGCGAAGGTCTAGCGGATGATTAGAGCATTAATTTTATCTTTTATTCGTATTTTATAGTATTCCTTAAGACAGCAACATAGGCCTAGTTCTTGAAAAGGTGCGATTTATGTTATCCCATCGTCTGGTGGGGTTTTCGTTTTTCCTTGGCATTCGGAATAGGCCCGCACCCATCAAAATAACGCGTCTCTCTACATTCTACCGATCTTCTATCATTATTCAGTCTACCAATCAGACTCCAATATGCCTAATCATGAATCGAATGATTTGGATATAGTACCCATTGACACCGGTGCTTCGAAGCCGTCTAAAGCCTCACCGCCGGACCAATGGCCAATTCCAGAATTCCTGCCGCGAGAAATCAATAATCCACTCACTCATAGGCAAGGCAAACTACCCAAAGATATCAGACCAGACGATCCATATGCCATATTTAGCCTATTTTTTGACGAACCTACTCTCCAGATTTTGGTGGACAACACCAACAAGTATGCGGAGATGTACCCTGCACCAAGTACTCCCCACGCCCGCTCATAGCAATCTACTAGCATTCCAGAGCTACGGGCTTACATTGGGACGTATATATGGATGGGCGTGCATTCTGAAAGCTCTATAGAGGCCTACTGGAGTACCAATAGTACCGAGAATTCTATGCATTTTGCAGTAACTCGACATATTTCTCTGGTTAGATGGCAACAAATTGACAGATTCTTTCATATATCCACGCCTAAACGGCTAAATGGTCAATTTAAAGAGTCTACATTTGAGAAATTAGAACCATTGAGTGATCATTTGCGAGTTCAATATAAGAAGTACTGGACAACTGGGACTCATTTGGCTGTGGATGAGACTATTCAAAGATTCATGGGGAGAGCCAAGGAAATTGTTAACATCCCTACCAAGCCTGAGCCAGAAGGTTTCAAAATTTGGGTGCTAGCCAATTGTGGATATGTACTAGACTGGCTTTACCATTGCAAAGGCGATAAGAATGGCCCCGTGGACCTCGACGAATTTTTCACCAAGGAGCTGGGATTCTCCAAGACTCAGGCCGTTGTACTAGATTTGTTGTCTCAAAAAGGCATTTCTGATAGGTTCCAGCACATCGTCTGGCTGGATAACCTCTTCACATCAATACGTCTCCTTGTGGAACTCGAAGAACGTGGATTTGGGGCTGCTGGGACTGTTAGGACTACACGTACCGAGCGAGAAAAAAGAGAGGCCAAGTCTGGTACTAAGGCCCAGCAAAAAGAGATTCGGAAAGAGGTCAATCGTGGCCTAGATCCACGACTTGCTGACTTGAAAATCAAGCATAACGTGCAATTGGAATGGGGAAAATTGTATGCATGTCTTTCAGAAGATGAGAGAGTACTGTCAGTAATGGCAGAGACACGGTAACACGACTCCGTCGCAGGCCCACTAAAACCGCCACAAATGCACGCACGTCAAGGGTTCCATTCGAGGGAATGAACGTCAAAGAGCTTGATATCCCCGAGTTCATTGATCTGTATAATCACTTCATGAATGGTGTAGATGTGGCCGATCAATTGCGATCATATTACACTAGGCAACGTACTCATTTCAAGTCGTGGAAGCCACTGTGGCACTTTCTGTTGGATACCACCGTTACAAATGCGTACAAAACAGCTCATTGTACTCCAGAACGACCAAATGGCGAGGCGTGGGAGCATCTGAGTCACAAGAGATTCCGCACCAAGCTAGCCAGCCAATTATTTGCTCACTCCGAACGACTTGGGATCCCTTTTCAGCCACGGGAAGCTTTAGCAAAATATGTACATGCCGCACGTGAGTCAGATCATGGTGTAATTACTCGCATGCAGCGCTTGAAGCACTGTTAGGCCTGTGTGTGTAACAAACGCAATTCTCGAATTTGTGCTACTAGAAAGCCACTTGCAGAGCTTTCCACCAATAGCATTCGAGCTAGTAAGCGACGTGAAAGGCCCCTTTTCAGTACATATGGATGCGCTCTATGTGGGATCCATTTATGTAAGAAATCTAGCTGCTGGAGGGAGCATATTGAGGCTATTCCGAAGGATTGAATGGGAATAGAGGGTGCCAAGAAATGCCAAGCAAAACGAAAACCCACCGCACCAGACGATGGGATAGAGGCTTATATAATTTGAGTACCCCAATACACTGACTAGAATTTTCATTATCTTACTCCGACAGGTCACATCAATTCATCTATACACTACTAGCTTGAACAGAGAAGCTAGAAAGCGTATTACGCGGCATAAGAGAATATTTCGTCGATGTTCTTTTCAGGCCAATTCCACTTGTCCCCGTGCCTGATATTTGCTTCTACTGATGCCCAAGACCGTGTTGGCGCTCGATATGAAACACAGTAAGATGACGGTATCTCTCGATTGATCCAATCAACTGACCAGAGTAGCCCCATTGGAAAAGTATCAACCCACAAACAAGCCAAATACTTCGGACCCAATTTGACGTGGAGTAGTTCAGCAATACCAGAGAGGGTGATCAGAAGATCCCTTGGCTCACTAAGACTGCGCTGGGTGCAAATGAAAACAAGTCTAAACCAGGATTCAAACAACTCAGCACCTAAAGGCTTTCGAATGTCCGTTATTTGCAACAAAGGAAGCCGAAGGCGGTTTTGAATCCGAGAACACGATTTCGGACCTGTGAGGGAAGCTCAAATTGTCCATTGAGATGCTGATACATGAACTCCGAAGTCTCAACCGAACCAGACCTCTCATTTGACGGCTCCTCCACCTTGAGTTATGCGGAACTTCACGACTGTTGTGATCAAAGTCTTTGGACAGCAGACAGACAGGTAACGGGTACGAGGCTTCCTGATAACTCAAATCAGCTCAAAGATCGATAAATCCTGTTCATACATACGATTTCTGTTATATTGGGAGGCTACAGTTCGTGATCAGTCGATCGATAAGTATAATACCTTCCATTTCTGCGGATGATCACCCTGGTGGGGGTGCTGCATCACCCCTGTCACCCAGCCCGCACCCTAAAAGCGGCATCCTCGGGTGAGCACTGTTGAATAACAGGCCAATCGGCCGAATAGATAATGCTCTAAAGAGGTAAATACATGAAGAGTGCAGAAACGAGTAGTAGGTGTCATTGCCAAGCCACTAATAGTATAGGGCTGATTGCCCCTATTTCTAACAAGCACCACACTGAGCTGGGGGCAGATTTCTAAATAAAACACTATCCGATATATTGTTCTATGGTGAATATTTATGATACTAATTGAATAAATGTCCCCTACCTACGATGAACTTCAATTGCGCCCCTTTGTTGTCCGCGTTGGGGCAAAGTCGCAGTGGCCAAGGTTCCGCAACAGTCTGTTTCTTCTCGGGTGGGGTCACACTGCATACGCAGAATTGGTCAAAGCGAATTAACACAGACAACGTAATGGTATTTAGACGAGATTGATATTCTTCAGCCTTATTGACTTCATATTTTCTTAAATTCTGATGAGAGATAAATAGCAAATATACTGTCTGGAATACTGATGATGATGCAAGCAGCAAGATCTTAGTGTTATACTTAAAAGGCCGCCAAATACTAGCAATTGTCTATAGTCTCATAAACGGTCAAAGCTGCGAGCCTTCCGTGTCGACTTGGACATTCTTCTTCCAAATAAGGTCTACTTGGGTTATGATCATGTGCTTAAGCGACGTTGGCTGGGGAAGGGGTGTAGTGGCCGTGATCGCTACTGGGCTATGTTTTGTATTTGCTTATTAGGCTGACCGCAGGTTTGAATCATGGCTAAGGACGCTGGGGTCGGCGAACACGGGTAACACCCCACCTCTCCTGCTTATAAACAGTCGACCGGCAGGAAAACTGTATTTTCACCGGCACTGTCAGCAGATGAACCTGAGGAAGCGTGCCAATTGTTCAGGTGGTGCTCAGGGAGGACGGCGTTATCACTCACGCCACCTACGTACGGCCTCATAAACGTACGAGAGTCCACACCGTCACGACCATTTTCAATTGGCTTACTAGCCATCATTCAAAGCGAACGTAAATACCTACTTCTCTGACCGATCCTACACTAAGTGATACTCCTCTGAAAACGCTTTCTGAAGCCTCTCCACTGCGAGTCCTGAGGCGACCATAATGAATAACACGTTGCTATAGCTGTTGTGACGATGCCAGATGCCACACAAGAAAGGAGGGCAACCCGAAAGAAACAGATGACCCGGTGTACCAATACATATTGGAGGGAGCTGGAGAACGTGGTTGGCGGATGCTTGATAGTCAGCTGCGTATTCGACCAAGATGCTGGATGAATTGCCGCCGGAGGCTGGAACTTGTGATCCCTACCAATCAAATGGGAGTCATCCATGCACTGGCCGAAGCTCATACAAGCCGAGATACCGATCATACATTTGACGACTTTGTCTTGGGGAAAGGGCTGGGCTTGATCATTCTTTTACCAATCTCTTCTTCTTCAAGACCAATCAATGAGCGAATAGGACCTGAGGAAAATATGGCCGTCTGATATTATATAGGTACATCGAACGGTGATCATGTCTTGTGCCATCTAATCCAACACATTCGCTCGCTTGAAGTGGTTCCCGAAGACGCCTGCGAATGACATCGCAAAAGTCTTTGCGTATACTATCACTAGATAGAATGGCATTGGCTAGTGTAGCGGTGGACAAAGTTGACGACGTACATGCTGATGCTAGTGATGCTGACTGGATTCTCACGCGCCTCTGAGTCTTTTTCTGTGTCGTGCCTGATCGAAAGTCAATTTGGCTTTTCAGGGACTGATTCAAGCTGTCGTGGTGGCCAGTTGTAGTATTAGAATTCGTCGGCTCTACAGCGTCACCGCTCGTTGAATCCACGACGAACCATAACAGATCGCTCTTGTTAGCCGCGCCGGCCAACGTCATGAATGTGTATGCCATACTGAATTTTACTTGAGCACTATGGTCCCTGTGATTTTTGCTTGCTCGACTTCGACGTAGAAGTGAGCTTGGTGCTCTGTATGTTTTGTACAGGCTCGACCGAGAGCTTCATAGACTTGACAAGAAGCTTGTCCAATGATCTGGTATCTTTCTACCTCTTTGTATGGCCTTTTAGGAGCTACTTGTTGTCTTTGTGACTGCAGAGAGGTCGATTTCGAAGTTTGTGAGGATAGGACTCGGAAGCCATCATTCAATGAACGAAGATCACAGAGTGTTTGGTCGAGTCGCGTCTTAGAGAAGCTGAAGCGGAGCTTCTTGGCTCTGCACCGCCTCCACGGTTTGCTTCCAACAGGATCTGAAGTATCCTGTAAATCACCATTTGTTAGCACCTCTTCCTAGCGTGTCTAGCCGCGATGAATTACCGGAGAATCCTGATCAATAGTAGTCGCGAGGTCTCGACTCTCGCTATCAATGCCTCGAAGTTGCTCCTCAATCATCTCAACCGTCTTGATACACGCGCCTCTGGAGTCCCCAAGCAGCTGAGAAAGCTGCTTTTCTAGTTCGATGTCTGACCATGAAGGGTGGTTTGCACCTGAAGGGCCATTGAGCATGCTGGACGCGACATCGTGTTCGATGATTTCTTCGAGCAGGACACGAAATTGGTTCCTGAAGATTGTCTTCTGGATAGCGAGCAAATTTAAGAGTCGGTCTGCTTCTTTGGCAAAGTTTTTGTACCGTATGAAGGGGCGCAAGCAGTCGTCATAATGTTCAGAAGCAGATATCAGGAGCGGAAGGACTCCGAGCGCCAAGAAATACCAAAATCACACATCGGTAAGCTCCGGGATTGAAATTCGTACGTCGACCATCGTGAGCAGTGCAGACGTCCGCATCGCAACCATCCAGGATTCCATGTACGAGACTTCATGAACTGCTGTATGTATCACATGTTAAGTAGCACTCGTACAGTTCCCAGGCATCAACCATTCCACTACGCTGGCCACAACCTTCCACTCCTCTGTCAAAGACCTTGCACAGCCCTTTGCATGTGTTCCGACGACCTTACGGGTCTTCCAATCAGAACGGAGCTCGTCGGAAATAATACGGTTGGTTGCATAAGATGATGTCTCGGGAAGGGTGAAAATCTCCAATGGGGGGACAGCACACATATTGTGGCTCCACAATAAGACAACTCCATGCAAGGGAGATACGGTACGACTGCAAGGCTCCATCGTGATGTATATCGCATGACCTGAACCTGCACCGTCGGGCGGTGATTGACGAGACTGCCAAGGCGCAAAGCATTCCAGCCTGCTCAGGAGTCGATCAGGCTCGAAATTGGTGTACTCAGACACTGAGCAAAGACAATCTCTTCAGCGTAAGATGGGCCCTATCACAACGAAAATGCAATCGGCAAGGGACAGGAAATCTCGGAATAGTGCAGCATGCCCGGATGTCTCCTTACGTGGAGACTTGATTGAAAAGATAGTCCTGGAAATGCATGTAAATTGCCTCCTTGCATGCATTGGTTGCACATAAAGCCCACACATGGGGATTCGGTGAATTCTTCTGTTACACATTCATCAGTGGAGGTGGATCAAGATGGATATCTGACTCTCTGTTCGTGACGAATCCAGTCCAATACCAGACCAGCTTAGGGATAAAGCTCTGTAACGAACATGGAAACATTACAGAAGGGGGCCTGGAGGCAGAGAATTTTGGGTATTCTTCGCACATAAGGTCTTTACAGTGCTTGTCGAGCGCTGAATAGATACAGACCCAACGACGAACGCAACATGGCGGAGAGCCGAAGCCAGAAGAGAGAGGAAAGCGGTACTATGAGTATGGTTGAAAAGACCAAGCATAAATACCATCGCATCTGCTAAAGGATCAGGGGCGACTCACCCTTCATCGTCCGTCGAATTATCTTGCGTGCTGGTTGAGAAGAAGGCGTTGGTCTACGGAGAAGTTCAAGAGATCGCTGAGGTCACATCTCATGACTTTTGGCGGAAGATCGGGGAAGACCGATGAGGCCAGAGCAGATTTGGCGAGGTTGAGTCTGATAAAAGAGAAGCGAGAGCAAGAGGCCGCAAGAAAAAAGGCAGAGAAAGAGGAGAAAGAAAGCATAGAAAAGGAGCGATAGAAGGAACAAGATGCGAAAGAGAGCAAGAAAAGGGAGGCTGCTATGGGAACTGGTGCGGCTAGCGGGAAAGGTGGTAAGAAAAAGCCATGAAAGAGTGTAAATGTCATGAGACGGATTGCAGGAGGAGCTTGGGTATCATTGATTGAGGCGATGGGCATGCATATGAGTTATGATCGATTGAGACGAAGTGGGCGACATCTTGTGCATCTGTCCATAAGAACCAATGATATACATTTCAGATCTCCCAGACTCATTTCTTTGTTGTCTTTTCGAAGATAAATATACATGCTCGCCACTAAAAAGTCACACGCGCATGCAATGTGAGACGGAATCCCTTTTTACTTCAGCCTTCTCCTCCGCTGAGTATGTAAGAGCTCACATGCCCGTTTGCAACTACTGTCGCAGCCATACTTCAATGGAGACGAATGATAGAGTGAGCTGTTGCTTGTCAAGACATTGGGTGGGCTGATCGATTCTGTCATTGCCCCCGAGCCCCCTCGGCCCCACAAACCGCCCGTCGGAGCTAACCCTCCGGGGGGCCGAGTACCCTAAATTTAGCCCTAAATCCTAGGGGGATTCGACTTCGCCTTCACTATTTGGGCGCGTCAGCTGAACCTAACAGCCTGGAGCCTAGGGGCACGGCCGCACGGGGCTCAGCAAAATGCAAATACTTAGTCTCGGGACTGAGCCGCACACTCCAGGTTTCGTCCGCTTTCGTCTGAAGTCATATAAATGACTCTTACACCGGGGCCACTGGTGCGTCATCTTCTCCAGCCACGAGGCGCGACGACGAGGCCTGAACTGAGAGCCAGACAGCCACTCCCGTACGCTTTGCCACTTTTGTGTCCAAAAGAAACTAATCTATTCTCTTTTCTTCTAATATATCCATTCCACCCGTTTATATATGCATCACGAAAACTGCTTGCGTTGTAGCTCTCCAGCGTTATCGTTTGCATGGCTATGATGGTAAGTAGCCGCTTTCATTGTCACTTTCTCCATCTGTGCTGACTTTCTCTAGGCAACCTCTGGCGCTCCGGAGATCAGTCGTTTCGGCCTCACACAAGTCTATGCTCCCACTGATGGGGGCCTCGTTGACGTCGTCTTCGTTCATGGTCTGAATGGCAACCCACATAATACATGGACCAGCGAAAAGTCAAAGACCTTCTGGCCTGCACAGCTGCTACCACCTATACTCAATGATGAAAGAGCGCGGATATTGGTCTATGGATACGATGCGGACGTCACTTCGTTCACAGACGGTGTTTCCACGGACAAGATCCACAACCATGCCGAGCATCTTGTTGCGGAGCTGGTAGCCAACCGAAGGATCCGCAAAGCTTCAGAGCGTCCAATCATCTTTGTTGCCCATTCTCTCGGCGGCCTCGTTGTCAAACGTGCCCTAATTTACTCGTCCGAGATTCGCGGTATCTATACCGAGCATCTACGGTCGATATACGTGTCTACATTTGGAATACTGTTCCTTGGCACCCCTCACAAAGGCTCGGACGTTGCAGAATGGGGCTCCCGCCTGGAGTGGATCTGTAGCGTCGCTCTGCCAAGCAAGCTTGTTGACACCCAGCCCCAATTAATTGATGCCTTGAAGAAAAATAACGAAACTCTACAAAATATTGACCGTCAATTCATACAGCTCATGAATAGGTTCCACGTCTATTTCTTCCATGAGGGGAAACCTACCAACCTAAAGGGAACCTTGAAATATATTGTCGATGAAGAATCAGCATCTCCGACTGTTCAGGATATCGAACGTGCCAGCATTCAAGCGGATCACTCCCACATGTGCAAGTTTGAAAGCGATGCTGCTCCAGGCTTCGATCTGATGGCCGAAGGGATACAGCGATATTCAGGCGAGGCACCAGCGGTTATCAGTGGACGCTGGGATGAAGAAAGGAAGGCACGGCTTGCGCAGAAGCAAGCTGCAGTTGAGGAAATGCTCCCAGGTATTTGTTCTTTATCGATTCCAGCACGCCTACGGCTAGCTAATCTGTATAGGTAGTCTGAAAGCAACGCCCCACACAGACTCATCCAGTACGAGTTCGTCTACACCTGGTAAGAGACAGTTGGCATTACCTGGCACTGAGAATCAATCTCCTATGTAAGAGTTTGAGTCGTACGAGGTTGAGGAACCTGCAGATAAAGACCTGGAATTGGCTTGACTCGCATTCTTGCCAAGGTCTTGAGTAGGCAGCTTATGTGGAAAACCAGATTGTATCTCGCTTTGCACGTGGCGTTTCTTTGCCGTAAATTGTTATTCAAGGGGCTGATTGGGCGCTTTTGTAGATACCTCACAAGTACTTCCACCAAAAGACTTGCCCAACCCTCCACAGCTGGAATCAAGAAATAATGCGACCAATACTCCCGCCTCACCTGCTAAGCCAGCAAAACCCTACTTTATTGTGCCCCCAGGCTTTCGCCCAAATAAATTCTTCGTGGGTATGGAGAAGGAGTACCAGGAATTAGACCGACGGCTCTTCGATAAAAGACGACGCGATGGAACGGCATGTGTACTTCTACATGGACAGCATGGCAGCGGCAAGTCCTATTTGGCTCGACAATACGTCAACAAAAACCGGAAAAAGTTCAGTGGAGGAGTGTTCTGGATCTCAGCCAAGTCAAGGGAGGAAAGATACCACGCATTTTGGAACCTCAAGCAAAAAGTGGTCTGTCGAGACAAGCCAGAACTGTGTGATGGCGTCAATGGCAACGACTCTGTCCTAACGGTCAAAGCCTGGTTTGAAGGACGGCAGGAGTGGCTTGTGATCTTTGATGGCGTCATGGTTGAAAAAGATGAAGACACTACCGATTTTGCAACTTTCGTACCGGACAGTCGAAACTCGAGCATTATCTATATCTCAAGAGCTAGGAATCTGGAGTCTAAGCAGCGACTTCTACGGCCATTTCCTATCAAAATTGGATCTCTGAAGGAAGATGACGCTAGAAAGCTGCTTTTTAAGGAATTGCACATTAAAAAGCCCACCGAGGCTGAGAAGAGAAAGGCAAATGAGTTGGTTCGGAACATCGGCGGTCTACCTTTGGCCATCAACGCTATCAGTCACCGCCTGGCTGACACCCATGAGCCTCTCACAAAGTACAAGCTATCATACAGCGCTGATCCGACTATCGAAGGGACCTATAACAAGATCCTGGACGAACTCCAGCGCTTGGGTCATATGGAGGCATGGCACCTGATACACATATTATGCTGGTTTGGGCATGAGATTCCAGTAGAAATGCTGCATCTTGGATTAAGGATCCTTCGCACTAATGTCGAGGTCAGGGCAACCGACACTGGAGGCAGACCAGACATAAACATTACGTTTGGAGAGTTGATGCGGTACGCACTTATCGAAAGGAACGAACCTGACGACAAGGACTCCATGTCATCGAGCCGGAACAGCCTGATCGACCCAGAGCCAATCGATATGCTGAAAATCCACAGCGTCGTCCAGAACTTTTGCTGTGATTCACTGAACACTAGAGGTTTACTCCCACAATGGTTGGGATACGCTGTGATATTGTTCTCCTTCTCTTACCACCAAGCAGATATCAAGATCAAGCAAAGGCCAGATACTGCTCGGGTTTCAGATTATCGATACTACAAAGTACATGGTCAGAGGCTCTGGGATCACTCTGTTCATTACGAGAACAAGACCCAAGATCTTGGGAGTATTAGAGAAATCTTACGGCCAACATTGAGTGCGATCGATGATGAGATCCTGCAACGTGAGCCTAGCTCGTCCCAGGAAAGCTTGAACAATGGCGTCTTCCAGATCTCCATCTTCGACAGGACAAGTAGCAGCTCGGATTCTGGCCCAGGTCCAATTACGCCTGATCATCGACCTACTCCTCCGCCACTCGACAACGAGACTCTGTTTGGGTTTCCGAAAGGCAAAACGGCAGACTCGCCTGGAAGCTTTGATGCAGGTCCCAAAATAGTAGGTTTTAGCCCACGACTGCCAGAATTGGATGATGTCGGCTATGAGAGTGAGCAAGAAGGTCAACGTACATCACGTCCTATGCAGCAAGATCTTTCCGACCATACCGCACGCGCCTCATCCCCATCTCTTGCACCACCAGCAATCGAGGGTCACGATGAAGGTTGGCAAGTTGTCCGGTCAGCATGGAAGCCGAGAAAGTCCCGTGGCCGTCGTGATCTGGGAAGTTTTCGGCCTACTACGGCAAGACCGCAGATAGACAGGGGGAGTGTGACTGGATCTGTTGCTCGGTCAGATCCAGATGGTAGACTGGTCAGGGAGACTTCTCCAGCCTTCAAGTCTTTGAAAAAGGTGCAGTCTCGCAGTCCTCCACCTTCGCGAAATGGCATAGCATCGTTCTTTCAACGTGGACCCCTAGGTCGCACTCCAGCCACGCCCGTTTCTCAACCAACCTGGGCCGGCATTGCAGCAGGAAGAGCAGTTCAGCCACCGCAACAAGGAAGCAAAGCACTAGATTCTGGTGCTGTAGGTCGACCCACGGCACCTATGATCATGGAGCGTGGGTCAGTAGTTGTTGATACACCTGAGCTTATCTCTGGCTTCAATGATCATGACGCCACGCCGGACGATGGAGTGAATTTCGGCTATCTCTTATCGCCTCCAACCAACTTTTCGCAAGCGTTAGAGTCTCGCGACCTTCATGTTGTTCAACGCTTCTTGGCAAGGAATTTCGCATCTGTGGCAACTTCAGATTATGAATGGCTGCAAGAGCTCGATGAGGCGGGACACTCTACGCGCGAGATCGCGGAGCTACTTCTAGAGGACATCGGCGACTCCCCATGGATCTATTTCACTCCTCAAATGCGTGTTAGACATCGCATTCAGACCACCTTTCATGTTCCGGGCTGTGCGCACCAAGCGAGTTCCAACACCAGGCCACAATCACTTCTATACTCGGAAGATGTTCGCTCTCGCTCCCCTCCCCTTTATACTGATGTGTGTAGGCAGGTGGAAGAGCTTTGCGGCATTGGAGGCGTGGTTCCGTCCTCGAGAGATGTTAGCGCCTGGCATGGTAGCGTGACCTTCGAGGATCAGTCTTCTGTATCAGTAATCACATACACTGCTGCTTCAGCTGTTGCCCAGCAATCACGCAATGACTTGGTGATGAAAATATCGAATGTACTCGCCAACTTTTGTGCAGCAGCTGCTGCTGTTCAATTGACTGGGCTTTGTTGCGACTCATTCACTGTTCTTCTACGTATACAAGATTGCCTGGAACTACGGCGCATTGAAGTCCACCATGCAGTGAAGATGGCATTTCACATCAACCAAATGCTACAGGATGACAACACAGAAGCAGCGGTACAGCAGTGTGTACAGAGTGCAGAATCCATTCTGCAAGAACTCAGAGTGACGATTCCCGAGACGACGCCTAATGCCGACCTACATTATTGCGCTTTAGCTACCCAATTTCTTTGCACGGCCTTTCTATCTTACATCCAGGCTCACGTTGGATCAGTCGATCCATTTTTTCTAGACACGCCTCAGCGGAAGATGGTCCTCCTCGGAAGCCAGTGTGTGCCCGGAGGTTTCGCCATCAATGTTGAGCTTGTTGAATTTACATGTCTTGCAGATATGACACAGCAAATGGTGCTTGCATTTTCCTCTGGAGCGAAAAGCCGGGAATTGCGCTTAGAGAAAGGAATATCTCGGTATGACGTCTTAGCTAATGCAGAGGACTTTTTGGATACATGGGGTCCAGGATATTTCATCCATAGCAAAGCCAATCCTAGCAAGATCCACGCTATTGCTATAGGTGATGGATTCGTAACTTTGGTTGACAGCAAAACTTCACGCTTCCACTGGGCGAAAGGCGCATTACCGAAAAGCGCATTGCAGGCCGCCTTCGAACCTTACGCAAAGATGAGGATAGGAGCTGCTGTCAGCATCAACAATAATTGCTACATAGATGTAGCCTCGTGCAGAGAAAGCTCGTTTTGTGCCTTAGAGCCACTGGGCACTCATGAAACTTTTTGGGAACCCCAAGAAAGACAACTTGGTCTCCAAGGCGGGCAGTACTTTATGGCTACCTACTGTACAACTTGGAAGAAAATCCCCGGAACCACCCTCAAACAACGCAACCTTCAACAGCCTGACCACAGCCTGATCTACTTCCTCGAGCAGAGCTGGGGACTGCAAGTCAGCTTCTGCACAAGCGTCGCCCGCCGAGTGTCCCTCCGCGAGCTTGTCGCCGACCTTCTCCCTTTCTTTGTAAATCCTCTTAGGCAGGAGGTCTGGCAAGAACTCCTCAATCACCATCACATTATACAAGCCTTTATCCAGGAAGACCTTTTCGACTGGCTTCGCAACCTTTCGCCCCCCCTTCGAGACTACGTCCTCACGCTTGTCCGCACCATCCTCGAACAACTCCAACATACGGGCCTCGATCGCCGAATAACTACCTTAGTAATCGCCTGGCCACAAGAAGGCGATACCGGACGGGGCCTGAAGATTCCATGCAACGCGCAAACCTGCTGGGCGCAAATAATAGCTGATGCGGAAGACTGTGCCACCTTTGCGTATGTGACGCCGAAGTGTCTCGAGACCAACCATTTGAAGTGTCAAGGGAGTCTGAGGGCCTGGCAGAATGCGAGTAAGATGCTAGTCACGGAAATTAGTCCTAGTCGGCCACAGGGGCAGCATTTTACTTCTACCAACGCAGGCATCACCACTACTCCTGCTCCAGTGACGACAACAGCAGCTACGCCGACAACTCCATGGGGCCTAGAGGACCAAAAAACTTACTACATCCAAAAGATCGACTCGGTACTGCGGGTCAAAGTTGAAAGACCGAGTCCGGAAAGCAACGATGTGGCGCACTTAGTGGTGACGACCAGTAGCATTCCGTATAGATTCTGGAAGAGGATAGTTTTGAAAGAGGAGGAGAAGAGAAATTATAAAATTAGAGAGAGACAGGCGTTGGGGGATCGGGCGGAATGTGTTGTTGTTAGGGCAGGGTGATTAGGGCGTAATTAGGATGATGCAGGTGTGAGATTCACGCCCCACAAGCTTACCGGCAAAGACGATCTATACCGAACAAGTGCTCAACGTTACCAAAGCGGCCAACCTCGTCATTGAGAATTTCTTCGAATTTTTGCCACCATGGAAGAGGAAGACTGTTATTCTCGCTATCAAATTCGTGATACTGCGAACAAATGTAGAGCTCACCATATTACAAAGATAGTAATAACAGGGTCACAATTCACGGGACAGCTCCAATTCCCCCGTCTCTATCTATGCTCTGTAGTCTTCTCCATAGATAAAAACGATCCGTAATTTCCCTTAATGTAGTCAAGATAAATGCGTGACTAATTCAACCTTTTTGCGCCAACATTCGCTTTAACACTGTTCGGGAAAGGCTGGCGTGTAATTGGATTCGTTTAGGTTGTTAGAGGAACAGGTCTACAGGCAGCGGAATAGGGCTAGGCTAGATAGCTATCTAGATCGGGTTTTATGCTATGAAGAACATGATGAAAGAACACTCACGAAGGTATTCGCCTAGCGCAGCCACGAAAGAACGGTTGACGATAATGAATACTATTTATACGTATCCCAATCCACTAAAATTAGCATTTGTTAGACATAGATTCCATGGACCCTCGCTGCGTGATTCTTAAAGTGCATGAGGCTGTCGAGTACGAGCTGCGCGCATTCATTATTCGGGAATGGGCAGTTCTGGCCAGGCTGAAACAGATGATGCCGGTCAAAGTGGCGCTGCAGTGAATGTTTACTGCCGAAGACGTGCTGTCGTTCGAGCAGGGGAAGCGTGGCATCACCGATGCAATGCAGACATTGGAAAGGCCGACATTAGAGTGGAAACTGATATCCAACCGGTACGTCGAAATCTGAGCACTCCGATTTGATTTCCACAATAGTAGTGTCATCGGACGAGCTTGTCGCAGTGTCATCCTCCCACGATGTGCCGGAGGAGCACGAGAGTCGCAACAATCGGGCTTGAGACTAAGTGGAGACAAGGGTACGAATACCGACAGCAGCAGCAGCATCCACTCTAGAATCGATGGCTCGGCTTCTAAGCAAGACGGGAGGCACTGCTCCCTTGACACTTCATGGACTTCTACAACAGGCTCAGAAGCTGGGTACGACCCTGCAAGTCCCCGCTAGCAGATTTAAGTACTAACAAATAGCGTCTATCTAGATGTTCCATCCTCCGCGAGAAGACAGAAGATCCCATCTCTGATCCTCTTCCACTCCCTATTACCCTCCTCTCGTCGAAATACGATACAGAAATCAATTTCAAAAATATCGAGCCTCGTCACTCCTGTGGGGGGAAAGAGAAAGGGGACAAAGGAACCAGCTGCAGTACAGATAACATCATCCCATACTCTCTCCGATTGCCTATTGCGTCGCCAAGTCCTGAACTGCGGTCTCCGCTCAGAGAAGACGCCGTAGGATCAGCGGCAGATCCGGCTGGCTCCTCATGGATGTGGAGCCCAACGAGCCCTACGGATGTTGAACCTGTGAGAGCCATGGACGCCACCGACATTCGAGGTTCCTCCAAGCGCACAGCAGATAGTGCAGGTTTGAACGAGGGCGGAGAAGATGTACAGGAGTTGGAGAAGGCCCGGCTTGAAGGTCAGTACGTAGGTCCCAGTCCCTGTGGGTGCGTTTAATGACTCTAGAAAGACGCGATCGTGATCGATAAGACAGATAATACCGATGATAAGTCAAGCGACCTTGATTTCGCACGGATCCGATCGTAACCTAAGCCTGTCTTCAGACGGCCTCCCTTTTCGCGAAAATTCTAGCAACACAAGAAAACAACAAGCTTAAGTCGATCCAGTGAAGTTGGTAACAGTCAATGTGTGTCCCCCAGTGCATTTCTGTCCAGTACCCGGGATTTCTGCTGACGTATTTCAGATGACCCTCTCGTGATGGAGGATGACGACGAAAAGACTAGCAAAACTGGCGCTTCTACCAGGGCCACGAGTGTGGAGTCTGAGATTCGTACCGTACACCTCCAAAGCTCCTACCCGAGGGAACAGGCAAAGACACACGGCTGCTTGAGTCCTCCCACCACCGAACCCACCCCCTCCTCCATTGATCGTCCGATCTCTTCTAGTGTCGCATTATGCCGGGATCGAGTTGAGCAGGCTACCTGTGGAGGTGATGGCGGAATAACAGCGACTGTCTATCCCCCTCACGCTGAACGGCATCAGGACCAAGGAGGTTCAGCATTGGATGAAGAGGAGTGCTAAGGACGTGTCGTCGAATTAACAGGAAAGGTAGAAAATGCCTTACGCAGCAAAGGCAAAAGCGCAGCAGTTCACCAGAAGGAAACCAAACTTAAATGAAAAAGGCAGATTAGCGACAAGACCAATACCCATTTGCCGCTTTGCATAAACCAAAGGGGTTCGCTCAGCCATTAGCGAAAGGCTTCCGTCGCAACGGCGGATCAAACGCAGACGCCACTCGCGGCCTTATCGAGGTGGAAGTGTCGGCAATCAAGGTGGGTGTGATGAAGTGCGCGTTGCTGAAACAAGAAGTAAACAGCCGACTGATACGTACAGATACCAAGTTCGTGTTTGAGGACGCACAACAGACACTCTAGGTCTGGACGAAGATACCGCTGGTTTGGTAGTCTTGCGACGTGCCTACGCTGTTTTGCTGACCGCCACGGTGTCCCGCTGCTGCAGAAGAAAATGGTAGGTCGATTGGTACAAGGAGAGCTCCAAAGCTGCATTTGGGATGCCCAGGAGATATGGCTTATGCGCTGATACCCACTATCTAAATTTTTGGTTAAGGGGCCGATAATGAGCTTGAGTTGGTGGAGTGTTTTCCATATCGAGAAGATGAATTACTTCGTCGTGCGAGTCAAAAGCTTTATACTGGCTGACAGTAATGAAGTACTGAGCTACCTTGTACCGTCTAGGTGAGGAAAACATCCGGTACTGCGACAAAAACTGTAACAAGCCCTAGCGAATAATATCCTGGGGAGAATTCATTCTGCAGGTCCCCCGGATGGTACCATAACCAGAAAGCCACAAACACGACGGCCCAGCCTTGTGTAATGAGAGCGAAAGTTGCCAATCTAGAAAGTGTCCAACCCTGCCGCGCCCAAATCCCGTATCCTTTCAAGCCAAGCTTGGTGCCGGTCACGCGATGTGGTATTCCAAGAATAAGTTGGCTAATATGATCAGTCATATGGCAATTTTTGTAGCCATGGTAGTAGTCAATCAGCGCTCTTTCAGCTCGAAGTATGTGAATTTCCTTCTCTAGGTCCGGCGGGTCAATGTTGTAAGTGTACTCGTTTTGGTTGTTCAGGTTAGGCAGGACGTCGCCTTTACAGGTACAGATTACAGCTTCTTCTTCGTTATAGACGCGGGAGAGCTGCTCGACCAGTCAGTGAGCCCTTTTTATCTGAGGTGAGCACCTCACTTTGACTAGTTTGATTTCAGTGCATGTTGTCATGGATAAGTACCATCTCCATCCGCGAAGCTTTTTGTAGCTTTTACACAGCTCGTCGACAAAATCTTTCCCTTTCTTCTGTTCGATGCAGATATGGTGTAGAAATGTTCTCCGCGGTGCGGAATCTACACACCAGTGAACATATTTCGTAGTCGGAGTGGCGTTGGAAAAAATCGTCGCGTTCTGTTCAGACCCTTGGCTTGCGGGAGACGCGCGCTCCTTCCTTGTACGCCTTTGTTGCAAGCTGGTGAATTTCCCCATCAGAGCGGACGTCTATGCTTTTAACCCACGACTATCACTCGAATCAGCGAGCGTTGCATTATTGGTCGGCAATATAGAAGGTTGGCCAGCTGTGACTTTCGCAGGGCTTGTGTCGCACATCTGACGATATCTTCGTGCTTTAGCACAAGAGACGTCTGCGTATGTTTCATCACCACATTCCTTGCTCTCTGGTTAGTACTGCTCTCCAAGTGAGGACTTGATCTGTGACCTACGCAAATCCAGATAATGCGGACCTTGCTAGATGACAGATGCTTTCTTGGCTGTTTCAACGGCCACCAGAGTATAGACATTCCGAGCTTCTCTTCTGCTGCGATTTTCAATTTATCGATATTGGTCAGTCGAGGCACATTACTCGAGTGCTCAAAGCGGACCCGCTCCCCGCCATTCCATAACGTTTTCGTCCACATAGCTTCGCTCCTAAATGGATTTATAAAGTCTTCGAACTCCTCCTTGAAACGCGCGAAGGCATCGCTTGACTTCAAAAACAGCTTTACTGCATCAATGTTCAATTGCACCGTTGGCTGTTTTTCTTTGTCCTCATCCTCGGAATCGCTTGAGGCATCGCTCATGGTTTCGGTAGTCAAAGCTGGTGTCTCCTCAGATTCGAGATTTATAGTAGGCTTTCCCATTTGCTGTTGAAGATAAAGTTCAACCCTTTCTTGTTTTGTCGCCTCCTGCTGTCGAACTTCCTCCTCCACCTGCTCTTGTCTCTCTTCCCCTGATGAAATGGTTGTAATTCCTTGCGCTATCTTGTCAATGATAGCCTGATCGCGTCTGCGGCTAAAAAAAAACTTGGCTGCTTCTTTCTCTGCCGGTGTGTTAGCAGCCATTACAAGCCTTCGTCCTAGCCATTTCAAAAGTCGAGCACCTTTCCTCGAAACTCTATGTCGGTCTTGCTTGGTGAAAGCCTCAGCAAATAGACACCGAAGCTCTTCATCACTCATGAAGACGGCTATGACCTCGTCCAAGGCAGCCACCAACATATCGCTAGCTGAGGCATATGATGAGGCTGACGATTTGCTGAACTCAGACCACGTCGAGGAGGCAACGCTCGTTGTTTCACTTGAGTCCGATTGATCACTATCCTTGAATATAGATGAGCTGGGAAGTGTAGTTCTTTTCACTGCTTGTCTGTCAATCTCCTCGGCCGCCTCATACTTCCCCAGGTACTTGAGCATCAATGCCAGATTATTGACGCTGGTCAATGTCTCGGGATGCTCGACTCCTAGCACCTTCTCTCTCCCTTCTAACGCTCGTCGATGTAGTTCCTCGGCCGCCTTATACTTCCCCTGATACTGAAGCACCAATGCTAGATTATCGACGCTAGTCAATGTGAAGGGATGCTCGACTCCCAGCACCTTTTCATACCCTTCCAGCGCTCGTCGGTTCATCTTCTCGGACGCCTCATGCTTCCCCTGATCCCGAAGCACCGATGCTAGATTATCGACGCTGGTCAATGTCTCGGGATGCTCGACTCCCAGCACCTTCTCTCTTCCTTTCAGCGCTCGTCGGTTCATCTCCTCGGACGCCTCATACTTCCCCTGATACCGAAGCACCGATGCCAGATTACTGACGCTGGTCAATGTCTCGGGATGCTCGACTCCTAGCACCTTCTCTCTCCCTTCTAACGCTCGTCGATGTAGTTCCTCGGCCGCCTTATACTTCCCCTGATACTGAAGCACCAATGCTAGATTATCGACGCTAGTCAATGTGAAGGGATGCTCGACTCCCAGCACCTTTTCATACCCTTCCAGCGCTCGTCGGGTCATCTTCTCGGACGCCTCATGCTTCCCCTGATCCCGAAGCACCGATGCTAGATTATCGACGCTGGTCAATGTCTCGGGATGCTCGACTCCCAGCACCTTCTCTCTTCCTTTCAGCGCTCGTCGGTTCATCTCCTCGGCCGCCTCATACTTCCCCTGATACTGAAGCACCAATGCCAAATTATCGACGCTGGTCAATGTGTCTGGATGCTCGACTCCCAGCACCTTCTCATACCCTTCCAGCGCTCGTTGGTGCATCTCCTCGGCTGCCTCATACTTCCCCTGATCCCGAAGCACCGATGCAAGTAAATTCAAGCTATCTAATGTGGTAGTGACGACGTCCCCTGCTCGTTCTTGATAGATGTTATATGATTCCGAGACTGCTTCATATGCAGAGTCATATCTCCCTTGTCGCCAATTAAACCATCCGACGTTATATAGAAGAGCTGCACGGTGTCTCATGTCATTTTCCGATGTGTATTTATGATATAATACTGCTTGAGCATGCGCCAACATTGATTCACACGTCTCTTTATGCTCATACTCACCGTTCGGGAACTCCTCTGCTAACAGCTGCAAAGCTTGACCCGCGTAGTTCATTTTCTCACTTCTTTGCTCTAGCCAGTATTGCACTGATGCTTGTACGAGTGGATCAATCGCGTATGTCTCTCCCCCAATCTCTTGACCGATTAAAGCGAATGCGTCAAGCGTACTGATAGCCATCCGGAAGTCCACCTCTCTCTCAGCTGGCCGTCGTAACAGCTTCTCTGGAATCCGCTGTGGATCAAGCATCGCCATCAATGAGAGCAGCTTCGCGGTTTGAGGCTCTTGCGCTAGAATCTGATCAAAGGACAACTTCCATGTTCGGAAAACGGAATTAGGAAAACCACGCGGTCTCCGAGGATCTTGAAGCTCCTGACTTAGATAATCCGTCATATTCTGCTTGTCTTTTTCAAGGGCTGCGAGATAGCTTTGTATGGTCATTCGATTACGGTTGATAAAAGCAGCAGCCTGCGTGATGGCTAGCGGAATAGATCCCAGGATATTCAGCAGCCTTTCTGTACTAGACACATCGAAAGTGCTCGTAGATCCCTTCAGTTTCAATCGCAACAATGCTTTCGCTTCTTGACTTGAAAGTGGCGGCACCTCCACACACAATTCTCCATGGGCAAGATCCTGACCAATAAGTCTGCTTCTTGTCGTAACGAGCAATGATTTCTGAGGATTCAAGATGCTTGGAAGATAGTCATTTAAAGGTCTCTGAGTTTGCGTAACAGTAGCAGATGATGAATCCGATTCAGCTGAAGGGAAAACGAGCTCTGCATTGTCGGCATTATCCAAAATCATGAGCCAACTATGGTCTTCCTCGTTGAGCCATTTGGAGACCAGTTCACAAGGATCAGTCTTTGGCTCGTCACACGCAGGAAGTTTCAGGCTCCGTGCAATGTCATGACAGGCCTGTAGGAATGTAGCATAGCTCGCTGCAAACACCCAGAAGACATGACTCTGCGGTCGAGACTGCTGAAACCGGTAAGCGTACTCGATGGCGATCTGAGATTTCCTGACACCTGTATCAGCATCTATGAGGGTCTGTTGAGGGAGAAAGTATACCCAACTCCTCCTAATCCACATATTGAGGCGCGGTGATGCATGTAAAGTTGCCGCTCAATCTGAGCGAAGATATGTTTTCGGTCAATAAAGCTGACATCTCTTTCAAATGGCACGGAGAAGAGAGGTTTAACTAGAGCGGCCACGGGGAACATCAGCGTTGTACATAATCTGTCGTCTAGCATTTATCTGGTGACTGTTAAGAAATCAGTTTCACAATTCCCATCGAGCTCTTTCCCTCAGCGTAAAGACGTGGCGTCAACGTCCTGACCTGCTCTTTTCAAGGGCCAACGTAGTAAATATCTAGTCTACTCACCTATTTCTGCAGTCGCCGTCTGTGTGCGGGCAATCTGATGTTCTGGGATAATGCCGAGAAGTTCTTTAGCATACGATGCCGCCGTGACCGCCGCGTACCCTTGCCACGCATCATTTTTGTGCGAATCTGAGTAATCGCAAATACCTCGAATTATAACGCAGGGGAAATCATTCATGAGCCCTGCGGCTTCCATCTCAAAGCATAAGATATCGTGCTCTTTGATTAGCCGATCCCGAGCAATTGCGTCTTTCATCAGTCTGTCCGCTGATGCAATAAGGCCATAGTGCACCACCGGCTCGTCCGGGTCAAGCTTACGCCGCGGTCGTTGGAGTAACGGTGGAGATGTACTATCACAACCGATCTCGCATCTATGATCACCTCCACGGTGCGTATAGCTTGATTCGTATAATCTATCATGCTCTGCGCCTAGATATTGGTATTTCCCTCGCAATCTTGGATTTTTGGTTATAATCATCCGAACCGATTCGGCGATGTGACTGCCCTTCCTCTCGTGATCTGCATTAAGCTTGGTCAACGCCATTAAGAGAACCTTCGGCGGTAAGTTTAAGGACCCGGTTTGCTCGAATTCCTGGTCTTGGATCGCCTTGCCAAAGTTGTAGGGAATCACACCACCCTCCTTCTTGATAGGACAGCCGACCACGATGTCCCCGAGTCTGATATCATGCTTGCCGCTGGGTGCCCCTCCTCCGATGCCGATCATCAATCCGATCCGGATGGACTCGAAGCTGCGTAGCATGTCTTTAGCCACGCTGGCGGCGGAGGCGATACCGTACCTCACTTTCGGAAGGCATGCGATGACGATGTGGTGATCGCCAATGCGACCGAGGGTGTAGGCGTTGTCGTCGTGAGGGGAATCGGTTGGTAGTAAAGGGTGCTCCTCGTCCAGCAGCTCGCAGGCTGCCACGAACTCTGTCTGTACCGCACAGATCCATCCCACTGTGTAGTCCTGGCGACGCATATCTTGGCAGGTTTTTCAATATGTCTTTGTGAGGTGCAGCGCCGATGATGAGGTGGTGGTCTCAAGCTTGCAAATCCCTACTGGCCTTCGTTTGGCAGCATGGAGCCTTAATACGGAGAAAGGTGAGATGAGGCGGCCGTCATCTCTGACCTTGCAAATCATGACCTGGCCTTTCGAAACGCGTAGAAGGGTTTGAGTCAAAATGTGGCAGACATGTTATACAACCAGGTTAATGGTATGGAAGCTGGCGCGCCTCGCAGGTTGCCTCGGCGTTTTTACTACGGTGGGGTTGAAGGACGCTAGAGGCTCAGCTATTACTTCAATCCCGCGAGCTGCCTCCATAACCTGCTGAGCAGATGAGTCAGTGACTGCGCGGATTGAGAGAATCGTATCTTATGTATTTCGTTGACGTTCTCGAACAAGGTGCGAGATCAGCTACCGTTTTGAGTGCAGACTTTGAGTACTTCTAGTGGGAGAAAGCTGGCGTTGCAGAAGGGTGGCGAGAGAAGAACTGCTACGGTCCGTCGAAAAGAACGTGATATGGTATCCACAATGCATGCTGACGAACTGCGTAGGTATGGCGATCATCACAACTATATCGTGTAAGCCGCAGCTCTTGCACGTGGCAACAACCCCCCAGTGACCTTAAACAGATTTGCCGCTTCGGAGGCATTCTTATTATCTGATACCTTCGGCAAAATCTATCCACTCGATATGTGATCCCAGATCATCTCTGGACTGATGCTTGCCAACGATCCAATGGGTTTTTTGGCTGTCAAGATACATACGATGAAGGACGGAAGCTCAAAGTCCATGAGACGTCAGCTGACGAGCTTACCCTGGACGTTGATACACTTACTAGCTCCAGTCACAGAACTCCAGTCAGAGCTCAAACGAATCTTCCACCCAAAGTCTCCTCGAATCGACGATCAAAGAAAGCGTCTCAGGTCAACAAGAGGCCTAGCAGGAGACCTGAGGTCTCACAAGTCATCTTGTCGGGGATGGAGAAGGCGAAGAAAGAGATGCGCATGAAACCTGAAGATACTCGGCCATTAGAGGTACCACTCGGGTCCATTGGGTCGACTGGAATGAGGTCGTTCCGTTCTGAAAGCTTCAAAGCCGACTCTCGGCTTCGCGTCGCAATTGGTCCCGCCCTCTTTAGCTCCATCCTCCTTACATCCATACTCCCCAAGCCATTCTGTGATGAGATCAGTCTTGGTTATTGCAGCCTGCTCAAGATTTCCCGGAAACTTTTGCAACACATCATCGTCTCGTGTTATCGCCCAAGTCGAGTATTGGACTTTCTGTATTTTTTGGCGTCGATAAGAAATAATGTGTTTCTCGAATGACCTCTCTGCAAGGTAGAAAATGTCATGGCCTTCATCCGTCTTCACGTCGAACTCGGCCCCATTTCGTAATAATTCCAAGGTCAGTCCTGCATTTTGGTTTTCAACCGCGATCTGTAGAGGCGTCTGGCCTTTATTGTTGCGGACCTCTGAGGAACAGACTTTACGATCAAGGCAGAGTGGGCATAA
This sequence comes from Platismatia glauca, assembly GCA_963556305.1. Lineage (NCBI taxonomy): Eukaryota > Fungi > Ascomycota > Lecanoromycetes > Lecanorales > Parmeliaceae > Platismatia > Platismatia glauca. The sequence continues at coordinate 984,508 of OY745767.1, forward strand.
ATCTCTGTCTACCCCTGTACTGATTAATTCAAGTACCTCAAAGATGGCACAAGCTCCAACGGGCGTTGATCAGAACAAAGCACCAGGTATTCTCGCGCTCGCCTAGATTGAGTTCTCTATTTCGTTGATTGTTGTGGTGCTTCGCCTGTTTATGAGGGCATTGATCGTCCGCCACGTGGGGTTAGATGATGTATTCATTGTGGTAACTCTGGTGAGTGGTACCTCTAATGGTAAGGACTTCCTATCAAGGTCGGAGTTTGAAGATACCAGGGATGAGCTGGAACGGATGATTGAGGATCCTCGTGTCGTTGATCTCCAGCTTGATAAACGTCGCCAGTTGGACAAAGTCAGATTTCGAAAGGGTTTGAGCCAGCGGTCCCTGGCTATCGAGTACAGCCAGTGGGAAAACTGCACTTACAAGTCCTCGAGAGTCAGTGAGCTGGTGGAAGATCTAGCGACTGCACAAGAGAAGGCCGCCGGACACATCAAGGAATACATCAATCTCAACGGTCACCGATTCATAAATACGCAAGTAACCAGAACGGGGATCGAACATGGAATCAAGATGCTTGTCCTCGAAAGGTTACTTGGCAAAAGGGCAATCTCTGCGATCTTGAGCTTTAAATACAGACGCTTTCGAGTTGTCAAGTATGAAGACCTTGACTCCTTGGTAAGAGGCATGATTAAGTTCAGCAATAAATCGCAGGCCAAGCATGTCCGAGTCTGGAGCGCCATCTTTCGAGATCCAGCTTGGGTAATCAAAGCTAGAGGGTGGGGACTGAAGCCAACGTTGATCGGTTCGAACTTAAGAGTCTACTATAATCATCAACGAGCTTCAAGTACGACATATATGGCCCTTTACACTTGGGCACATACTCGAGCAGGCAATGCATTCAAAGCCGATCCAGAGAATTTTGAACTGTTTCTCAAGTGCTTGATGCCGCACTCCTTTGATTCGTCTACCAATGAAATCAAATTCAAATGTGGCATTACTCTCAATGTATCGGAAGTCCGCGGTTGTCACTCGATAGTGGTCGAGCCTACAAAACTCTTGACCTATCGTTCCAAAGGCTTTCGATCGGAGTATCTGTTCTGGGATGACATCACATATAGTCTCCGACAGGTCGATATGGTCTTTAAAAGACCATGGACACTAGCTACGCAATTCGCTGACCTACATAAAGGTTGTCATCTACTCCTGCTGGACTCTCCGGATCCTCCCAACTGCTTTGTTGAAGTGCTAGAGCCGGAAGAGTATCAAAGGGAATTGGCGGAATGGGAACGTTGATATTCAAACGCACGCTGGCGTGCCTTTTCTAAAGATTGGAGAAGTCGCTAAGAAATCAAAGTAAATAGTCATCAATCAACGTTAAGGACTGGATCCCAAAGCACAACAATTCGGTTAGGGTTCGCACTCTGGAATTACCCATGCTTCCTACAGCCAGGTTGTAAATTAACGACAAGATCGAGCGTGGAACTACTCTGTATCATCTTCCTGTCATTGCCCCCTTTATGTACTCTAGCCATCTATTCAGGAGAGGTTGTCTTTTGGCCCTCATCCTCTAGCTGCTGACGCGCCTTGAGCAAACATCCCGCCTCACCATCCAAGTGCACCTGCCATTTCTTCTGCCGAGCCATTTTGCATATCAATCGCCACGCCTCCTGGGTGAGCATAGCTCCACTAACCTCATTCCCAACGATAAGATGCAACTTCTTCAGCCCCGTGGCCCTGTTCTGTAATGCGCGGATTCCCTTCGTAATCGCCTTTATACCACCTTTATAACCACCTTTCCAAACGACCTGGATCTGGTTGATCATGTGAACATGTCTGACGTGATACAAGAAATCCTCCAGGTCTGCGAAGTCCAAGCACCGAAAGAGGTTCATGCTAAAAAAAAATAGCAGAGCGCCGTGTTGTAGATGGCCCTCGACGCCATGCAGAGTCCCAAGTTACTTCGAGCTTTAATTCTGCCAGGTATTTGAGGCGACTTTGATTATCCGACTTAAGGAGTAGTACAAGACGCTGGAAATGCAAGTTCACTGAATTCAATTCATGGTCAAACTATGAAAGTTTAGCACTAGCCAACAGTCTTGGCCTTGATACTGTCCCTTGCCTTCTCGAGTATTCTCGTCATCTCGGAGTAAAGCTCTCGGTGCTCGCTGAACCACCCACTGCCTCCTACAAATACCACTTTATGCAGTTCCTTCAGACAAGGAATCAACGGCTTGCAGTGATCAGTAAAGTAATCATCCACCGTGTTAAAAATGCCCTTCGATATTTGACCTGTCTTTTCTCTTGCGAGTTTCGTAATAGACAAATAATTCCAGTCCTCAAAGTCTGATTCTCTCCTTTTTTTTTCGCGCCCGTCCCAATGGATGCAGATCCAGAAAAGCACCCAGAAGAATGACTCTAGGTCGTGCATAAAGCTGTGAGGCTCGCCAAGCAGAGCACCAATCGCCATGAACACCTTGGTTCCCGTCTTGCTCGGTGCACCAGACGCTCGATCATTGTTGGTCTTGATGGCAAGATCGTAATCGATGAGGAAGCCGTCATCTTCATCCTCTGTGAGCATGATGTTGCCAATCGATATGTCACGATGGAGGATTCCAGCGTTCAGTGAAGACTCATGCCCTAAAAATAAGGTCAGCAATGCTCTCGATGTTCATGATGAACTTCTCGCCTTTGATAGCTCCAATCAATCCGTTGATGAGAGCCACCGGAGACGATGCATTGTAAATGGGCTTGCCGGGATCCCGGGTGATGATAAGTCGATGGACTCGATTGTGAATCGGCGACCCTGAATTTCGTGATTCAAAGCTCGAGCAGGATCTCTTAATACGAGCTGGTGGCGTCATCTGGGCTGTACTTGACGATCGCTTCCGTGAAAGGTTTGGGCTTTGAGTTCGGCCTGCCACAGCTTTTCCAGGAGATTCGGAGGCTGAAGCTGATACTTCAGGCTCGTAGAGGAGTCTCTGCTTAAACCTCGTTCGACCGCATGTTTTCATCAATCCTCTTCGCACATTCTCGATGATATCGTCGTTCTTTCCGTCAACCTGGACCGTCTCGTGATGATAGTACCGGGCAATATTCCTCGCGCCTTTGTCCGTTGCTTCTTTGATCAGCTCCCCCTCTTCCGGTCGTTCCTCATACTGCCATGAATCTTTGATAACGAGGGGCTCCTTCGACTGGCCTTTATCGAAATATGCCCGCCAACACGTCGTGGCGCGGCCAACAACCACCGCTTGCTTTCTAATCTCCTTGGTAAGAATGAGCCGTTCCACCTGGTCGTCTCGGGTGATATCCACGTAACGCTGGCCATCGGATTGCTGAATTGTCGGGTCGAGGCCGAGCTGCTTATTGTTCATCAGATGATAGCCAAGCATGACATGAACGAGTTTGAGCCCCTCCTGGTTGATATCGAAGGAGGAAGATCCAGAGCTGCCTGATCGATCGAAGTGCCATAAGCGCATCCTCGATCCACAGAGGGTAAATCCAAGCACGAACCTCCGGTCTTGCGTGCGGAAAACCTCTCGAGCGTATGTGGCGAGGTCGAGCCACGCAGGCTCCTGCCCGTCCTCGATGGGATTGCTCTTCAATTCACCAGCCACGAGGATCTGAGCCCAGTTGGAGTTTGGTCTGGTCTTTTCACCCACTCTATCATCTTTATGCGTATGACGTCCCATAATACCAACGTCCATCTTCCTTTTAATTGGCGATCCATCCAGGTATGTGCTTGGTCCTTTGTAGATCTGCCGGGAAATAGCAGGATGAACGCCATTCGTCAATACCACGAAACGCTTCATGAGGTCTTGCAGCCACTCCAGAACGAGGTCCTCCTTGGCACTCGGAGGCCACTCGGTCCAACCGCTGCCTTGAGTGTAGAGCCGGGTATCTTCCTCTTGACATCGATCGAACACCATCTCTGCTAGCTCGTCGAGCCGGGGGATATGTCCGAAGACGGCGGGGATGAAGTCAGGGACATCGATTCGAAGGGTTGGGAGGAGTTCTTCTCTCAGCACATCATCGACCTGCCTCCTGTGCTCGGATGCGTCTGCAAAGCTGCCCGTGTTGAACGACCAAGGTGTCTGGTGGAACGAGGATGTAAATGATGGGTAAGATTGGGGGGGGGTGATTGGTTGCGGTAGTTGTAGTGGTCTGGTGCGCGCGATTAGGTCCAACACAGCTGTCCATATGTCCGCGTCGCTGTCCTGAGGAGCGTTACCGCTCTTCGAAGTGAGCACAAACTTTAGAAGCGGTGCGACATGTTTGGCTTCTTCTTGGCCTGCGGAGAGGCGAGCGTAGAAGGACGCAATATCACCACTGAGAGGGCCATTCCCAATCCGTGAGCGTATGGTTCGAGCAGCTGGCTGACTCAGAAATGCCAGGATAAGGTCAAATATGACATCCTTCTCGCCTGTCTCCGATTAGCAACCTCGTGAATCCATGGATAGTCCCCTCACCTGTATCAGAGGCTTCGGACGTGAGCTGGTCAACAATCTCTGTCAAGTTCACATCTTCGCTTTTGAGGTATTTTGAGTTGAATGTCGTACGAAAAGTTTCGAGCCCCTTTCTCAGAGGATGAGTTCTGATCGCTTTCAGCTCATTCTGCGAGAGCCCAGCCATATTCTAGCAAGGTGCTGTTGCAACGAGGATGACAATGTTGCGACGCAACAATTTGAAGGGTTCTTGGCGGACCAATTAGTCAGCAGAAGCTAACTCTGTGTGTGTCGGGCAATTAGAAGGTATCACATATCCGCGGGTGGTACTATTGCTACGGTACCCCGCGTCGCTAGACGCAAAAGCCGGTTTTAAAAGGCCACCTGACGTAAAGCCCTAGTGGGAGTTTGCCTAATGATTCGGGCGCCATTGCCTTTGACTCAACCCACATCTAAGATGGTTTGCGCCTCAAATCATTAAAAGGACGCAAACCACTCCGACTTCAGCTCGACTAAACCATAATGAATTGTGGGAACTTCATTTCCACGATCAGATCGAGTGATCAGCCGATCAGTTTCACAGTTAGAGCAGGTCGCATGCCATTTCCAAGCGGCGAAGCAGGCGGAATGCTGTTGCCTGAAACCTGAAACCCTAGTGCATACGGAGGTAGACACCAAAAGTCCTGCCCCTGCTAAGGCTCAGCCCTACACCTTAGCAGGGGCAGGACTTTTGGTGTCTACCTCCGTACATGGCAGGCTGACATAGTTCTTGGCCGTATAATGGGTTGGTAATCACAGATTATTGGGTAAGTACTCAGCTCAGAGGGACTTGGCAGCTGTCGGACTTGCTTCATCTCCCCACGATGCTGCTGCTGCTCGAAGGGTGTTGCCGTATTCTCCGCCTTAGTAATAGTAGGTAGTTGTGATAGGTGTGGAATGATTTTCGGCTAAATACTTTAGTCCCGGGACTGTAGAATATTCTAGCAGCGGACTGTTCCGTAGAATAGGATACATGGGCGACTGCAGCCGACTGAAACCAAGCGGGCGAAGCTCTCGATGCCCCAACTTAGCCCAGCTGCCTGCTTTATTTACTCTGCATCTTGTATGTTTCGGTCAGAATGGATGAGCCATTGAAACTGTTGACTTTTGGTGTGTAACTGCGCATTGTTTTGATTTTCCGTGTTGACTAGCTTGTAGATGGTGGGGGGATCCGGGGCGTTTCCATGCTTCTCATATTGGACGAAATCATGAAACGCATACAACACGATCAGGGTCTTACAAATCTACCCCGGCCCTGCGATTATTTCCATATCATCGGAGGTACAAGTACAGGCGGGTAAGGCGCTTCCTCGATTGCGTCGAACGTGGAATACCGTACTCATTGCATGCAGCCTTATTTCCTTGATGCTGGGTCGCTTGCAAATGACGACAAAAGACGCATTGAGAGCATACAATGGAATCGCAGGAGCAGTGTTTTGTAAAGCGAATCAAAAGTGGTCCTTCCAGGATGGAGCCTTCAAAGCAACAACGTTGGAGAAACGAATCCAAGACTTGGTGGCAGCAAAAGAGCTAGGGGAATATATACTGCAGGAGAATGGCGAAGCCAAGTTTGCAAAGACTTTTGTGTGCGCAGTCCCAGCAGCAAATATGGCTCACCCACGGCTGTTCAGATCATACCTTGTGCGGGAAAACGCGAGCACCAACTGCAAGATCTGGGAAGCCGCGCGAGCGACCACAGCTGCACCAACCTTCTTCAAACGGATGACGATTGCGGACGATGGGGGAGCGCAGGAGGACTTTTTGGACGGCGGACTGTTGCTCAACAATCCTGTGCAGCTGGCGCTTGGTGAAGCTTTGACGGTCTTTGGAGGCGCGTCGAAGCTTGGGTGTCTGATCAGCATTGGCACCGGTCATCCTGGTACGATCGGTCTATCTCAGCCAGACGCCTTTCAAAAAATACTCCCTACAGATATGGTTGGAGTACTCAAAAGGATTGCAACAGACTGTGAACAAACCGCTCATGAAATGGCAGAACGGTTTCGGCAATCCCCGAACCGTTATTTTCGGTTCAACGTGAATCATGGCGTCGGCAATATCTCCCTAGAAGAATGGAAGAAAATGAATGAAGTACAAGTTCATACCAAAGCCTATATGCAAGATGTGGTGGTCTCGAGTTCCATCAACAAAGTGGTAGAAATCATTTGTCGAGCAAGTGAGCTTCAACAATCGGAGGTATCACTGCAGTCAATATGTCAGTCGTGATTCAAAATGAGAAGATTTATTCATCTCTTTTGACGCTGCTTCGATCTTACTTGCTTTGTAAGAGACTGATTCCGACACAGGCCGAGTCGTTCCAGAATCGGCAACGGAGCCTACGCCTGGTATACCAGTGAAACATCAATTGCTATCTAGCAGTCTTTTCACAGGACGGGAAGACTTTTTACGAGCATTGAAGGAATATTTCACCGATCAAGGGCCTGGACAGCATTTACGACGCGAATACCTGCTGTATGGAATGGGAGGTGCGGGTAAATCGCAAATTGCTTCAAGATTTACCGAGAAGTGTCGACGAAGGTCAGTATATGTGGACTTATTTTCTTGTTCGATGTGACTACTAATCAATTTAAAACAGATATGAGTGTGTTTTGGATGGACGCAAGTAATAGAAATACTCTGGAGCAAAGCTACAAGAACATTGCTTTGAAAATTGGAACAGTCACAGACCCGAATTGTTCCTTGGAAGTGGCTCTACGAGAGTTAGAAAATTACAAAAGCAATTGGCTTCTTTTGTTTGATGGAGCCGATGATCTCGAGGACATTTCAGGACTTTGGCCTCCTGGCATTCACGGTGATATACTCTATACGAGCAGAAACCGAATGTTAAGGAGACTTGCTGGATCTCAAATGCGGTACGTTTCGGAAATGAATGAGAATAAAGCATCAGAACTTCTTCTCAAATCCGCGCATCTCGATGTGTCGGTGAAGAGCTTCAAGAAACAAGCGTCAGACATTGTTACCAATCTCGGATGTCTTGCCCTTGCAGTTGATCAAGCAGGAGCGTACATAGCGAGCGGCGAATGCTATATTGATGACTTCTTAAGCACCTTCAATGCACATCGTCAACATCTGCTGCAAAATGAAGCGTACAAAGGGGCTTCAGGGTATGATCGAGCGGTCTATGCTACGTGGGACTTATCATACGCTGCAATTGCCAGACAAGCCGGCTCAGCAGCAAATGAAGCCTTGCATCAGGGTCCAAAAGCTGCACTACAGATCCTACAGATACTTCCATTTTTTCACAATGAAAACATAATGGAAGAAATCTTTAAAGCTGCGGCGGAAAATCCCGGAGCAGAGTCTGATGTCGCATATGAAGCAGCTGATCAATGCCCATCCGCCTTGTTTCGCCTTCGTTCAGATGGGACTTGGGAGACCCAAAATTTTCGTTTAGGTATTCGGACACTAATCTCCTTCTCATTAGTCGGATGAGACGACTTCAGATGTCATCTCTTCATGCACCGTCTAGTCCATTCGTGGTCCTTGGATCGTTTAACAGCAGTTGAAAAGAACCGCTTCTGCAATGAAGCTCGAGATATCCTTGCCAAATCCATTGCTTGGAGGTTCGCAACAAGTGACTATGCTTTCCGTCGAAACTTACTTCCTCATATCACTGCTCTCCAGCGTCAGATGACTTTATCTTCAAGTTCCACGAAAAGTCAAACATTAGCAAATTTTGCACTGGTCTTTTCGGAGGCTGGACGATGGGATGAGGCCGAGAAGCTGGATGTGCAAGTGATGGAGACGAGTTTGAGAGTGCTGAAAGAAGAGCATCCAGACACACTGACCAGCATGGCCAACCTGGCATCAACATATCGGAATCAAGGACGGTGGGATGAGGCCATCGAATTGATTCAGGTTGTTGTTAATCTTCGTACAAAGATTATTGGGGTAAATCATCCAGATACGCTTGGTGCAGTTGATTTATTGGACGAGTGGTCAAGTACTTAAAATAATTTTTACTTATTATAAGATAGCTCTATATCAACTTTTCAAAGCATTCAAGCCCTTATGCAAAGTTTCAATCGCTGTCGGCTCAACACTCCACCCTATGAAGCTCTAAGGCGCCAAAGAGCTGTAACGAAAGTTTCTCAGTAACTCTCTTACGTCCTCCCCTGTTTGTAATCACTTGCGACGGTGTTACTCCATAACCACCCTCGTGGGCTGCCTCTGTCCACCTCAGTTATTTCAACACCTTCGCACGTATTGCCCCACCACCTCGAGCCGATCTTTCCACTCATCTTCCTAGGAGCCTAACCTCAACTTTCCTCCACCCAATAAGATTGGCACCGGGTCGTAGTGGTGTTACAGAAAGCATTCCTGCATTTCTACCAGCTTAGGTGGCAGCAGTAGAGGTTGCGGGTATGGAGCTTGCCTTCGAAAGTAGCGCTCGCAAGGCCAGCGGCGTGATTTTCGGGATAATGGGGATCAGCGATGACACGCCGAGGTAGAGAGAGGAGGGAGGACCTGTTTACTTACCGGAATTTGCCTAACACGTAGTCATAAAGCGGTTTGTGTCTCTGCAGCATCGACCATACCGTCTGGACCTCTTCTGGTGTGATATTGAATACTGTCCACGGTTCCACCTCTTTTCCTTTGTGGCATGAGATCAGAAAGTCAAGGAGGCTGCTAGCCGTCTTTGAAGGTGTGGTTGTCTGAGCCGATGGATTTGGTGAAAGACTATGGTTTAAGACATAGACGGCTCAAGCTCCTTCCTCACGGTATTTGGAAGGCGCATTGGGTCTCTTGTGTTCAAGCATGGTGGGAAACGGTCGAGCTATCACATTCGCTTCGCAGTACAATGCGATGCAGATAGCCGTTGATGCAAGGAGTTGGAGGAACGTATCCGGGTGGTGTCAAGCCTAAATGTTACTACGGAGCCAGCCCGGAAACGAGCTAGGCTCCGCCCAATTCCTTTCCTGTTCAGGTGAACGAGTGTCAACGGCTCTCTAAAGATGTTTCGGAGAACCTGCGACTGTGTGGTGATGCGGTCATGTCTCGGCAGATGGAACCTGATCCAATCATATCTGATGACTGGTCAGCGGAGGACGCCTAGATGTCTGAGTTTGCGAATTCCCAATTGCTGTGACCGGTCTAAAAGTGAGACCAGTCTCAAAAATCTTGCTAGAGCTTTGACTAATGCGGTCTTCGGAGCAATTCCGAAGGAGAACCCTTTTAGTGCAGGAATTCTGAGATGTTGTCCCAGGACAGAAAATTCTCAGCCGAGATGAGGAATGCAACCGCCTTTTTCTTCCTCTCGGGTAATAGTTGAGTGGGGGTACGGCTTGGGTAAATGCCCGCTACCTAAGGTATACATATATACACACATTGCTGTGCGTTTCGCGACGTCCAATGACATTTCCATAAGCAAGCATGTGAAATGTCACTGAATGGCTAATATGCACAGCAGAACCCCTATCCACTCACGTACTCTAGGTTTAGGGTTCTCGTGCGTACAAAGTCCAGAGGCATTAGTGTGTGCAAACAAATGGGCTATTTGTGTTTCTAAGGAATTCTCTTCACTTTGCGCACTTCCTTCGTATCTATATTCTATCGAATGATATGGCCAATACTAAAGACTCCAAGATGGCCGCCCACTGTTTCATACGCAGCACTAGAGGACGGTGTCAATATGGGTCAAATTCTTGGATCATGTGCCCTTGTGATTCGCTTCATCCCTCCCCCTCAGTTCCCCTTGCCCTTTTTCAAAGGTGATATTCTATGGTTTCAAAAGGTACAGAGGAGAAATGGAACCACAGTGCAATGCATGAAAATTTAGCTGCATCCAAATGTTTAAAAGGGCAAATAATGCATAAAAACCAACTCGAACATGGGAGGCTGGAGTTGAACAGTTCCATGTCCTTTGACACTCCAAGTATCTCTAATCGCACAATCTTATAGGTTCATGATGTGACAACAACGATGACCTGCATTGACGAACCAAAAACCAGCCAGCGTTGACATCCTCAGCCTTATGACCCCACTTTCCACCAACCGGTTGCACCACCGCCATTGAGCATCACACTTAGATCGGCAACCTAGAAACGGTATGCAATCGCAATGGACCCGCTCTCTGTGGCAGCGTCCATCATCGCAGTTGCGGGAGCGCTATATTCGGTTAGTCGGAAGCTACGGTCCTGCGCCAATACGATAGCCTATGCAGCAAAGGAGGTCAAGGCCATTGCGAAGGAAATTAGCGTATTTTCAATCCTCTTACGTTCACTCCAAAATACGTATAATATTTTGGTATCTCAGGTCTCGCAAGCGGCTGATCTCCGAAAGATATGCAAGAGACTGGTGGCGCAGGCGGAGGAGAACGTAAGAGAGTTTGATACTTTCCTCAAAGGTCTCAAGCCACTTCAGGATTCGAGTGGTGCGGGTTTAATTTCCGAGACATATGCGCGGGTGAAATGGGCATTTCAAAAGCCCGACCTATTATTGTTAAGGTCGAAGCTAGAGTCATCCAAATCAACGCTAAATTTGTGTATGGTGGCGATCCAGATGAGGGTTTTGGTTGAAATGTACACAGCAGCACAGAAATATGGGGGAGACGCGATGGAAGCAAGACGGTTGATACGCCAAGTGTAAGCAGACTTGAATTGTCATGTTATTCAAGCGGTTGAGACGGACTGTTGACAAGGTCAACAGGCGGTTGCTGAAATCTCAGCTTCACGATCAGAGATCCATGGTCAAAGATGCAGTTGCAACATCCACGAACATTGAGTATCTTATCCGCAGGCAAGTCCGAAGATCAGTCAACCTGGAAGTGGCAAATGAGGCCTTGAATCTGGCTAAAAGACACCTTGAAGAGTACAAGGGTCGGAGCTATCCTGAGATCCACCATCACCCTATATCCGTAACATCGAGTAACTCTTCTCCCCGACCTGGCCCAACGAGGCTTCCAAGTCCTCCGCCGTCGCCCTGCTTACCAGGAACCCGATCATCTCCACACCAACCGCCTGTCTCGACAAGGGACGCAGGTCACAGGAGGTCCACAATGGCGGCCGATATGACCCCTTCTGGCGCGTGGGTTTTCGTTGAGCCTGGCGCATCTAATTATACAAGGTCTGATTCACCTGGTCAAGGAACGCATCCTATGACTACGGATGTCAATATTGATATGGGCTACCGTACCGCCCGGACTTTGGGCCAGCGACAGGAGCGCGCTAGTCGGGTAAGAGATGCCGATAGGAATGTTGTCTGGACGGAAACTCATCATGGCGACGACGAAGGACTATAATAATGGTTAGATTCTTCATAGTGCAGGAAGAGCATCCATATGGCAATAAGCAGCTGAGTTCCTCGTTGACCAATGGACATTCTAAAGCATCAAATTGCTAATCAACCCTAACTCACCTTTGATTCTCCGAGGAAGAATAATACGGCATCAGATACCAAGGCGTGGTTATTACAGAAGACCAACAACGCTATTCTTATTCAAGCGTGCTGTTCCACTTTAACAAAAGGTCGCTGTTGTCGTATTAGAGATACGCGAATTGCATCCCTTCACTAAATGTCTGGTACTAGTACCGGGCGTGAGAAAATCACAATAACCTACATCCCTCAAGCAAGCACCAGTGCAATATATGCCCTTACTGAGACTGTATTGATTCGGGTTCGTCTGATGCTGTCCCATTCTCTCTGACTGTTCAGTAAATAGTTGATCATAACAGATACTTCCCCTCTGCACCCTGGAAAAGTGTGTTTGCACTTTCAAGGCAAAAGGTTTAAGATGAGCTCTGTCAAGGCATGGAGATTGCATCGCAAGACAACTATGACATCGCACATGCCATGGTCTTGAAGCTTCGCGGTGTCGGCTGTGAGGTATACTAGGGAAGTGCTGTCCGATGGCGAATCTAGGGCCTCAAGAAGCGCGTCAAGGAACCTTTGGATCATTTTCGATACTCGTCTTGATGTCTATAGGTATGGAAGGGGGGTTCTTTATGATCACAGTAGGGAGTTTGGAGATTTTGACATTGCCCTCAAAGAGCTTTAATCTATCGACAGAGTCAATCATGCAAAGAGACATGGCAGCCTTATACAGCAAGCGACCTTCCACCCGGTTTCTTTACACATGCCTCAAAAGCTATCCATACCAGTCTCAACAGCTCCCTACTAAGCTCTTGACAAATTGATCCTCTTCAAACTCACTCAAACCTAAGGACTAGACACAATGTTCCCATTTTGATTGCAGTAAGAGTATGGAGAAGCACCGCTGAAGAAAAGGTACTCCCCCACGTAAATCTAGGCATTCTGTACAAGGATCAAGGCAAGATGAAAGAGGCCGAAGACATGTACCTGCGGGCATTGGCAGGATACGAAAAGGCCTGGGGTCCTGAGCGTAAGCGGGTCTTAGACACGAGGTATAATTTGGGAGTCCTTTACAAGGAAAGGTCCATGTTCGGGAATGCGATACAGCAGTTCGAGCTTGTCGTACAAGGCTATACAAAATTGCTAGGCCCAGAACATAGTGAGACCGTTGAGGCCTTAAACCAACTGGAAAATTGTGAAGTCGACTAGAAGCGAAGAAAGAGTTATCGTGGCTTATGATCCTATTAAAGCCCCATTTCGTGTAAAAGAAAGGCCGTTTCCGTCGCAATTGAGTCAACTTCGTAGTAACTCAGAGACTTTTCTGAAGACTCGATATGATCATCACGCTTATGATGTTAATCGGGTTTTTAGAGGGCACCGTTGACGGTCTGAGAGCGCGAGGCACTTCATTTCGCAGACTTCTTCTCGGCTTTTTCCTCAGATAAAGAAGAATCATGTATCTTTGCAATCGAGTACAACATATATTTACGAGATGAATTTATTAATGAAAATAGTTTTGCGACTTATGATTTATAACTGAAACCTATATTAACATTAAGATTATTTCATAAATATATTAAAAGATACATCATAGCCTCCATACACCGAAACGGCCTCGGGCAGGCTTCGATCGCAAAATCCATAGAACGAAAATCCGTCTAGATATATAATCGAACCTTCGAGGCGCACCGATTTGAACCGTATTGACGAAGCATGCAGTCGAATCCGGAAGGTGATGGCTTGAAGAAGCAGAGCGGCTCTATCAAGAGTCTTGCGAGATTAAAGCTTTGACTTATGTTGGCCCCAATCAGCTTTCTGGCATTCTGAATTGCAGTCAGCTTCTGTCTATAAGTCCGCCATCTACAAACAGGTTCTTTAATCCTTTCGTAAGGTGAGAACAGCGTTGGACACAAGAGTCGCTCGCATCAGTCATGCAGTCTTCATTGATGTATTTCATCCACGAGTCGTCGCAGAGTTCCGCTCCAGGCTCGAACTCCAACGATTCAACGGTGGTAATACGCGTCGAGTAAGCTCTTGCTGCTTTCTGCCCAATAGCAAATTTTGAGTCATCAATTACTGCAGCGAGTCACTGCTGTATGTGTGCTGTAGTACGTCAAAAATCATGCCGGAGGCTCATTGCGAGAGTTGAAATCTTCAGAGTCTTGTGGATCTAGATTTGCAGACCTAATGGGTCCGCAAGTCAGGGATTCTAGAAGAATCTATATGACAGCCTTACGCAAGTCCCCCACCTAAAACGACCGTAAGCTATCCGAACGTCTTGATGCTAGGTGATAACTCGTTTTCTATCCGTTTCACTTCGCATTGTGACTTTTAAGGACGGTTCAACTCCAATTTTGCCGCATCTCCTGGTCTCCATTTTTGGGCTCCCCCGGCGCTACATTTGGTCTCACCCGAACCAGATTTTTGGTCACCCTTCAGTTGCACGGAGAGATTTACGGACCCAATTGTCTGTAAATTATGAGCCTGCTTCAACCCGGGAACAGCTATACTCTACCCCCAATGATATTATTGGAGTACCTTGATCCAATCTAGAGTAGCTATTACCAGTTCTGGCTCTCCTTCTGATAGTCTTAGCATGATCGTCTCGACGGCACTTAATTACCTCCGTACGCCAGAGACTATAGATTAATTTAGAAAGCAAAGTCGGGATTGATACTATCCATCTGCCGGTGCCGTGAAAGGGCTAAGATGAATGCAGAAATCAAAAAGAAAATGGAATACGTAGACGGGCCGTTGATAGAATAAAGTTTCATGCGTCCAACGAAGTTACTAGGCGAAGATAGAGCCTCTACCAGTGAATCTGAGGGCTACTTAGAAAAGGCGGCACCTTTGCCAGAAATCTTTAGTTGTCGAATCAGCCTTTCTACCCATTGCATTTGGACCTTGAAGATAGATCCCGCCTTGGAGGAGCTAGCGAGCAAGGATTCGCACCAAGTTTGATCTCAGGCTGACGTACCTATTGGAGAAGATTCTCCTGATAGAATCGTGGAGCAGCTGTTTGAAGGTCTGGAGGTAGACATGGAGGACTAATAGCCAAGGGCGGAGTGGGTGATGCACAGAACCATTTCATACGTCCGTCAGAACCATACACCACTGGCTGTGGAGTGTTCGCCTCCCCAAGCAAATCAATTTTATGAAATTAAAAGAAGTAGCAAATGGCAGTAATGTGATCTGCTGAAGTCTGTGCAAGTGATCAGATTCTGTTTATGACAAAGGGTGAAATCTTGCTCCTACGTGAGAGTACCGTGAGCGAGATAGTGAAAAATACATGGAATAGAGTATGGGATCCAGCCCTCAACCTCGCTAAATTCTTCCTTTTTGTTCTGGAGCTCTTTGACTAAAAGATTTTTGGTGCGTATCGAACAAGCGGACCATCGACCGTATTGAGATTTATTGCGCGGCTCTGAGAGTTATTAGAAATATCTAGACAACATCCGATAACAAAAGGACAGACTTAGCAAGAACATCTCGGTAGCTCGATCATTCCATCCATCGTGACTTAAGTCCTTTATGACCTCGTTCACCCATAAAGCCCCTCGACGTAGTCGTAGATCGACCCTTTCGCGAGTTCCCCGACTTTCACCATAATCTGGCACCACGAAACAGCCACTAGACTACTGAATTGAATGATCCGATAAAACCATTTGTCTAGCCGCGCCAGCGAGTGCAGATAATCAAGATAATTCTTCATTAAGCCTAATTTATCGGTATTCGTCGGTCCGACCGCATTCACTGGTGACTCGATATGAAGCAGGGTCCTTATTGTTTTGTCGTTCTCATTTGCTTGACTGCGGGCCATGTCGACTGCAACGAGGGGATAGGAGATGTCTTCATATAGGCGCTGGCTTCAAACATGGTGTAAGGTGATTGGAAAGAAGACAGTGTGGTCAAAGGGCTCGAAAGTCTTGGCAAGGTTCATGCTAAATTAGCGCCTACCCTGACCCCGCGGCAAGCTCATGAGTCATAGGCACGTATTTACAAATTTCTATGGATCCTTTCTGCCCGCTTCAGCTCGTTTTTGGATAGCTAGAGTTCCCTAAGTCTGCCAAAGAACCATTTCCAGAGTTACGCAGTTCCGCGACGAGCTTTTCGGCGCACCCCACTTCAGACCACGCAAACGCAGAGGTCGACGTGGACAGCGAGAGCAAGCATAGAAACAAACGTGCGGAATGCTGGGCTACCCAGGATGGAGAGCTGTATACCACAAAGGCTGGTGCATTGATGAGAACTTTCAATGTCCAGGTGAAGACACTCAAATGGCTTCGGTCCAAAGATGATGTCTCCCTTAGTGAGACTTACCTTATCTACAACATACACCTTCCTATTTTCTCTAATCCGGTTGAACCTCAGGTATCTCAATAATAATAATAATAATAATAATAATAACAACAACTACTACTACTACTACTACTACTATTTGCGATTCCCAGACGTCTACTCCCAACCCCACGCTGCAATCTCGCCAGACAGGTCTTGTCGAGGTTGTGACCCCCCAAACCCCAGACCCATTCCAGATTCTGACGGGTGATCAACGGGCTCCAAGTTTCGTACCAAAGTGGGTCGATAAATGGATGAATAACATCAAAAGCTCCAGGTGCGAGGGAGTCTTAGTATTATAAGAATTGAGGGATATGGTCGATTGGACAAAGGGTTATTGAGTCAGATGGAAGAGCAGAAGACATTTCGCAACAGGCCAAAACGTGCAAGCTTGGATCAGAATAAAGTGGTGGCTTGTCTTACACGGAACATGCCGGCGGTTTGAGTCCTAAGCGATCAAGAAGCCTTGTCATCAGACCAGGCTTACCCAATCCACGTACTTTTAAGAGTAAACTTAGACCTACCGGAATGGCCATTTCCTCACACTTAAAGCATCTCATCATGCTAACGTTGCCCGTATTCGGGCACCAAGTATAGTGGCGCCGTTTTAGCCTTAATCGGTTAGTTGGGCGGTAGTCGAAGTGACCATTCTGGAATTGCCACGAAGCCCCGCTATCGGGATAATTACCAAGAACAAGTCCATGGCGACAAATGCTTGATTTGAGTAAAGCCGCAAGGTGAATATCTTTGTGCCCTACTTACCTCGAACGCTCCTTCACTCAGCCACCTATCTTATTTTCTGGATCGAGGGGTTTCTACAGGGACATATCAAGGGAGATATTCTCCCACGATACTGAGGCCGCGTTGTGATAATCAACTGGTTCTATCGATTGCTTCATTTGGCGTGAAATAGTCAATCAGGTTAGAAGACTTTGATCTAGGGCCCCACAGAATGGCAGAATGTCCAGGAGTGCTGGGGTTGAAAGTGCTCTTCGAAGGGCCAAAGCCATGTGTAGAGTAAGTCCCAAAACTGGAAGTTTCACTTGTAGATTTACGTACTGACCACTTCGTCTTTCTCAGCATCGTTGCAGTTCACGGCCTTGGTGCCAGTCCGGACTGGGCATGGATCAGGAAAGTGAAGGATGGTAATAAAGAAGTTCATGTCAATTGGCTTGCGGACGAGAATTTGCTTCCCGCAAAGCTTCCTGATTCCCGAATCATGACTTTTAACTACGAATCAAAGTGGCTTTTGGAGGCTCCAAAGCAAAGGCGTTCTTTATGCGCCATCCAATTGCTTACGGCTCTAGACAATAAACGCAAAGAGGTGACTACTCTCTCCAGCCAGAAATTTCTTCTTACGAGTCTGAGTATTGGCAGGAGAAGGATACGACATATCGACCATTAATTTTCATCGGCCATAGCTTTGGTGGAGTGGTTATTGAGCAGGTGAGAATCCATTATTTTATACCCAATCAGCACAAATGCTTATCCTCTTTAGAGTTTGGTAAGCGCAAACTCTCATGAAGGCAGCTTTCAACACCTTGCTTTGTCAACCGTGGGAGTTATATTTCTTGGGACTCCCCATCGCGGTACCTCAGCCGCAAAATGGGGTGCAATTATCGCCACATCTGCAAAGGCTCTGGGATCTGGATCAGAGGATAGTATTTTGAAGGACCTCCGAGAAGATTCAGAGAGCTCTAAAGATCTCCTCTATGAGTTCACTTTATGGGCCAACAGAGCCTCACTCACGCTTATCTGTTTCTTCGAGCAGCATGAGACAGACTATGGGAAGAGGTTCAGTGTGATATGGAAGGAGTTGATAAGATTTCCTTGACTTTAGATGCTTTGCAACCATTTTAACAACAAGACTCGGATAAGGTTGTGAAAGAGACTTCAGCCTGTATAGACGGCTATCGAAAGGTGCCCCTACCGACCGATCATTTGAAGATCAACAAATATAGTGGACCAGATGATCCCTTCTACGTTGCAGTATACCCCTTGATTGTGGATATGGCCCAGAAGGCAGTTCGGGTAGTTCAAGGCAGACTGAACCGTAAGCAGATTTAAATGCACTTATGTACCCAAGCTGACATCTGTGAACAGCTCAGAAAATTATTCAAGACAATTCAAGTACGAAGAACACTAGAAATATTGGCCGGCCATATCGACTGACTTTAGTGATACAGGAATACCCGATAAGAACTTGACCTGTCTACAATCTCTATTTGTTTCCAATCCTCAAGATGATCTTGCAAAGATTCGCGGTGCGAAGGGAGACAGGGTCGATGGCACTTGCGAATGGATTCTCACTCAAGATCGGTATACGTCATGGTTAATTGAAGACAGTTCACAGCTGCTTTGGCTCTCTGGCGGGCCCGGAATCGGAAAGACAATGATATCCAGTTTCTTGGTGGAAGAACTTGCGCAGTTAGCAGAACAATCATCACAGATAACGTTGGCATACTATTTCTGCGATGACAAAGACGAGAGACGTAGGACCGCCACAGCTATTCTCCGGGGACTACTCCTGCAACTACTACGGCAGCGACCAATTCTCTTCAGGCACATCCAACCTGACTTTGATATATCGCGCGACCGCCTCTTCACTGATTTCCATGCGCTGCGGAGGATTTTTGATAGCATCGTAAAAGATCCCGAAGTGGGTGAGGTTTGTTGCCTGATAGATGCTTTGGATGAATGTGAGAAAGAATCACGTCAGCTATTTCTCACCAATTTCACCAAACTATTTTCTTCTCAGCAGAGCAAAAAGACAGTTGTCAAGTTCATTGTCACCAGCAGACGGGAAAACGATATAGAGGAGTCACTGTTCGCAGCCAGTCCAGCCATCCAGAATCTCCAGGTTGACTCAGGGAGAGTCAATGACGACTTATCCAAATTCATCGATGTTAAAGTCGATGAATTATCCACAAAAAAACAATACCGGCCAAAGCAGAAGGACATGATCAAGCATGCTTTGACGGAGAAGGCTGGTGGAACATTCCTATATATTTCACTAGTCGTGCAAGATCTTGCAAAAACAAAAATATTCTCCCTAGTCAGCAAGAAGCTGCAAGAATTACCTTCAGACCTCAATAAAGTATACGACAGAATCCTCAGTCAGATTGACGCCGACTGCGAGGAAATCGCAAAATTGATACTCCGTTGGGTGGCTGTTGCACGAAGACCCCTGACGGTGGACGAACTCGCAATGGCACGCGTTTTGGGCGAGGTAGAATGGGAAAAGAATACAGTCCCCCCGGAAGATCTCTTGGATGAATTAAAAGATGGTTTCAAATGCTGCGAGCCCCTCGTCTACGTTGATACTGACAAAGATACTGTTAATCTCGTTCATCAATCCGCCAAGGACTATCTCTTGGGTACATATCTCCAAGGAAAGGGTGGCGTGTCGCAGTACCATATTGTCACAGACTGGACGAATCTTCTCATTTTCCGGACATGCTGGACATATCTGAGCCTGGAAGAATTCAAACAAGGTACCATGGTAATTGAGCGTGATGTAGACCGTAAATTACGCCAAAAATCCTTGAGCAAACGTTTCCTATATGACCACTGCTTTCTCCGATACGCGAATCAAGAGTGGCAGGAGCATGCACTAGCAGCTAGTCGAGCTTTGGCCACTGGCTATGAATTCAGGAAGGACAATCTAGACAGATTGCCGACATTGCGTGATACTTGGTTGCTCGGGGCAGCTGCAGAAGGACAAGAAGTGGTAGTGCAGCGACTGCTCGAGAATGGCGCCGAGCTGGAGTCTAAAAACGATTACAGTCAGACACCACTATCTTTGGCGGCTGAGAGAGGGCATGAGGCGATAGTGAAGCTGCTGTTGAGCCGAGACGATGTGGCAGCAGATTCCCGGGATGAAGATGGCCAGACACCGCTGTCGTGGGCGGCTAGGGAAGGGTATGAGGCGATAGTGAAGCTGCTGTTGAGCCGAGACGATGTGGCAGCAGATTCCCGGGATGGAGATGGTCGGACACCGCTGTGGTGGGCGGCTAGGGGAGGGCATGAGGCGATAGTGAAGCTGCTGTTGAGCCGAGACGATGTGGCAGCAGATTCCCAAGATAAATATGGTCGGACACCGCTGTCGTGGGCGGTTATGGGAGAGCATGAGGCGATAGTGAAGCTGTTGTTGAGCCGAGACGATGTGGCAGCAGATTCCCAAGATAAATATGGCCAGACACCGCTGTGGTGGGCGGTTATGGGAGGGCATGAAGCGATAGTGAAGCTGCTGTTGAGCCGAGACGATGTGGCAGCAGATTCCCAAGATAAATATGGTCAGACACCGCTGTCGTGGGCGGCTAGGGAAGGGTATGAGGTGATAGTGAAGCTGCTGTTGAGCCGAGACGATGTGGCAGCAGATTCCCGGGATGAATATGGCCAGACACCGCTGTGGTGGGCGGCTAGGGGAGGGCATGAGGCGATAGTGAAGCTGCTGTTGAGCCGAGACGATGTGGCAGCAGATTCCCAAGATAAATATGGTTGGACACCGCTGTCGTGGGCGGCTAGGGAAGGGCATGAGGTGATAGTGAAGCTGTTGTTGAGCCGAGACGATGTGGCAGCAGATTCCCGGGATGGAGATGGTCAGACACCGCTGTTGTGGGCAGCTAGGGAAGGGCATGAGGTGATAGTGAAGCTGCTGTTGAGCCGAGACGATGTGGCAGCAGATTCCCGGGATGAAGATGGTCGGACACCGCTGTGGTGGGCGGCTAGGGGAGGGCATGAGGTGATAGTGAAGCTGCTAAACAGAAGATGAGAGATGTAAGCTATGTATGCACCATCAAGCCGAATAAGGGACGCTTTGGATGATCGAATCTAATATTCAACTAATTTAATAGCGTATTAACCTTTTTTTCCTTTTCAAGTATCCTTCTCTCGAAGAGAAGCTCAATTTGGCGGAGTGTAGTCCAGAGAGTTCAGCCTCGGCGCTCATGTTCTCCAAAATTTGAGACGTGAACTTCAATTTTCGATGGTAAATGAGTTGTGACTGACGTTTTAGACGTTTGGAGAGTCATGACTTGCAATATAATTAATTACATCGATGGGGTGGGCCCGATTTGTCCAGGTGCATGATGCGCGTAAGTATGCGTAAGTACTCATGCCTCGGCAAGCAAACTATCCTGGGTAGAGATTCTCGTGGACAAGTATCAATCGCTGCAATAACTCGCACTTAGTTTACCTTCTCTAAAATTTTAGGGCCACAGATGACTCGCTGAATAACATCTAAGCCAATCGTCTTTATCATCAACTTATGGTTGTGAGTAACTTTTTATGCACGACTTTGCATGAGCTTCGGCTCACGGAATCCTGTATCCGCGGAACATTTACGGCTAGAGATCCACCACCCATGCCCTCGGCTCTTGGTTACGGCCAATGAAGTATGACCACCATGCAGATTATGTACTATCTTAGGAATGCTGCAGTGTTTCGAGTCCTATGAAGTAGGATTTCCTACGATTCATGAATAGTCTAGTCAAT
This sequence comes from Platismatia glauca, assembly GCA_963556305.1. NCBI lineage: Eukaryota > Fungi > Ascomycota > Lecanoromycetes > Lecanorales > Parmeliaceae > Platismatia > Platismatia glauca. The sequence goes on from OY745767.1 coordinate 1,006,147, forward strand.
TCATGAATCGCGGTGTTTCAGGTGTCGGCTAGAGTTTGTGCTCGTATACAGCTAGCCCCTCACAGAAATTTTGCTCCAACAAGGCGTTCAGGGTACGACGGTTCCAGGAATCGACATAGATAGATGGAACAATCATGACTTAGATGGCTGCAAGGCAAAAGTATGTCGATGGTCGCCATTGCACGACGATGTTCAAGGCCTCTTTGATGCCTTCTACAAGTGTGATTTGGCCCTGATCTTGTCAATCATGGAATAGACAGCAGGCCTCAAGAGATCTCTTGCTCATCCGTGAGAGACGATTGGGTATGGCGTCCCTATGAGCCTCCATAGGGCATGTCTTTATTACTGATGTTTGTCACCTCCATACCGGATCTTTTGCCTCAGATTTTGCCGCTTCTTCCGCCTCGCACTTGGCAATTTTTGCCTCCTTTCCTGGACTGAGAGCTTCAGGCGGTGTGACTTGCCGATGCCTCTTCCGGCAGTTGTGTGGAAGGTCAGATTGTATGCCTCGTTGCGTGCGTTTAATATCGTGTCTGGTCTCGGCATCATGTAGGAAAGAACAGAGTTGCTTGCATGTGATCCGAACGACAGTCATACTCTGCGTTTGTTGAGGTGTATTGACGAAGCACTTTTTTGGCGCAAAATCACGAAGCTGAAGGGATAGTCCTTGCCCTGGAACGGCAGTTCCGTCATCGGCACGAAATACCTGCCAAAAGCAAAAAGGCCATCAGCATTGAACTAATGCAGATACCGATTGATAATGAGCAAGCAGGGAAGCCATTACATCTGCTTCCCGAACACTAAATGTCTCCAGAAGAACGGCTTCTTCCTTCTCGGGATCCGGCACTAATCGAGGTCGCCAGATGGATAGCGATGCCTTCTTCGACCCAACGCCATATTCAATATCAAGTCCAAGGACCATGGCGATGTTTCCGTCGGAACCGGATACAAACTTGGCCTCCGCACATCTCTCAATCAAGGGAGCGTTGAAGAATAGGAAAAGGATAGGCGACACCGGAGATCCCTGTGGGATCCCCGTCTCTGCAGGCTCCAGCCTGCTTGTTATTCTTCCTAGAGTGAGAGAGGTTTCTCTGTCAGTAAGGAAGCTTCTTGTCCAGTTCACAATCAGCTCCGGGATCCCCTTCTGTCTAAGATTGTGGAGCAGGCGACGGTGGGAGACGTTATCGAAAGCCCCTGCCATATCTAGTGAGAGGAGGCTAGCAACTTTGTTCTTCCCACAATCCCAGACTGTGTGCACTGCATCTACTATCGTTTCCAGGGCTGTCTCCGTAGATCTCTTCCTTCTGGCTCTCATCTGTTCTGGCGGGAGAAGGCCATTATCTTCTGCGCAGTCACTAAGTCTGCGCGCAATCACTGTCTCCAGTGCCTTCCCCAGTGTACTTAAGAGTGCTATTGGCCTGTACGACTTCGGTTCGGAGTAGTCCTCCTTCTTTGGCTTTCTTAGCACAATGGTGTTAGCCTTACGGAACTCCTTAGGGTGGTAGCCCACGTCTACGCATGCCTGAAATAAGTGCCTAATCTTGGAGAGCAGCTTCTCTGTAACTAGCCTTAGGAAGCGATTTGGCAGGCCATCTACCCCTGGAGCTTTGTCTGGTTTTGGCCTGAAGATAGCCTTGCGTACCTCTTCCTCCGTGATCTGGCTACTCATTGGCAGCGGAGAAGGATAGGCTGCTTCTAGGATATCGGAGATATCTGCCTGAGGGGGATGAGGAAAGAAAGTCTTTCTCAGAGCATTAACTTTTTCTTCAAACGTAGTGGCTAGGCTCTCCCCTGTTCTTCTCATTGGCGGGAACTTCGCCAGGGGCTTGGGGCATGTGCTGTCATTTCTCGCCAGCGATCGATTTAGGAGGTCGAAATCCTGCTCTTCAGGCCCTTCACCCAGTTTGCGCCCTGTGATTGCTTCGAGGTCACTTTCGCACTTGGCTCAGACTTTTCCTCTAGGCCAGGGTTTCACGTAGTTGATAAACAAGGCCAACCATCGCCTAAGTCGATCGCTGTTTACTCCTTAAGCATACCTCCTACGAGACTAGGTGTACGACACCGCTTTGACTTGCTCTCTGCTCCGCCTCAGACCCTCATTGTGAGATAGTTAACTTCTCGTAGCTCTCGGTATACCGACATGCGCATACTGTCCTCTCGGGCTGTGTAGATAGTCTCATCCAGCCCCAATGACTGGCAGTGACCACCATTACACACCACGCCCCACAGGGTTTGAATCCCCGCTTCGCGTTACCATCAGAGGTCTCCCTCATTCTGGCCGACCATATCTCGCAGGGACTGCCACAGTATCGTCCTTGCCAGCGACAACACTGTAATGTTTCCACCCTACTAACCAAAGAACGCTGCAACACACGCCCGGCTTTGCCTGTGTCGAGATCCACTTACCCATTCCCAGCTGATGACTGCAAGGGGAGACTTGAACTCCCAGGATGTGTAGAAATCGGTATTAACAGGTTCCTTACGCATGATGGTCCACGTTCCCCAAGAGTGTCCTGTCCGGTAACTAGCAGACTGACACTTCCATCGGTAGAGACCGACTTCGGTCCACGTCGCCGACGCGTGGTAGCCACCAATCGGATGGTTTTCATAAGCGATTTCCCCTGTATGTAGCTGGGCGCGACCCAACCTGTTTCAGCCCGTAGGGCCCGTCCCTGCGTAGAGTTTGCCCGTGTCGGAACCCAGGTATTAGCATCTTCGCTCGCTCACTCACGAGCTTACGTCGACACCCGCTCTGATGCCTGTGAGGTGCCCGTGTAGAGACCCTCTCTCTCAGCTGCTGATTGCAAGGAAGGACTTGAACCCTCAAGAGGTGAAGGAACCCTATCTTAACGATGTGTCCTCAGGACCGATATTAACGAGTCTCCAGCACCTCTTACAGAGCTCCCAAACGCGTCGCTTAGCCCCCAGCTTGTGACTGCGAGAATAAACTTGAACCATCAAAGATATAACTATCGCGTTTTATCCCCTTAATCTCTTTCTCTAACGCGATTGTAACCGGTATTAACGATATATTCTTGACATCTCTTGTAATCAAATCAATAACGCGTTTTACGCGTTGACACCTCAGCTGATAACTGCAGGGAGGAACTTGAACCCACAAGGCATAAACGCGTCGGCAGCGATGTTAAATGATTCTTTCCCATATGAAATATGCGCTAACATCCCTGCGACGCGTCAACAATTGTGATATATATATATATCATTCGACGGTGAGGCAATAGCGAGTGCGATGAGGAGGTAATGGCGAGTGCGATGAGGAGGCAATCATATTTATTTATTAATATATAAAAAGAGTATTAAAATAAATTACGAGACTTTTAAAAAGATATACGAAATTTATTTATAATAAATAGGGATTTATAAAGCGACGTTCACGTTAAAGAAATATAAGTTAATTTATTTAATAAGAAGTTTAAAGAAGTTCAATATAAGAATTAATATCGACTTAGACTCTATAATAAAGATTAATATTCGCGTGTTAAAATTATAAATTAACGATAAACTTTATTAAGGACCTTATATTAGTGAAGTTAAGATCAAAATAAAATCGTAATATAGAGTATTATTAATAATTATAATCTTAATATAAAGCGTTATATTGAATAAAGTAAGATAAGTGTATAGCTTTATTATACAATCAGCGATAATATATATAGCAGTAACGTAATATATATTACGAGGTCTTCGAGATAATAAGCGATCTCACATCAAAATTTTAGAGACTATATAGAATAAATGTTTATAAAGAGTAATCGAGGTATATAAAGTTATTAATAAAAGAGTCGTTAAAGCGGAGATAAAGATTTTTTCTCTTTAAATTATAATGAATTAAATAATACTTTGAAATCAAGTATTTAAAGATAATTATTTTATTATAAAATTAAAAAATACGAGAATTTGAAGAAAATTAAAAGAGAAATAAAAAAAAAGATAAACAATTTTTTAAATTCTAATAAAAAATAAAGAAGAGTGAGCTTTAAAAACGCTTCGACTCGAAAATTAAGACTCTTTATAAATATTTAATAAAGAAAGAATATTAAGAAGAATTAAAGATCTTATTAAAAATTAATAAAAAGTAGTTTAAAAAGTAATGTAGATTTAATATTAAATTAAGATCTTAAAAGAATAACGTAATCTCGTATAAAGAGGAGATTTATAATTAAATAAAAGATCTTTTTATAAAGGCTTAATAAAAGTAGAGAGCTTCGCTTTAACTTAATTACAAATAAAGAAGATTAATCTAATACACTTTCTATATATATATAAGATTCTTGAAATACTTTCTTTCATATGCGAGTATAATTAAAGAAGATAAGATATTAGACACATTTTTTTTTTTTATTTAAAATTAAGAAATAAGAGATAAACTCTTTTAAAGAAAATTAAAATAATTAATTTAAAAGAGATATTGATAACTTTATAAAAGATAAAGATCGCAGCGCGATAATTAATCTCGATTAATCTTTTAAAATAGTTCTCGTTGATTAAGAAGTAATTATATAATAAACAATAATAGAAGCAGTAATAAGTACTTTAAGAAGATATACGAATTCGTATAAATAGATTAAATAACGTAATATAATAGAAAGATTATGCGATAAGAAGATGCGATAAAAAAGAATAGCGAGAGTTTTTACTCTATTTCGACTAGTCGAAGAAAGGTTTCTCTTATAATATAGCCTAAGCAGTAACTCGTAATTACTCTTCGTAGCTTGAGTAGATACGAGTATAAAATTAAATCAAAGTATATTTAGAATTAAAATTAATTTAATTTAATAATTCTCGAAATTAAATAATTTTTTTAATTTTTTTAATTTAATTAATATATTTAATTTTATAATTTAAAAGAATTATAATAAATTATTATTTTAATAATTAATTAATAATTATATTATTTATATTAAAGATATATTTAAAAATAAAATATTAAATATTTTAATTAATTATTTAATTTATATTTATATTATTAATAAAAGCTTTAAAATTATTTATTAATAATTAATAAAGTGTTATTAAGTCATTAGAAGCGTGTTAATATCGAAACTCTATATTCTATTTCTGAAATTCGACGTCGCTATAACTATTAAATCTATTTTTAATTAAATCTTTTTCGATATTTCTTAAAGAAAGATATCTCTTATTATATATATAGACTTAAAATCTTTATATAATTGTCTAGTTAAGTTAAAAATAACTTAAAAAAAGAGATTAATAATAGATATTTTATATTTAAGACAGTTTTATAAGTAATAAGAGATTATTAAGATTCTTTAAATTAAAGAAAATAAGAATCTAATCGATATAATAATTAAAGATAAGAGATATAATACATTATAGAAGCTAATAAATATAAATTATTTAAAATTAGATTTAAAGGAGTAAGTAAAGAGGAAGAATATAAATATTATTAAATAAGAAAAAACTCTCTGCGTGTTATTAAAAATACGCTTAATATAATTAAATCTATATTTATGATAATAAGTAGAGTAAATATATTTAAATTTCCTTTAATCTCTCTTAAGAAATATAACTTCGCTCGATCTCGATTTCTTAATATCTTAATAAATTATCTTATACTTTTGATTGCTATAAAAAGAATATTACTCGATATATTTATATCTTTTCAAATAATATAAACGATTAAGTGACTATTATATAATATTATTGCTAAATTTCACCTTTTATACTTTATTTATATTTAATGAATTCGATAATAATTTAATATCGACTTAAGGTTCAATTCGACTCAATTCGATTTAATAGAAATTGTCTAATTAATAACCTTTATTTTATAAATTCTTCTCTAATATCGATTTTAATATATCAAATAATTATTTACATTTAAGATTATTATTCGATCAATTCTTTATTAAATAACCTTATTTTTAAAGTCTTTAAGATCTATTATATCGAGCTAGTAATAACAATATAATTAATACGAAGGGATTGATTTTCTAGTATACGAATGATCTTATTTTTCTTATTCTTATTAATATTAGAATGTCTTAACACTCGCTTACGCTAGCATATATTTAATTTAATATATTGATATATAAGGCTGTCTCTTATATATAGAATCCTTCTTCTTTAGATATCACTTAGAAATACATTACGTATCATAGTGACAGTCTTATGATAACAGTAACTGCATACCCAGATATCTACCAACACTTCAAATGATCACTAGTGCAAGGAGAATCGACAGCGGGGTTAAGATTTCTAGTCTAGTAAGTCTAGGAAGTCAGGTTGTTCCCATGGCGGCAAAGCTACTCTACCCACCAATTGATGCCGGCTACAGGACCCTCAGTGAATGTTTAAATTGATTGGTAAGATACTTCCGCGCCAAACTGCCAAGAGCCTAGAGTAGATCTTCTATTTCCATTAACCTGGTCACTCTCTCAATGTACGCGTACTTCTACTCTTATGGAATATCAAATAGCTGTCTTAAGTCGACAAAGAATCTCGATGCTTCTTTAACTGTTTGAGCGGGCTTGTACACATCTAGTTGTTTAATGTAAGATGTGCTAGGTTGGAACGTACACTGGTGTACCTGGGAAAAATTGACCTCACCGAGTGTTACGATCCTAATGTGGGCATCCAAATGTTGCACATGCATCATATCTGTAGCGCACACCTTTGTTCTTGTCATCTTACATGCCGCTTTTATCCTATCGCGCTTCTCGAACTTCCATTTCTCTGCGATCCTCTTATTCTGGACATTATCGGCCACAATGGCTACCATGACACGGAGCGCATAGCTCGCGTCATTACCAGCATTGTGCAGATGCTTAGCAGTCGATTTTTTTCTATCAAAAGTTATTTCCTACTCCACCCACCTGAAAAGGACAGTAATGAACAAAGAAAGTAATCCAACCACCCAGCCTAAGACTCCGAACGCTGCAAGGCCAAATTTGTGATACCAGAAGATACCGAATGTTAAACTACCAAGTACACAGACACAGAGTACCAGCACGAAGAAAGGAGGTATATAAAAGCCTTCTTCGAAATAGATGCCCCACCCTTGAGGGGGATCCCTATCGTCAGGCGTTAGCTGTTCGCCAAGTTTCTTCGGAGTATGAAGGAACACATAGAAGTCACGGGGTGACTCAGTCGCTTGCAGCTCAACGTCTGCGGGCCTATTATCATGGGTTGTGCCTAGCTGTTCTCGGCCGTGTCGAGGCTCCCCATTCTTTAGAACAGCCGCGGTAGGACGACATTGAGAGAAAACGGGTATATCACTGACTGGGTCATCCGACGGCTTGCTAACTCTATCTCTGAGATAGTTGATGCATCGACTGCGACCTTTGAAAAGAGTGTCACGCGTAATTTGAAGGAGCCCAGGGGTGTGTGACTGGTAGGTTTTGAGATCTGTATGGTGGGGATTCTGCCAGAGGTGCATCATGTAATTATTCCCTACACGGGGTATGCGTTTCTTCTTTGCGTTACAGCCTTCGTAGATCCATTGTCCCTTGGGTACTGAGTGTTGTTGAGGAGGCCAATCGTTGAGTTTGGCTACATCGGCTCCCCGGTAAGTGAGCATGAACTGAGATTATTTTAATTTTGATAGTGTTTCACCTTCATCGCGGGTAGAACTAACCTTGACATGATGTATTTTTCGGACACTCCTCATTGAGAACCAGCGGTGGATTATGGTTGTCGATGCGTAATAACGTTCTTTCATAGCAATGAAAAACTTCTCATCGGAGTCTATATCTTCCACAGGTAGGTGAACAGCCCTGGCCTCATAACGCTTCTCTTGGAAAACTGGCAAGATCCATTTGCCATGACGTTCTTCGTCGGGCGCCTTGAGACCTGGGATTTCTTTTCGTCGCCGCCTTGCACTTCCCCTTTGTTGGTCCTGCTGAGATTCTGCAGGATTCAACGATGAGGTATAGCTTGTTTGAGCTGAAGTGGATTCCTGATACGACCGCGAATTGCCTTGAGACCCAGTAGAGGTCGAGGCCTCGTTTCCAGGCGAGACATAATGGACTGGAAGACGAGAGAAGTTTAGCGACTTTTCTAGCTCCTGCACAGCACCAGGAACTATCTCGTGAAAATCGTCGTACAGTGAACGACCGCAGACCTTCACGAGTATTAATGCTTAGTCGCTGGAGCAGCCGTTTTGAGGAGTCTTACGCATTGCCATCTTGCACGCTTCATACCGTTATCCAATGGCTTCTCACGAAGCTCCAAGAATTCGGCGGTTGACAAAATCCAATCAACGAAAGTACCGAATATTCGGAGGACGAATGGATAGCATTTGGAATTTATATGGAAGCTTGTGGAGCCAATTGCCCTACTTTCCAAAGGATCTTCTGAGTCACTCACACATATGTCACTTTCGGTGGCGTCCTCGATTGCTCTCTGGAGATCATGTGATGGGGATTCAATGGGACTGTCGAGAAAGCTCTGCCGCGAAGGCGGCTGCTGCATGCTCTTAGATTTCGCGACGAGAAAATCTCGAAAATTTCTTCTGAGATCAGCATAAGCAGCCGATTGGGTCATAAAGTTCTTGACATGTGTGAAATTGACATTGCTCATCGGCTCAGGTGGCTCAAAATCCTCATTACAACCTTCATCTTCGGATTTCTCTTGCATGCTTTCCATTACTGGCACCGGAGAAAGGTAGCTATCCTCTGGCACCAGATTCTGCAGGTATAGTGTTAAACGGTCTTCTCGTTTTGATGTTTGCGCTAAGAGTCTGTCCATTGCTTGAGTTCTTTTGTCCTTGGAGTCCCAAATGCAGCTCGTGATGTACTGGACACGTTTCCTCACTAGTTCAACCGCGGCCTTTTTGAGTACCTGAGTAGCTTCCTCCCGTAAATCATCCGCGTATATAATCAGCAGCTTGGCAAAATTTCTCTTCAGCCTTTTAATCTCGACCTTTTTCGAGGCTTCAATGATCAGAGGTTGCATAATCTCGTCGTGGAACAGTAGGACAGCAAACTCTTCAGCCGCATCCTCTGCGGGGACAGAGGACGGAAGTGTTGTGTCGGACATTAGGCTGGGCGCTTCAAGTGACATAATTGAGGTAGTCTCAATCTCTTCCCTCGTATTAGGGTCTTCCTTTTCGTTGCTCAGAAGATGATCAGCAGGTTGATGAGAAATTGTTCCTCGTGCATTTGCCGGACCGCTAGAAGAAATCTCATTGTATATTTGCGTTGCTGATAGAGACTCGTGGTGATCGGACTCGGAACCAGGTGCAGGGACCAGCGACGCTTGAAATTGGTTTGGCGAAAAATCGGTCGCAACGAATGTCTGACTAGATTTTACCTCAGCTAGGGCTCGTTGAGCTTCCATGGCCCAGTTCAACCGGCATGCAGTGTATGCTGCTTCCGCCAGATTGACTGCACTCTTGTCATTATCTGGCCCTACTTCGAGATCATGTTGCAAGCTTGTGATGACATCTCTCCCCCAGATAATGTTATCAACTTCCCAAATCGGTAGTGACGCCACTTTCTCCGTCCAAGCTTTGATCATGCCTGACTGTCGAAGCAAACCTTCAATAACTTTAGTGGTATCCCATTCATCAATTGTCTGACCACGCTCGAAATGCTGGGCTGCAATATGGTTCAGACGATCGCGAAAAGTAACAAAGGTCTTAACGCAGAAGCCACAAGACCAAGCTTGCTTCTTTACCGTGTCCTTCCAATTCATTGCTATTGCTTCCGCCTGGGATTTGAGATGAATACCATGAGTTACACTTATATGCTTAACCATTGTGTACTTCCATTTGGTTGAAAATGAATGTCCTTGAAGACATGCTTGAGTGTTATGCTCTAGAAGGTGACCGTCATGAGGATACAGAATCCCGCAGAACGCACATTGAATCCCTTGTGATGTATCTTCTCGTGGTCCCTTAGGCATGCAGATATATGTTGTGTCGTGCTCTCTCTCGTGTTTCTTCCAATCGGATTGGGCTTTGTAGAGTCTTACAACGTCACAGCGAGTACAACAGTATACACATTTTGCTTGAGAGGGTGAACGGCCGAAAGGGTTTGGTACACTGGCACGCGACGAGACGGATGGTGCAGTGTGTCCATGGTCGGTTGTCGAGCTACGGATATTAGATATGGTAGAGGTAATAGTGGCAAGAGTACCTATATGCGCTTTCAGTGTTTGGGCATGGTGCGGTGCTGTCTTGACTTACTCGACGTGCGAGCGAGATGCAAGTCATCTTTCAATATTTCAATTGTTTCTATTGATTTGTTGTCAGAATGCTTCGGGAAGCCCTGGGAATGAGGCAAAATTTGGTCAGTGCTGTCGTTGCGTTGTTTAGGTTGTGCTACTAGAGCTAGAGAAGAAAGATTGTGAGGACCATCGTTGGTATCAATCTGAGATGTATATTCTCCATGATCACCCTGGAAGATGTGTCTGGTGTCATCACTTTCATCGCCTAAGCTGTCTTGATCGCTGACGATGTCGTCCCCAGGAGATTCCTCTTTAGACTTGCCCGCCGCAATAGCTTCTTGGATCCATGTGCTGATAAACTGACGCTTCTCGCTGATAACAAGAGGCGAAATGCCAAAATCTTCGAGTTCTCTGCGAAGCTCCTTCCAAGTTGCAATGTCTTTTCGAGCGATAGAATCTGTTGTTCTGGTTGATAACATGGATCCCTCGCGCTTGCCGGCACGAATCTCAGTGATTAATAAGTTGAGTCTCTTTTCAAGCCGTGCATGGGAAGAACTAGCGGATATTAGAAGGATGGTGAAAGGTGAACGGGTTCAGCGTACACATTATGAAACGCATCAAGCAGCGTGATGTTCGAAATCAGCCTCGTCCTTATACTGTTAATGTCTTCCATTCCAAAGCCCGTTCTATCGAATGTCCGTTGAGATTTCGTTCCCAAGCTGTCATATTTGGTCAATAGCTTAGTCAAGTCCTGAAGTACACTATGACAGCCGCGGCTCGATAACTCCAACTTGCTTTTCTGTTGTGAATCGAGTTCTTGCTGGGACAGTAGCTCCACTGTCTCTTTGATGATAGTATGTAGAGCTCCGACCTCGCCGGCAAGCTCTTTATCAATTGCCGGTGAGTCTTTGCATACTTTGTAGACATTCCAGCAAAGTGAACTCATAGCGACGAAATCGCCAACACTAACAACAAAGCTCATGATTGTATGTCTGAAATGAGACGGAAGGCTTTTTTCTCTCTCCCGATGGTTGAAAGAGTAGAATGTAGTTGTGGTAGCCTTGCTGCCTTGCTTACCCCGCGATTTGATAGAAACTCCACTCGGGAAAAGTCCCTCGTCACTAAAAAAGGGATGTATAGGTACTCTTGGCACGGAAGTACCCACCAATCGATGTCGGCTATGGGATCCTCAGTGAACGACTAAATTGATAAATGAGATACTTCCGCTTCAAACTGTCAAGAGGCTAGATCTTCTATCTCCATTACCTCAACATATACGTATTTCTTCTCTTATGAAATATCGAATAACTGTCTCAAGTCGACAAAAAATCTCGACGCTTCTTTGATTGTTTGAGCGGGCTCGTACACATCCAATTTGTTAGCATAAGATGTGCTACGTTGGAACGTAAGACCAGGAGGTTCGCTTTCAAAGAATTTGTCACCAGTAATAACACCGATGTTCTTTCGCAAAGCGAGCACGTCTAAGAGCGTTGTTTTACCAGCGCCAGATGTACCCAGAAGAGCAGTGAAAGTACCAGGCTTGATTCACCCATAGGTATCTTTCAGAAATCGGAGCTGTCCAGATGGTACCGGCACGTCGTAATTGATTGCCTCCCAAGTCAGGACAGCTTTGGAGGCGGTCTTCAAATCTGCGCCAATTTCGTCGTCAGTCTTACGGCAATGCTCCCGTTTCTAGTGAAGGATCTCATTGAGTGCCTTCCGCTCTTTGTTTTCTTTGACTGCTCTCATCAGATTCATTGTCATTGTTGATCTTCTGCTATTTCTAGGCGCGTTTTGACTTGACCGATCGCCATTCTATCAACAAACTCCCAACCATCGTCGCACACGCCAGCCCAACGACCAGATACCATGTCTGAATGAGACTTTCATCGACCCCCACGAGAACGTCTCTAACCTTGGCCGGCGGCACGCTCGTCACAATTTCCGTCAGGCCGTTGTCCTCGATATTTGCTCGACTCAGACCCGGCACGAGACCACCTAGATTGGTCGAGAGCTGATTTGTGAAAAGGACTTGTGCAATTGCGACCGCCACAGCCGGGCCGAAAGACTGTGCGAACAGCATGACAGATAAGCCGAGCGGGACGTCCTCTGCGGGTAGCACTGTTTGCACGGCGTTCTGTGGTCCTGAGAAACCGATGCCGTAGGCGAGGCCGGACAAGGCGGTGTACATGATTAGTTGCGCGAAATTAGTATTGATTTTGAAGGTGGTTATGAGGCCCGCGGCAATGGGCATTATGATTGAGGCAAAGAGCATAAATGGCGCGTAGTAGCCGAAGGCGCTCGTGCCGGCGCCGTGGATGAGCGAGCCGATGGTGGCGCCGATGATGATGGGGAGCATCATGTAGCCGCTTTTGGCGGGAGAACATCCACGAACGATTTGATAGTAAGTAGGCAGATAATATTCGAGTACGTTGCCAGTGCTGTTCGCGCACATGATGAAAATGAATCCGGCGATAACGGTGCGGCGCTTGATGACGCGGGGAGGGAGGGCTGCGGCGTCGCCTCGACGGTATTGGTTGTAGACAAAGGCGGCAAGGAGAACGGCAAAGGTGATAAGAGGACCAATCACTTTGCCACTGTTCCAGGTATACTTGGTGCCGGCCCACGAGAGTGCGAGAAAGAGGCTGGTTAGCGCGGGGAGGAAGAGTAGGTTGCTCAACAAGTCGAGTTCCGAGACCTTCTGCTTGAACGTTATGCGAGCGACGTCGCTGGGTTTCCGCGTGTCTGAGAAACAGCACATGGTCAACAACAGCGTGACGGCACCGATGGGAGCGTTAATGTAAAAACACCACCGCCAGTCGAGTGACTGAGTTAGAGCGCCACCGAGGAGTGGTGCGGCCATGGTAGCCACACCTTCGATGCTGCCCATCACGCCGACGAACATGGGCCGTCGGCGCAGAGGTATCGATCGCACGAGGATGACGAAGCACCCTGAGAGAAGACCAGCAGAGCCCAATCCAGCTACGGCCCTCCCGACGACAAGCATAGTAGACGTGGTGGCCGTCCCGCAGAGCAGCGAGCCTGCTATAGAGATGGCGTTGGCGAGCAAGAAGATGCGCTTGACGGTGAAGAGCGTGTACGCCTTGCCGAACACGAATTGGAAGGCGCACACGCAGAGCCTGAAAGCGGACGAATACCAGCCGACGTCGGCGACAGTGTGGAAGTGGTCTGTGATGCTAGGCACGGCGGTGGCGACGATATTCATGTCTATACAGGCGAGGGTAAGAACTGCCCCTATAGTGAGCATGGTGAGCCAAAACTTGGCGCCGCTTGGGTACTCTGGTTGTATAGATGAGTGGGCGGGATCAGATATTTCGTCGAGGGTGATCTCCCGTGCATGCCGGCCAGAGCTGCTTGCTGGATCGCCAAATCCATCACCGTCTGCATTGCCGGCAATCCGGGTCATTGCATGTTCTTCAGTGAATTCGACTTCTGTGATGGTTAGAGAGGCCATTGTTGGGAAAGCGGTGGGGTGAGGTCGAATTCTTGTTTGACGTAATGGATGAGAGATGATCGTCCCCCTGCCACATACATAGTGCGTTGGCCAGCAACGAGATCCACCTATACGTGGTGCTGGCTACGAACCTGGGCTTGCCCAGAGTCGAGAGATCTCATCCTTCTACGCGTCACCAGTTCTACAACCCACCCTCTAGGCCTGATACTCTTCCCTCTTTTCCCACAGGGTTTTTAAGAGTTTAATAAGACCATTCAGTTAGAGGTAAGAATACGATGACGAGATAAGAAGCTGTGAGGAACTACAAGCATACAACTCTCGTTGAGATAAAGAACCTGGATTCCTACACGTGTCATATACATATTTTAAAAATGCATACACACAAGACTCATACACATCTGACGCGTCACACCTAAGCACACAATCATTCATACATACAAGAGCACATATCCGATTCAAAGGAAATCAATTCTGGGCCTTCGTTAAATACGCACACCTACTGAGAAGTAGAGACAACGCATTACCATACACTGATTGGGAGGGAATCTGTCGATCTGATGTCAGAACCTATCGCGTTTTCTTCGCCCGCGAGAATACGAGTATATACGCGATGATTACATTACGAGACGTATAACTTGACATATATTCGCACGGCTCAGGATTGAAAAGAGACACCCTCATACTAGATCACACATAGTCCTTCCCCAAAAGGGGGGTGGCTTGACTATACGGAGGTCTGCACCGAAAGTCCCGCACATGCGCTAATTGTTTTGGGGCCGCCTTCCGATACTTTGGCTGGAGCTATCGCTAGCGCATGTGCGGGACTTTCGGTGCAGACCTCCGTATATATAGCACTCTTCCACTCTGCACTGAACAAGATAGCTTGATATCGGATAGAGATCAGAGTCGAAAGGCGGGGTCGAAAGGCCCAATTGGTCCCGAAGCACGATATCATTTAGTCTTAGATAGGGTAGTAGATCCAACCCGGGGCTGGGAATCCCGGGGGGCGATACATCCGGCTGGGCCTTAGTCGCCTGTAAAGCCCTCTGCGTTAACGCATGTGCCCGGTATGACTTAATCAATCAATCAATCATACATAGTGCGTTACCTCCCCAATTACATCATTTCCTCCTCGACACCTATGGCCATCGGACATTCAATGTACAAATTTAAGACCTTGAAAGACTGCGTCCACAAAGTCATGTTCACCCGCCTAGCACTTGTGCATGACGAGATGCATCGAGGAATACTTTATTATAGGAAATTGGCCGGATGTAAACCTCTCCACTTTTGCTGTGCCATCATCCGTTCCGATCCGGCAAATCCAGTCCTTTTCCCCATATGGAATGTGCTCAAGTCACCCTCGACAGCGTGATGCAATGCAAAAATCATGCGACGAAGCATTACAATGGAGAATACGAGCTTTGACCCTCTACGGAGTACTGGTTATCAATACTAAATATTTTGTAGATTGATTCTATTTTAAATATATGAAAGGTACGGAGGTAGACACCAAAAGTCCCGCACATACGCTAATTATTTTGGGGCCGCCTTCCGATAATTTGGCTGGGGCTATCGCTAGCGCATGTGCGGGACTTTTGGTGTCTACCTCCGTAGAGTATATGCGGTAATGTAGTCGAGCGCCGGGAACCCCGCATTGCGCTTCAAGGTCTTAGCCACAAAGCCGTGCATAGTATGCAGACGTAAAGCTGAGCGTTTCAGGCACTGTAACCCATGATGAACTCAATGCAGAGACATTGACTTTGCGAAGGAGTCTTCCCTGCACGAAAAGTGGATAGGGTTCATGCATGTATTCAGCTTCTGCGTCCTGCATTGCCGATATCATACGTTTTGAACGTATGGGCATACATATCACAACCGAGAGTGGTTCTCGGAAGTAAGGGATTTGTGGACCTTTAAGGCGGTACGGTCCGTCCGCATCTCGACTGCTGAAATGAATTTTATATACACGATTAATGCATATTTATTTATACATTTTATGAACATTCAAAATTCATTGGAGCAGGATCACGGGTAAGGAAAGATGCGCCAAAATGAAAGAGATCCCTCTTTCCGCAGAGAGCTGGGGTAATAGCAAGCCCTGGGATTCGATGCAAGGGGATAAAAGACGCCTCGCCGTGGGAAAGCTATTGGAAAATCTCTCAGATCAAGTTTGATCGCTTTGAGACCGTTGCCGTTCGGACAGAGCCTCTCCGCAAGTGCGTCATTGTGAAGACTTTTTCGGAGCTCTGAATGTCAATGATTCAGGGTGGAGTTCAATCTACCTACTCTAGCCCCGGTCTGTCCCGTAGTCTTGAAATCCTCCACCTCATCTAACTTAAACCCTTCAATCCGACTCAATGAGAAGCTCAATGAGAAGAGAAGAGCACGAAGTACCTAGCAAGTCATCGGAAAGTCGAGGGTTTTATCAACGAATTCGGAATGTCAGATCCTGACGATATCCGAGAGGCTCGATGCGCCTGCTTTCTCCGAGTGTCTCATACTATATAGGGGCCTCTAGTCCTATCTTACGAGCCGCTTGCCGAGTAGCAACTGGATATGGCAAAGGTCTCGGATAATTATGGCGGACTGAACGTTTGGACATTTGGGGTGCAGACTCGGGAGCTCCGCTTACTGGAGGGGATATTTAGATGACAGGACTTAGAAATTCTAAGGTTTTTGCCCGCAAAAATCTCCCTCTATGCATTATTTTTGGTGCATACTCTTACATTTCTAACCCCAACACTCGATTCAGTGCAATTGCGCCAGCTGATGGCTTCGCATACGATAAGGAATCCTTCAGAAGTGGAGCAGAAGCCCCTACATGCAGCAAGGCACAGGTCAGGTCACGAGATGCGTCAATAATGCAAGTGTCAAATCCTTCGGTACTCATTGGTCACCAGCGATTGGCACAATCCTGGTCGTAGGCAAAACCAGGCGTTGCTCGAGACGCAGGTTGCAGGGGGCAAATCTTGGACGCTCGAATCAGATGTTTTCCGGACGTACATCCAAGAAAAGTAGGAAGGGTGGCATTAAAGTCGATTACGAGGTCTCGATCTAAAGCCGCCTCAATCTATGTTGGAAAGTCCGTGCCTCGCATCCTACAATCCAGTCCAGCTGAAGATGTATTTTTTACTGGGGTTCGAACAAGTCTAAGTCGGCAGCTTTTACCGAGGTGGCTGGCTCCATGTTTGGACCGAGGTTTTATAAGATGTTTGGGGAGAGGAAAACGCCGTTTAAAACATAGACAACTGTGGTCAGCCTTTTCGTTTACATGTTTCAAAACCTAAGCTTACTCTGTCTTCATAGCCTGTACACTGTATTAACGCAGCCTGGTCGAGCAGCGGTTCGGCCGAAAAAGCTTTCCGCTCTAGACTGGAGTCTTCATACATACTATAGCCATCTCGCTATTCCCGCTATCACCTCGTTGATCCTTGCTTTGGAAAACGCTTCTGGCTTTCTGAAGTGTTGGTCAGCCAGGTCTCCCGCCTCCTGAGCCCACAAGCAGTCCAGAAAGCTTTCTTTGACAAATCGTCCAGTTCCACCCCACAGAACCTTTAGGAATCATGAACACCTCTTTTACCCTCCGATGTCCTTCTGTCTACAAGCCATCTCCAGCTCTTGACCCTCCCGCCATCCAGCCGTTATCCCTCGAACAACTCTTGGGTCAATGGTACATTACCTATACCTCGTCTCCAGATTGGCAAGATAAACGCAACGTTCTACTCACCTACTCCTTACTCAATGCCACCAATCAGCCCAATGCTCCAATCGACGACTTGATCACGTATCAAAATATTTCCTCCGCCAAATTCCAAAGTGTGCATGGGACTGACACGCCATCTAAAACTGACCCGTGGGCATGGACATGGCGTGGAAATGGTCTGCTCAGAGTCGCAAGTAGCCATTGGGAAATACTCGGGCACGGGGAACTTGGAGATTGCGGACAATGGATGGTGGTCTATGCACAGAAGTCGGTTTTCTCGCCGGCAGGGATCAATGTGTACACACGGGAGAAGCATGGGTTGCCCGAGGCCATGCTGAAGAGCATCAAAGCAACCTTGAAAGATATTGGCCAGGATAGTCTTCGAGCTCTGGTGGAGAGTATGTACTCAGTTCAACAGGAATAGACGAACGCATCTCGTCATAATTATACTCGATCACGAGGGCTAGATTGACAAGTCAAATGTACTGCGTTTCCTTTTGATTGAAATGCAAGATCTATTCGCTGCCTATGGTGAATACGGGCTTTCTCTCTCAAATGGATCACTGATTCCTTGTCGGACATAGGAGCATCAAAATGTCATCCCTCCCAAAGTAATCAACCACTCCCTTTGTCTCAAAACCCCATCCTCCAAGAAGCTTCCGCCTCAAACCCTACCCAGCCAAGCAACTACCAAGCCACTCAAAAGTATGATGATTCCAACAAGTCGCCCATCAAGCGAGGCAGAAGCATCACTACTAGGAGTCACGGTTGGAGTCCCAGCAGAAGCTGTTGACGCTGTTCCACCCGTCGGTGTACTAAGAGATGAAGTAGTGGTCAATGCCGCTCCAGATTGAGCGCTAGTAGCAGCTTTTGTCGAAACGCCGGTTTTTTGGGATGCGGTAGCAGTTTCTGCATTGTTAACAGTAACCCCAACGCTTCCACACAATTGCGAACTGAACTCCGCAACCTCTGCACTAAATTAGTCAAAGAATATAACAGCGGGAAGCGACAGGTCTTAGGGAACGTGCTCTGGATATCTGCCGGGGAGCAGTCTTTTTGAACAATTGGAGTGAGAGTGTTGATGAAAGAGGAGTCTTTGCAGATGCAAGCGAAGTCTGTGAGCTGGCAACCGGTCGAGCCGATGCTATCTAGCGCAGGCGTTTGCTAAAAGTACAAATCAGTATTAATGAAGTGGCCATCTCAAAGCGCGTCAGAGGCGTACAGCGCATGAAGGAAGCTGCGAAAGGTCCTGTGCGGCGGCGATGAATGTGCGACTTAGAGCTATTACCCATAGGTATAAAAAGTGATGCTGCATAATTCCTAGCAGAGACTGGAAACGTTGACTGGGAAAGTGGTGGTGGCGAACTGGCGAAATGGCGAAAGAAAAGAAAAAAATCTGCGAAGGCCTGCCCACGAGGTTTGACAAATCAAACAAAGATCAGGCTGCAGATATAAGAATTATAGCTACCATGTTTGGTTGCAGACCTATGCCTCTCTGTATTACAGCAACATTATTAGTATCATTGAAGAACGTATGAAACGAAATATACACCGGTGATAAGACCCAGCAACTCGCTGGCGCCTAGGCCATAGAGTGCTTCCTTCTCAGCTCGCAATCGAATCCTATGGAATCGTGCATCGAGTTCATGCAACTTGCAGTTGCATGGAGGAGGGGTGTGAGGCGCATAGTGCACTAGAATACGGAAGTAGGCAAGAAATGACTACGCCCTTTGCTCGCAAGCCAATGTGCAACATGCACGTATTGTTACGCTCGGATTATCAATTCGTCCGCTTCTCTGGAATGTTAACGATTCGAGCTGGCTTGTACACGCCAGGGCCATATCGGGCTGTCAGCAAGTTTTGTTCAGCCCCTGGATGTTGACGCGCGAATTAGTTTCAGCCGGGAGTGCATGAGACTAAAATCTTCCGTAAGATTAGACGTGGGCATCGCTTCCAAAAAAAGGATCAAGTCCAGAGTAGTAGGTCATTGCATTCGCGGTAATATTGCTGTTGATATTGCTGTTGAAAGATTCTTCTTAGCGCTTCTTCCTCAAATGACGCGCTTTCAAAAAAGAATCGAGGTGTGCGGAGGGAAAGGGGGGAATTTAGACACGCGAAAATCCCGGAGAGTCAAAGTCCTACCGGAGATTGGGAGATAAGAGGTGTACCACCCTCATTCTATACATGTACAAATACTTCTCATAAGGATGCTTTCTTCAGCTGGGTAAGGCATACTTCAAAGCCTGTGTATTATTCTACCTATAAAGTGCGTTACCTCATGAATATAATCTTCCCTTTGGGAGGATCGATGCTTCCAATTTATTTCCAAC
This sequence comes from Platismatia glauca, assembly GCA_963556305.1. NCBI lineage: Eukaryota > Fungi > Ascomycota > Lecanoromycetes > Lecanorales > Parmeliaceae > Platismatia > Platismatia glauca. The sequence goes on from OY745767.1 coordinate 1,025,810, forward strand.
CCATATGTTTTGCTTCCAACTCGTTGACAAACCAGATGAACATGATTAGCAGATATCTTCGGACAACACTGTGACATCTCTCTGCACATTTATCGCTCTCCCGCTCTCTCCATTGGTAGGTAGGTGGTACAGAGGCCATGAATCCGCGTATTCTTCCTCGACTACGCTGTGCATGACTTGCGAAGATTGGTCCTTCGTCTTACCCTGGCCACTCATAAATGTTCTGATACCGGTCATAGTCCCACGAGGGATCTGAGGCTCCAGCTGTAAGGGACTCGTATACTTGCTTGAGTTTCCCGAGCTAGAAGTGTCGGCACTAGGCTTGGATCGCCATGAGCGGGGGTTAAACACAGAATGGAGAAGCTTCTTGCTCTTCATGTACCATGTGTTTTTCGATCCAGGTGGTACGAGACGTCTTTCATGAGCTCTAGCCACGAAGAAAGTACGAAATGCGGTGGCTGCGGTCATAGTCAATGCTAGATTCGCTGCGATGAATTGCCAATATGTTTCCCAAACTGAGTCGACCGACTTGATAGTACGGCCAGTATGAATTCCAGCTATGCGAGTTATGGTGCAGATGATAGTTAGTACAGTAAGGCAGAGAGAAAATGACAATACGACTTTTTGGGTCCATCTGGTCTTAACTTTCCAGATAAGTCGGCAGGGGATGAATAAGACTTGGGTAAGAAATCAGCTGAATACTCGATCCTGGCCTGATTCAGTTATTACTCACTGAGCAGATCACCGGTGATATCTAAGACCATCTGACTGATAGCGAAGGCAATTCCTCTCTGCACGCCTTTGCCAAATGCACATTGCACTAGATCCGATGTCAGGCATGATTTGAGAGCCTATCACTTCTAGCAAAGACAACACTTACAAGATTTGAGGCTGTAGAAGTCTGGACAAGCAGCAATGTAGACCGCAGCGCCATAAGCTGATATGATGCCGTTAAAAACGACGACAAACCACCAGTAGGTGATCATGGGTGGAAGTCGGTCTATCAGTTTCCGGAACAGGAAAAGATAGCTGAATTTAACCGACACGATAGCGCACCAGGTCAAGATAAGGGCAACCGCGACGAGCTTCTGGAAATCAAAAGCCTGTTCAATAAAGTCCGGAGGAAGCTCAATGTTTGGTATGCCAGCCTCGGTGGCTCCCACCAAAAACATCTTGTCATCAAAGCTGAGAAGTAGTACCATGCCAGCAATCAAACAGCAAACGCCGAACATCAGAATGCCATCGTCAATTGAGAAAGTCTTCTGCACCCCGATCCGAATATAAAATCGAGCGCAAGAGCTGATCATGCACAATGCGAATAGGACCAAATTCGACACCTTTAGCAATCATTCTATCAGTAAATGTTATGACAAGTAGTGCCATTGCGGACACTCACGAGAAATGCTTGCTTGTGTATTCGACCAGCATTATCGTATGGCGACATCGCGGCCTTGATTGGGGACTATCAATACTGTGTTTAAGGCACAGTCTTTCGCTATAAAGATGGGGAATGCAAATATATGCAGAGCGAAGGTTCTAAAAAAGATGCTGGGCCGACATCTGTACTCTACACCTGCGCCGCACCAGCAATCAATGAGGTATTTCGAGAATGAAACACTCAACGTTTCTTACCCTGGTGCATTTCCATCCGCAATTCCGGGTTGTGTGTGATGGATGACCACTTAATGCGCACCGATCGCAACCACTATAATGTTCCGCTTCTGCCGGTCCGCGGACCCCCACGCATCGCACGAAGCGTGCATCACAACAACTTGCATATGCATTGCTTACTTGCATGCTGACTACTGCACTAACAGCGCCCCTTTGTTTTCAGCTGATCAGCCTCGAACGCCTCTATCATGTACGTGTTTCAGCTCTTCTATATTTTCGACTTCGATGCACCATTACGGCAAAGACGTACTGAAACAAGGCTGCCATGCTTATAAACATCCAAGTAAGCTTGAGGCCAAAAATTCGTGTCGGCGGGCTCTAAAAGGACTTTGGTATCACGAGCATTGGAACCTCTATCAGTCATGATCTCAATCTACAGCCTTTCCTTGCAACACCCGATGACATTCACATACTTCATTGTGCTAATGGCGCGTCTAGTCTTGGGCTTCGGCGTTCTAGCTTTTCCGCTTCTTCTTCCATTTGCGATCTCTTCCTTCTTTTCTGATAATGATGGCGATGAGGGTATATCGAACGAGGACATGTGGGCGAAAGAGAGAGAGAGAAGATCAAGAATGAGGTACAGGCTGTGCAATGGCCCAACTTCCCATCACTATTCATACATACTGCTACTAGAGTACACGTCCTCTGAAAGCCTTCCATCAGCGCCAGCAGCCAGAATTTGGCTAGTTGGAGTAATCGACCAGTGCATAGAGAACTCGAACGGACTCCAAATTATCACATTCATCGCCCATGAAGTCTCCTACAACATCGGGCAATTATAACCTCTACTCGCGTCATGCATCAGAGGATCCCTCTCACAATATTAGTTCAGCGACGATACTCTCCGTGTTTGGTGACGGTTCCTAAGGATTCCTGCGACGAGCTCCTTTAGGGACTCTGGCAAGCCAATACAGGCATAATGCGCCAGCCACATTGAAACCGCTGTATGCAAGCGTGATGCCGAAATTCCTCCAGCGGTCTTCATAATTGATCCATAGTGTAGCTAACAGGCTATCCGTGTCCGAGACGGAGCAGAACTGGCATTGCTGCGTGGCACTGGGATTGAGTAACCTGCCCCCGGCTGTCTTGATGTATTCCTGCAGGTAAGAACCGCAATCTTGCCCTCCAGCGGGCTCAAATTTCAGGATCTCATCAGGGGCACAGGTGACTTCAACACCCGAGAGACCCGTGGATACCATCGCGTTGATAAAGTACGTCACTGGTGTTACGCGGTACATGAATATCCAAAACCGAGGGAGAGCACTAGGATTGACTAGCACACTGCGGGTTCGGATTAGCAATAGTAGGGGCCCGGAAGAACGCAAGACGTAGGAACGGCTCACCCGCAGAAAATCAGAGACAAAGAATAGAGCAACGCTGAGATGTTGATTCCGGTGGCTGCGTCTGGCATTATGGAGACCACCATTTGCGAGAACGTGGAGGAAAACATCATATAGGACCATATTGTGAGAAACATTAGTCCTCCCCTTTGAGCTAGACTGTCTGTCACAAGCGCGTTTTTATACATCCCTAAGGGGTAGTACCAAGTTACGAATTGGATCACAGCCAGAACAGTCTGCCATGGGATTTCAGCGATAATGTTGGATAGAATGAATACCGCCCACGAGTAGGTGCGGGATGGGCGCTCATGCAATTCATAAATTGCTCTGTTTTCAAGAAATTGGGGCATTATTAGTTGAACAAGACTACTGTGCAAAGTGAAGACAAGGAACACAGAAAAAATCTGGTTCTGGACGCCTTGGATGCTGGTCTCTGATTTATAGAACGAGAATCCGTTGACGAGGCCCTACTCGTACGATAAGTCTTGGAAGTTGGAGCTTTGAGGTGATACTTACTGCTCCAACGGTGAGGAAGAGTTTAGAGTATAGGAAAGAAGGAGTTCGCCAGTCGTGCTCAAAATTCCTTTGCGTGACTCTATAGAGCTGGTATGCGAACGATGAGGCAAATTCTCCCGAAGACGGTGTCTTTTGAAGCCCGGTTACTGACTGCAACAGCTCTTCCTTCATCGTTCTCAGATCGTCTTTGACCCTTTGCCTTTCTTGAGAATTCTGCCAGCTTTCAGGCCAGTCGACTGTACTGTTCGCATTTTGTGCACCGCCAGTGATGTCCAAGAGCCACTCAGCGGGATTATCTCCTGTTTCGCACTCTCTAGCTCCTTGCTTGACAAAATAATCGATCAACGTCTGGCTGTGTGGACCAATGTGACCAAAGTATATGGAACGGCCATTCTTGAGAAAGAGAAGCCTGTCGAACATCTCAAACAAGATTCCCGACGGCTGATGTATGGTGCATAAGATAGCTTGACCATCATTAGCTAGTTTGCGTAGTAGGGTACATATTGACCATGCGGTATTGCTATCAAGGCCAGAAGTAGGCTCATCGAGAAAAAGCAGAAGCTCTGGCCTAGCAGCGAGCTCGATGCCGATAGTGACCCGCTTCCGTTGTTCAATATTCAGACCTTCCCCTGAAACCCCGATTACTGCATCGGCGAATCTTGTCAGGTCAAGGGCAGCCATGACTTCGTCCACGTAAGCCAACTTCTCAGCGTCAGAATATTTTCTTGACTGCCGTAAACGAGCACTGAAAACAAGCGCCTCTTGCACAGTTGTCGTTGGGATATGCATATCTTGTTGTTGGGCGTAGCCCACTTTACGTGCGAACCCTTCGTCTTGGTATCTGGCATCGACGAGCTTTTCTCCACCGATCACGCCGGTAGATGCCCGGTTGGCCAGAACGTTGAGAAGCGTTGTCTTCCCCGCTCCTGATGCACCCATCAGAGCAGTCAAGGTTCCCGGTCGAATCCAGCCCTCAACATTGTCAAGTAGGCGCCGGGGGCCGCCTTTTACCTTGACATCATAACAGAGACTGTCCCAGATAAAGGTTGCAGCATGAACCTCAGAATCATTCAGCTGTTTCGGGCTCTCGCTACCTTCTCTAACTGTTTTCGGGTTTCCGCGCTGGGATTCATGAGGGGTCAACGCTTCCTCATCAGTGCTCATCTTGATTTCAGTCTCTTGACCTCGGCGAAAGATCAAAACGTCGCCCTTGGATCGCTGAGCAGGAACGAACTCTGTCGCAAGCAGATAGAGTGTGCAAAGGAATAACATGATAGCAAAGAGAAGGCCCAAATTTCTCCAAAGGTGTTCCGGATAATATTGAAAAGTGGTTGAGAGATACGCTGTTCCTTCGACTACAGTCGTCATTGGGTCAGCTCCAGTGACCAAGCACATTCTTTGAGATGGCATCGTATGCAGGTAACTGGGACCTTGCGGTGCATACATGCTGCAAGTAAATTGACGGCCGGAAAACTCATTGATCATCAAGCTTTCGAAAGCATAGCCAACTGGGTCCACGTATCTAAACCATTTGAACCAGGGATGCATACTTGGGATTGGTAGGACGAATCCAGTATAGATCACAAGCATCAGTATGAAGTCTGCTCCAGGAGCTATCGAACTGGTTAAGGTTCGAGACAAAGCTCCGATTGTCCGATACAGCATTGATCCAGTGAGCAGGCTTGCGAATGCAAATAGATAGAAGGTGAAAAAAGCCGCGGGAGTTCTTCGCATGTTCGCAAGGAAGTAGAATGGTATATTGAAGAACGCAGTAAGAATTAGCTTGTTTGGGAGGTCGCATAACATCGACGCTATCGCTTCTGCCGATGGACGATAGAGAGCATACTGAAAATGCTTTTCAACAATGGGCCTCTGGTCCCATAATTGCACTCCCTCAAAAGCGGCCAGGAAGGTGTTCGTCAAGATCGTGAAAAATAACAGAACCCCACGACCGAAGAAGCTACTGGTGTCGTCTGGCATGTTGTAGAACATACTGCCAAGGATTACTGAGACAATGCAGTTGCCGGCAATAGATGAGATAGGTGGCGGAAGGTCGTTTAGCAGTCTTTGAAAGCTCCGGGTAACACAGAGTTTTACTTGCTCAGAGTAAGGAATCTTGTAAGGCGAAGAAAACTGATGCCACGAGGATTTGGCGCCCTTTCCCTCATCCGAAGGCCTCCGAAAGCCCTTACGGCCTTTGGGATGTTCCATTTCGTAAAAGTCAATATCCTCACTGAGCTTTTTCCGCTCTGGACTAACGTCCCAAATCCGTGCGAAATCCTCTGACGTGCGAGGGACCCTGGACTCATGTCCCTTTGTTATGGTACGCTCTGAAGGGTTCGTCAAGGAGCATAGAAATTCGCTTGTGGTAGAGCGCTCGGGACATGTGAAACCGAGATTGGCAAAAAACTGCTTGGCACGGGCTGTGGTGCCAAAATATATTTGGCGGCCTTCGTAGAGAAGCGCGACCTTGTCGAAGGTGTCATATATCTCCTGCGAAGCTTGATAAAGTGTCACAATGGCTACCGAGCCGGACTTTGTGGAAGTCTGCCTTAAAGTCTGCACGAACTGCAGAGCGCTGGCGCTATCCAATCCTCGAGTACTATTATCCCAGCACTGTAGAGGACTGCCGCCCACCAGTACTTCAGCAATACTGGTCCTTTTGCGCTCCCCGCCGCTAACACCTTGTACTAAGGAGCTCCCAACCTTCGTATCTAGTGTCTGTTGTAGGCCTAGAGCTGCAACGACTCTGTTCCTCGCTTCTTCAGCAGATGATATCCGGTTAGATCGAGTGGTATGATCAGATGGATTTCTGGCCAGCGCAGCAAAATCCAAAGTTTGGGAAACAGACAAATGGGGGAAATGTAAGTCTGATTCCGGCTGGTACGTGCATTCACCACGGAATTGGCTATGCATTGATTCTGGTGAAATACCTGCCTCGAATTAGTCACTGCTTGAAAATCGAAGGATTGGGGGTCATGAAGGTCTCACCTTGATAGTTGATCCTTGAACTCTTGTCAACATATAATCCATGCGTGTGTCCTGCCAGTGTCTTCAAGAAGGTCGTACACCCACTACCTGGCCTTCCAAGGACTAGAAGCATTTCCCCACTTGACACTACCCCTTCGAAACCTCGGAGGATATCTATCCTTGATTTCTGGAGACGACCGAAAAGACCCTCAAGAAGACTCAAATGTGCGAGTGGATAGTTGGCAAAAGTTTTCTGGTAGTCAGTCGTCGCACCGAAGCCGTAGACATTTAAATTTCGGTAAGCAACACTTGCACATCGCTCCTGTTCGTTCATGGGACTGTGCAGCTCAATTGCTTTCCAACTTTCCTCCAGGTGTCTTTTGGCTGGGTCTGATGTTACAGCCGTCAATCTTGGCTCAGTTATTGGAAGGGGAAGAGACACATCTTCCGGCGGAGAGATTCGAGACGAAACTTGGTTTCCCCCTGTATCGCTTTGATCTGGAGCCATGTCTATGAGTAGGCAAAGATGAATGGGTTCTGATAATGAATTAGTAATTGTGCCTCATTGTGGCAGTCATATCCTTCTCAGCTCTCACACCGGGCTGAGGACCTGGATGGCACCGTCAAACGTGGCACTTGAAGCTTGAATTCTATGTAAGGTTCTAAGTCGCAGTAGATTTCCTTCTCAGCAGGTCAACACGAGTTACAGAAGCGGTGAGACGAGGTCTAGTAGAAATGTAAGTGTGAAAGGTACGTTTCAGACACGAGTTTGCGTCTGCGCGCTAAAAGGGATGCCAAGGCAACATTTATCCGTGAACTTGCACCCGGAACATTTGGTGATTGGTTGTGTGAGTCTCAATGCAAGGCTGCATATAAAAAGACACGTCACACGTGTATATCCCTCATGGGTTACGCGAATGCAACGAATGTGTGGGGCGTGTAAAAACGACAGTTCTCGGAGGCAGCAACCCATTTGGACCAGGGGTTCAATTTTTGAGATTTCAAAGAGTACATATAGTAGAGCGCATTCTACAGTGTGATTTATAAATTGGAAGTTTATCGACTGGCCTGATACTGACTGAGCAGTAGTACTTGAAAATGTTGGCTACGTGCCAGTCTCCCAGTGTAGACCATGACTAGGAATGACCGCTGCATAGGAGTGACCGTTGTAGAGGAGTGACCGCTGCACTCATGGCTAGGCTCAATTGTCTGTCTGAGAGGGTCTAGATCGACAGGGTCGGGTACAGTGATTCGACGGTGTCTGACGGAATACCATTCCATGAATCATATTACATTTGAGCGGCATGTGTTGTGGTGGATCATGCAAGAAAAATTGATTATTTTGATTGCGCGATTTAAAATACGAGAATACGCTAAATTACCTTAGTGGACAAAATTTCGACTCGGATGCCACGAGATCTACAAAGCAGGCTTTTGGCCTTCCTACGCACTGTTATCATCGACAATGACACAGTATAGAACATAGAGCTGCGGCGCCGGTGAGGACTGCGAGCCTTATCCGAGCTTACGCGGTTGTAGTTTCGTCAGCTGGAATGGTTAGTCCGCCATGGTACTAATTCAATCTCATTTCTCTCCGTCTTTACCGCCGCCTTTCCTTGTTGGTTCAGCCTTCCTGTCGATACCTGCATTCCCAGAGCTGAAGTCTTTTGGTCTCTCTTGCCTTTTAGTCAGTCAGAAAAAAATTCCTACCCACCAATCTTTTCACATTTTGCTACTATCAAAATTATCCTTACACGAGCTGGATGTGCAGCTTTTTCCTAGAACAATGTATTTTTTCCCAGAGTCTCGGGTTTTCCGGGCAATTCTCATTTCTAGCACTTTCCTCATTACTATTCTTCTGTCCGTCTACATTGCGACGTGGCTATTGTTTATGTTTCAGCGGCGGTTACAAGGACCCGTCAAAGTTCCTCCAACAGTGCCCTACGTGATCCCCTTTATAGGTAGTGCAATCAGCTTTGCGATCGACCCTCGTAAGTTCATCTCGGCAAGTAGGTAAGTATCGAGTCTATATGCATCAATGATACAATCAGTATACGCTGACCTTTGCACACTACAGGCAACAAACTGGACCGGAGGCTGTTCACGGCATCAAGATATTGAACACGACCTTGTACCTAGTTTACAAACCGGAGAACATTGCAAAGATATGGAAGTACAAAACCACTATTACAACGCCAAATGTCACAACGTTTGTTTTGAAAACATTACTTGGGATGACCCCCAAAGCTGTCAACATGTACACCTTGGATACCTCAGGGATTGAATCAAAGCCCCAAAAGGACAGCCAGGTGGCATCTCACAATCGAATAGATCATTTGACCCACGCTAGCTTTCATAAACACCTGTTGGGTGACGGCCTCCATGAGGTTTACCAACAATTCGCCACCGCTCTCGTTCGACGTCTTCCATCACTCAACATACAAGAAGAATGGAACACATTTCCCGACATGATGCAATTCTGGATGGATCCGTTGACAGCTTCAATGAACGAGGCGCTTGCTGGAACCATTCTCGAATGCCTGAATCCGAATTTTACGAAGGACTTACTAAGATATTTCCATTACAGTCAAGGCATGATGAAGGGCCTACCACGATGGTGCACTCCAGAGGCTTATCGCCTAAGGGATAGCCTTGTTCTAAATGTTAAACAATGGCATGCAATAGCAAGGACACGATTCAAGGAAACCGACATCGATGAAAACGGAGGCGCGGACCCTTGGTGGGGCTCGGCGTTCATGAGAGAGCGCCAAAACTTCCAAAAAGAGGTAGACAACTGGGATCATGATGCAATTGCATCCTCAGATTTTGGGGTATTCTGGGGGCAAGTTAAGCTTCGCTGCAATGTTCATCAGTACAACGTTGGCTAATCATCTTTTGTGGATAGAGCGAACGTCAACATCCATCCAATGGCTATCTGGAACGTCATTGAAGTATTCCGGGACAAATGTCTGCTGTCAAGAGTTCGGGCTGAGCTCACGGCAGCAAAGTTTCGAGGAATAACATCGAGTCAAGACGTCGACAAATTGATGTCTCTTCCACTTCTTCAATCAATTCATGCAGAGTTACTCCGTCTCCGCGTCGAAGTGCAAACGGTGTTCTCCGCAGACCAAGAAGATATTCGCATTAATGAATGGCGCTTCCCTAGAAAGAGCTTGGTCGTTGTCCCTGCAGGTGCTGCTCATAGGGACCCGGACTTCTGGAATACAAAGAATGGAGAACATCCAGTTGAGTGCTTCTGGGCCGATCGATTCCTGGCCTATCCAGGAGATTCTCAAAGTGGACCGCGAAGGGACTATACTACCGATGGAGGCAGATCTAAGGAGACAACCAGGACTAGCAGTGACCCTACGAAGGCCAAGTTCGTTAGCTCAGGATTAGCGAGTGCTTTTATACCCTGGGGCATTGGAGAGAGAAGCTGTCCAGGGCGCGGTGTGGCTCGTCGTCAGATCATTGCCTTCTGTGCTCTGATGGTGGACCGATTCGACATCGAAATACTTTCGACGGATGAGAAATTTGAATTGGATCCTGCCTTCTATGGATTAGGGACTCAGCGACCACTAAGAGACATCCCATTTAAAGTGCGTCAGAGGAAGATTGAGTGAAAGAAGCCTCAATCGGTGGTTCCACTATAATGGACTGGTCGCCCACCGGCCCCGTTGCTTACCTCTGATAGGACCAACTCCAAGAGAGATCTGTTACCAATTTGTGGTATGTCAGCGGCTCATGCAAGTCAGCACACTTCACTCTTGTAGATAAATACAGCGACGGAATGGAGTGAGCGTTTCAACAAGTCTGATAAGCATGTAGGGGACTAAGTAAGAGCTTGACCTACCGACCCCACCCGAGATATCAGAACATCTTGTTTTCCTTGTAAGCGGATAGAAGGACCTCTTGATCATCAAAAGCAGCTTCCACCTGATGCCAGGTTGATTGATCTCCAAATACAGATATAAATCACTAAACAGAAATGAAATTGCTGTCCTGGTGATTGGTGGGGTAGTGAACGAAACCAAAATTACTAGTTGTAATGATAGGCTGTAAAATACGCTTCGGTATTACATTAATAGCTATGTTTCCAGGTGAAAATCCTTCGAAACCTCAACAAACACATAGACCCCATAGCCTTACTTACCATCTCATCTTCAACTCAGTCTCCACGTTTGAATATGGCCTACTGAATAAATTCAATAGAACAACGTCACCTATCTCCACCTGACTTGTCAATCATCGTCGTCGATATGGCTATTCTTGGCCCATTCCAGATCGCGGCGTTGGTCGTGATCGGGATTTCAGCGGCGTACTTCTTCACCCAGCTCTATAACGCTCGGATGCTACTTTATGAAAGACAGAAACTTGGATTGGTAAGCCATCTCGAGTCCTCAAAAGACCCACCAGAACTAAGAATGGGTAGCCTGTGGCTCCTGGTCACAATTTCTTCTTTGGGCATTTGCTCTACCTTAAGTCCATGATAGACAAGCTGCCCAGAAATGCTCATTATCAAAGCGCGTTCGGCGATATTGCACGAGAACATTTTTCTAAAGAAGGGGTCTTCTACCTTGATCTATGGCCTGTCAGCGGCCTTTTCCTCGTAAATGTGTCACCCAAGGTTGCAGAGCAGATCCACACCAACCCACACATGTCTATGCAGAGGCCAAGCCTCTTACCACGTTTCTTCAAGCCGATCTGCGGCGGCCCCAACATGTTCGACTTACCCGAGAAGAAATGGAAGCCCTGGCGTGCGATTTTCAGCAAGGCCTTCAGCGCTGACCACACTTTATCACTGGTGCCCGGCATGGTAGATGAAACAATTGTCTACTGCGATAATCTTAAGGCTCTTGCTCTCAAGAAGGCTATGTTCTATCTGGATCCAATCACCCTGCGATTCACCATCGATGCCATCGGCACGACAATTTTGTAAGTTGCGTGCCATCATTCTCCTACTACTAGATCAGTACTCATGTGTCAGCAGGAACGCCCCTTTAGGTGCTCAAAAAGGCTATAATACTTTAGCAGATTGCATGCTGAGTCAGATTCGGTGGCATCAAGCCAATGCGGAAACAAACCCTCTGGAATACTTGAATCTTGCTCGCCTGATTGTACACTGGTGGAATGGTCGAAATATGGACAACTATATTGGGCACGAGCTAGACAAGAGATACGAGGAATTCAAGGCCGATCCGGATAGCAAGCGGACAAAAGCAGTCATTGATTTGGTCCTACAAGCATATCTCCCTGATACCACAAAAACAAGGCCTAAAAAACTTGACCCCGAATTTCGAGCCTTTGCTATTAGCCAGATTCGCCTCTTTGTGTTTGTGGGCCACGACTCTACCAGTAGTACAATATGCTACATCCTCCACCTCCTAGCAACCAACCCCAACACATTAGCTCAAGTCCGCGCCGAGCACGATAGACTGTTAGGACCAAATTTGTCCGCAGTCCCATCTCTGCTCAAGGAGCATGCCCATCTCACCAACCACCTTGTATACACCACAGCCGTCATCAAAGAAGCATTGCGCCTCTTCCCACCAGGAGGTTCCAGCCGTGCAGGCAGCCCAAGCGTCGACCTCATAGACGACCAGGGCAACCGCTGTCCGACAAAAGATACTGCGGCGGTTTTTACGATTCATACTGAAATGCATCGAGCACCAGCCTATTGGATTCGGCCTGACGACTTTCTCCCTGAGCGTTGGCTTACCGAGTGCAGCGATGAGCTTCGACCACTGAAAGAAGCTTACCGGGCTTTCGAAATCGGACCAAGAAATTGTGTCGCGCAGGGTTTTGTAATGACTGAGCTACGGGTGATAATGGCCTGCTTGGTACGGCAATTTGACTTCAAGCCTGCTTATGACGAATGGGATAGACTCCATCCCCGACAAGGCTTGCGTACCTACAGGGGTGAGCGGGTGTACCAGACCGAGGAAGGCGCGGCACATCCTGTGGAGCATTATCCGTGTAGAGTCTCTGTTCGAGAGACATAAGCTTTCAAGGTTGCCGATGGGCTGCTTTTAAATCTTTGTTTATTCGATATATGTTCACCTCATTGTATGACACAAAAACTAATCATTGGTCACAATGCCATGAGTCAACAGCTATTTCATGGATTGGCGGAGTGGATTTGACATCCCCGTACATCGAGCTTCTTCTATGAGTAAATTGCATCATAAGACGAACTATCAACACAGCCTTCGGGTACACTTGATGTTAGACGGTGTTCAAAGCACTCGAGATTGCGTCTTACCCGACAAGTCTCACAGGGTACGCGGCAGCTTTATCCGTAAGTGGTGTGGTGAGGGGTGTCAATGCATCAAAGGCGGTGGTCAACGTATCACGTCCCAAGACGAAACATTTCCTCGTTCGCGCTATTATATAAACAGGATAGGACCCCCAGTATCATATCTCTGGCGGTGAGTTTCGGCCTGCACACATGGCTAATAAAGAATTTTGGCGTGGCGATGTTAGAAGCTCGTCTCGTGATGCTGTTCATCCAATAGAAGATACTCAGTGCTGTGTTTCAGTGAGATAAAACACTCACATATTTCTACATGGACCTAATGATACAAGATGCCCCTTTTATTATGCTTTGAAACTTATATACTGCCTCGATTATCTCCGTTGTCTCAAAAGCTAGGCAGCCTCAATCTATTTGATATAAAAGGAGAGTCCTCCTCGCTCTTTTCGTGGTTCTCTAGATTCAACAAGCACAGTCCATTCCTGTACACTGTTTCCACACTCACTCACACTTCACACACAATACTCGGGCACCTAGAAAAGTATTACCTCATATCCGCGCATAGCATCGACGCACACAAGCATCGACACAGGGCACTCACCTAAAGCAAGCACAGCAAGCATACACACAGCTTTGATAAGCAACATACCCCCACGGTCAGCGTCTCTGGTCACCGATATGTTACAGCTAAACAATAGCGACCATGCCTGAAGAACAGAGTCATATATGTCGCCGAATGCCCCCCAGGCACTCTACCGCCGGCATCTCAAGCCCTCATCCCTCGAAGTACGTATCCCCGTAAAGACTCCCCTAACCATGACTAATTCAAGGCGAATACAGCAAACCGCGTTGACGAAGGTCGCGCCACAGACTACAGCGCGCCTGACTGCGACGAGAATGAAGCATATATTTACATTAAACTCCGGGAAGATGGAGGCACTTTCCTCATTGTTGGTGAAAACGCGAAAGACGCTAGGGTGAATTTGGGAGGCGATTGGGCAACAATTGGAGATTTCCAGGTGATCTGGCATGACGGGGGTTGCTGTTTGGGTCCCCTGCCACAAAATCAGATCCTCTGGGTATGATGCGCAATCGGATTGGAATGGAAGAGCTGGTGGGGTAGAATGCCTTGACTGGGCCGGGGGGTGGGATTATCATCTTTCTTTTGGCGCAGGCGCCATAACATGTCGGACAATGTTGGACCGGTTCAGCATTCAGAGTTTGCGTTTGGTCTGTCATGCACTTTGAAAGGAAAATCATGCGTTCGGGAGGGACTCGTGCGTTGCTTTCTGTTTGGCATTCTACACAATCATGCGTTGCTTTTCTTGAGCCTTCTGCTCCACCCCTAATGCCCAAAGCACATTCTTTTGTTCAGAAATTAGATAGAGACTGCACCTAATTCCAATGAAAATACTCGTAACCAGCTCAAAGGCGCAGAGAGACGATCGAGTGATCACTGGTTGACTTGGTGGGAACGATGAAAGAAATTAGAGGTAGAGATGGACAAAATTGGATGGTTTGCGATATGTAATGCAAAGCTACTACACAAAGCGAAGACAGGGTGTGCTGCGGCAAGTATTTCTTACCGCACCCAATCGATTCCTACTCATCACTCGGATAGGGTCCTATTGTAACCACCCAAGCAGGGCCAAGCGGTTCCTCCGACCTCGTAGTTCTCAGCATCGCCTACGATCTCGTTCTCTCCACTCAAAAAATCAATTAGAAGGTCGACGTTGTGGGAATAATGAGAGGAAAAGCGGTATATAATGGAAGGATATGACGATATGTGTTGGGGATCTCTGCCATTGGCTTCTCTTGCCAACGCGTCTGCATGCAGAATATCACAACTTGTCTATAGCTGCCTTATTGGAATCTAGACATTAGTATCCAGAACCTCTTTGGAGTTTTTGAAACCCATATCGATTATCAATTATTGCGCTTTCTGCCATGGAATATACTCGCTTGATTGGCCCTTCGGATTTCCGATTGCTCAAACTCCAGCCTGGTCGGGGCATCCAACCTCTTGAGTCCAGCTTGATCTTGTCATCACTCGATGATCGCTTGTACAAATATACCGCACTCTCTCATACTTGGGGAGATCTTCATAATCGCCGTGAGCTCACCAGCTCACGTGCGAGCGACTTCAGATTCATTCACAGCGAACCTGTACTCGGCACTGCAGAGACTACGACATGCGAAAAGGCATATGTCCTTGTAGGCAGATGCGGTTTGCATAAGTCAAGATGACAGAGCGGGAAAAGAAGCTCAAGTCCAGCTCATGCGACGTATCTTTCTTTACAAGAGCTGATCTTGTCGTGGCTGACCTTGGCGAGGAAGGGGACGAATATGACGACATTGCTACAATCTTCTATTCATCTATGGATATTGTCCGAATACCCACCGATCACGAGCAAGTCGAATACGAAAGGTAGGAAATGTATGGTTTACCAGCCTACACAGACCGAAAATGGGAAAGCCGGCGGAAGTTTCTGGCACGCCTTTGGTTTCGTCGAATTCGGGTCATGCCGGAGTATGCACTTGCATCGAGGGTCAACATGATGCACGGTACCTTGATCTTAGAAGGAGGAATACTCCCAGGTCTTATATCTCAGATGATCGCACCCGGTTCCACTCCTCGCTTCATCGTTGGCGCTGACAGGTATACCCAGCACACTGCGAACCTCAATCGTGCCGTCATGTGTGCAATGCTGTCCGTAGACAAGATGTTAAAGCTGATCGGTCACAAGGCTTGCTCCACCATCTTCGCTACTTGTCTTCATTTTGCGAAGCCACGGATAAGCGTGACAAGGTGTATGCTTTATTTGGCCTTGCAACGGATGCCGAACGCTCGGAGCCATACATCGACTATTCAGAGTCAATAGCACAAGTCTACCACAGTACTGTAAAGGTCCTAGTGGAACAAGGTCGCGGGATTGAAGTCTTGTACGAGGCTGCGTATTGTGTCCATCTCCTAGGACTGCCATCCTGGGTACCGAATTGGGGCGCCGGCAGGGCTTTAGAAAGTCTAGGCTGGACTACCAGTGCTCAAGGGGTAAATATCTTTCGAGCGACGGGCTCGGCCAGGAGCACAGTTAAGGTCAGCGCAGCAGATAGCCGAGTGCTACACGTTCGGGGCATCCGCCTGGATCGCACTGAAGCAATTACCGAGCCTTCCGAGAATCGCGGCACGTCCGACATCGTCTCAGAGCGCTTAATGTATCTTTGGAGTTTCGAACGAGCGAGTCGTGCTCTCGTGCACAGGCACGAAATACCCTTCGCTACCCAATGCTTTCTGGCGGACTCTCATCTGTGATACGGACCAAGACGTGGTCAGTAACTTGAAAGAAGCGGTAGACGACGCGTCGAGTGGATGGATGGAGGTCTCTTAGCTCTCATGACTGCTGTAGACAGTATCATGAGATTCGTAAGCAGCACCACGTATAGGTGGACCTCGTCGCCGCTCTACCCATATACATCTGATCCTTTTCAACTCACCCACGTCGCTGCGGCTCAAAGATGTGCTTACTCATTCATGAGCGCGGCAAGCTTGAGTTGACCACCTATCAAAATCCCTATACTTTTACCCCTTTTTGCGTGTACGCCGCGAACACAAGGAAGAGAAAGGGATAAATCTTATCAACGCGCTTCTTCAACTTCAAAGCCTGGTTCCCGAGCGGCGAGGATACATGATAATTCAATAGATGTGTTAGATATACTTTAAGTACTTTTGTTAGCCTCACTTTATGTCAATCTGTTGCATCAATCAGAGCAACTCATAGTGCCAAATGTTTTCGATCAGGGTTTCCGATATCGAATTATGAAGGTTGATACGAGGTCTGCACCCAAAGTCCTGGACATGCCAAGACTGCCAAGGATCTTCGGTTAAGATCTCAGATACTCCGAATTACAGGGCGGCAATTAGCCCTAGACCTAATGGGGCTGTCTCAAGCAACCTCCGTACAGTACTCGTATATTCGGGAAACATCAACGTCGAGCGCGAGACTTTCTCTGGGGTGCAATCGATACCTAGGTCCGATGCAATCTCTTCCTGCTGAACCATTCACCTACCCCAAAGCCTACTCCTTCCCACCCTTCTTCACCCTCCAACCCAACCTCCAAACCCGCCTCTCCCAACTCCGCAAATGGTCCCGCCTGATCCAGCGATACTGCCGCCATCACCACATCTTCAAGCTGTCTCTGGTCTCCGCGCTCGATACGCCCTTATTCAAGAATGCGGAACTGCGGAAGAGGTTGAGCTTGAACGATGCGTTGCAGGTGGTGGATTGGATGACGAAAGACGAGGGCGGGCGGAGGGCGGAGTGGATTGATGGGGGCGTCGGGGCGAAAGGGGGAACGGCGTGGGTGTATTGGAAGAGGCCGGAGGAGTGGGCGGACGTGATTGTGGGCTGGGTGGAGGATACGGGGCAGAAGAATACGGTGCTCACGCTGTATGAGCTGATGAATGGGGAGATGACTGCTGGGCAGGGTATAGTTACTTCGCGATTGGAAGCTGAAGGCGAGTGCTCACGGATTGCTAGATTTCCATGGCATGGACGCCGAACTCTTCCACAGATCTCTCGCCGTGTTGGCCAAACGCGGCAAAGCGCAGGTATTTGGAAGTGAAGATCAGCAGGGAATTAAGTTTTTCTGAAATTGTCTGCATTGAGTGCTGCTCTTACGAACTGCACGTAGAGGTGCACGCATGCAAACTGTGAACTCTGATAGTCCACACAGGTGCAGGTGACTCTGTCTTGCTGTTCCCGTTGACTCACGGAGTCGTAAACACGTACAGCGACCGGAAAATACAGCTGGAATGCGAGATATTTATCTTCATCATCTGTCTTGTTTTTAAGGCTGTGATATATAAAACTCGCCTCTGAACCCTTGGCAGCGCGTTCAGCAGGAACGGGAGACAGGTGTTGAGTGTCGTAATGGATTCTAGCATACTCAGGAATGAGTAATGCAAGTGATGAAGGAGCACGATTGGGACGGTGGTCACCTTGACCACGGCCTCGAAGGGGCCCTTATTGTGACAAGTGGGTTTGGGAGCGAGTTGTCGGCATTGCGTCTATGCTTTGGCCGGATCCGATTGAGGCAGAAAACGAAGAAAGACGAGAGTCAATTGATGTAGAAGGAAGATCCAGGAGAACTGTACACTCAATAAATTAAAGATATTATATTCTTTTTAATTTATAGTAAAAAGCGAGATTATTATTTTAAAGTTATATTATCATGTTGATGAAGGCATTTGAGCCGAGGACTCGCCTTACGAGAAGAGAGAAGAAAGAACACCTTGGCCTCTGTACTCTTTTATTCAAAGACGATGACCTTATCTATGATTTGTGTAGAAGGAATACAAGTATCATGATCATTCGTAAAGACTTGGACAAGCTGCTGGATATTGACTACGAATCAGACATGGGATCAGAGGTGCGCTCTTTCCCGTTGCGAACATAGCGCTGTTCATAGACGATGCATGTGGAGAAGACTCACTCAACCTCAAGGAGCAAGCTAAGAATGGTCGCCGGGTCGAAAAGAGGGCACTCGACGTCATCCGGCACACGTGTCGTTCCGAACGTCCCAGGCACATTTGGGGATGTCAGGATCTTCGAGGATGGATTTAAGAGTCTTGCCGTTATTTGATGCCGTGGTGAAGGCCGGTTTTCCGAGGACAAAGACGTCGATGAGTCGCACTACCCTCTGTGGGTAAATGAGAACAGCGATGAGGGAGATGGTCCCATGTCGGTTGAGACAATTCCCTTCGAGATCCAGGTAGATTGTGCTGGAGGGAGGGATGGAGGAAATGAATGCCTCGAGTTCCGGCATAGAAGAGATGAGAGTCGGGGTCAACGCAGTGGTCATGTTGAGCGGATGGCAATGCCAAGAGAATAAAAGTTCGGTTACGCATGAACATGCCAAGCCCTTAGTAAGAGCGTCTCAGTGTTGTAAAATCCTCTCCGGGGATTTTTGACACTGTGGGTAATTACTTTACTGAACACTGCAAGTCACTACTTCCTTGTCTAAAGAAGCTGCATCATGTGGCATTTCCGGGAGGCAGCAGAAGCAAGCCCCACGTGCTTCAAGAGTTAAACTTGACCATGTTGCACCTTCAACTTCCAGTGAGGTCTTTCTACTGACCAGGATTACTTTCGTGTTCTATAGCTAACTGTGTCACTGCACTTCTAGTTCCAAGCCTGCATGCACATGCGACAATCCACACCGTTACGACGACTTTCAATCGACTTGCTAATCATCATTCAAAGCGAACGTGAATACCTACTTTTCCGACCGATCCTATGCCAAGTGATACTCCTCTGAAATATCTAAAGCCTCTCACTGCGAGTCCTGAAGCGACCACAACGAGTAACACGCTGCTATACCTGTTGATGACCATGCAATTGCGACAACCCCAGATACAACACAAGACAGGAGGGCAACCCGAAAGAGACGGAAGACTCTGTGGACCAGTACACGTCAGAAAGGGAGCTCGAGAACGGGGTCCGTGGATGCTCGATGGTCGGCTGCGTGTTTGACAAAGATGCTGGATAAATTGCCGCCGGAGATTGTCCAGCTGATCTTCGAACTAGTATGTCCATGTGGTTTCTCTTGACCGAACGCCTCCCCCTTTTCCTTCGGATGCCGGATCTGACCCTCCTTTAACGCCGTTTCCACCCAGTCTATGATTCCGAATCCCCGCAATAGAGAAAAAATGGTTGTCGTGACGAGGTAGTCGAGGAGTGCGTCGCCAAGATACTCGAGGCGCTGGTACGAAGGAGTGCTGGGGATGGAGAGATGTGAAGGATGAGTGACCGCTTCGAGCAGAAGGGGCTTGCACGTAAAGGTGTGGCCGAGGAGGGTCTCGAGGACCGCAAAGTTTGAAGGGATCGTCAGTGATCGTGGGGAATCACATACGGCAAGGTCATTGATTTCCCGGGCTGGCTGAGGCCTGACGTCGGTCTTCGCTATTAGTGTCTCGAAGATCTCATCCACAAAGTTGACTCCACCCCCAAGGAGAAGACAGCAACATCGTGGAGCCGAAATTGCCCGGTAAGTATGCTGAAGGTTGAACGAGATATCAATTTGCGCTTCGGAAATAGCTGATAAGCTCTACAAAGCTAGTGAAGTCGATTAGAAGAGAAGAAAGAGTTGTCGTAATTTATGACCCTAATAAAGCCTTATTTCGTGCATGGTGAAATTACACAGATTTGTCTAACTTACTTGCTTGAGCATGACCTTTCGAGCTCGAACTTGGATCAGAGTCTTCTCGAGGAATTTCCATTAGCCAAATTCGCGGCCATGTATTGGTATCACCACTACCAAAACACGGCAAAGCACGATCCCGGACTAGAAGATTCCATCTTGAAGTTATTTCAACGTCAAGATTCATTTGCAACTTGGGTTAAGTTACACGACATAGATAGACCCTGGGACACTTCGATTAGCTTTCGACGCGAGTTGGACGACATTCCAGCTCCAGTGTATTATGCGTCATTGCTGGGACTTGACCAGGCTTTGCATGATTTAGTCAATAGCGAGAAACTTGAGAGTACAACGATACCAGCTCTACCACCTGCACCTGCGTCTAACGTCTCCAAAAAAAATCAACGCGCAAGGTGGACGCTGTGGCAATGCACTGCAGGCGGCGTCATATGGAGGTCATGAGAAAGTAGTGCAGATGCTGCTCGATAACGGAGCTGATGTCAAGGCGCAAGGTGGAGAGTATGGCAACGCACTCCCTTCCTATTAGCTATTTCAGCCTAGAGACTTCTTGTAGAGCAATACTCAGCTTCGCCGTCTGAGCTACTATCTAGTTAGTCGCGGGAGCTCCCGCTTAGGAACGTCCGAGGGTGGGAGACAAAAGTCGTTGCACACCTTGATAGGGCTTAGCGAGGATCGGTGTGCAACGACTTTTGTCACCGACCCTCGGTCCGAGGGGTCCCTGTACGAAGACCGCATTAGCCCAACATAGGCCCAGGACGCACAGGAAACTTTGGTGCACATGAATTCTGGACGTATGAACTCTTTGTTCGACTTTTTGTGGTCAAGTTGTGCCGGAAAGGGCGTTGAATGGGAACGTGCGCATCTTCTTCCTAACATCTTGTGCACGAAGTCCTCGACACGGGCGACATTGCAGTCGCCACAGCGCGCAAACCAGGGATCCCCTCCTTCGAACGTACTACCCTAAAGAACTATTACGCCGTTAAGCTCGATATCACAGGCCTTAGTGACATTCAATCAGCCTTCGCAACCGCACTTGATAACTTCCCCTCCCAGCGCCACCCAGCCTACTACCACATGAGCGCCAAAGAATAAAGAGCGAAGCGGAATGGAAGCCAAGCTAGGGATCCGGTCAAGGGCGTAAAGGCAAAATATCAGTTGGCGGTTACGAAGGAGCCGCTGTTGAGCGTGATTGTGGAGACGGACACATATAAGGCTACTCGGGCGAAGATTGAGGCATATGGTGAAAAGTACGGGAGGTTTGGGGGAGCCGAGTAATAGTACTGATGTTGAGGGGTGTAAGGCTCCTTGAGATGGCTGGGTTCTATATGTTTGGGTGGCTATCTTAAGGTGCTGCGGGCAATGTGCAGAAGCATTGTATGTACATAGCGAAATAGAGTAGATCTATCCTGCGTTCTCCTGATTTTTAGATTGTTTACCCACGCTCTTTTGCATCTCCCCAACTGTCCAAACGTCTACATTCCTTCCGCTGAGAAGACACAGACCATATCATAGGGAGTCAAAGCCTCAATATTTCCCCTACCCACAAGCTCCAGGTCAAGCACGCCATAAGTCAGCGCTGTTCCCCTGATTGTCAACCGGTACGAAAATTGTGGTGTGGCTGACCCATACTGATCGGACGCGGTATCAGCACTACCGTGATTTCCACTTAAACACTCATGGTATCGATCAACATGTCCATGACTTCCTGATGGGAGTTGTGCACCGCATGGATAAGAGGCGTTCGACCATCCATATCTTTACTGTTAACATCGAGTCGAAGATCTGCATGAGCAGCATCATGTAGACGGTATACCCCCGTGGCATTGTGTCACCAAGTCGATCGATCCAGGGGTTTCTCGCTCGGCATCTTGCCAACAGAGCTATCATCAGCCGACTTCGATGCTACGTTAGCATATGTGAGTAACAATTGCAATATAGCCAGCAACTTCTCCTGGTTCTCGGGAGTTGTATCCTTTAAAATCATTTGCCCATCATGACCACGTGTTAGGGCTGAGAGTGGACTGAATTTACCAATGGACATCAAGAGGTCGCACATGTTTAAATCTCCAAGCCGCACTGCTATCCGTAGAGGATCTTGCTGCTCGTTCCAGAAATGGCTATTCCTATTGGCACTGCCTAGCAAGAGCAATATCCTCGCCGACGCATACCGATCCCGTGGATCTGAAGAGCTCATGATAATCCGGACGAGGGCCGTGTCTCCTCGATAGTCTGTCTGACGTATGCCTCCCTGGAAACGGGGGACTAGAAGGTGGAACATCGCTGGGTTGCAGAGTCTTGATGCCAGATGTAGAACATTTTCACCGCGCGAATTGAGGTGTTGAAGATGTGCTTCGCTACCCTTCTGCCCCAACAAACATTCCACCACATCAACGTGATTTCCCAAAACAGCCTCTCCAACTGATTGATGCACTGACTTGCCAAAGAATGGAGACTGTTGGTCGCGTCGAACGTCACGCAGCAACTCAGTCCGGAGCTCTACCTGATACTGAGCTCTTGTCATCAAACGCTGGATTATGGGAACACAGCCTTCGCTGGCAGCCATACACAGGAGTTCATTGCCCCATTGCTCCTGAACCAATGTATCCAACACATATTCGACAAGATCAAACACCAGATCCCAATTCTGGCGGTGTTTACCAGGACCTGGCCATCGTCTTAAAACAAGTCGAAAAAAGTCAAGATTTTGAAGCTGATGACTGGTTTTATCCTCCAAGAAGAGTATCCTCAGCCTAGACCAGTCGCCCCACTGGAGAATTTGATCAGCGGCCCCTATAGCTGACTGAGGAAGGAATTTGTCCATGTCGAAGTCCGAATTCTTAAGCATATCATGCAGCATAGCTCCTGAGCCATGGAGCGCAGTGATAACAAGTGGATCATACAGATTACTATCATCTAGAAACCTGGCCTTGATGGCGCAGTCCGGACGACAATTTTGTTCAATCCAATTATGCAGTCGAGTTGAGCCCGTTTGGCATAGATTCTCTATGCTTGCCAGGCCTGGAAGAGGTTCGACTGTGACGGCGCCAAAATGCTCGAGCCAATTGCATGATGCGTAGACGAAGAATTCACCGAAACCACGCTCGGTCGGATCATAGCGGATCATGTTTTCTTCCCAGGCTTCCCACGTGCAATACCGATCATATTCGACCGGCTTGCCATCGTCGTCGAATAGGTCGAATTCTTGGGGCAGTTCCAGGATTGCCACTTGCTCTTCAAGAAATATATCAGTATTGCCAATCTCATTTAACAGAAGATATTTGACGCAAACATCTAAGATACACGCCTCCAGACTCTCGATGCGTTGACCAATACTCGCTTGATTAGTTGCTGTTGAGACAGCCGAGCCTTGCAGACGAGGCCAATTCCAAGTCAATTCTGCTATGATGAACTCCTTCGCAGACTGGTGGATAAGTCGAATCTGACGCTTCCTTACGTCACTGAAATCTATGCGGGTAATGAAGGGTTGAATCAGACTCATTACTCTTTGATGGTCTACCAGCTTAGCTAGGGCGGCCACGGTGGTCACCTCCTGCTGAGCCGTAGACAACGCAACGGCCCAGGCAAGTTCTAGTATGCTAAGAGGCCTGCGGGTGACAGCGAGAATTTTCAAAGCTATACTGGCAAACTCTTGGTTTCCGGGGTCATTTGAAGTCGATCGTGTCAGCAGAGTGACGTAGAGCTCTGAGAGTTGACCAGGTAAGGGTATCTCTTCCAGAAAGAGTTGCATAGGACCAAGCGCTCTAATTCCACGGACTTCTATGAGTTCAACTACCATCTTCGTCCATATGGCGCTTCCTTGCGCCAAACGAGTTGTTCTGTCTATAACAAGTGCTCTTACGTCCTTGTGCAAATAAGACAGTTGCCTGTCGACTGTTTGTTTCACGATAATGCCATCTCTCTTGGCATCAGAACCCAGGTCAATCCTGGCGATTTCGTTCAGCTGCTCCAAGATTTCTTCTTGTGGGCGGGAAGATAGTACAATCTTGATTCTTGGGGTCTTTTGCGATAAAGCTTTCAATAACTTGAGAAGACTTTTTCGAGATGCTCGATCGCACTCATCGAGGCCATCAATGACAACGAAAAGTGGACGATCGAGTGTTTCTAGCACCTTATGCAGGAACTCTTCTAATTTCCTGATATTGGTCGCTGGCTCGATACTTCCAGAAGCCTGATTCTGCTTGTACCATTCGTAGAATGTCTTTTTCAGACCAGAGAGCTGTTCCAGGAGCGCTAGAGTCAGGGCAGAGAATATGTAGATAGCATGGCCAGTCTCGTCATCTTGACAATAGTAATAACATATCTTGGGCTGAGGTAGCTGGTACTCATTTCTTCGACTCAACTCGTCTACAAGAAATGCCATCGCAACGGATTTCCCACAGCCCATGTCGCCAAGAATTACCAATTGTTGGGAATCGGAGGCGCTATACCAATTGATGAAATTTGCATCTGTCAGCAAGAAATCGCAAGCCTTATCAGCTCGAAGATCCTGCAAATATGCATGGTATTGACTCTGCCGAATCATCTTACCACCACCTAGCCACCTCGCAACTGAGACCTGCTAAGCATGTATCTACCAGATCTGAGTGTGTTAAGACTTACTTTCACGGTCGTAGAGCATAGCTTTGATATCCTCGACAATCTCTAACGTCGCTTTCTGTACAAGTTTTCGAAGAGTCTCAGCGTGTTTCAAGAAGCCTTGTACAATGTTTGGAAGACGGTCATTCTCCAATATCAGTTTCATCACCAGTTTTGCTCCTTTTCTGGTGAGAATTTCGAATGCGACTTTGTAGAATTCTAAGATTTTCTGGTAAACGGATACGAGTGCCTGTAGAAAGGTCAGCAAGACTTTGAAGAGTTTGCTATGAATCACCTCGTGTATGTCTTTCTTGTTTGCTCTCTGGCCGAGCGTGTCACAATCATCAATGTAGGAAATTTGCTCTAGCATTTCCCCAATTTGCTTCGCAAACTCCAGATCAGCAGTTGCAAAGCTGATAGCAATCTATGTTTTTACAAGTCAGTGGAAGAGATGTACTCATGATTGCAGAAGTGCAAAGAGTGTTATCTTCAAGGAACAAGCTCACCGCTGTCACGCTTCTGACCACACCAAAGACCGTGGTTGCAGTTGGTTCAACACTAGTCAGTGGACTCGCCAGGTCTAACGCCAGCTTGAATCTCTCGAGCGGTACCTGGATGGAGTGTAAATATCTCACACCTCGCAAAAAGGCGGACTCCTGAGTTGCATCTTTGTCAATCTCCTCGAGTTCTCTGAAGAGCTGCGCGAGATGTTTGCCCTTGAGAATAGCAACGTCTATGTCATTCCCAAAACTGTGGACTGCTTCACGATATGCTGCGCTCCAAAGGTCTGAAGAAACAACCACACTGCCCATGTCGTCATCAAGAGTCGACCGATCAGTAGTATTGTGTTCATAATCGCTTGTCTGAAGAGCACTCTGATCAATTTGGATTTGAGCTTCATAAGCTCTGGCGGTGGTTGACTCCCTAGAGAGATCGCCCACTTGATTCAATGGTGGTGAGCTGGCAGTGGATGTAGCATAATGGGAATTTGATGCTGGACTGCTTATTTTCTTAGCAACATCCGACTGGTACTTTGTACCACTCACTTTGTCACAAGAGTCAAGTCTGCCTTGGTTATTGGAGGTAACTGTGTACTGACATCGCCCCGAGGATCTCGGAATCTACTCCGAATTCGATTCAGTCGCTTATACAGCCTGTGCCGGAAGCTTTCATTCCGCATTGGCAAAGAAAGCGGCATCGTGGCACTGGAATTCCAACGTAGTCAAGGGTTTGGCAGTTTCCTTGGAAGGTTTCACTAAGTAGGCCAGCTCAAAGCAGGTGGAATCGTAGTTGATGGTCGATCAGCTCACAGTGTTCCCCCCTCTTTTCACGCCGAGCATTCAAAAAGTTATATATAGGTAACGAGAATGAAATATGCATAGTAATCACTAGAGAAGAATTTATTCAATAAATTAATGTGGGGTGTTTTTCTTGGCGGCTACAAGGGTGGGACTACTGGTCAAATCAAAGTGCTTACCGTTTCCATATGCACCAATCCTTGTTTATTCGGCAACCACGAACCAATGATCCACACTAGGGCATGTAATCTGCATTCTGAAGAGTGGAAACTGTAGCGTATACTTCGTAGTGTAGGTAGTTGGAAGTACCCAGAAAATGTGCCATGATTATGTGTGGTTGTGGTTGTAGTAGGTAGCTGCTGTGTGCTGGGAGTGCAAATTATAGCGCATAATCTATAGTGTAGTTGGAAGTAGTCAAAGCAGGTGTCCTGGTTGTATGTGATCGTGGTGGTCGGGCTAGGGCGGGCTTGGCTTGTGAAACTCGAGTCAGAAGGATAGGCCTGGGGCTTTTTCAAGGAACACCCCCACTAGTATTACTAAGCAAAGGCTTCTTCCTAGAATCACTCGTTTGGGAAATTTGTGGTGTTTTTGCGGATTTCGGGGTGTGCATGCTTTTCTGGAACCCGCCGTGCCCCCCCTTGTCTCAATAGGGCCCCTCGGCCGGGCCCTCGGAGCCTTATCAATGATTAAAAATCCGCCAGCCTACCACAATCACAATCACACATTGGCAGCTGCTCTGACTACTTTCGACTACACCATAGAATATGCGCTATAATCTGCACTCTTCAGAATGTAAAGTACATTCCCTGGTGTTGACCATTAATGGTTGGGGAAGGCCTGCGGTCAAGACTATCTTGGTGGTTGGCCGAATAACAAAGGATTGGTGCATGTGGCTGACTTCAAGTTGCACTTTTTCTGACAATCCAGTAGGTAGTCCTAAAATCATTCCGCCCGATAGCACTAAGCCTGTCAACCTACACTACTCCTGTCTGCCAAGATCGATACCCCACACTAGTTCATCAAATAAATCTTTCTCAGTGATTATTACCGTACATCTTAAATTAATTTTTCTGTACCTATATATATCGATATAATCAATTTCCAACCTCTCTGCTTCAAATGCTCAGCGTAAAAAAAAAGGAAAACATCGTGAGCTGATCATCGCCTACATTTTTCCATCAACTACAATTCCAGGTTCATCGCAATCAGTACGTGGAAGAATATGACTCATTCTGTGCGAAGACCATCTAACATGACTTCATCCTCAGGCGTCCAGAGATATATGTTCACATATGATCCATGACTATTCCTAATAGATGCTTCATTTGATACCCTTTTTGAAAGAAGTCGATCCCTAGCACACAGCGAGCGTCCAGATCTGCATCATTTGCCTGCCCTATCGAATTGATTACCTTTCGCAATCTCTGGCCTGGAAAGAGCTTTCAGAATCCGCATCCTGCATTCGCTACGTCTCCTGGACTGCCTTGCATCTCCGGTTTTTTTTACTTGACTGGCGGAAGTCGAAATAGTTTCATTGCACCACAACGCCCCTTTCAGAACGTCCTTGGGTCGCTATCATCGAGCTCTTATGGATTCCGAAGAAAAAACTTTCCAGATCTCGACTACGACATCGCCTACCACTCGCACCTCCCATTCACTAGCACCCCAACACCTTCCCGTACCGGGCTCGGGACCGAAAAGGGCATTCTCACAGCGGGCACGCTCGGCTGGGATTGGCTTTTTCAGCTTGCCTCGCGAGATTCGCAATAAAATTTACAACATAGTGCTCATTGTAGCGCATCCAGTCTATCTTTTTCGGGACGCAGGTTCTCGGGTAGAGACTTTTGCCCCCGACAGACCGTTTCGATGGCTCTCATTGCTATATACCAACCGGCAGACGCACAGTGAGGCTATCCCAGTGCTCTATGGAATGAATAACTTTAGTCTTGTGGATACTACGCCACAACAACTCGGCCTCTTGGAATCCTTCGTAGACTGTATCGGGTCCGTGAACGCAGGTCTACTGTCTCACTTATGCATCAACTTCCCAGTCGCAGAAAGTATAGATGGTCAACCAGGAAAAGTTAAGCTTAGGGACGACAGCATGCAGAGTTTAAAGCTTCTTCGAGAAAAGTTCACCAAATTAACGACATTGGAAATTTTCGTCCATAGCAAAAGCTCCAAGGGTTTAATTAGGACGGACCAGGACAACTCACAATTCATTCAAGACGGATTGTCGCAAATTGATGCGCAACTAAAGACCATTCCTTCACTGAACAGTGTCATCGTCAGAGTCTTCGATGAAACTCCAACATCTTCAGTGATTGAATTAATGCAAGGCCTTGGATGGGTTGTTTTGCGCAGCCACGGGAAACAATGCTAGTGACAGGGGCCAGGGAGTTACACGCATCGAGATCTGCATGAGGCACACAAGTACCGACCCCGTGGCCTGAGATTCCACCGCCACCATCGCCGAAGATCGGGCATTGAACCAAGGCTTTGAGGTTAT
The DNA here is from genome assembly GCA_963556305.1 of Platismatia glauca. Lineage (NCBI taxonomy): Eukaryota > Fungi > Ascomycota > Lecanoromycetes > Lecanorales > Parmeliaceae > Platismatia > Platismatia glauca. The sequence goes on from OY745767.1 coordinate 1,054,184, forward strand.
CACTCGAAGCAGATCAAGTCATTAGCGGTGCCTAAGCTTCAGCATTGGATGAAGAGGAATGGGAGATCGTAAAGATCGTTGGCAAAAGACGGACGGGAAGGGGCGATGAATATAAGGTGTATTGGAAGGAAAGATGGCTGCTCGAAAGCGAGTTAGGAAATGCGCAGGAATTATTACTGTAGTTTGAGGCACAAGGCCGAACTCAGCCTGGACGCAAACGGGGTAGACTAGCTGACGCAGGCAAGAGTAGGTGATGGTTGCTTATTTTTTGCTCGCAGAAGAAGTACACTTATTCTTAATTCTATCTGAGGTGATAATTCTGAATCCGTTTCAGCTAACTAGGGTTGAAGAAGTGCTCCATTCATAGGTAAAATACGGCATCTGGCATCTGGGCTCGCTGTCGGAGACCAACAAGATACAGATACACCGTATGCCTAGAAGCCCCTGTTTACGATGAATGCATCTCTAAGCCTACGTTATACTGCAGTCCAGTATGCCAGAAAGCTGATTGGGGCCAACACAAGTCAAAGTGCAGAAAGCTTCAATCTCGCAAAGACTCTTGATAGAACCGCTCTGCTTCTCCAAGCCATCATCTACAGGGTTCGACTGCATGCCTCGCCGTTACGGTTCAAGTCGGTGCGCCTCGAAGGTTCGATTATATACCTAGACGGATTTTCGTTCGATGGATTTGCGATCGAGGCCTGCCCGAGGCCGTTTTGGTGTACAGGCCCTTGTGTATTTGTCATCCGGTGGTCGAGGTCATCGCCGTCAGCAACCGTATATCTGTCTTGCCTGAGAACTGTTTCAGTCCTTTCGAAGCCATGTAGCTGCTGTGTTCCCATGGCATGAATGGAGAAAGGGTCGCAAGGCAGGTCCTGGAGGTCATGGACAGTGGGGCCTAAACCCCGACCTTCGTCTCGTTGCCCGCTCTCTGCTATCGTTAGCACGGCTCCGAGTTGCGCTCTTGCTGCTGATACTTGTTCACCTGTGGGCTCATCCGCAAACTGTGCACGTCGCTCAGATGATACAGAAACGATGTCTCTTCATTGAGCTGCAGGCTGCATAAAGGGTGGGGACATTTCAACGGCCAGCGAGATGCTTTGAGATGTGATTGAAGATGACTCCACAATTTCGCTTCTCTGGTCCAGGAATTCCATCGTGATGATGCGTCAAGCCGGTTGTCACCCATGCAGAAAGGACAGAAAGCAGGACGGACAAGTGTATTGCAGTAGGTAATGGATGCGCAGCGCTTAGAGGTGATCGACTTGAGGTGCATTTGGCAATGCTTATCCCACTCTTCTTCAACAAACGAGCTGAAGCAAGCGAAACAGTATCTCAACTCGGGTTGCAGTCGCTCGAGCGTACATGCTAGTTCTTGGTGACGACAGTTGTGGATGTGTGTACTCCGCTGAGGTTTGCGTAAACTGCGGCCATTAGATTTGTACAGATGACTTTCGAGGTAGGGATGGGGGATCTAGTCAGGCGGTACGACGGCTGTAGGAGGACTGCTGGCGGCGATAGTGAGGTCGTCGATGATAGAGGCCGATGGCGGCGATGAGTGTGGGGTCTATAGTGGGATCCATGACTGTGGTAGGTGGGTGGGTGTGTGGACTTGGATTGCGACTATGAAACAAAACAGTATGTGTAAGGTATGTGTGCGTTGTAAAGGCACTTAATTTTTAGTGTAGCTACAGCTAAAATATAAATAGTATTCCTGGACTCGGGTTAGGATTTCTCTTGCTCTGCGGACCTGCCACAGCCAGAAAAATGTCATCTACCTCTCCATATAAGGAATATTCTGCTGACGAGTATGCTAGATTAGACTACATGAGTTCACATCTCTCCTGGAAGGTCCTTCTGGTAAACCCGATTTCTTGTTGTTGCAACATCTCCAACATCCACGCACGATATATTCACAGAGCTTGTTGTTCAGGAGATTGGATCCCAGCTGAAAATCGTTACTCGTGGGGACACGGATATTGCTACCGTTCTTGATCTGGTCAGATCAGAGTCTACCTCGGATGTCTATCTCTAAGGACATGAAGCCATCGATGAACGTTATCCCAAGCACACACCAGACGCCTCCTTTGCACACGCCAGTTCTCAATATCCCTCCCTCGTGATCGAGACGTCATATTTACAGCGCCAGAAAGATCTGACGAGGCTGGCTGATGAATATATATCCGGGAACGAGCTCATTGATAATTTGCCGTCTGGCATACAAGATTCCTATGAGACACTGCTTCAAAGATGTCCCAACCGCTCATTTGCGAAAAAGGTGCTACAAATCGTCTTGGTGGCTGGCCGACCCTCTTCGGCCTCTTCTTATTTGCCTTGACTGCTCCACACCTCGGTCAGATTATTTATACTCTCCAGCATATCAGGATGCTCCTTCCCCAGCACCCTTTCCCTCAGCGCTAGTACTTGTCGATGCATCTCTTCGGCCTCCTTGTATTTGCCTTGCTTGCTCAATACCGAGGCTAGATTGTTCATGCTCGTCAGCGTAGATGGATGCTCCTTCCCCAGCACCCTTTCCCTCAGCGCTAGTACTTGTCGATGCATCTCTTCGGCCTCCTTGTATTTGCCTTGCTTGCTCAACACCTCGGCCAGATTGTTTATACTCGTCAGTGTAAATGGATGCTCCTTGACTAGTACCGTTTCCCTCGACGCCAGTACTTGTTGATGCATCTCTTCGGCCTCCTTGTATTTGCCTTGTCTGCTTAACACCAAGGCTAGATTGTTTTTGCTCAACAGCGTATCAGGATGCTCTTTGCCCAGCACCCTTTCCTTCAATGCCAGTACTTGTCGATGTTTCTCTTCCACCTCCTTGTATTTGCCTTGACTGTTTAACACCTCGGCCAGATTGTTTATACTCGTCAGTGTAAATGGATGCTCCTTGCCTAGTACATTTTCCGCCAACGCCAGCTCTTGTCGATACATCCGCTCGGCCTCCTTATATTTGCCTTGACTGTTTAACACTACGGCCAGATTGTTCATGCTCCCTAGCGTATCAGGATGCTCCTTACCTAGCACCCTTTCCCTCAACGCCAGTGCTTGTTGATGCATCTCTCCGGCCTCCTTGTATTTGCCTTGCTTGCTCAACACCTCGGCCAGATTGTTTATACTCGTCAGTGTAAATGGATGCTTCTTGCCTAGTACCTTTTCCGCCAACGCCAGTACTTGTCCACACATCTCTTCGGCCTCCTTGTATTTGCCTTGTCTGCTTAACACCTCGGCTAGATTATTCATGCTCCCTAGCGTATCAGGATGCTCCTTGCCTAACACCCTTTCCCTTAATACTTGTACTTGTCGATATATCTCTTCCGCCTCCTTATATTTACCTTGGCTGCTCAACGCCGAAGCCAGATTATTCATACTCGTCAGCGTATCAAGATGCTCCTTGCCTAGCACCCTTTCGCTTAGCGCTAGTACTTGTTGACGCATCTCCTCGGCCTCCTTGTATTTGCCTTGCTTGCTCAATACCGAGGCCAGATTGTCCATACTCGTTAGCGTATCTGGATGCTCCTTCCTCAGCACTCGTTCCTTCAATGCTAGTACTTGTCGATGCATCTCTTCGGCCTCCTTATATTTGCCTTGACTGCTTAACACCTCGGCTAGATTATTCATGCTCCCTAGCGTATCAGGATGCTCCTTGCCCAGCACCCTTTCCTTCCATGCCAGTGCTTGTCGATACATCCGCTCGGCCTCCTTGTATTTGCCTTGCTTGCTCCATACCGAGGCCAGATTATTCATACTCGTCAGCGTAGATGGACGCTCCTTCCCCAGCACCCTTTCCATCAACGCTAGTACTTGTTGATGCATCTCCTCGGCCTCTTCGTATTTGCCTTGACTGCTCAATACCGAGGCCAGATTGTTCATGCTCGTCAGCGTAGATGGATGCTCCTCGCCTAGCACCCTCTTCGTTGTCTCCATCACTCGCACCTGCAGCTCTTCAGCTTCCTTCCATTGGCCCCCTAAGCCATATGCTAGGCTTAGCATGCCCATACTTGCCAAAGTCTTCTTGTGCTCTTGACCAAGTCTTTTCTTCCTCGTTTTCATCGCTTTTTCGGACAGGTCGACGGCCTCAGTTATATTCCCTTTTCTCCATGAGTACCCGGCTGCATTATGCATCAGGGAAGCCCATTCTCTTAACGATTCCTCCCCCTTTGGCCGTTGTGTAACTGCTGAATTTACGTGAGGAAAAAGCGCTCGGCAGTCTGTCCAATTCTCGTGCTCTCCGGTCGGAAATTTGGCAGAAAGGTTCTTAATGTAGCACTGCTTCCATACTTCGAGCTGCCCATTGGCCTCCAACCATTTTCGCGTAGCCAGTTGCACCAGTGAATGCATTTCAAAGGTCTGATTCGTATCGAAAGAGATAAACGAGTAGTCTCGGAGTATCCGCACGTCCTTTTCAAATTCGTTATCCTTGTCTGACTCCGATATGCTATCGCTATCGCTATCACTGTCGTCTTCGTTGCTGTTTCCTTGTCCATCACCAGAATGGGGCTCCTCGCGACTTCCAGGTCCGTTTTCAGCTTGAGCTCGATCTCTAACGAGGGATTTGGGAATGCCTTGTCGGTCAAAGAAACTCATCAGCGAAAGCAAGCCAGCTGCCGATGGCCGGGTCCGGTGGATATGGTCAAAGGAGATCTGCCATGTGATAATGATCGAGTTCTTGGCCTCCCCATCTCTCCGGAGCTGGCCTCCCTCAAGGTCTAGAAGACTTGTCTTCCTACGGTCACTTTTCCGGAATTCTGCCAGGTACTGCTGCATGGAGTACCGCGATTCTCCCTGGGAGATATATGCCGCCGCTTGCACGATGGCCAGCGGCATGAACTCTAATGCAGCCGCAAGTTCCACATGGTCCTTGTCATACCTTTGCTCTGTCGATTCCAGCTTCTTTTCCAAGAGTTCAACCGCGTTAGACGGGGCCATTGGGTCGACTGGAATGAGGTCGTTCCATTCTGAAAGCTTCAAAGCCGACTCTCGGCTTCGCGTCGTAATAAGGATCGACCCGTTTTGGCTTTGAGGAAGATAATCTCGAAGCAGTCGAAGAGTGCGGCGGCCGGAGTCGCTCGACTGGCTTTGGATGGGTGCCTGAGCATTGACAAAGAAATCAGCGTCGTCGACGTTATCGAGAATGATCAGCCACGTTCCTCCGCACCCGCGAAGCCAGTCGTGCACCAGTTTAAATATATTAGCCCTCGGATCCTCCCGTCCTGCAATCTTGATCACGTCTGCAATATCTCGATAGGCCTGCTCGAATCGAGCTGCGTTGCTCGCGTACACCCAGAAAACCCATGTATCCGGTGACCGGTCTCGGGTGCGGTAGGCATATTCGATAGCAAGTTGAGACTTTCCCACGCCACCCAGACCGACAAGCGCTGCGAGGCCGGCTGGTTGTGAGCATCGTTCGTCGACTCGCGAGAGGAGGTCGCCGCGGTCGACAAAGTCGGGATCGCGTCGAAAAGAAACGGTAGAACAAGGTTCCGGAGGGCGGCTTGCTAGATAGAAATTTAGCCTTAGACCTCTGAAGACTATACACAAGTCGAGTATACTAACAGTCGCGAGTCCCAATGGCCACCGTTTTCAAGTTTGGAAAGTGACCTGCGAATGTGGCACCGCCGTAAGTCGCGGACGTGCCGCTGATGCCCTGATAGAGCAGCGGAGTGCTCGACATCGGTCCTTGTCTTGTCTATCGGATTCGTGATTATAAAGAGTTTATTTCTTCAACGTAAATCCCTTTGTAATACGACTTAGGATGCTTTTGCTATGAAGTCAAGGTGACTGCTGGATATCTGCACCTCTTACAAGGCATGTCACAAGCTTAAGCTGGGCCTGAGGCGGTGGCTGAGTCCCCCACCTAGTTGCAGTACTAGCGTATCAAGGTAAGCTGCCGGTTGCCAACGCATTCAAAAGGGTCAACGTCTGCCGCATTTGCTACAGCGACAGCTTAAGTGTTCGTCTGCATACGTTTCTGGCCCAGAAACTTCAATTCAAAAATGACCGGCCCACTCAATATTACTGCTTCGGTATTAGGCATCACTACCGCTGCCATCGAGAGCGTCAAGTTCCTTCATACCACAATTAGCGATATCAAGGATGTTCCTACTGCTCTAGGAAACATCAGATCGGATCTCCAAGCAGTCGAGCCATTACTTCAGAAGCTGCTTATAGGATTGAAAAGCGAAGACTCTAAAGTGCTCCTGATTGATGACATCAAAGGCGTTGTAGAGAACTGCAACTCAGCTTGCTCTATATTTAAAAATCGTCTTGATCATTGGATGAGACACGCTACTAAATACAAGGCGTTCTGGGCTGAGTGGACTGATCGATTAAGAGTCGGTATATTTGAGCAGGGGACAATCAACGTCTTCAAAGGGCGACTAAACGATTGTAAGAGTACACTTATTGTGGCGCTAAATACATCCTCAGTGTAAGTCTATATCAAAGGCACGTTACCAGAGTTGTACAGCTTCAGCTTACTTATTGCTCTTGGTAGGCTTGCTGTGGCCCGTCAAGAATCTATAATGAAAGAGGTGAAAGATTCCATGCTTAAGGGCAATGAAGAACTTCTTGATAAAGAGAAAGCTCGAGCAAATCGCGAGTTAGCAGCAATAGAGAGCTCTATGAAACAGCTCTCAGTCAGTATTCGGGACGAGGTCAACGAAGAGTTGAAGCGGAATCTGGAACAGCTGCTCGAGGAGATGCAGGAACAGAAGGCCTCCAACGAAGTCTTTCAAAAGACTTGCGAGAAAGCGCTCCTGAAAACTAAGAATATCCATGGCGGGATCGAGCAGGAAATCAAGAATACCAAAGCAGACAACAACAGTAAAGCTGTGGCTGGACTCATCAATACTTCTGGAGAAGCTCAGAATATCAAGCAAAACATTTCGGACACTCCTGCTGGAGGGGGGAGCTTTGCGGGCGCTGGGATTATCCATGGTCTGGACCTTTCGATTCCAAGCTCAAAGAATGAATAGCGGCGACTCTAGTCTCACTATTTGATTATACTACTATGGAGTTTTCGAACTATTCGACCCGCCGTATTATCTAGAGTAATAAGATAACACTGAACTTCTAAATGCATTGAACTTTCTAACTTTGTACGTTCTAATTCTATGACAGTATTTGGATTTATGTATCTTTAAGTTGTGTAGCTTTTGAGTTTACAGACGTTTTGAGCTTGCTTACTCTCGAAGTTTATACAATCTTCGAGTTAATACACTGTCTCAGGCTGTGTAGACTTCCAGAGATGACCCCAGGGAATCCGGGGGTGTCTCTACTCTCCTAGTGCCAGAATTGGAGCGCAAGGAACAGGGCCAAAATTGGAGCTTTTTTTTGGGGAGAGGGTTCCAAAAATGGAACTGGAGGGACGGTCTAAAAATGGATTACAGAAGTTTGAGGAAGACGAGATAAAGGGATCCAGAAGTGGAGCAGGAATTTCAGAGATATATTGGTGCTCGTCTATACAATGTTCCCCGCCCGTTCTCTACTAAGGACGTTGTCGTCGAATTAACAGATTAACAGGAAAGCTAGAGAATGCCCTACGCAGCGAAAGCAAAAGCACAGCAGTTCGCCAGAAGGAAACCAAACCTAATGAAAAAGGCAGATCAGCTAGCGCGATTATGTCACGCAGATGTTGCATTGATCATCCGCAGAAATGGAAGATATTATACTTATCGATCGACTGATCATGAACGGTGGCCTCCCAGCATGACAGAGATCGTACGTATGAATCTAATGTATCGACATTTGAGCTAACTCGAGCTCAGGAAGCCTCGTACCCGTTGCCTGTCAATCTACTGTCCAAAGACTTTAATTACACTATTCGTGAGGTTCCGCATAACTCAAAGGTGGAGGAACCGTCAAACGAGAGGCCTGGTTCAGTTGAGACTTTGGACAGCACATGAATATTGAGGGATCCGATGTCGCATCGCATACATTTAGCAGTACGAATAATGCTATAGGGTAGCGATGTTGAGTAGGATGGGTAGAAGCAGAAAGATGGGAAAGGAAGTGGGCATGCGTTTGACCCTGAAAATAAGGCTCCTGAAACTTCCAAGATATAAATAGCCAGAGGATGAAGCTAGCACTGGCAGAGACAGCCCTATGAAGCGCAGTGAAAGGCAGCATCGCGGAAAGCAGCACCCTAAAAGCCAGTCCCGTAGAAGCCAGTAGTAATAGAAGTGAGCGAAGAGGCAGGTTCTCGGTGGTAAGGATTTGTAAGAAGGACGTTCCTAGACTGTGATTCGTTACCAGATTTGCAAGCAATTGGATCCACAAATCATTGGGAGAAACTCATCTGCTCGGCATTCCAATCATACTTGGTGAAATGCGTACATTCAAGTCTTACAAGACGTCTGGAAGCAACACGTCGTCACAATCAGACCTTTTCACTATTGACGGAAGAAGCCAAGTTCCGAGCCAATAAAGTTCCCTACACCGGGAAATTCAGATGGTTTGCAATTATTTTTGGTGGGTACCTGCATAAGGCTGTCAGATAGAACCTTCTAGAATTCCTTACTTGCGGATCCGCAAGTCCAAATTGTGGGATCTTCAACTCTCGCTATGAGCATCCGACATGACTCTTGAAGTACCACAGCACATACAACAGCGATTCGCTGCCGTCATTGATGATCTAAAGAATGCTATTGGGCAGGAAGCAGCAAAAGCTTACTTGACGCGCATTACCACCGTTGAATCGCTGGAGTTCGAGCCTGGAGCTCAAGTCTGCGGCGACGACTCGTGGATGGAATACATGAATGAAGACTGCATGACTGATGCTAGCGACTCTTCTTATCCCACGCCGTTCTTGCCCTACGAAAATATTGGAGAACCGTTTTTGCAGATGACGAACTCACAGACAGAAACTGACTTTTGTTGCCCAGCATCGTCGCCTCAAGTCGCCAACCCTGTCTTTCCGGGGAAAGGAGCACCCGCGGCCTTTTGCAAGTTGCGTCGGGAATCAAAGAAACATGGCAAGAGAAGGGACTTGGAACGTAATACGTTAGATACAGTAGTCCAAAACCTACCACGCAACAATCTCCTCGATTGCCTCGAAGCTCACTGGGAGACTTTGAAGGTGGAAGGAATTTTTGCGATACCCTCACGCCAAGTATTCACGTGGACTCTAAAAGGTAATTCGGAACAAGTCCGTCGACTACACCATCATCTCATTCTCTAAGATCCCAACACACGAGAACGGATACTGGCAGACAATTGGCTTCCGCTAATCTACATCCTGACCTGATGTGGCATGGTGGAGCCGAATGAGAAGAAGCCTCGAAAGCTTGGCTGATTGGATGATGAGCTCCTACGGTAGTCTCAACCGTTAGTCTTGCTAATTGTCAGATCCAAGTCACTCGTAGACTGCTCTGCTGCGAACTCGTTCAAGTGCCCCTAGAAAATTGTGAGCGAGGAGGGACTTTTGGCGAGTAGGCACTTTGAGGGAGTAGGGTCTTTCGGTCTCAAGGAGTAAGCACTTTTAGGGAGTAGGAACTTTGAATGTAGTACTAGCTCTTTGCCGGGGTCTGTCCAATCTGGCCTCCCATCCAACTGCCGGAAGAGGCATCGGCAAGTCACACCGCCTGAAGCTCTGAGTCCGGGAAAGGAGGCAAAATTTGCCAAGTGTGAGGCAAAAGAAGCCGCAAGATCTGAGGCAAGAGACCCGGTATGGAGGTGACTGTCCATAAATACGTAACCTATGGAGGCTCATAGGACGCCAAGGCGCAATCGTCTCTCACGGTCATAAATTCATGTACGAGTACTCTGATTTGTTTCGCAACAACCATCTATCTATGCTTCCTGATTATGTGTTCTCATATAGCAGCATTCCAAATCTGATCGCGAGTGTTACCCAACGAGAGACTATACGGAGCCTCAATGACTGTTTGATTCCCAAAAGCTCCAGCGTCGCCGTTTGCCAGCCCACTTTTTCATTCTTTAACTACACGGTCTACTATAAACATCCCTCACCCAGCATATCCATCAGCTTCTATGCTTATCGCTAATCTTTGCACTCAACATCGCTATCCTATAGCATTATTCGTACTGCTAAATGCATGCGATGTGACATCGGATCCCGCAATATTCATGTGCCTTCCGAAGTCTCAACTGAACCAGGCCTCTCGTTTGACGGTTCCTCCACCTTTGAGTTATGTGGAACTTGATGAGTGGTGTAATCAAAGTCTTTGGACAGTAGATTGACAGGCAACGGGTACGAGGCTTCCTGAGCTCGGGTTAGCTCATATGTCGATACATCGGGTTCATACGTACGATTTCTGTCATACTGGGAGGCCACCGTTCGTGATCAGTCGATCGATAGGTATAATACCTTCCATTTCTGCGGATGATCAATGCAACGTCTGCGTGACATAATCGCGCTAGCTGATCTGCCTTTTTCATTAAGTTTGGTTTCCTTCTGGTGAACTGCTGCGCTTTTGCTTTCGCTGCGTAAGGCATTTTCTACCTTTCCTGTTAATTTGACAACGTCCTTAGCAGAGAACGAGCGAGAGAACATATTAAAGACGAGCACCAATATATCTCTGAACTTCCTGCTCCACTTTTGGATCCCTTTATCTCGTCTTCCTTGCACTTCTGTACCCCATTTTTGGACCGTCCCTCCAGCTCCATTTTTGGAACCCCTCCTCCCCAAAAAACAAAGTTCCAATTTTGGTCCCGTTTCTTACGCTTCGATTCTGGCACTGGGAGAGTAGGGACAATCCCTGATTCCCTGGATTCATCTCTGGAAGTCTACACAGCCTGAGACAGTGTATTAACTCAAAGTTTGGATAATCTTTGAGAGTAGCTTGCAAAAGACCCAGACCATGATTGTGAGCCCCTTAACATGCAAGGTGCCAAGGAGGCTCTTTTTACGATTACTCTGGCTTCACACGGCTATCTCTTCGTTGGCAAAGGAATAGTACATGCCGGTACCTGGGGAACATCGACCTCACCGAGTGAATCTGCTCCCGAGACTTTGACAATCGCAATCGTAAAAAGATAAGGCTCCTGGCAGAAAACCCAGAAAGCCATCGGTTGTTTGGGACGTTGAAGCAATGAAGACAGAATGCGACGAAAGTTCCGAAGGGATTAGGAGACGAGGAATTCGAAAAATGGCTTTGGAGACAGAATATGTAGACGATACGAGATGGTGATGAGTAGCGATAATGAATTCCTGGAGGTAGCGGTGATGCCGGTGGCTCTAGCAATTCAGTAATGCACGACAGCTGGAGCGGGTTTGTGCTGGTAAACCAGTTTCCACACGCCATCATCGCCGTAGATGTGCCTCTTTGCACGAGAGCCTGGGTTCTCTATAGATGACTTGCGAGGCTTCAGGTCTCCTGCTTGGCCTCTTGCTAACTTGAGACGCTTTCCTGGATTGTCGATTCGAGGAGACTTTAGGCGGAAGATTTGTGTGAGCTCTGACCGAAGTTCTGTGACTGGAGCTAGTAAACGTACCAACGTCTGGGGCAAGCTCGTCAGCTGACGTCTCAGATTCTGGGTGAGTGGCCTTGTTTGATGACAACGACACGAAGCTATCTGTGGATGAAACCAAGCTTGATTGTCCCGGATCTAGCGCCTTGCCGTTCGCCGCAGTTATGAGCTCTTCCCGTTTCTCTTTTGCCCAGTCCCTGGCGTTTCTCAATGCGCCAGCTCCTTATCGGAAGGTATCCGGAGCATCGGTCATAGCGAACGACCTGAGCTGGGTCATGCGGTATTCAATAGGATTTGTAGGACTTTCGGACGCAGTGGGATGGGTTGTATACATGGTTAGGGTTCCAGAGCCGCCGTGATAAGTTGACGTGATCGTATACGCGTTGTTATCGTAAGCCGTCTCTGGGTTAACATATGACCGAAGCTCATGTATCCCACGGGCACCTAAAGCACCGTCATATAAACCTTGTCGCTTGCACACGGCGGTATTCCCATTGGGTCCTTTTCCCTCCGTGAAGAAGTTGGGCAAGCACGGTGCAGCGGTATTCGTTGACGGCACGATGTAAGGCCCTAACTCTTCCCGGATCTGCTTATTGAGATCCGCCGGACGACTACCATCGTAGCAGTCTGGCTTGGCCTTAGTGATAGAGCCATCGGTTAGGTGTTTGAGGTTTCCGAAGAGAAGATTCTCCTGCGAGGGAATGTCGGAGGTGCTAGCGATGATCGGGAATGCCTTGCTCATTACAGTGTTTTCAGTTAATGCTTCTTGATTCTTCGCTTTGAAATCTAGAAATGCTTCACGAGTGAAGCGTGATGGTGATAGGGAGGCTCGAGGCAGTGCTAGTCTTGCATTTATCTCCTCCCAGTTGTGCGGTTCTTGCAAATTCCTGACACCACCATAGCCTTCAGGATAGACACCATGATCGATGAGATGCTGCTCGAAGCCACCGTCGTAGGCAGAGGATTTCTTGGTCTTCGAGGAAATATCCGATTCTCTTCCAGTCTTGGCTCGTTTCCGGGAGCCCGATTGACTTGATGACATCGTTCGATTGGAAGGAACGGCGCTTTCGGGTTCTGGGTACTGACATACAGTCAGAAAGCAATTTCAAAAGGGTTGGATAGAACTTACAGCTCTCAGGTGCCCAAGGCTTGGTCCACCGTGTCTTGCGAAGCGCTTGAGCTGTGCAAGGTCAATGTCTTCCTTGCCAGTCCAATCAGGCGGTAAAGGAGCAGCAGGCCACTCTGTTCTTCGATCAAACTCTCGAAGAGTGCGAGGAGTAAGCCATTGCCGTGACAAATTGTCCCAAAACCAGCTCGGTGTCCTGTGTCGTTGCTGCTTCTCGAGCTTTCGTCGTTTAGCGATGGGCCGCGATGAAGAGTCAGTCGTAGGCTCTGCTTCAACATACAGCTGTCGCTTTCGACTGTGGGGCATTGGGGTTTTCTTTAAAGGTAATGAATCTCAGACTTATGACACGTCTTTTCCCAGTGGATGATGGATAATCAAGAATGGGATGCAGATAGCGCGCGCTTCCGACAACCATGCTAGCGTGTGAGTCATTTTGGATTGCGGGGTTGATAGCCAATCAACGGAACGTTGATTGGCTGCTGCCTAGAGAACACTAAACATATCTTAAGCACCCACTCCATTGGATCTTCGTCCCATCGAAATGATAGGCGAGTACTTTGTCCACTACAGCTTCTATCGGGTTCACAAATGGGGAACTTGGTGAGTAAGTTGTGTTTTTCGATCGTGCCTCTTCTCTATCCCAAAAAAGCCCCGTCGACAATACGTGGCTACGGTATACTAACAGCTCATCTACATTAGGATCTACATTAGGATCTACATGTAGCCGGTAAATATCAGCTGCAAAGGAGGATCGGTGGAGGCGGCTTCGGCGCTGTGTACATAGGTAACAGATGTGGGAATCTCCAGCTACCTCTTGAGGCTCATCACACGCAAGGAACCAACATTAATACCGGCGAAGATATCGCTATCAAACTCGAACATGTGTCTATCGATCCCTCCTTATTGGAAGGCAAAGCTGATACCTATCGGTCCCTTTCTGGTGGTGTCGGTATTCCACGAGTCCACGCTTATGAGACGGAGTGAGTATAATACTATGGTGTTTGATCTTCTGGGGCCGAGTCTGGAAGATCTTTTCAACTTCTGCGGTCGCAAATTCTCTCTCAAGACTCTGTTAATGCTCGTCGACCAGCTCCTTTACCGTCTTGAATATATCCATTCCAAGAGCGTCATTCATCGAGACATCAAGCCAGAGAATTTCTTGATGGGTGTGGGGAAGCAGGGGAATCTGATTTATGTGACGGATTTGGGCCTCGCCACGGAACGCCTTACTGCTCAGATCAACACCGGTCGCGCCCGGAATCCACATTTAATTGGCACGGCCCGTTTTGCCAGCATCAATGGTCATTTAGGTGTTGGTAAGTGTGATATCCTCGGTTCTTGCTGCGCGAAGACTAACGCCTAGTCAAGTGCAACATTGCTGCGATGATTTGGAATCCCTCGGGTACATGCTTCTCTACTTCCTCCGGGGCTCTCTCCCATGGCAAGGTCTCATGGCCACAGATCAGACGCAAAAGGAAGAACTTATCTTGGAGGAAAAGAGAAGGATCAATACAGAGGATCTGTGCGAGGATCTCCCTCAGGAATTTGCGGTTTATTTCGACTACATCCGTTCTCTTGATTTTGACGAGAAACCGAAATATTCCTATCTACGCAAAATCTTCCGTGATCTCTTCGTGCGCGAGGGCTTCGATTATGATCATGTGTATGATTGGACCATCCTCGAATATCTAAGAAGGAAGGAATTGCAAGGCGAGATGCCTTGCCGAAGGGAGGTTCAGAAGGGAGCTTATCGGGGTTGACAAAGCAATAACTATAAGCTGACGGCAGATCGGTTTGGGTACAAAGAGACAAAGTGCTTGGCCTAGCGCTCTTCCACCGCCGGTCATCCACTAGGCAAATGCTAGCGCTCCACCGCTTCAGCCTACAGTGACCTTCGCTATCTCTACCCAGGCTTCCGCGCAAACGACATGGCCGCCCATTTCCACTCTTCGACGCCGGCAAATCTTCACTTAGCAATTGGAACTACTATTGCAACGTCCTCAATCCAAATCAGGCCGATAAAGTGTTGAGCGTAGCGCATATAGCGGAGGGGGCAATCATATGGGCGGGCCCGAAAATCCGAGGCGCTTACGCCGCAATCCAGAAACCTATCGTCTCATTGATGCAAAGTTATTGGATCAGCTCCATTGACCATCCGTACGTGCGATGTTCTCATTCATTAATCCGGCATAACTCTTAAAGTACCACAGCACATACAGCAGCGACTCGCTGCGGTAATTGACGACTTAAAAGTGCTATTGGGCAGGAAGCAGCAAGAGCCTGCCTAACGCGTATTGCCACCGATGAGTCGCTGGAGTTTGAGCCTGGAGCCGAACTCTGCAACGACTCATGGATGGAGTACATCGGTGAAGACTGCATGACTGATGCGAGCGCCCTTTTGTGACCCACGCCGTTCTCGCCCCACGAAAGGATTGAAGAACCTGGTTTGCAGATGACGAATTTACAGACAGAAGCTAATCCATATTACACAGCATCGTCGCCTCAAATCGCCAACCCTATATCTCCGGAAAAAGGAACACCCGCGGCGCTTTACGAGTCGTGTCCGGAACCAAAGAAACATCGCAAGAGATGAATTAATACAAACAACTAAGATATTCTCATAAGAAATCGTTAAGGGCGCTAAGTAATATGCTGAGCTCTGCTGATCCATCGCATTCACAACATCGTTCCACTTCACAATTTTGCGCACGATATCCACAGCCTTGAGATAATCCTATTACAGTCACCTCTTGTAAGTTTCCTGTCAGAGCAAGTTGGCGCTCATCAAATCTGTGCAGCATCACGTTTCAGCGTCTCTTCGAGCCCGCCGTCTGTCTCATGGAATCCTTGGTGCGCCTGCCAACTGTCTGCAGCCATTCTTGTGGCAAGATGACGCCTTGCTTCCTCATGAGCTACAGGAGGATTGGCCAGCCGATATTGGCAATAAGAACGCGGCAACGACATTCCCCCGTCTACCTCCGTTCCGCCCATGTAATATATAGCGAATCGTTCGAGGTCCACATCCTTAAGCTGGCGGAGCTCAGCAAGCATACTGGAACACATTCTGTCGAGTGTCGCTTCTTTTCGAGCCTTGTTGTCCAGGTCACCTCAAATATGCTGAAGATCGAATATATCGCCCCACTCATGAAGCTGGTTTTCACAAAGGCAGACGATGTGGACATATGGACAACTGTATTCGACCTTGTCGCCCGCACAAAACCCATACCGCAACCTACAACCTCTCCCCAATCTCACTCATCATTTACATCCTCGTTCCAGCAGACGCCTTAGTCTTTCAACATAGGAAGCTTCGCAGACACATCGGAGCACAGGAGGCAGGTCGATGATGCACTGAGGAGAGAGCTCATGCCAGACCTCCGAATCGATACCCCCAACTTTGTCCACGCCGTCCTCGAACGCTCTGGCGAGACAATTTTCGACCTGCGTCAAGAAAGAGATGCATTGCGGTACATTGAACGTTCCCGAGTTCAAGTGGCTCTGGGGCACGTATAATACTAGAATGATGGTGTAGATCTCGGCAAGAGGATCACAGTGGAAAATAGTGCTACGTCAGCACGAGCTACGGAGAGCCTTCGCTCTTACACATTACCTGTCTATTTCACTGTGCAGACAGAGCTTTACAGCCTTCCGAGAAAGGCCTGTTAAAAATACAGTTGCAGCCCGAGAACATATACGCTTAAGGATACCGAAACTATGCTATATCCGATCGTCACATTACATAAGTCATTACACCGCTTGCAATTGCTAGGCCTCCTCCCGATATTTTAGCGCTGCTGGCCCGCGGCACTCTTATTCCTTGGCTTCTTAGATGCTCGCTCGGTTGTTCGAGTAAAGGTGGTCGGTGTAACTCCTTGGGAGCCCACAAGGCTTGACTGGCTATCGCCTTCCTCCAACATCCACGTGGACTCGGCGTTTGATTGTTGAGAACTCTGAGGTTCTGATGGTGAGATGTCGAAATCGATATCAGGCGGTAGATCATCGATGGCTGAGCAGATTCTTTTCTGGAGTTCCAGCGAGTAGTCAAACATATTCTTAATCAATTTAGTCAACATGTAAGCCATCCACTTCATTTTGCCGTCTAGCGCTGTAAAATCGAATTTGTGGATTGGATGGTGACTTGGGTCGAGCCGATCAAAAGAAGAGAAAGCAGCCTGACAATTTTGAGTCTCCGGGTGGAAAATGCGGGCGGATTGGGAACTGATGTATGCGATCCTTAGAGCGCTGTCCTGAGGTAGGGCCGCTGACAGCCAGTGGTCTTGTCTGACCATATGTGAAAGGCTTAGCCCTGCATTGAACGATATAGCTAAATTCGGCGACCATTTTGAAACCACCCGGCAGAAGTTCGTATTTACGTGGGGCTCTGAAAGCTGGCTACCAATGGTGGACTGGAAAGCACCAGCCGATGGTAAAGGGCGCTATGAAACAGCAACACGGACGCTCAGACCTGGACTGAACAAGTCGGATTAGTTGACTTGGACTTGCCAACCTCGAGGTTGGGAAGTCTATTTCTAGAAGGTTCCGTCTGACAGCCTTATAAGACGTCACTAAAACAACCTTGAGCCACCTGAAGGGCATCACTCCAGATGATTATTGGTTTCACATCCGTTTCACATCCGTTTCACATCCGTTTCGACAAGAGTACATCTGGACAGCTTCTCTGACGATGTCATGGATGAGAGCGCAAGTATAAACATCAACGCGTCGGGTGTGGAACTTAAGAAAGGCTCTTTACATTGCAACTTTAACTACGTGATTTATCTCATTGCGCTTTGGAAATAAGAACACCTATATTGCACATATCTCGGAGTCAAGGCTCAATCTTCAAGTTGCCGATGTACGTTCCCCAAAGCCTCCACCAGATCGATTGCAAAGTCTCCAACCTCCCGCGCGGCCTTGTGAAGAGCTTGAGCCAGTTGCGGAACCTGTGAATATGATCTGGTTGCTTCGGTAATGACTACCTGTCTTGCCTCTTTGTTCGGGAAGGCACACATTTCTTGAAAGCCACCGGAAAGCTCACTGATTGACCAGGAGTGCAGTTGAAACTTGAGCCGTTGAAGAGCATACGCTTCCACGTCCGGCATGCGAAGAGTGCATGCAATGAGAACTCAGACATCCTGGCCTTCAATTTTGGCTCCCTGGTTTCCAATTCCGGCTCACTGGACGACCATTTCTGGTCCCTCCTGTTGAGCATCTAGATCAATTTCTAATCCCTCATCGTTTCTGATGCTCTCCTTATTTCTGGCGCCCTTGTCCCCCTTTCGAATATTTGCACCCGTCGTCGCTCGTAAACCTCGTAAATTAGGTTCTAGTGGTCTTAGTGGCTAGAAATTCCTCGCCAGACTCTTCAGATAAGACTGTTGGAACAACAACGGAGCGTTCCTCTTATGAAGTGCGTAGTATGTCTTGGGACCAGGTTTTCATACAAATAGTGTCCTTATCCACCCCATCATCCAAGCGATTTCCTTCTGGTGAATTGTTGAGTATTCGCTTTTGCCGCGTCAGGCATATTATGAGATTCCTGGCCTTGAATACAGGTATAAAAGTTAAGTTGGATGAGGAGTCCAAGCGATTGAACGAAAATAACCTTGCCTCCAACTGAGCGGGATGCGTGGTTATATCTTGGCAATTTGAGCATCCTCTTTCCATAGGAAACCCCCCGGGCTATTCTGGGAACTCCTCACCCATTATAGATTCCCCCCCCCCCCCCCCCCCCCCAAACCCCACAAAACCTAATTATAGGTTCCCCCTCCCCCCAAACCCCCCCGGAAAAAAAAACATCATAATAATAGGTTCCCGCTCCCGTGAAAAATATTCGTGCGGAGATTGGCTCTCCCAAGCCAAATCTCCTAGGACCTACGCTCTCCCAGACACAGTATCAGGAATGGACTCTGCTTGTTGCTAGGTCGAGTACTCCAACCGGCCACGAATAATTTATTCTTCAACTACGCATGACCGTATGGATAGTCAGTGAATCGCCAAAGCTGCAATTAGTCACAAGAGTGTTGTATCGCTGATGGTGTGAGCCACGGCCCGTGGTGTGAACCATTTTTGGTGTACCTCATCACTCATGGGGTGGACCACTTTTGGTGCACACCGCGGCTGATGGGGTGTACCACGCCTGGTGGGATGGACGATTTTTGGTGTACGCCATCGCTGGTGTGGTACACCACATGAGTTCACATCTCCTGAAGGTCCTTCTGGTAAACCCGATTTCTTGCTGTTGCAACACCTCCAGTAATAATGACCATCAAGACATATCCTTATTTCTTGAAAGAGCATGGATATAGAACGCCGGTTAGAGGCTTATTTATAGGAACCTTTATGGCGCAGGGATCTTTGAGTATATTTTTGAAATCACAGACTTTGGAGAATTTGAAAGAGGAACTTGGAAGTATAAGGATTCTGAAAGTGTAGGGAGTTTTATGCCGTAGGGGATATTACACCGCAGGGATTCTAAATGTGTGGGGTCTTAAAAAGTGTAGGGAAGAGGAAACCGTAGGGTAGAGAAACCCTTGGGGCGATGAGAAGCCGTAGGGTGGTGGGAAACGTGGGGTAGAGAAACCCCTAGGGTGATTGGAAGCCATAGGGCACAGGGAAACCGCAGGGTAGAAAGATTCCTACGGTGATTGGAGGATTAATTAGGGTCTTAGCCTCACGGTACACTCGGCCCCCGGGTTTTCTTAGTACCACACGCCACTCCCTTGCCCTAGGGTATAGCTTGGCCTCACGGTACAATCAACCCCCCAGATTACCCCGGGGAAACTCTCAGCCCTGCGGTATAATCAGTCCCCGAGTCATCTTAGAACCACATGCCACTCCCTTACCCCAGGGCAGATCTCAGCCTTACGATACGCTCAACCCTCAGGTCATCCTAGAACCACACGCTACTCCTCTCCTAGGGTCAATTCTAGTCTTACGGTAAATTCCTAGGGGGATCCCGAGCAATTTCCCTCCAATCACCGCAAGCTCGGAAGTTATATAAATTTAGAAGCCGCACTCTTAGGGAGTAGGGGACTTTATGCGCAGGGACTTTTATGCACGCTGCCGGCTTAACTGCGGTACTACCTTTCACAGTACTGGCTTTTGCAGTGCTGCTTTTCACAGTAATGCCTTTCACAGTACTGCTTTTGCAGTGCTGCCTTTTACAGTGCTGCCTTGTACTGTACTAGTATGTAATAGTTGTCTCGGTGGCGTTTGCTTTCCTCTGTACGCTAGAGACTATAGATTTGGTTTGCAGGTGCAAGGATGGATCAATGCTAAGTGTAGATTTATGAAATGCATAGGTTTGACTTTGATTTTGAAAGTTCGACCATAGAGATAGGGTTTCAAGACAAGTTGAGGGACAACCCTCGGAAAAAGGGACAGACCTCGGCCAAGGGACAGGCCTCAACTTAAGGGATAGACCCACGAGTTGAGGGACAGACCTCCAGCAAAAGGAAGGGCCTCAAGTTACGTAATGGCTCACTTTCACCATGTGTCTTGAGACCTCTTTTGTCTCAAGACTAGCGTCTCTAGACCTCACGTGTCTTCCGACACTTGTAGTCTTCAGACACTAGTCTTAAGATCAAATATGTCTCAAGACAGCTGTTTCTAGACCTGAAATTTCTTGGGACATATTACGTCTTCGGACACAATATGTCGCCAGACCTAGCATGTCTTCAAACATTAGTCTAAATACATCTCATGTCCAAAGACTAGATACGTCTAGAGATAACTTGTCTGAAGATAATATTAATCTTGAGACGGGTCATTCCCAATATCTCGGTTAATGGATCTTGTTAGCGCTCATCAACGCATCAATAGACTTTGCTGGCATAGATGCCATCTTCTTCCTCCAACAAGAAGAGAAAGATACGTTGAGAATCTATAGCACTGTCTTCCCGAGTACTGGCTTTCCCGATGCTGCGCTCCCCAACACTGCTCCGTGAGGAGCTCGCCGCCTAACTCTGATTGTTGGTCCTATTGCCTTTCCTATTTTCCATATCTCATTTCTACACCTTGCCCCTGAAATTTTCTCTGCGGCTATGACAAAAAGAGTGGGGCTAGCGTCCTTCGACAATCGGACTTCCCGTTGCCTGATCACATGGTAGACATTCTATATTCTCGAACCTTCTTGCTGCGCCTCATTCTTCTGCAGTAGTAATCGCTTTTGGCTCCACTTGTCCAATTGCTGCTCTGATCCCAAGTTTCATTTCGCGAATCTGCTAATGTTCTCTTTCTAACTATATCCAGGAACATCTACGTCTTCTCGCTAGGCTTGTCACAAAGAGGTTTAGCGGTGCACATTGTTGGTCCGTGATGCGACGTTTGACACTATGATCAGCCCGGGCCGAATCATAGCACTAATCTGGTGTGAATAGATCACTCAAGCTGCCATAGTGCGAGGCCGTTTTCCAACTGAATGGCCTCAACTCAGGTTTTACTTCTATCAATTTCGAGAGCTGCGGTCGAGAATCCTAAACTTCGTATTGTACACTTTTGGCGGAAGGTGAATGAGAGTCTGCAAGTTCAAGAAGAGAACGTTTAATGTCACGTCCTGACTGGCGCAACGATGTCGCGTCCTTTGCACAACGAATTGACGGCATCGATTAAGGGTTTCGGTGTATCGGATAAGGTTCGCGAGATGTGACACTATCTTCTGAGTCTGCTACGTCTGAGTCTGAATTTATCTCATCTGCGTCCTCCGCTTCGATTGGCTTATTGGAGATGGGCTCTCCTGGTAATGTCGGCGGTTGATCTCGGTTGCAGATACCCCTAGACTGAGTGCTCTCATTCCGCGCCGAGATTGTGTTCAGGGACCGGGGTCGGACATGACTGGGCTCTGCTTCTAATACCGGCTCTTCCGAAGTACGCTTCAAGCTATAGAGTCGCTTTTCCAGCTCAGGTAATCCATAATTTCGACACAGCCTTATTCCAACATCGAAATCCATATACGTACCCTGACGCTTCCTATTTCCCTGCAAAATCTCGTAATTCTTCGAACTCAGCTTCTTTCTGAACTTCGCTAGTGCCTCTCTTGAACGGTTAGCAAGTTTGGCGATGTGGGAGGCGTTGATTCTGAAGTCTGACATTCGAACCAAAATAGGGCTGGGAAAATCCGTGATTTCGATGAATTCTGAAAGTTCTGGTTTCTTTATTGGCTGTGAAAGCTCCGGTTCCTTTACTGGCTTCTACGAGACATCTTTCAAGTTACATAGTTTTCTCTTCAACTTAGTTAGATCGTACCTCCGACATAAATCTAGCGCAATTCAGAGGTTTATATATATACTTTGGTGGTACTCGGCGTTTAATACGATATCATAATCCCCACTATGCTTCTTTCTGATTCTGAGGATTTCGTCTTTCGGCTAATTGAACGCTTGATAAATGTGATTCAGATTGATTCTTAAATCGAGCTTTCGGACCGTGACCGACTGAGGAAGTATGTTGATCATAAAAAAGGGAGGAAATCTCTAAGTAGCATGCGTCAATACGTTGATATTTAAATGAAGGGCGGCGTTATACCTCCGTGATATAGTCAGAAACCTGTTTCGCGGTCTTGCTGCGATCGTCACGCTGAATCTTTAACTCGTAGTCTATCAGTGACTTCAGCTCCTGCTCCATTTTGAGATGTTTGTAAAGGATTCGTTTATGTTGGAAGTTGACCCAAGAATGTCGTCAAGGGATGCCTACCGCAGGCGAAACTTTCTCGATCACGGTTTGTTCCTTCATAAGCCTTAGAATGAACCTACGATCTTTGCTATTCGTGTTGACAAGCGTCAGAATCTAAGTTGCGTTGAGAAGGCAGCCTTCTTTTCGCATAAGCACAATTTTGTGATTAATCTTTATCTATACATATCTCTCGTCAAAATTCGTCACCTTGACAGAGATCAGTCAGCATGCGCGAAATATTCGACGGTCTTATCGAGGATGATATACTTTAACTTTACCCTCGTTCTCGCCGTCTAGGTTTCCTCCGTCCAGATTCCCTGCCAGCATTGCCCTTATATTGTCGTGAATGTTACGCTTTAATAAAGGCGTCTCGATCTCTCTTGAACTCACTTCCGCTGCTGAGACAAACGCCTTTCTCAAAGGAGACCTCGTCCGTTTTTATGTGGATTTTCGCGTGACTGATCTCGTAATACGGGGCACTCTCGGGATAGACTCCACAGCTTGAGTGAGGCTTGCAACGTCTGTCGCCAATGGTCCCTTGCTGAGGTCCAGCTGCGGTATCTGACGAGGCTGTGCTGCAGGGTTGCCTTCCTTACGATTGGTGCTGATGTTACGCTTGTTCTGCTCGGACCCCTGCTCACTGTTTTGAGGGTTTGACGGCTTAGAAGGATCTTCACCAGCTTCGAACGAGACCGATGCTCGTGATCGTTTTGACTGTCCTCTTGTCCTAGCATCGTCCGAGGTAGATTGGACTGTCTGTTGCCGCTGCCGCTTAATTAGTGTTGGCTTGGAAGTGTCTCCAGATTGAGGATTCCAGATTTGTGTAGCTCGCTCAACGTGCTGAAGGGATCGTTGAGATGCATGATAGTAAAAATGAATTCCGTCTTGAAGATGACGCTTCGAGGGAGTAACTTCAGTCGCTTCTGATGCGCCTCCTATGTCGTAGAATCCTGCATTTTGAAGGGGTTGCGTTATGACGGATTTGGCCCTCGTGACGTCATCTTAACCAGCCGCCTTCTCTGTAGGCGTTGTACGTTCAATGTCGACAGTTGGGATTTGGTGAAATCCTAGACGATAAAATTCCTTCAAGCAATCACTTGCAGACCCTCGGTGTCGATAATCTATTCTTAGTATCTTGGTTGAGATGAGATCTATCAAAGCGTCCTCTTCTCCTTCCCCTTTCTCGGCTTTTTGAACAATATCTCGATATCAAGGCTTGCCCTTGCGCTCTCGCGTTGGCTGAGAAAGATCGTATGCGTATTCTAACACGATCACTTCTAGTGATTATATGTCAATCGTAGCTATATAATAATGACGTCCCCAAATCTCGGGAGCGGCGTATTCATTTGATCCGCAGATGGTTTTTAAGGAAGAATCGTTCTTTGTTAATCCGAAGTCAGCGAGTTTGATAGCGAAGGGCATTCGAGACTGAACGAGAATGTTTGTCGGCTTGATGTCTCGATGCGCCAGAGGCGGAGAGCGAGAGTGCAGGTAGTCGAGAGCCTGAAGTCCTTGAAAAAGAATTTGGAGGGTCTCTTCTTCAGTGATGATGAAATCTTGACAGGCTAAGTTTCTCAGCGGTAGATATTCCATCACCAGCAGAGGTTGCTGCTTCTTCGAGTAATTCACGAATTTCACAATATGCTCCTTAGTGAAAAGTCAGACAGAGATCGATCGTTAGGTCAAAATCACACTCACATGTGACAGTTCCGTCAAGATGTCAACCTCTTTCTTCCAATCACCGTGGTGAAAAGTTTTGGCAGCGTGCACGTCGCCCGTGCTTACATCGACGGCCTTTTAGACCGTGCCAAAGCCACCGTGTCCGAGCTCTTCTTCCAACAAATAAATAGGCTCTTGTCCGGGAGACTTTTGTCTGGGAGCATATTGTGCAGTGGGCATCGCGGTCGGTTGCTGGGTTTCCATGTCTAGCTGGCTGAGTGGAGGGAATGCGTTTCGGCGCTCTTCAAAGTAGGCGTCACGATGTGTCTCATACTCAGCCAGACAAGAATCGCGATTTTCTGACCACTTGACCTTGAAGATCAGATCACCCATTGTTATTTGGATGTTCTTGTATGTGGCGAAGAGGATCCAGGTGAATTGGTTTCGACAAGAAGCGTTCTCGTCACTGTAATTAACTTGTACTTCTTTTCGAGCTTTATTCTTGAATATGATCTCTCCTCGTTCGTTGAATGTGATGCAAAATTGTTGATCGCTGAATCCGGCACCTCGCTCGCCCAGGAAGACATCGCAGATTCGTGGATCACTTCCGAACACAAAGCCTTTCTAGAGGTCCTTCGGCTTGTCGTCAAAGGTTAGTTGTATTTGAGACATAGGTTGGCCTACAGCGGGGGTACTTTCTCGACTTGAAATATCCACTACAAACTCAGACGCAGGCAGGCATCGATCTTGATTCTGCGGTCTATTCCACGCTCTTTCGGCTGTTGGACTGACTGCCTCCAGTGTCACGATGAGTCTGGGATCATTCCCGTCCATCTTGAGAATTTCTAATTCAAAGGATGAAGCGATAAATCTTCAACAAATGATTATTTGTAGGATGAGTTCTTCTGATTAGAAATACCTCTTCTATCTAACCTCCGTATGCTACCCAACCTTCCTGCTGTATTTAGTAAAGGGCAACGACGGGTACCACACCTCAGTATAAACATGGAATATGGAAGGTTTGATTGGTTTCTCTAGCGCCCACCATATCGAAGGATTTCAGTCTTGAGCCAATCTAGAGGGACAAGCGGTCATACGCTTGTATGTCTACAACTAGTGAGATATCACGCTTTAGTGAATACTCATCTAGTGATCACCTTTTGGTCTAGTCGTAACGTTTGCAAAACCCGTCCGATTTCTAATCTGAGTCCGTGCAAACAGCTAGAGTTTCATGTGCAATCATACTTTACTAAATGTCTGGCTTAAAGGTTATCACATCATCTTTCAGGCTATAAACGCCCCGCACTTGCATGTTATAAGTTAGAGGATATTACGTTTCAGGATCGAGTTACTCGTGCACTAATCGCTTTGTCAGCAGCTTTTATCTTTCATCGATTCTTTTCAATTCTCATTTTCACATCTCTGAGTATAACGGCGTCCTCTTCCTTCTTCATCATGAAGGTTCTGGCAAAAGATCTGTGCAAGTCGGAAGTCGTTGCGGCGATCGCGAAAATCGGGTGAGAAAGATGAGTTTGCTCACCACTGAATAGTGGTACTGATATTCTTTTTCTTCATAGGTTCTTTAAAATAGAGGATGAGTCGAACGTGACTACAGAGATGTGGGAGAAGTTCCGATAAGATATATGACTTGGGAGACCTGGATCTTTCAAATTTGAGATCGTAAAACTAACACTTCGTTTTACTCTTAGAGACATAACCCGTAATGTGCATCACACCCAATCTGTGAATTCGGAAGACCTTGAAGCGAAACTTCGATAAGAAGACTTCAAACTCCTAGTCTTCATTAGTTCTCTTAACATGGACGATCATACTGATGCTTCGAGAAAATTCAGAAACTGTCTCTCTAGATTGAGCGAACCTTCAACCTCTCCCCCTGATTGCTCCCGTAGCTTGAGCCAAATTCCAATCGAAGACGATGAGGAAATCATAGAGCGGTCTAAACTTGAAGCCAAGCGAGCCTACGATACTCTGATACAGATGGGTGGGAGACCGACTCGTCCATTTCGATACAACCTACATTGGAAGACCGTCCTTTTCGAAGGAGAGCAGTGGTACAAAGATGCTGAAGACGAGCCGCTTTTCTACTATGGCACTGATAAACCAAGTCGCGGTCTCAGTTCCACTAAGACTAGTTCTCTTGCGTGGCAGTGGGCAGCAGAAAAAAAACGACACGTGGAAGAACTACGACGATGGCAGGATTTTCTTGATTCTCAGCAACGGAGACGTAAACATCATTCAGAATTTGCAAGAGAGGAGGAGATGAAACGGCAGCGATACCCGCACGATTCACAGCTCACAGCAAGCCTAAAAAAGTTGACGGACTAAAAGAATATCAGGCCTACTTTCAAAGGGGAATCGACCGGTTGAAGAGGGGAATGAAAGGGGCCCGACGAGCGGTGGAGGCAATACAGCGGAAAGATTCTGAAGTGGTCGTGAACAATGGAAAAGTACGTGGGACGAGCCATGAGGACTGGCTGAGAACAATAGAAAGACAGCGGGAAAAGCTCGCAGCGGAGGGGAAACGGTTGGAATGGGTTAAGAAGCAGCTTCCGGCGGTTCTTTCAGAATGCGCTGCGTTATTGACGGAATTGCCGATATCTCGTCGTCAGATGGAGGAGAGGAGCGAGCTGAAAGCGAAATAAGTCTATACTACTTTGGTGGATACAGGTGGGAGGTCAAGTCATTCAGTTCGGCCGGTGTCTGACATTTAGGATATCGAATATAAGGATGAAGATCTTCACGTCCCTTGTCACTGGGAGGGTGAATGGAGTCAGTTCGAGGAAGAATTGAGGGAATGGAAGAAATTTCTGGACTATCGGTAGAAGAAAGAAACGGATGGGAAAACGGAGGTGGAGCTAGAAAAACGAAAATCTGCAGAGAGCCCGACCCAAGTGGACCTCTGGAAAGACTATCGGGCCTACCAACATCTGGAGGTCGAAAACGCTAAGCAGTGGGTGGAATTCTGGCAGCGGCAAGTGGAGCATTTCCAGCAAAAAGAGGATAACTGCGCACGGCAAGCGAAACAAGTAGAGAAAGACAGCACCCGGCAAGCAATGGAAGACTACGCCTACCGACATCATTCCGAGGCTGAAGAAATGCGATCGTATCTGGAAGAAGCGCGAAAGCAAGTCAAATCTGCAGAGATGCGGTTGCAATGGGTAGAGCAACAACTTTCAACCCTTCTTGCGGAGTGCGCCGTCTCATCGGCAGAAGTGTCAACATCCCATCATCTCGAAGCTCAAGCCATAACACCGAAAAGATCATCGAGGTCAGGTCAACTCAAATGTCTTATATCCGACCGATCTGGCAGATCCACCCTGCGAGATAATCAAAAACCGGACAAAAATAAAAAGCGTGCTTCAGCAAATTCTGCGCTTGGTCCAATCCATTCATCAAAAGTATCAAAAGCCGTCGGAAGAAAAACACCCCGCCCTCAACAATCGTCAAAGATCCCCGCAGAGCGTGACGATGGTCAAAATCAAGGTCATAACATAATCATATCATCACCTTCGCCTGCCAATGTTGCTTCGCGCAGAAGTCGTCGGTTATCTATTAACCAAAAGAGGTCCGGTGCATTGGAAGCGTATTTAGCTGTCGAATTGGGAAGAAATGCATAACCTCAACCTACCGAGGTTATGCTGCGCAGAAGCGATCGGATATCGAAACAGAAAGAGAGGATGAACACATCAACTTCTAGTGCGGCGTTGGATTCAGTCGTGACCTTACAAACAGCTCCCTTCCCACGATCCAAATCTAAAGGTCCCGTTGCAGGAACCAAACCAGATAGGAGCTGGGGGAAACCGCGTGGAATATCTAAGATGCGGGGAAAGAATCTTTCACGGAAGAGGATTAAGATCCATACTTAAGAATAGGGTCACTTCGAAACGATTTTGACCTTAGATAAGCAGGGAGATATAGTGTCGCGTTATACTATCATCTAGTTTCCTGGTTCAAGCCCCGTTCCGAGCAAGCAGACAGACAGCAACACAAAAGCCTATGGGCCTTCTTAACCCCACGCCTCCAACCAACGCCCACATCCATTCCCTCACTTTTCCCTCCTACCTCTCAACTACCCTAAGCTTCCTCCTTGCCCTGCCGAGGGGATACTGTGTCGCGCACTAGAGACGGATCTCAATAGTAGATCCTCCTATATATTGGTTTGGAGAATTTGGCACTACCGGCGCCTCAAGAGGGCCAAGATGAATGCGGATATCGAAAAGAAAAATCGGACTCGCAGACGGGTCGTTGATGGATTAAGCTTCATGCGTCCAACGAAGGTACTAGGCGAAGATAGAGCCTCTGCCAGCGAACCTGAGGGTCACTCAGAAAAGGCAACATCTTTGCCAGGAACATTCAACTGTCGAATCATACCTATTGGAGAAGATTCTTCTGATAAGATTGTGGAGCAGCTGTTTGAAGGTCTGGAGGCAAAACTTGGAGGACTGATAGCCAAGGACGAAGTGGGTGATGCATAAGATCATTCCATACATCCGTCAGAACCGTGAACCACTGGCTGTGGAGTGTTCGCCTCCTCAAGCACATCAATTCATGAAATGAAAAGATGTAGCGAATGGCAGTAGTATCTCAAATATACTAGAAATAGAAATAATCTTCGTCCCTATAATTTTAAGAATATATAGGCTCCTACTAATAATAATAAAAAAGTAATCAACAATCATCGACCCTTATCTGTACGTGCTGGTCTTCCCCGCTTGCGTCCCCGCTGCGGCTGGTGATTCGCCTCAAACTCCCGCAGTAGCTCCTGTGCGTTTCCTAACTCGCTTTCGAGCAGCCATGTCTTCTTCCAGCACACCTTGTATTCATAGCCCTTTCTCCTTCGTCTCTTGCCAACGATCCTTACGATCTTCCACTCCTCTTCACCCAATGCTGAACTTCCTGGGTCCTGAGGCTGCTCGGGAAGAGGTTGGGTAACGGTGATGGCGTGAGGGGGATGGACAGTCACCGCTGCTCCGGGATCACCTCCACGGATAGTCTGCTGAATTCGACCATGGGATAGTGCGATACTGAAAGAGATGGGGCGGTCGTAGGGGGGAGTAGTAGGTTCGGTAGTAGATCCAGTAGTACTAGGATTCAAGCAACTGTGTGTCTTTGGCTGTTTCCTTGAGTGGGAGCTTTAAAGGTGTACGGTACCGATCTCAGACTCCACGCTCGTGGCCCTGGTAGAAGCGTCAAGTTCGCCAGTCTTTTCGTCGTTATCCTCCACCACGAGAGGATTATCTGAAATACGTCAGCAGAAACCTCGGGTACTGGTCAGAAATGCACTGAGGGACACATCTGGACTGTTACCAACTCCACTGGATCGACTTAAGCTTCTTGTTTTCTTGTCTTGCTGGAATTTTCGCGAAAAGCGAGGTAGTCTGAAGATAGGCTTAGGTTACGATCGAATCCGTGCGAAGTCAAGGTCGCTTGAATTATTATCGGTAACATCTGTCGTGTCGATCACGATCGCGGCTTTGTAGAGTCATTATAACGCACCCGCGGGAACTGGTACCTGCGCACTAACCTTCACCCCGGGCCTTCTTCAACCCCTGTACACCTTCTCCGTCCTCGTTCAAACCTGCACTGTCTGCTGTGCGCTTGGAGGAAAGTCGAATGTCAGTGGCGTCCATGGCTGTCACAGGCTCAACATCCGTAGGGCTTGTTGGGCTCCACATCCATGCGGAGTCAGCCGGATCCGTCACTAATCCTACGTCTTCTCGGAGTGGAGACCGCCACGAAACCAGTGGTGGTTCAGGGTTTGGCGACGCAATAGAAGATCGGAGAGAGTATGGGATGACGTCGTCTGTACTGCAGCTCCCTCCTTTATCCTCATTCTCTTCCCTCCTATAGGAGTGACGAGGCTCGATACTTCTGAGGCCGATTTCTGAATCGTATGTCGATGAGAGGAGGGTAGTAAAGAGTGGAGGAAGAGGAGGAGGAGGAGGAGGAGGAGGAGGAGGAGGAGAAGGATCATAGATGGGATCTTCTGTCTTCTCGCGGAGGATGGAACATCTAGATAGGCGCTGTGTTAGTACTAAGACCTGCTAATGGGGGTTTTAAGGGTCCTACCCAGCTTCTGAGCCTACTACCGAAGTTCGTAGATTGTTGAGAGAGCAGTGCCTTCCGCCTGGCTCCAAAGTCGAGCCGTCGCTTCTAGAGTGAACCCTGCTGCTGCTGTCGGTATTCGCACTTCTGTCTCCACCTAGTCTTAGGCCCGATTGTTGAGACGCTTGTGTTTTTCCGGTACCGACCACCAGTTCCTCGAAGTATGGAAAACTTTCGTCTTCCTCTCCACCGCCTCTACTGCGGCTGCCACTGAGATCAAGTCCGTTTGAGGGAGCTGGAGCTGTTATTGAAGGTTTACAAAAAGCGAAGACAGCAAATACTACCTCCAGTATACAGTTCAGTGTCTTTAAGATCCAGTGCATGCTTATAAGATAACAGATCAAGAGGGTCCTTCGACGACGAGCCAGTCGAATCAAGAACTTCGATCAGATCATAGTCGTTGAGTGATCCAACTCCGCCGTTGGATATAGGAACCGTAGGTCCCTCTTCGCAGATGACGGGAACATCATCAACCAAGGACATGGACGGTCCTTTGCCAGCAAAATCGGCTTCTGTGGGAGGTTGGTAGAATTGAATGGAATCCAAATTGATCAAAGTCATTCTGTCTCAAAAGCAGATAAAGGAAGTCTGTGTGGAGTCTGACGTTGGAAATCCGAGACGCTCAGAATGGGGCGAGATGAGGATAATATGCGCTTCGGAGTCGTGCTCACAGCGGCTGTGCCGTGCCCGCACTCTCTTCGACCAATGACCATGGAAGACGTCATCCCAGTACCGTCTCCCTCATTCTCGCACTTGCTGCCTGCTCCTCTCCAACAGTCTCAATCGCCGATTTCCATTTATCTACCTTACACCTCGCGATACACGCTATTGTTGTCTCTCGACCCTTGTTGCTTCGCATTCAATCCACATCCTATACCTGCCGAATCTTCACTGGGCCCCTCGGAGATGTCCAACTGTGGAGCCACGTCAGCTGCAGTCGTAGCTGCCTAGGCTTACGCGCTGGGACTTCTGCAACGGATCAGAGGTACTACATCCTCTCCGATCCACAGCGAAAAG
Source organism: Platismatia glauca (assembly GCA_963556305.1). NCBI lineage: Eukaryota > Fungi > Ascomycota > Lecanoromycetes > Lecanorales > Parmeliaceae > Platismatia > Platismatia glauca. The sequence goes on from OY745767.1 coordinate 1,085,223, forward strand.
CGAGATCACCGTCTCGAAGCCACGTCACCAGAACAAGGTGAATGTGGAAACCTGATCGGCACAATCAAGCAAACACGGAAGGAGCACTGTCGATCAAGGCGAGAATATTCCATTCCTTGGTTTTAGCTCGCCACCGCTGCTCAGCTTCATGCTCAGCCCCACTGATGCTATGTCACCCAATCACGGCCAGGGGGCGATCCCTGTCCACACAGCCAGGCAGACGTGTGGGGAGGCATTTCTTTCATTGGTCGTGTGGCAGCCATCTTCGGGCCAGACAGTTGCTTCGCCCTGGAATGCTCGCCGCAAGCTGAAATTTCCCACCAATGTCGTTGCAGAGTCGCAGATCAGCTGAGCGGTGCTGAAACAATGGCTGGCACAGGAAGGCCGAGACAGAACGGTCCAGAGCGGCGGAGTCGAGCGACGAGGCGCTCTAGCATGGTCGAAAAAGGAACCATCTCCGTTCGTTGGGAGCGGAGCTGAGCTGCAGCGCGGGCGACAAGATACGAAGTAGCGAATGAGAGGGTTCGCCTTTATCGCTAGCTTCAGCCGTAGGCGAAAGTGGGCAGGTTAGGAGCTGCCGAGGGTGAGAGGTGCAGCAAAGTAATCCCGAAGGGAAAGGTCATCAGTAAAATGCCTCATGCAAAGGTCAAAGCATAACAATCGGCGATGGTCGGTAGAAGCCAGTTAGGCAGCAGGGAGTAGGCGAGGATACGTAGACCCTTGCAATACGAGAAGGAGCGAGGGGACGGCAGGGAGATGTGGAAGAAAGATGAAGGAGAAAGTTGGAAAACAGCGAGGGGTGCAGGTCTTTATACCTCGAGAAAGCGGCGGGTGGGGCGATGCCAGACGCCTTACTCGAAGAGTCGGCGCTAAACCCGACGAGGTCGCGCTTGGCCTGGAAGCAGGAAAGAGCGGACATTTCACCGCGACGCAGATTATTCTTTTATTAATAATATATAAATATTTTATAAAAAGTTATCTTATATTAGGCTGGCCTACGGTTAGGGATAGGTTTGCCTAGGGTAGTATGTAGCAATGTGAACTCAGTAGCAATAGCAATATATTCATATATGGGGCTATCAGTAGTAGACTAATTCTTGAGAATCCCCCTAAGAATCTCGGAGGCATCGCCAGTAGCAATATGTTCGCCAAGCATGCCCGTGCGTCATCCGACCCCTTATCGCTGCGTCATGGCCCCATGGTCGCATGCTCCAAATAGGCAGTCATGGAAAGTCGGATCAATGGAAGGGTATGTTTTGCTTCCATACTCACGCTAAGCCTCATCCGGCTAGATCATGGCACGGCTTCGTGGCGCACGCCTACTGTGGCGGCCAACAACACTCCGCTACTAATACTTTATTCTTTTTAAATGTAAAACTTAATTCTTTATAAAATACAATAATTAATAATATATTTTAATAACTAATAATACAAAGACTAATAATATATAGATTAGTTATTTTTATATATATTAATTAATATTTAATCTTCTTTAATTTTCTATTAACTTTTTAAATAAAATAGGCAAGCGCTACGTGTACAGTCTCATTTTTTTAAGCATACAGCCCTCTTGATTGGGTTAGATCCAGATAAGCGCTAGCTCATCTGGGTATCAGCCCTTTGTTAGCTGCAGTAAAACCGAGTACCTTTATTATTTTGGTCAAGATGATTGGGTAGTCCCTTTGCAGCAGCTTTTATTACACCTCTACTTCTAATGTGACAGTTTAGAGGCTCAAGCTTCAACATCAATTGGTGCATTTCTCACTGTAGAAGGTTGTTTCTTGAGCAGTGTTATTGAAAGATTTGGAAAAAATTTGGAGATCTTAGCACGTAGGCATGGTAAGGCAAGACATGATTTGTGCCTGCGCCCATGTCTATTACAAAGGTGCTTGGCTTTACTGCGGCTAACAGAGAGTTGATACCCAGATGAGCTAGCACTTATCTGAATTTAACTTGGCAAAGTGTGAGGGCCGGAGCACTCAGAGTAGACTAGTAGGGCTCACTCGCTTGACTCGCTTGCTAGGCTGCGAGCTACACAGCTAGGGCGAGTGCTAGCATGCGAGGGGGTCGGCGAGGCTGATTGCTTAGCAAGCAAGGCGGCCGCCTCAAATACTCGCGAGACCCTTTTCCCTTCTTGCTTCCTCAGCTATTAGTTCACTTAGCAACTAATACAGTATCTTAGCACCTACACCCACCATAAATCGCTGATTGCCTTGCTGCTACGCAGCTCCATTGAAAAGAGGACCTTGCTACCTCACACAAAGCTAGTTTTTATCTAGATCTAATCCAATCAGAGAGGCTGTATGCCTATCAAACTAGGTATGTACGTCTATAAAGATGGGGCTGTACGCATAGCACTTGCCATAAAATATTAAATAAAATCTAATATATCTAGATAATTTATAGACAAATTAAAAAATTATTTAAAAAAGATAATAAATTCTTTATAGATAAAGAAGCTAATATATTAATAGCTAATTATAATAACGTTATTAGAAGATTAAATCAAAATATAAGAAGAATTGCTATTTATCTAAAGTTGCAACGCGTAGAAATTAAACTATTTATTTAGTTTAAAATTCTTAGTACTTAATATCTTAATAAGATCTTAGTGAAAGACTATATTCAATTTAAATATATAATAGTCTATATAGATAATAAGCTAGCCTAAATAGGCTAGAAAACTCAATGTATCGAGATTTGGTTCGGTTCGGTGTCGGTTCAGTGCCTAAATATAGGCATACTATCGAACCGAACGGCCAGTCTAGTAGGGATCCCCCTGGTCAGGGCGACGATCACCCTGATCGCGCGACAATAGGGCGGCAATCACCCTAGACCTGATGGGGGTTGATTTCGGGGTACATTTCGTATGTCTTGGCATCATCCAGGGTCCTGTGACTCTGAGTCAGTCCTCTCAACCCTGACCCCACAATACACCCGCATATAAAGCTCCGTACGTTCTGCTCTCCGACCAAAATTCCATTGATTCATACTTACTTTCGTTGTATACGTTGAAGAATCTGCACTTGTCCCTCTCCACTACCCAGAAGCAGCTTCCTCTCTGCCTCCGCTCTCAGATCTCGACATCATCTTTGACCCCGATTTACGCCCCACCATGGCTGTGCGTGCTCAATTCGCAAATTCAAACGAGTGGGTTCTACAGTATTGCTCCAGATCACACCGGGATTTTTGCTGACCCTGGGTTCCTAGAGTTGGTGTCTTTTCGACCCTCACCAATGCTTACGCCCTTGTTGCCGTCGGAGCCAGTGAGAATTTCTACAGGTGCGCTAGGTTTGTATTTCGAAGAAGCTATGGCTGACATATCGAGCTAGCGTTTTCGAAGCGGAGTTGCAAGATGTCGTGCCAATATGTCGGGCTACCATTGCAGGCACGAGCATAGTTGGGAGACTGACAGCGGGGTGCGCGAATTGTATCTTTCTACCTTACTCATGTCTAGTACTGACCGAGGCTGCGCTTTGTTTCAAGCAATCGAAAGGGCCTCTTAGTACCGACATCTACCACAGACCAAGAGCTGCAAAGTCTTCGGAATTCAATACCAGATGAGGTCAAGATACAACGGATCGAAGAAAGATTGTCGGCATTAGGAAACGTAATATGCGCGAATGATCATGTCGCTTTGGTGCATCCTGATATTGAGCGGGAAACCGAGGAAATCATTGCAGATGTTCTGGGTGTCGAAGTCTTCCGCCAGACGATCGCAGACAATGTTCTCGTTGGGTCGTACATGGCGCTCTCCAACCAAGGCGGGATAGTACATCCCAAAACCTCGATTCAAGATCAGGATGAGCTGTCCAGCTTGCTCCAGGTACCTCTGGTGGCAGGCAGTGTGAATAGAGGATCATCCATTGTAGGTGCGGGGATGGTGGTGAATGACTGGATGGCGGTGACAGGGTTGGATACGACTGCCACTGAGCTCAGTGTCGTGGAGAGCGTGTTCCGCTTGGGCGAGGGAATGGGTCCAACTTCGATCAACACGACCAATAAGGATACCATGGTGGAGTCCTTCTATTGAGTGGTTTGTTTGACGCAGGAGATTTCTGGACTGCTGCTGCTCAAGCAAAGTCAGATCGTAGGAAGCAAAAGTCCACCTTAGGCGCTTGCTACTAGCCTAAAGTCGTGAAGCTGGAAGTAAGGCACGCTCTCAATTCTGAAGAGATGCAGTCTACACGAGCCTTAGATCGGTGCCGGAGCGAGATGAGGATGCGTTCAATGTTGCTCACCACGAATTGTTCGACACCGAGCTCGAAAAGCTCGCAGTTCACACCAGCGCCTCCTGGGTGCTCGATAGGCGACAGCGGATTTTTGACCACTGGATCCAGGTCAAATCTGCATATTCCGCAGAAGCTTCCCCGTTGTGCTTGCTTATGACATACCGTACTCAACGTAGAGACTAACATATATTTGATGCAAAACAATCCTCAAATTGTTCGTCTTCGTATCCGTGACCATGACGAATTTAAGCGAAGTCGGAGTTTCGTAGTAATGCAGCTTGTAGTGACCCGTCCGATACGATATGAAGCTTCACGTCCAATCATCAGTATCTTGATTGTTCTACTCTCCTTCCCCAGGAAGCTGTGTACTTGTCATCTGGGCCCCCTAACTTTCTGACCATGTTTCTCAACGAGAATATTGTGCCGAAAACCAATTTCGCATCATCCTCAGCGCTGAGACTCTTAGATTGTGGCTGTGAATCCGGGACGCCGTTGGCCTGAGATGCTTTTGAGGAAGACTCTGGTCGAGGTGCCCATCGTTTTTTGTAGATACATTCGGCTGCGGGGGCGTATTAGCTGCTTCGTCGGATATTGAGCCTAAAAAAAGAGACATGACAAGAAACCTACCATGGCGATCAAAAACGTAGAAGGAATAGACCACCATACCGGCGGAATTGATTCGAAGTCAACAATCCCCAAATGTTTTGATGCAAAGCGTCACACTTGGGGTACCTCTTATCTCGTAACCCTTGTTTCTTGTTGCTTGTTGCCTGTTGCCTGTTTCTTGTTGCTTTTTTCATGTAATGTAGCAGTTAGCGCTGGCGTTGATGTTTCAGCTTGACTGATGAACGGCCGACGGAGAAAGCACCAGGAACCCTATCCGCCTATCGGCTCTTTCCCGGAACTCGGCCGAGATTCTCTTGGCAACGTTCAATCTTTTGATCCTTTTCCCCACTGGTCGAGGTTCGCAAGGCGAGAAGGCTTCAACGGTCAGATTCATGATTGCTTCATCCGGACAACTTTGAGCTTTCGACGCTGACTATGCGTTATCTGACATCCTCTCTGAATATTATCTCCTGCACACTACTACTCGATGCCTCCTACCCCTAAGGAAGAGACTTCGGTAGAAGAGAAAGCGGGGATTGTGCCCTCTCATGGCATTTCAATCGATATTCCAAGCACCGGTGAGGGCGATGGTACTAGACCTGCAACCATTAGGCACATGTAAGTTTCCTTGGATGCTTTCTTATTAAATGCCTTTCTGATACTCCGCTCCCCAATCCAGGTCCACTCCAGCCTACGAAAGCCCAATCAGACATCACCAGCGCAAACAATCAAGTGCTAAGGAAGTCAAGGAAACACTGCATGCACGCTCAGAATATACCAACAGCCAAGATGAGGGTGGTGCCATACACCGGATCAACCAATACATAATAAAGCAAGAAATTGGAAGGGGCTCCTTTGGAGCAGTTCATCTTGCTGTTGACCAGCATGGCGTTGAATACGCCGTAAAGGAGTTCTCAAAATCTCGACTGCGGAAACGTGCACAATCCAACATCCTGCGCCGACCTCATGGAGGACCTCGAAGAACTGCAACTGGTCATCTGGCTGCGGGTGTAGGCTTTAATTCTCCAATGCATCGGAATTCGTCTTCGGATATCACCGATCAGGAAGGAGACGGCAACCCTCTGTTTCTGATCAAGGAAGAGATCGCTGTCATGAAAAAACTCAACCACGACAACTTAGTATCTCTGATAGAAGTTCTAGATGACCCAAACGAGGACTCGCTGTATATGGTTCTTGAGATGTGCAAAAAGGGCGTGATTATGAAGGTCGGAATGGAAGAGCAGGCGGACCCGTATGATGACGAGAGCTGCAGATGCTGGTTCCGGGACCTCATACTCGGAATAGAGTATCTGCATGCCCAAGGAGTTGTTCACCGTGATATCAAGCCAGACAATTTGCTATTGACGGAAGATGATATACTCAAGATTGTAGACTTTGGCGTCTCCGAGATATTCGAGAAACATTCGGATATGACGACGGCGAAGTCAGCGGGGTCACCGGCCTTCTTACCGCCAGAATTGTGCGTTGCAAAACACGGAGGCATCTCCGGCAAGGCAGCAGATATTTGGTCCATGGGCGTGACTCTATATTGCTTACGCTTTGGCCGGATACCTTTCGAACAACCAGGGGTTCTGCAGCTGTACGAATCGATCAAGAATGACGAGGTTGACTTAACCTCTGGCCCTGTTATTGACGACAACTTCAAGGATCTGATGACGAGGTTACTCGAGAAGGATCCGGTCATGAGGATTAAAATGGATGAGCTTCGGGTCCGTATACACCGGAGGCAACTCAAGGACATTGTACTGATAGAGATTAAGGAACATCCATGGGTAACAAAGCATGGTAAAGACCCTCTACTACCGGCAGAAGAGAACACTGCAAACCTCGTCGGGCCTCCCACAGAAGAAGAGAAAAACCAGGCTATCACAGGCAATCTCAGCAACATACTCGTCCTGGTACGTCGCTTTCTCATAATCAGGACTCGGTAACGCTGACCCTGTGACAGATGAAAGCGGTCAAGCGATTCAAAAACATCATATCTCATAGGAGACCTTCAGGTTTGCAAGGAATCCTCGGTAAGGACACGCGAATGGTACAGCCGCCTTTGTCCATGTCCAGGCCTGAGAAGCGACCGCTATTTCAAAAGACCCGAAGTGTTGACACCCACGACCGAAGGCCTATCGAACAAGCACTGGTGACAGAGGGCGTTCACAGAGATGTTGAATTGGATGGGTATGAGAAGTCGTTGCCAGGCCGAGAAGACACCGCCATCGCGTACTCTCCCAAGACGCCAACGAAACGACCCTCTGAACACGATCCTGAGCAATCTCCATCAAGTCCTACGAACAATAAGAGAACACTCAATGCGCACCCGCAAGCCCACCGCCTGCCAGTGCATGCAGCCACTGCACCCATGCCCGTTCCTCACGGTGGCAAAGGTCAAGCACACGATCCTTTATCAGACCATCTCTACCTCGGACTCGGCCCTGGCGGCAGCTCTCGAGCCCCTTCACCGCCCTGCGTGAGCGAGTCGCCGCCAGCAGCCGAGACCAATATCTACGAAACGGCGTACGATATGGAAATTCAACGACTACGGGCCGCAAATGGTAGGGCTGCCACGCTGTTTCTGACCAGACGGGTGGAAAGAAACGAGGAGTATCAGCAGGATGAGCGTTTCATGAGGAACGATTCAGGAGACGCACCTAAAGCAAAAACTGGCTTCGCACGGGTTCTGGAAGAGGCAAGAATGAAGGCTGCGAAAGGCGAAAAGCCCGCTCACGACCAAGCTGATGGTGATGTTGATGATGTCAAAATGGATGATGCAACATAAATCATTCCGCGGTTGAGACTGGCAGTAATATGACCGAGTATAGTGGTACACGCATGGATTAATTACAGACTCCGGGATCACGAAGCGAGGCGTTACAGAGGATGGGTAATGCTGTCTATGATGATCTGGGGAAAAGGTGACAGTGGCAGAGAAGCGCTAAGCATTTCATCGTGATTGCGTTGATAATGCCTGGAAGCAGCTGGTACGCATATGTTTGTGCTGTTCGTCGTCACAACTCATACTCCAGTCAGCGTTTCTCTTGGCCGCATTTGATAACTGATCGGGTGATTACGCAGCAGTGGGGAAGGAAGTCCGCATGCAGGCTTCCGTTCCTTTTGTTTCGACTCCTCATTGTTGAGTCACTTACGATCGTTGCTCAAGTCAAACAATGCAAACACTTAAAGGCGTGGCAGCAAAAACTGAAATGTGCTCCTGCTCGTTGCTTGAATATTACATAGCCAGTACACAACATCAATCCCAGGCACCTCCAGAGGCCTTCTACTCGTAGTACATTCCACGACTCTCCTGTCGCTTCCCGAGCAGAAGAGGGGAGAGTCACGCAGGAATGAATTCATGTAGACAGCCGATCAACACGTTTTGTACATTCAGTGCATTACGCTCTAACACTGAAAATCAATGTGTGATCTGATTCACAATTGCCGGAATTTTGGTGTTCAAGAAACAAAGGCTTCCATTCAGAGTCATGATTCTTGGCAACTTAACCTGACTCAGACTAGCGAGGGTTTAAGCGCGAGCGGCCAGGCGGCAGACAGGCTTGTACTTTACCGTGAGGTGCAGTGGAAGAGTGGTGCTTGTCTCCGGGATTCTTACTCTAACACACCCTCATCATTTACCTGCCAGTACTTAAATTCTGTCCTCCCCTCCAACTTCTCTCCTCTTTTACACACTTCTCACCACCGTCTCCCAGACATCTTCATCCTCTTGACTTGCATCATACCAAGTCAAGTGTCACCTCACCAACTCCATCGGACTCCTTCAATTCACTCTCATTAACTACCGTTGCCATGGCTGAAACGCAGAAGATCAAACTCATGAGCTCGGACAGCGCAGAGATCACTGTTGGTATGTCTTAAACCTCCCTCGACCCTTCTCGATGGGCCTACTTCTGTACCTGTCTCAGCCGTCTCACTCAAGCACTATAAGGTGGATGTTGCTAACACCTGCTACAGATCGTGATGTTGCTGAGCGTTCGGTACTTATCAAGAACATGATGGAAGATATAGGAGAACAAGCCATGACCGAGGCTATCCCTATTCCCAACGTAAGCTCCTGACACACCGTCCAGCCGCTATAGGAGACTAATCTACCACCATAGGTCAACGAGGCTGTCCTTAACAAGGTGATTGAGTGGTGTGTTCACCACAAGGGTGATCCTCCTGCGACAAACGACGACGATGCCGATTCGCGCAAGAAGACCACGGATATCGAAGAGTGGGACCAGAAATTCATGCAGGTGGACCAGGAGATGCTGTTCGAGATTATCCTTGTAGGTTGACTGTGTTGTGTGATCTGAGTGTTCTCGGTTGATGTGTCGCTCTACTCAGGCTGCCAATTACCTCGACATCAAAGCTCTCCTTGACGTCGGCTGCAAGACCGTCGCCAACATGATTAAGGGCAAGTCCCCGGAGGAGATCCGCAAGACCTTCAATATCCAGAACGACTTCACACCCGAGGAGGAGGATCAGATTCGTCGTGAGAACGAGTGGGCCGAGGAGTAAGCTCACACCGCGATCTCGTACCGACTTGTCCCACTGACGTCGTTACAGTCGCTAAGTACTATACCCTTTCGCCTTCAGCTCGACGTCAATTAATGTGCTCTGCATTCCTCGCACATTTACTGGCTGGAGGAAAGACGGCTTGGCATGGCCGCTTACGACTCATTAATGCAAGGCGTTTGACAGTGGTCGGTTGTTTGTGGCTCAATTGCAGGCATGCTCATGAGCTCTGCCACCAAAGGTTCTGATTTCGGTGCTCCTCGAAGTCTTACCTAGACCTCGACCCCATGAATAATCTCAAAGAGTGCTCGTGCAAGTTAGATATCTATCCAATAGAATCCATTTGCACCCTCCCTTTGAGCTTTTGATGTGTTACACCGTTGTTAGAAGTCACCGACCTGTGGAGCCATTGTGGGTAAAGCCGGGAATTTGTACGCTCTTCCCCAATGTCTCCAAACAATCTAGGGACAAAACCACGACAGAATGAGTCATGCTTGTTATTCTCATCGCAAGAATTCGAGGGGTGTCTGGGCTTTGAAAAATGTACCACTTCGTATCACGTAGTATACTTCATCGCATCACAACGGCCACGATTCAACAGTAGAGCTGGTCATTTGAAGGTACACCAGCAACCTCTTCCGCCTTGCCTCCCAGAACTCTCATATCACACGACCATCCGCCACGAATCCTTGAGCAAAGAGATCCCGAGGAATCCACATCCGTCGTCCATCGAACATCACCACCCGTCCGCCCTCCGCCACATCCCCATCCCCTCCCCCCGATGATCTAGATCCCTATCCTCGTCTTGCGCCAATGTCTCCGCTTCGCGTTGTACCTACACGCCACCCACCGTCAGCACTCGCACTCGCCCAGCTCCCCCCGCCAACAGATCGCGGCCGCAAATCGAAGTGGGATGACGGCCGCTGTTTCCCCCCGGGGCGAGCGGAGGGAGGATCGATGGACGGAGCAACGTACCGGATCGTGTTGCCGGTGCGCAGGCGGATCCACTGCGGGATCGGGCGGTTCTGCTTCTGGGCTTTGGCGAGCTTTTGCTTCGTGCGGAAGGACTTGTGGGACTGCGGCGGGGGAGGTGTCAGTGGGGAGTCGTGCATGGGTGGGGGGGGGTGGGCGTCGCTTACGGGCATCGTGAGGGTTGTGGGGATGCTTCTGGTTGTTGGAGCGGTGGGAAGGGTTGTTGTGGTGCTGGCGGGATTTGTGTGGGAAGTGCTAGCTCGCTTAGGACGATCTATCATTACGTAATCACAGGGCTAAGCCCTTTCAGGTTCGCGCCTTTTGAGGTGGAAATGGAGAGCATTCCTCGTTTGGTGTCTAGCATGTATGACGATCAATCCATCTCACGAATACGAATCAAAGATCCTTGCTCTGTACTGTTGTTGCTCTTCTCTGCATTGCTACGGATGGTTCCTGACATTGGGCGTCTCAGCAGGAAGGAATCGAAGTACAATGAGCGCTACGCTCATGGCTTCACAATTTCAGATGACGGCAAACATGAGGGCGGTCTGCCGCCTGAGCTTGCCAACGACTATGCCATAGCGAAGACGCGTCGCGCGGATTCACTTTCCTATTCTTTTGATTAATACCGTGCAGGAAGCTGTCTACCCTGGCGGGATCGAGAGGGAGATGATTCCATCAGTCGATTCGTCGTTCATTCTTGCAGCGGCCGACGAGGCCTCTGTGGTGTAGACAGCTGCCTTACCGAGGATTACGTCTTGTCTCTTGGATTCACCATCGACAACCATCACGGGGCCCGTCAGCTTGACTCGCAGCGCTTCGATTGCCTGTGCCTGCGTTACGGTGTTTGAGATATAGAGGGTTCTGGTATAGCGCATTCGTTAGAGCATACGTAGAAGAACCAGCCCATGTAAAGTGGTAATTTTTTTTTACCAAGTATACTGCGGTCGAGGTCGGTCGCGTCGCAGCTCGCAAATGACTTTGGTGCTTAGGCTACCTTACCTTTTTGGAAGATTTTGTTTACCGCCGCGCGGATGTATTATAGGGTTTTGCCGGATTTGCCCTCCCGCCTCAACGTTTTCATCAGGCTAACCCGCACCAACCAACGGGAGAGTACGACTCCCGACGCTTTGGATACCTCTTTCAGTCTCGTCAAATTTCACTCTTTCAGATACCTATTGCCACTTCAGGTACCTTACATGGTACTGCCTCGCCTATGAGGTTTCCGTACTTCGTTCTTGGATTGGATTGCCGAAACAATCACCACCGTTGCACTGGAGAACGAAGGTTATTTGGAGCAGAAGATTGCCTAGATATCTCGGAATCGCTCGGAGTCCGAGATCTCCGGACATTGTCAAGGTTAGGTTGGTAAGTAGGTTATCGGTAGAGACTAGAGTATGAACATTACCAGATTACATTACGAATACGCTGTGGGAGGCAGGTTAAGGGCCTTGGTGGCTTGCGAAATGCGGAGTAATGTTACGAAATACGAATACATAAGGTACTTTACTTATCCAGAGGGAGATGACAGCGCTCATTAGTACCATTCCGGACAAGCGGTGAAGTAAAGGGACGGGATCGCGCTCTTCCGACTTTAATGCACGGAAGCATCATTTTATTACCTTGTTGACTCAAGATTCTCGATTGACTCACTGTGCGTGGTGGAGAGTGGAGACTGTTACTCACACCAGCGTTAGAGCAGAACGACAATACATAACCTACTTTACCTACAGAACCCTTCATATTTCACACGTATTCGTAGAATTCTTCGCTATAAATCGTCGTCATCAGCGTTGTCCTCTCTGCCTCGGCTCTTCTTCTATCCACCCCCCCCCCCCCGCGCATATCTCTAAAACCCCTACAACTATCGATGCTGCCTGGCGCCCCCCCACACTTTTCCGTCTGATGGATGCCTAGCCCGATTATCTCTATGCTATGATCTTTCGACTCCTAATCTTGAGTCCGCGTCGTCTTCTCTCATAGGCCTCTCGAAAGCATCTTCTACGGGGGAGAATCTTTGAGGCATCGTCCAGTATGGACAGTACCGCCGGGGACCTCAACAACGCGGCCAAAGAAGTCGGCGCAAACATCGAGAAACAGCTGAGCCGAGATTCGCGTGATGATTCTTCGTCGGGAAAAGACCTCGTGGAGGAAAAGCACGAGCAAGGCCCACACTCTTCGGGCTCATCTTCGGACGACATAGCGCAGTTGAAAGAGGTTGATTCCCATTTTATCCAGGTACCGGAGGTGAAGGAGGGCGAAGAGGCTTACGCACATCTACCTCCGCACGAGAAGGCGATTATCAAGAGGCAATTGGACATACCAGAGGTCAAGGTCACGTTCATGACGCTATACCGATATGCAACAAGAAATGATCTCATTATCATTGCTATCAGTTCTATATGTGCTGTTGCAGGGGGGTCTGTCATGCCGTTAATGACCGTTAGTTTTCTCGTCCTCGATTTTGTAAAGAATACAATCTGCTCACGCACTTCCAGGTGATCTTTGGTCAATTGACCGGCATCTTTCAAGGCTACTTCCAACAAACAATATCCCATTCGGAGTTCAATCATCAACTCTCACACTTCACGCTCTATTTTATCTATCTCGCAATCGGAGAGTTCATCACCATCTACATCTGTACTGTTGGATTCATCTACACAGGTGAGCATATTGCAGGCAAGATCCGTGAGCAGTACTTGGCAGCCATCTTGCGCCAAAATATTGCATTCTTCGACAAGCTTGGAGCTGGAGAGATCACCACACGTATCACGGCCGATACGAACCTCGTACAGGATGGAATATCTGAAAAGATCGCCCTCACGTTGACCGCAATGGCGACCTTCGTGACCGCTTTCGTGATTGCATTCATCAAATACTGGAAGCTCACTCTGATTCTCTCATCCACGGTCTTCGCCATTGTGATCGTCATGGGGGCTGGGTCAACGTTTATCATCAAGTACAACAAGCAATCGCTAGAGTCGTATGCATTAGGCGGCACTGTCGCCGAAGAAGTCATCAGCTCCATCAGAAATGCCACAGCTTTCAGTACTCAGGATAAGCTTGCCAGGCAATATGATGCACACTTGGTTGAAGCTGAAAAATGGGGTCTCAAGCTCAAGGTTGCCCTAGCAATTATGATCAGTGCTATGATGGGTATAATCTACTTCAACTATGGCCTCTCTTTCTGGATGGGATCTCGATTCATTGTTGATGGCCAGATGACGCTTGGCGAGGTCCTCACAATAATGCTTGCCATCATGATAGGAGCCTTCTCTCTTGGAAATGTGGCTCCAAATGCCCAGGCTTTCACCACCAGTGTCGCTGCGGCCGCCAAGATTTTCAGCACTATCGATCGAGTTTCTCCTTTAAATCCTATGGATGACGAGGGTGAGAAACTTGAGCATGTGGAAGGCACAGTGGAGTTGAAGAATATCAGGATGATATACCCGTCAAGGGCTGAGGTGGTGGTAATGCAGGACGTAAATCTCAAGGTACCAGCGGGGAAAACAACGGCCCTTGTTGGCGCATCGGGGTCCGGAAAATCGACGATTGTCGGCCTTGTAGAGCGCTTCTACGATCCCGTGGGTGGCGCGGTTTATCTCGATGGCCATGAGGTCAGCAAATTGAATTTGAGGTGGTTGCGCCAACACATTTCCCTCGTCAGTCAAGAGCCAACCTTGTTTGGTACAACCATATTCGGCAATATCCAGCATGGGCTCATTGGTACGAAGCATGAGAACGCCGATATCGAACAGCAAAAGGAACTCATCCTGGCTGCAGCAAAAATGGCCAATGCGCATGACTTCGTCATGGCTCTTCCCGAGCAGTACGACACAAATGTGGGCGAGCGCGGCTTTCTTCTCTCGGGTGGGCAAAAGCAGCGCATAGCGATTGCTCGAGCCATGGTCAGCGACCCCAAGATACTGCTGCTGGATGAAGCTACATCGGCCCTAGATACCAAATCAGAAGGCGTTGTTCAGGCTGCCCTCGATGTCGCTGCGCAAGGACGGACGACCATCGTCATCGCCCATCGCCTATCTACAATCAAGACAGCCGATAACATAGTAGTGATGTCCCAAGGGCGGATCGTTGAGCAGGGCTCGCATGATGAACTGCTCGAAAAGAAATCAGCGTACTACAATCTTGTCGAAGCACAACGGATATCTGCAGAGAATGAAGAGAAAAATGCCGAGGAGAATGCGGAAATGGACGAGTCCGAGCAAGAGCTCGTAACGTCCCTCACTCCTGAAAAGCAGATCACCCGGGAGAAACTTGAGCGCTCGACCACTAACAAGTCTGTGTCGAGTGCAATACTGGAAAGCAGAAACTCAAGCTCTGGACGTCATTATTCTCTGTGGACCTTGATCAAAGTCGTGGGCAGCTTCAACCAGAAGGAGGTCCACATCATGCTCGTTGGACTTGTCTTCTCTATCATCGCTGGAGCGGGCAATCCCACTCAGTCAGTCTTCTTCGCCGAAGAGATTGTTGCTTTATCCCAGCCTCGTGCGTTGTATTCGAAACTCCGGCACGACGCTGATTTCTGGTCTTTGATGTATCTGATGCTGGCTTTGGTACAAATTCTGTCATTTAGTGTTCAGGGTATAGCTTTCGCATATTGTTCCGAGCGCTTAGTACACCGAGCCCGAGACAAAGCATTTCGGAATATGCTTCGACAGGACATTGCCTTCTTCGACGACGAAAAGAATACGGCCGGTGCCCTGACATCGTTCTTATCAACCGAGACGACCCATTTGGCAGGCATGAGTGGTGTGACTTTAGGCACCATTCTTGTTGTCTGCACAACGCTCATTGCAGCCATCGCACTATCTTGCGCCATGAACTACAAGCTCGCTCTTGTATGCACAGCCACAATACCAATCCTGCTTGCTTGTGGCTTCCTTCGCTTTTGGATGTTAGGTAGGTTCAATAACCGGGCCAAAAAGGCTTACGAATCGTCTGCCAGCTTCGCATGCGAGGCCACCGCTGCCATACGTACCGTAGCATCTTTGACTCGAGAAGAGGACGTTTGGGAACGTTATCACCAAAACCTTATCGCTCAGGAAAAGAGGAGCTTAGAATCTGTCCTTCGATCTTCGGTCCTCTATGCTTCTTCTCAATCTTTCATGTTCTTATGCACAGCTCTGGGTTTCTGGTATGGAGGCACGCTCCTTGGCAACAAGGAAATAACGGAGCTTCATTTCTTCATCTGCTTCTCTGCCATCATCTTTGGTGCGCAATCAGCTGGAACAATCTTCTCATTCGCTCCAGACATGGGCAAAGCCAAGCAAGCTGCCAAAGAGCTCAAGACGTTGTTTGATCGAGTACCGGCGATCGATTCATGGTCGCAGGACGGGGAGCGATTCAGCGACATGGAAGGCACCATTGAATTCCGAGATGTGCACTTCAGATACCCAACCAGACCGGAGCAGCCCGTGCTGAGAGGTCTCAATCTTACAGTGAAGCCGGGCCAGTACGTTGCCCTTGTTGGGTCCAGTGGATGTGGGAAGAGCACGACCATTGCCCTGATGGAGCGTTTCTACGACCCACTCTCTGGAGGTGTCTTTGTCGATGGCAAGGAAATTTCCAGCCTCAACATCAACGATTATCGAGGCTTTTTGGCACTGGTCAGTCAAGAGCCAACGCTGTATCAAGGCTCTGTTCGGGAGAATGTACTGCTCGGTGCCGACCGAGAAGATGTGCCCGAAGAGGCTATCATTCAGGCCTGCAAAGATGCCAACATTTACGATTTCATAATTTCTCTGCCGTGAGTTTTGCGCCCCGTCGTACTGTCAATTTCGACATGGCTGACCTGGACTGCAGTGATGGCTTTTCCACCGTTGTCGGCTCAAAGGGCAGCATGCTTTCTGGCGGCCAAAAGCAGCGCATAGCCATCGCCCGGGCTCTCTTGCGTGATCCTAAGATACTTCTACTCGACGAGGCCACGTCTGCTCTTGACTCCGAGTCGGAGAAAGTGGTGCAAGCAGCTCTTGATGCTGCGGCACGTGGCAGGACAACGATTGCAGTGGCACATCGCTTGAGTACTATCCAGAGGGCAGATATGATATACGTATTTGATCAAGGCAGGATCGTGGAGCACGGAACGCATAATGAGCTTCTGAGGTTGGGAGGGAAGTATTTCGAGTTGGTCAACATGCAGAGTTTGGAGAAGATGCACTGATGAGGTTCTTTGTTCATGGTCATGCCGTGCTGAACCTGTGAGTGTTTTCGTTTGAGCGATTTAGCATGGCGATGGCGCTTCTGGCTAGAGAAATGGATAGCTCCACTCGGTCGGCTGGGCAAATAGATTAATAAAACACCTCTTGTCTACTCACTTCGGACGAACCTGAACATATAACGGCCTTGATTTAGTAATCCTTTCAATCATACAGTGCCTTTCAATCTCTGCCGTAGGTTCCGAGCGATCATTGCTACGCGCTTTGTCCCCAGTCCACGGAGCGCGATCTGGAGAACCTTTCGCGACGCTGGACCCCCCCTCCCTCAATCTCCCTCGCCGACATCAAAGTCTCGATAGACATCCCTCACCCGCACGCCCCTGTTGTCGGCGATGATGCCCATCAGGCCTTGACCCACGTCGCGGATCTCGTTGTAGTCGTGCAGGAGCTTGATGTGGGCTTTGACTGTCGCTTGGGGATCTTTGGTTCTGGGGGGGGAGCGGGTGTTAGGAGACGGCGAGGAAGGAAAGAAGAGTGGGCGAGGTGGATGGGGCGGAGGTGAGGGGTGGGGCGGAAAGATGGGCGGGTAGCGATAGTGTGGATGCCGTGAGAAGGAAGAAGACCAACGCAGTCGCACCTTAGCTGCCCATCAATCTCCTTCCGCTTTTCTTCAACCTCTCGGATCTGGTTCTCTAGAGCTGCAATCTTGGTTTCCAGCGCAGCCTACTCTTCTCATCAGTCCTGGCCTGGTCGTCCCGCAGGGATTCCAAGAGTCAGGAGCAAACGGACAATCTTCTTGGCCTCGAGCGGATCGGCTGGCGCCGGTGATGGAGGAGATGAGGGAGGAGGTCCGGGCTTGGGGGCTTGCTCGGTTGGTGGAGGAGATGGAGGCATGGAGGGGGGTGCAGGGGTGGGTCTTGGTGGTGGGGATGCTTGGTTGTCTCGAGTCGGTGAATTGGACAGCGACTAGGGATTTGGAATGAATCGGAAGGAGTGATCACGGTATGTTGCAGGATAGCGTGTAGAGACATTAACTTGATGATGAAGTTTGAGAGGGAAAGTGATCAAAGATACCTGCCACCATTGCTGCTTGAATCTTACCGGAGAAGCAATGAAAATTGATTCTAGCTTGTACCGGATAGCTTCGTTCTTGTTCTTTTACCACAATTATGTATACTCACGATGAGTGAATCTGTAGAAGCCTCTCACGCTGCTGTCATTAATACTCTTGAGTGAGAGTCTGTGTGTCCGCTGGGAGAGTCGGGACGGCTACGCAGACCTGCGGGCAGAAACGCCACTAGGCCGCTAACCACCGAATTTCCCCCCCTCATGATTTTCATATCATTTCAGAAAAGAAGCCCGAGTAAGACATCTACTCCATCAACAATGATCACTTCTTCAGGCGGCTTCTACCCTGGCCCATTTCTTGTTGCCATCTGTGGTCTAGGGACAATGTAGGCGCGAACATTCTACGGCACAGAACTTGCATCATGTTCTCCGACGCCCTTTCTACGTCAGCAGCACGGACACCCACCATGTCTTACCCTCCAAGTCTCCTTGCACTTCTATGTCTAGCAGGACAAGCGTGGGCGCATGAGCACCATACCGATGAGATACCGGAAGGCGAGGCGATTTCTGCACAGCCTATTGTACCGTTCCCAGCGTCGAGCGCCCCAAGCCATGCTGACATTCAAACAACAGGATACTACATTATGGATCCACATAGCCATCCAAATAGCCTCCTTTGGCATCATCTTCCCCACTGGAATGGTCCTAGGGGTACGTTTGCTTGCCAATCCAATCCTGACAAGCCTAATCGCTTCTTAGATCATTCACTCGCGGTGGCACGTACCTCTCCAAGTCCTCGGCGCACTTCTCTCAATAGTTGGATACTTCCTAGGCCATGCCCACGGTGGTCGCCAATTCGCCCATAATGTTCACGCTTCTTTCGCACCATTCTTGATGCTCATGCTCATCGTCCAAGTCGTACTCGGTGCCTACCTGAAGCTGCATTTGCAGAAAGGGATACATGCTCGAATACGTCGCTACACGGTCGTAGGGCATGGAGTGGTGGGAAAGGCCTTTCCGGTAGCCAGCTGGGTGCAGATGCTGTTTGGGGGCATTACCGCCTTGGGATTCTGTCAAGGGGATCACTTAGGCCAATGCCTGGCGCACTTCATTATGGGCAGCGCCTTCATCGGCTACGGCATTGTTCTCACTATCCTGCTGCTAGTTGGTCAAATTTGGCTCCGGCGTACTGGCCGAAGCCAAGAATTCTTTGACAGCCTGATAATAGCAGCATGGGGCTGCGTCAATACATTTACGGAGCACAGGTGGGGAGGTCCATGGGTGGCGAATGACCTGCAGCATACGACCATGGGTATTGTATGGTGGTGTGCTGGCCTGCTCGGAATGTGGCTGTCAAGGAAAAGAGATGGAAGTCCGAAGAGAAATCTTTTCCCTGCATTGGTCATAATGCTTACAGGATGGGGCATGAGCGCACATCCTCAACATCTGGAGCTGAGCGCGCATGTCCACACGGTCTTTGGGTACACGCTTATGGCTGCCGGGGCGGCCAGGATAGTTGAGATTTCGTTTGTCCTTCGGGACAAAAACACAATCTCTGATACGGAGGTGGAGGAGATTAATAGCTTTCAATACATTACGCCTTTTGTAAGTACCCCGAAGAAACCTATCTTCTTGCCATGACTTTTCTTGGTCAACCACTAACTTCTCCACAAGCTACTCTACACCTCCGGCTTCCTCTTCTTGGGCGCCACCGAAGAACAGATGAACCTCCTGGCCACCGCCGGCGTCTCCCACGTTTCTTACATCCTCCTTCTTTACAGCATTTCTTTCTTACTTTTCTTGTTTGTCTGTATGCTGCTGCACCTCTACGCTTCATACGCCTGGCCTCTCGACGCTACCCGGCCCAAAGCTATGGCCAACGGAGGGTTGAACGGCCATGTTGGGCACGTGGATAGGAGAGTCAGGGATGCCGAGGAGTTCGAACTGGAGGGTCTGATGAGTGATGATGAAGTGGGAGCGGACGGAGTCGCTACGCCTGCCAGTAAGAAGGCGAACGGGACGATAACCTAGGTATTTAGGTTCTCTAGAGAATGTATAGCATTTATTTAGGGCGCTGAACGGATCTCTAATTCCTTCTGTTACCACGCATGTAGTCATCGTTCGTTTATTGCAAAGAGCCACGTGAAGTGAACATAGACCTTCGGTCTATGTATTTGATTGACTATTGTCATCTGATTTGATTTTATGCGCAAATGATAACATTTGACCGGAGAACAGTCTGGAAATCAACGCGTCTCATTGGTGGCTATCCTATCATATTTGCCATGAAGACGGCATGCATGCATAAGTCTGTAAAGAAGAGGATACAATCCCGCCGGTTATTGATCACATAACCGGCCTTGCTACCCGTTCAAGATCAAAACGAGATCCTTGCACTTGATCATAATTCCGTTTTAACATTTTTGCGTCGGTCCCATCCCCTTTCAATGCATTTCATAATAATCCCCCTCATTGTGGCGAACAGAGCCATCAGCGTGCGCAGGACCGGCGCCCAGGTCCTCTTTGCTGGATGTCAGCCAATGGATAATGCTGGCACTCCACGTGACTGGATGTCTGTTAGTATCATCGCATAGGGAACCAGCCCGTAAAATAAAGATAAGGGAAGGGTGGTGGAACGTACTATCAATGGTGCATATGGTGAAGCAGAGCCAACCGTTCTCGTGTCCGTTCAGAGCGAAGAGGATGGCCAAGTTTGCGATCGTCGGCAAGATGATGGCCGCGGCGCCCAGTCCGGATCGGCCCATGAAGAACTCACATGCTACGACGGGGTCACGCAGACCGGCGACCTTGCGGAAGGGCAGAGCCATGGTAATGCAACGCATGGCATGGCGGAAGCCTCGGATCTTGACGAGACGCGCACCTCGCATGACGAAGACAAAGGTGAGAGCGAAGTTGATGAGTATGTCGTAAGAGAGGAGGGGGATCGTGATGACGAGCGGGAGACCGATGCGGCATTTGCCGTCGATTTGCGACAGCGAGGTGACGGGGTGGATGAACGCGAAGACGGCCAGGACGCCGAAGCCGAAGAGGACGATGGCGATGCCCAGGATGTAGATGGGGTCGCGGAGGCGCGGGAGCTTCGTGGCCACGAGTTGGTGGGCGCGCTCGACGAGGAAGAGGTACAGACAGACTTTGCTACCTACGTAGAAGACGAGGCAGAGATCGATGGCGGTGCGGCAGCGGCCTTCTGACGTGAAGTCCCACGCATTGATAAGGAGACCGGCCGAGAAGATGAACGAAATAGTACAGGAGTAAATGGAGAGGACCAAAATCCGGATGGAATTTAGTTGTTTGAAATTTCCAATTTCCAGCGTCTTCAGACGCGTGACTAAAAGGAATCAGTTATTTGTGTGGCGAGCGGTCATGAGCGACGGGGAAAGAAAGGGGCTTGTAAACATACTGAGCATTCCGGATACCATACAGAGGCCGAACAATGATACGGTCGAGTAGATGACATGTCCTTTAACCGGGGTGCGATGAGAGTAGTCATACCCATCCCGACTCACTTGCAGAGTCAGTTAGGTAGTCGCTCACTTCACGTTCAAGGAGTCGATACCAATAGACAACGGGACGGCAAGGGCCGACTGGCCGTAGTACATCGCGACGAGTAGCATAAGGATTGTAAAGTTCCCGCACGAAGTCATTTTGGCTAGGTCTGCGGCCGTGTCAGGAGCCGATTGGCCTCACCGCCGACATCCACGTCGGCAACCGCAGGTGGACTTACAGTAACGCGATGGATAGTCAACGGATGGATTGACTGGATGGTGCACAGTGTAGGAAGGAAGTTTACGTATGAGATCGGGCAGTGATGTGTGTTGAGCGTGAGGTTGGTGACGGGAAGTGAGGTTTGTGGCGGGAAGTGAGGTGTGAACGGGAGGAAAGTGAGGGCTTGTGAGGCGAGTGACTTAGCGTGTTTTCAGGGCGATCATGGTAACTTGGTAACTTGTTCAGTGTACAGTACCTATCACGTCATCTCAGTTCTCACCATTCGATGCTGTACTGTCTGGTGTTATCTACGCTCAGAGGTGTGTGTGCAAATAGAACTTGAGTGTGAGGTAGTCCAGCTGTGTGACATGTGTGACATCTCCACAAACAAAGACCAGCCATTATTCTTCTCCGGGTTTGAGGATGCTGCCATCGAACGGCTCCTTGCAGAGAAGCGGATAGCACGATCAAAGGCGTAAAGTAAGAACCATGATCTCCGCGAATGCATGCAAATTGAAACCATAGGAGTAGCTGCTCAGTGATGTTTTGCAAAGGGAGAAACTATCATGTGGTATTTCTTGTAATTGAATATGCTATCACCATGCAAATGCTACTTACAAAGAAGCGTTCATTTTGTTAAGGAGGTAGAGCAATGGAGGATGATCGACCAACATGAGTGAAGCGCGGTTCCCGAGATCTTCTCAACGATCATGAGTGACACCATCGGGGGCTGTTCACAAATGGATGGTCGACCCGTGGAGATCTACACCAATGGGAATTGACCGCCCAGAACACAGCCGGAATGGTGGCAAACATCATATCCAAAAAGTCGTCTCCTAAGGTTCATTACCTCTCTGTGGCCAACCCCCGGAGAGATTGTCGACTCTGCAAAGATTGTAGAGCAATGGAGGTTTTTCCCAGAGATGTTCGCAAAGTGGTTGCATGAATGATTGAGCAAATCCGCAAAAATTGGCTGATTGCTCATTGTTCATATTTTGGCGGTGTCCAGTCAAATAGTTTGGCTATGTCTTGGAAGCCGTTGAACTCTCTGAATTAACAGCGGAGAGGTCAGCGAGAAGGAAGTGAAGTCGAGATTTGCTATTTCGGACGGCTGAGTCAGCGCCCCAGGTTTGAGCCTTATCAAAGTGACCTTCCGCTCTCGCCCCCTCGGCCGCTCCAGCTGCTTCTTCTTCCCTACATCCTTCTACCCCGCAAAGAGACAGCGTCTATCTCCCCGTGTACTTCGACAACTGATTCTCAACATGCCTAAAGCTGAAGTAGGCAGCACGAAATACCTAAACAATAAACTCAAATCGAAGGGTCTACAGCGCCTAAGATGGTAAGCTTCTGGCTCCTCGCTCTACGGTCTGTGACTGCTAATCGTCTCCCAGGTACTGTCAGGTACGCTTTATATTTTCGAAAGTCAGAGCGTAATGCTGAGGGTTGTACAGATCTGTGAAAAGCAATGCAGAGACGAGAACGGCTTCAAGTGTCATACGCAAGCAGAATCACACGTGAGAAACGCTCTGTTAGTTGGCGAGGCAAGTTTTCTCAGCCTGAACAGAAAGCTCTTGCCTTTGCTGACACAGCGCATCAGGACCCTCGAAAACACATATCGGACTTCTCAAATCAATTCCAAAGAGACTTTTTGCAACTCCTTCGCACGAGTCATGTGGAAAAAGCAGTGCAGATAAACCATTTCTACCAGAACTATATTGCGAATAAAGAACAGTAAGTCGCTCTTGCGTCCTCTATCCCTTTGAGTGTCGCTTTGGTAGCCACCAGATAAGGACACCCGAGGAAATCGTCAATCTCGATGCTGTTGGTGGAACAACGGAAGGAGTCTAGCTGCTTCCCTGCCTGGAGGTTAGCTTTTAGAGCAAGTGTTAACTTTGATCTGTCATCTAGTATCCACATGAATGCCACACGATGGCCTTCATTAACAGAATTTGCAAAGCACTTGGGTCGTGAAGGGCTCTGCAGAGTCGAGGACACCGACAAGGGCCTTCAGATCGCTTGGATTGATAATAGCCCTGAGGCTTTGAGAAGACAGGACGCCATAAGAAAAAAGGAGAGGCAGGACAAGGGCGACGAGGAGCGGGAGCAGAAGATGATCAGGGAGCAGATTGCAAGGGCGGAGATGGATGCTGAGATGAAGGCTCAGCAGGACCACGATGATGAGGTGCGGGACTTTAAACCCAATGAGGGAGAGAAGATCAAGCTCAGCTTTGGGGCCAAGGCAAAGGAAAGCAAGGACCCTTCGCCGCCTCCGGTCGCCAACCATAGGAGCGATGACGGGACAGAACCTGAAATGGACACAACAAAGTCGATATCACTGCCAACTGGAGTACCAACCCCTCCACCTGAAAAGGTTTCCTTAAGGATGGACACGAATAGCAAGCCAAAGAACATATTCGCCGGAGTTTCGAAGAAGAACGCTCTTGGTGCCAAAGCCTCCACCAAAGAGCTGCCAAAGAAGCCTATGAGCGAAGCGGAGCGGATCATGAAGGAGGAAATCGAACGGAAACGAATGAGAGACGCCACTGGCCCGGGCCTCAATTCAAAACGACCACGGCTTGCATAGGAGCTGCACGTCTTATGATTCATTATACAAGGATACCAAAGCACGGAGTTCAGGGTCACGCAGCAGACAATATAAATAGGAATGGTAGTGCATATGAAGGCCTTTTGGCATCTGGCTACCTGGCTTGGTAGTTCGTGAGAGCTTATATAAAAAGCCATAGACTTTGAGAATGGAAGGATGTAAACCGTTGAACTTAAGAATATGTTCAGGTTCTGTTTCTTCCACAATCATACTCCTCCAGAAGGAGCTGTGTGGTGACCTGGTGATCTGAAGCCTGGTGCTGTGATTTCATCTGGTAAATGTTGGTCAGCCCTACGGCAAAAAGCCACGACTTCAAAATCCTGTCCAGTTTTCACCTTTACATCAAACACACGAGACATCAATCCGAATTGCACCTTGCAACAAAGTCATGGAAGCATATTGGGCAGCCCCTCCGGTGTCGAGGTATTTTCCCAAGCCTTTCACATGTTCCAATCGCCCCTGCCCTTTTCTAGCAAGGGCATCCGTTCTGATGCTGACGGGATAGGACCTTGACAGCGTTGACGCTGGGTACGTCGCTGCTTGTGTACGGCAACATCATTAGTGGAAACAGAGTCGTTTTCTTCCTGCCATGGATATTCAAGTTCCCAACGCCAGAAGTGTGGCGGTTTGTCACGTCGTTTTGGGTGACTGGTCCGGCTCTGAGCATACTATTTGATACTTACTTCTGTGAGCCTCATGGACCCCCTTGCGACTTCCTATACTCATAATTCATCAAGTATGGACGTACTCGAGCGGTCTCGAGAAGGAGTCGAGCCGTTTCTCTGAACCGGGGGATTTCCTTACCTACATCATGTTTCTTGGCCTGGTGATCCTAGTACGTTCCAGTACCCTCTTTCATTCAGCTTGCTTTTTTTTCCAGCCTTTCCCCATCTACTCGTTTCATGTTCACCAGCTCCGTGAGGAATCCTTCATTGGCATGTCTACAAGCATACCTCACATATCTGCCCGCCCAGCCTCTATCTAGCTGAAGCGGTTCCTGGAGATGAGGAAGATTACCCTTGCATCTCGCGCAGGCCCGTCATTCGCAATCAATCCTTAAGGGCATGCGTGCGGTGTAGGCATGGTGGAAGCGAAATTTGAGAAAGCCTGCGTGATCTTTAAAGTTAGCGTCCGGTGGTTTTCGCTTTCTACACGTTTTCTATCTCATGGCGATCTGGTCTTTGAGTCCTTTGAAAACTCGCTAACATAGGGAAGGCTACAGCTGGTTTCATTCTAGGCGGTGCGGTCTTCACCCAAGGTATGGCCTATTTGAACAGTGCATTATGACAGGCTAACACCAATAGCTCTCATTCTTGGCATTGCATACACATATTCGCAAGACAATAGAGGCAAGAAGGTCTCGTTCTTTATCATCACTTTCAATGTGATATGGCTGCCGTGGGCAATGCTCTTGATGACATTCATCATGGCTGGACCTGACGCAGCCCTGAAACAAGGCGCAGGCCTTCTGGCTGCTCATCTCTATGACTTTCTTACCCGCCTTTACCCAACGTTTGGTGGTGGGAAAAACTATGTCCGCACCCCTGCGGTCGTCAAGCGATGGTTTGGAGCAGATAAGCCCAGCTCTCAAGCGAGAGGTTACGGGACTGCATTTAGACCTCCGACTGAGGCACCCGGTCGCGGCACGTCGAGCGGTTTTGGATTTTCGAGTGCTTGGGGTACTAGGGGTCAGGGTCGGCGCCTTGGAGGGGATTGAAGTGCTACGAGAATTAGGATAGCCGTGGTTCGTCTCATGTATGATTAGTAGAATGCAAAAGATATGCACCATATCATTGAGACTTCCTGGATGATTTGGAGCATCTTGAGAGGAGAGCCCCGAGACAATACGGAGTATGTGGTAGTATGCCAAGCCGACAAAAATCTGCCCCGACCTCTCCCCTCGTAGAGACTAGGGTGAGCGCCGCTTTATGGTCGCGCGATATGGGTGACCCCCGCGCGAGCCTGGGTGCTGGGTGACTTCGCCCCCTTGGGAGGGGGAGCCGCTGCCTGATTGCTATTCTTCTCAGAAACCATTACGTGTCTCTTTCACCGTCCAGGTGGGCGGTTCCTTACTACGCAAGTTGATGCTCTGTGGATATCCAGGCGCAGAGTCATTCCAGATCTGCCTTTCGAGCGCCCTATGAGTATCTCCATGAAAAAGCGGCAATGATGGGAAGGACACTTCATTATCAACATCGCTCCCTCAAACTTATTTCTTCTCATCTTCCTCACCACTCTCAGAAGAGAGGAAGGTACTGGGATGAAGGACATGCGATTCTGGTGGACCTCAACGAATCCGTTAGAAGCACGTATAATTCTCGTCTCGCCCCGTTCTGAACGTCTTGGATCTCTGACTTTAAACTCTCTACATAGCTCCTTTATCCGCATTTGAGACATACAGTGCTCTTGATCGATTTGGATCCCATTCAATCGTACCAAGGCCCCACTAAAATTTGGCTGGCAAAAGATCATCAATAGCATCGATTAGTGATTCTTTCGTTGTCTGTGAAGTGAGGAATGCTCCTATGGTTTTTGGATGCAGTGGCGGATGGGGTCAACAACTGGACGACTACAAGCTGGCTCCAGGTCTCTTGAACGGACCTGATCCCATTGACGGCCACGGTGGAGGGGGTGGAGAAGAAGACGAAAGCTATCCATCCGTTGAGGAACTGCTGTTCGATATCAGAGGAGCACAAGAGTCACGAGAAACAAGCTTACGACTCGGTGGAGACAAGGGTGCACATACCGACAGCAGCAGGCGCAGCTGGCATGGTGCGGCGTCTCCATGCTTCCACGGTAATTCAGGCGTTCGCTTCGATACCGAGCTGACATTTATCAACGTAGCTCCTGGCGAGCGGGACTCTGCAGATCGAAGCTATGCTCGATGGCTTCATTTCCATCAGTAATGGCCAACTGGCAGACTTTCAAGGAGAACCGTCCTCGTTCGGTTCTTGTACAAAATGATGGACATCTCACCACGCCCTTGATCAAGCTTCACGCACATATTACCGGATACCAAGCCCGCGCGATATGCCACCTGTCCAGGACTCAGTTTTCCCGCGCCTGCACCAACGTGACCGGTGCGACGGACTGGAACGGGATGACTCAGGAGATCGAATGTTCCAGCGAGCAGTTCAGCGGACTGATCCGTTTCTCGGATGCGGGAAATGTTAGGAAAGGCTGAAAAGCTTAAATGCGATAAAGGAAGGATCAAAAGGCAACGCACTTGCTGCGTGACCTCGCATTGGATTATTAAAGCGAGAAAGACGAGGTTCTTCGGAAGATACAAGATACGTGCGAGCAGGTCTTCGATGACGACGGTCAAGCAAGTGGCGGACAAGTGACTGGATATGAGTCACGCTCGGACACGCCGCTCGTCGTTGCTCGTAGTAGACGATGGCTAGGAACGTCGGAATGAAGGACGTGCCTCCCTCGCCGTCGGCGGCTCGAAAGCCGGTCTGCAGGAGACGACACAGCGTTCTGCGCTTTCCGAGTCAAGACACTCGATCCTGTGGAAGAGGGCGATTATCCGGGGGGACGACTTGCCGCGGTCGGCCTTAAGAGCTCAGTGGTCGTCCTGATTGCCCTTAAGGCTCTGGGGCCGGAGAACAATTGCTTCGTGAAGCTCGAAAGCGGTCTAGACGTATGCATTGACGCTTACACCCAGGTCGACTTTCCCGGCACGGTGGAGGACTGGGAATATGCCTTGAAATTGGACACGAGGACGGTGGTGGAGGTGACTCACGGCACCTCGCTACCTCTCCGTGATCGCACCTCACCGTCGCATGATCTCCGTGAGGATGACAAAGGACGGGATTCGCCACCCCTACCGCACGCGACTGCTATCCTCTCGAACAACGGATCTCTTCGAGGGTTCGGGAGCTCTGTGGGTGGTGTACAGGACTTCTGCGACCGCGGACGGATTCATGAAATCGCTGCCGAAATTCACAGGAGCTCAAACAAATCATATGCCCCAGCATTCACCAGCTCGACAAATTCATTGAAGAGCAAGATCATTCCTCTCAAAAATCTGCTGTGAATGGGGGCTGTCTTCGAAAAAAACTTTCACGTCGGGAACCTTGCTATCGTGTTTATTCCCACCTCAGGCGATATTTTCACTGCACACAGGTAATTCATCCTTCAATGGAAACTTCTTTTCAAAGGACTGCACTACCTGGTGATGAGACTGAGGGTCTGATAAGATGCGATTTCCCGTGTTTTTTCATTTACTCTCTTACAGCCCGATCTTGTTTGTACGAGCCATGGCTCTGGGCAGTCATCAACTCTTGTCGAGTGATCTGGAATTTTTTGAAAGAAAAGGCGAAAACCCATTGAAGACATCATCAAATTTCCGAATACTAAGCAAGATCAGCCGTACTGGCTAAACGCTTCGTGTCTGAACATCTTTCGTTTCACGACCTTCTTCCCTCATTTACTTAAACGACCCTTTCTTGCGGAAATTCTGGAAACATTCTTCATGCCATTCGCATTTCTTTGCTTGTCTATCATCTTACACAATTGTTTACGTTCCATTCTTCAGTGTGGCACCGATCGGTGTTATTTAAGTTCTTGTCGCCAAAGACCGCTATATCATTATCGTAAATTTCCTTATACTTTTCCTATCTTATCTACACTAACTTGACTTTCCAAAACCGCCCTTGTTTAATGACCTTTTTGAAAAATGTTTCTGAAGTACCCTTCCGTTTGTGAGCAGTCTTTATTATTATTGTTCTTTTGACCGTTAGCTTTACTAGCCCGGTCATTCCGTATGAAAAGCTCTTCATTCTCTTCGAATAAAATCGAGCCGAAATATTACTATTTTCGGCTGAATCTGGCACTGAAACATGTTTTTCACTTTTCTACTTCGCAAAATCTTTGGGCAAGTAGCCGCTTCGCCTTCATTCAAAGGGATTTGGGATCTTAACCCTCACTTAAACATGATATAAGCTCCTCCAGTGATCTGAATCAGCATATAGGTTTCGATCTGCAAATAAGGTGTAATTTGGTCGTATGGGCCGATTTTTTGCAAATAAAATGCCTCAACTCCTATTACTCAGCAATCAGCATGTTAATAAATACATATACATGAAACCGTGTCGCAAACTTTAACGCGTTATGCAAGCATTATGGTTGCACTCGATGCTACAATAAATCTCGACTGTACTCTTCGACTTGAATTGAAGTCATTGGAAGGTGAGCCTGTTCCACATGCTGTCAGACGAGTAATCGTCGGTCTCGAGTCAGAATGACTCGCGCAAGGGAAAAAACACTTTTCGAACCAGGAGTTCGAGAGCAAACGCTTTGATGGAAAAGTCTTAGAGATTGAATCAAACAGATCATGAACCGGGACCGTATCCCGAAAAAGATTTTGGGTGAACCCTCTGAGAAGCAAGACATGCTTTGTCGCCAGTACCTTTCCAAGATCTCTTTGGTTTTATTCCTCTCAGACAAACCGGAAGCAGCTCGACGCACTGTAGAGAGCGGCGAGCTTGATTAATGTCGATCATCAATTCTTAACCTGCGAAGCCCTTTCTGGGCTTTTTCACAAGGGCGGAACAGCTCAAGTACGGTCTGCTGCCTATTCCGCATGCGATGCCTTGCGCTCTGTAACACGCTTTGATGCTCTGGAGATGGCACAAAACGGGAACATCACGGCTGAGTCTATGGGAGGACGATGAACCACCGGGGAGCCCCCTTGACAACAAGACGAACTTTTCAGTGCTTCTGCTTCCTGCATTGCGAACTAGATCGGAGAGATCGTGCATTTACAATGTACGGAACATCCCGTCCGGGGCACAATGTTCCTTTGGCAGCATGACGATCTCATTCGAAGAATTCAGTCTAGCTAGAATCGAAATCTTCACGCCATGAACCCGACGTTGACTGGAGAAAGGACCCACGAAGCAAGTTTCTCGTCTTAAAAGGCCATGAAATCGATGGATAGCGTCAGGACTGAACACTCAGAGCTTATGCAAATCACAGCTAAGTCGGCCTTCCCAACGCTTTACTAAGAGCCCTCGACAAATTGTTCTTCCAATCTAGTCGTTGAGCCATTGACATGAAAGTCAACTATAACCCAGAGCATTACCCAAAAAAGTTTTTGACCTAGAACCTGCCGCCCGTGGTGTGGGAGGCATTCGGATAGACAGTGGCTCGTCATATGCCGGGGGCAACATCCTTTGTTGCACGCTCTCGGATCAGTGAGACATGATGATGAAACTATTGCAGTCACTGAACCTGCAAGATGAATGCGCGGACTTGGTGTTTTTGAGCGTGCCCAACAATACCAACGAGTTCCAACAGGCTGTCTCTATCATTCTGTCATCTCATTTTCAGCTCTCATTTCTCACTCTCTTCATCATTTTGCTAATCCACAAGAACTTTCTCCTGAACATCGTCACCTCAATTCGCTTCTTGTCAATGATAGCTACCTTGGCTTTGCATATCAGCCACAATAATAGCTCGTTTGCTGTGCATTTCTTTAGAATCAAAATCTTTAACGGAAGGCGAAGCTTATGAGTGAGACAGCAAATCAAACCCGTATATGTTTCGCTGGCTGTCCTGGACAATGCAAAGCCTCCACTGTGCCTATCTCTAACGGTAGCTGTTTCACCCAGTGCGATCAGGCGGGGACCGAAGTTTGTCATTACTTGTTTGACGAAGGGGTCCACACCATGGTGGTCCTCGTCATCGTCTTCCGCTTCGTTGCGAATCTTCTCTTTCTCGTCAAGATCATCTCTGCGGCTTATGTTTTTGACCTTCTGATCCGGACCCATGTCTCTAGTCTTGTCGTCGACTTCATCGCCAATCTTGTTGCCCGGTGTCGCGACATCATCTTCACGACCTTCATGGGTCATAGCGTAGAGAGTTACATTCTTCCAACAATCGGTCCAGTATTCAATCGCCTTAAGAGCCTCCGGATGTTCTGATTTGACATTCTTGGCGATTAGATAGAACGAACCCCTAGCTTTATGGCCGGACAGAGGTTTGAAGATTTCGATATTGGAGAATTGGTCGAAGGCTCGTATTGTCAAGATGGTATGCCATTTGAAAATTTTGTGCATCAGGACCACTATCGAGCCGCCGAATTTGACGTGGCGGAGTGCGATCAAGAGCTGGCTGCATGATAGTCGAGCGGCCTCGCCCCTTTGACGGTAGTCTGGCATATCCTTGCAATGGTTTCGAAGTACTTGTTCCTTCCCTAACGGGAGGGAAACAGTGGTATTTCTTCTCTTCTTGGTAAAGAGGTCAAGACGAGGAAGGAGCTTTCAAAACAAAGTTCGTCTAGATAATAGTCGCCGCAGAATCCTGTAGTTGTAAACCAGTCGTCAGCGTTCGAAAATGCCTCCATCGGAGCTTTACCACCAAGCCATCGAAAAGGGGAAAGCTGCTGTCGCCGACTTGGACAAACTTCGCGAAGACCCGTCAACTCCATCCTCACTCGAGCCTGCCTATGACATCGAGCATGATACCCTCCGGAGATTCGAGCCAGGGGTGATGGAAGAAGTCCTGGCCCAATACGGCATCGCCTTCTCCCACATGTCGAAGCAGTTCCACGAGCCAACACGACTAGAGATGCTATATACCTCAATTGGTTCGACCCGACCAATGGCGTCGTCATCGCCAACCTCAATAACAAGGACAGAGACAAGGCCGCACCCGAGGACAAGATATTTCCGTCAGAGATACTTTGGCGAAGCTGGGTCAAAGTAGCGAAAAAAAACTCAGTCCCGCTCTCCCAGCTACGGGTCGTCGTTTGCTATTTTATAATAAACGAAGCCTCGAAAGCCGTGATCAAAGATACGTGGGCGTACTCCGACTTCACGCGCGATGAAAAATCTCACCGCGAGCTGACGGATACGGACCCGGGGTTTTTCGCGGTGCTTGGGAGTATCAATGGTTACAGTACCATAAGGATGTTGAGGGACCACCGCCAAGCCGTCGGCTTCAGGACAGTGGAACGAGTCCTCCTGTTAAAGACAGAGGACGGAGATATTCCTGAGGACAAACAAGCCCCAACATTTATGATGCTCCTGTCAAGCCCACGGACCATGGAGGCAGGGGAAGGGACCCCACAACAGTAAGCGTTGCAAGACACAGCAACGCCTACTCCGAGGTGCTGAGCGGGCGACCGACCCCGTCTCAGCATCACACGGTGAGCATCCTGATGAGATGCCTTGCTGTCTGAGCCATTCTCGAGGGCACAAACACTGCAAAACCGCAAGAGCGAAGAGACTCTGCGTACGCGGGTACCCGGCGGCCTGAAACAGACCGGGGATTAGCGGTTATCCTTAAGCAGTTACCTGTGGACAGAATGAGTTCCCCGAACAGCAAAGGGTAGCGGACACACTACCTCGCCATCTTTCTCGGAGGCAATGCTAGAAGCAATGGTGAGAATGATGGTAATAGACTAGAATGATGATCTATCTCGGCCGTAATGGCAGCTATATAATACTCTTGCCAAGCCCCCATGCTTAGCCTGCCTTGGCAACTCGTAACAGGCAAAATCCGATCCTGCACCTCCAAGCGGTGCCTCTGGGCGCCACTCATCATCAATCATGAGTGGTGGCAGAGCAGGGCGGTGAAGAAGGGTTTTTGTCGGAAGGAGGGATTCGCTGCGAAGGAAGAGCAAAATCAAAGCAAACAAACACGCAGACGAAGCATTCAGAGAACTCCATCAATACACAACATGCTTTCTCCTTCAGGTCGACAACGCTTCGAGTTTCATGACCACTACAAAGGCGGCTTCATACCTGACGACCTACACGAAAATCCATTCGCGGACACCAACAATTCATCAAGTTGTTGGACTCGTCTCTGAACTCCTCATCGATCACCACAAGAACATCAAAGGCTCACCCGCGGCAAATCCTTGTACGAGTGTGCCCACTCCCAACACGCCTCGGACGGAGTGCCTGCGAGAAGATGACGACGAAGCCCAAAATGGCAAAAAGTGTCAAAGAAGAATCGATATTTCCTTTTCCACTTTTCCACTTTTCCACTTTTTCTGTCGCCCGGGACTCACACTCAACCCAGCATCCCGTTCGACACTTGCTCATCAGTGATTAGTCATCAACCAGCCTAAAACCTTGACAATGACACCGAAAAGTATGAGTCGGTCTGCTTTCCATTCAGTCTTCCTTGTTTCCCTCAGATCAAACCGACTCTCTTCTCAATCTCTGTCCCAACACCTGACGGCAATCATTTCTTTGTCCCCATACACGCAATACCATTCGAGTTGGGATGGAAAAATCATCCATGGAAGACGCTACCATCATGACCTCCTCGGATCATCACTCGGACGATTCCTCAGAAGCATCCCCGGCCATGTCCCCAGCGGCTTGGACAGCCGCCTCCACAGCGCCCTCGGAAGACACTCGCCTCGCCCCCCTCTTTGGCAATATCAATCATAATCCCGCTCCCTGGAGAAATTTTGTGACCCCAGAACCAATATCGGACGAGCTTCGAGAAAAGGTCCGTATAGATCTACGCAAGGAATGGTACTCCTCGCGGCTTTGCCCTTACTTTCGGAGGATGACGCAAGCCAATTGGGTATTATTCGATCACTGTAGAATTGTCCTGGATAGCGAACTTGGCGAGATTGATACTCAGCATAAGGCGCAACTGTTTTGCAACAAACCATCTGGATTCTACTGGTCTCGGGACCTTCTCGAAGCTGGAATCCCCAGTTGGAAGACGAATTCGCCCACCACGATCTTCGCCAGCATTTTTGGCGAGTGGCATAGGCTGTACGATAATCAACCCAACCTCGACTTTGGCCACTTTGTCGCCAACCCGATCCGGATCACTGAAGGAGGTCCAGACACGATTCGAGGTATAATCAAAGCCCATATCTCCCTTTGTGCAAAAGCTGAAGGGATCCTCTGCGGCGAAATTCATCGGCCTGGCAGTGATGTAAAGTCAGCGTCTCCTGCCGGAGACTTCAGCATACATCCTCTTTATCCAGCCCTGGTCTTGATCTGCGACAGGGACGAGCTCTCCGAGGTTCACTTAGACTATAAGAGACCGGACGGATACGTACGACTACGCGACTTCATGCATTTACAAAGCCTCATAATCGCTCGCACGGGATGGGAACACATGCTGAGTCAGCCCATCGCTTTCGAAAGTCTACAGAGCAAGGCTCTCCCCTTAGATCGAGCCGATTTTGACGGTAGAGCAAATGTCGACGTCGTTCGCGTGCCTCTTCCAGATGCCATCCGCTTCGTTGTCGATTTGGAAAAACGGGAAGACGCATTCATTTTCCAAAAATCTGGGTCGAAAAAAAACCCTGTGCCTTTTAGGGTCAGTCTCGATCAGTGTCTGCATCACCATTGTTCTGAAATATTTCGTCCTAAAGGTGACTGCTGCGGTGACCAGCAGCAGTGAGCAGACCAGCACATCGCCGCGGGTGAGGAGCATGGCTACAAGCATTGCTTACACCTGGTCGAGGCGCTCCGACGGGTCCAGGCGGAGATGAAGAATGAAACCTATACAACCCTAGCACCTATGTGGTTTAAGGCAAAAATGGTCGATTATGAAGGTGAACTAGGCGCACAGTTTTAAGATAGTCGAAGCCCTTACACTGCCGGACACCACGGCTTCAAGACGATCAGATTCCTTTCTCCGATACGACTGCCAGCTACAGGTCAGAAGCGCAACAGAATCTCAAGACAATGCAATTACCATGCCGTTAGTTCCCGATTGTGAGGGATGGACTGCCAAATTCAATATGGGAATTCGAAAAGCTTCACATGCCTTCCTGAATGGCAGGTCATGCATCAATTGACGCAACTTTCGAGGAACGCAATCCTCTGACTGATGCAAATGTCAACAAATCCCAAAACTACCACCATGAACAGCGAAAATGAGTCAGATGGAGAACACTGTCCTTGGGGAGGATGACCGTCCAGACATCTTAAGAGGCAAATACATCTGCGAACTTTTGTATGCTCGATTTGAGAAAATTCCAGGAGCTTCAGGAATTTCAGAAGGAGGTGAGCTTTTTCAAACCGGGTGAAAGCGCTGGGACTGGCGTTCGTGAACTCTCATTGTAGGGTTGAGCCATGCCGTTAGGAAATCAGCCCTTCCGCAGTCAGCGAAACAGAGAGGGAATCAAATTTCTCTTTCGACACGATGAAACAACTCGGGCATGAAATGCAAGACGCCCCAGATGTGGTGCGCCAAAATGAAGTTGAAGAACGCATCCTCGATCTTCGTATGGGACCCGGTGGTTTTAGCGCTTCCGCAATAGAACACAATGCAGGATGTGTATCTGTGCTAGGTGCGACCTTACTGGGACAGGCTGGAGGTCACCCATTGTTTGTCGAAGACCATGCGGCTATTCAGGTGTGGTCGGGGGACATTACTACATGTGTGACCATCAAATCATGGCTGCTTGGGCTTCGTTCCGCTCCCAGAAAATTCATAAGCGGTATTGTACCGAAGTTGTTATTCTGAAAGAGTGACTACGGTCCGACGCGCCACAGAAGAAGCAGAAGGCCGGGTGGACACCGTCATCAAGTCCAGCGCGATTGCAACCACTGCTACTCGTATCTTACACGGCTCCTTGGGCTTCGTTCCGCTCCTCGAAGGTTTATGAGCGGTATTATGCCTAGAGTGTCAATTTAAAGGAGGGATTATAGTCCAGCGCGCTCTGCAGGAAAAGCAAAAAGCGGCCGGGCCAGCACCATTGAGCCCAGCGAGATCCAACCACCTCTAATCTTATTACACACGGCTCTTTGGGCTTTGTTCCGCTCTGTAGGGTTAATGAATAGTATTATGCCCAAGTGTTATTGTGTGGGGAGGCGTTGGACCAGCGCTCTGCAGAGAACGGAGAAGGCGGGTGGGCCACTGTCACTGAGCCCAACGAAATCCCAACCACCTGCAAAACATAGAAATTAGAAACCCATATACGAAAGAAGAGAAAAGATCTCTATCCCTTCAAAACCTCCTCGACGCCTTGCTCTGTTGCAAAATGAAGTGCCTATTCCTCTCGGCTTCCTTCTTATTCAAGCATTCGGTTGTATATGTCATTTATGTTTATTTGCTTCACGCAATAGGATACCTGTCTGCTGTCATCCATCTATGTACAGCCCGCCAGAGAAAAGGGTGATCGATATGCGTGGGAGCAGGAAAGAAAGCAACAGGCAAGACCCGGGAATTCAGACAAGTTGGGGCATGGCCCAGACTCGAAAAGGAGAGGAATACAGCAACCAACCCCTCCATCTCCCGCTTCTCTCACGCCGTCTATTGCTTTTATCCTCAAACCTTCAGAGGACCAAAGCCGATCCAGGCCCAATCAGTCAGATTCCAGAAAAGCCGCAGAAGAGCACCTCCTTTCAGAAGCCTTAGGAGACGTTCCAAGGGCATTATCGGACCACGCCGTAACATGATCCACCAAACCATATCGATCTCGGCGCTTATCCTGATCAGCCAACCCTGCTACCCTCGAAACGCTTTTCGAAGGAGAAATACTTATGGCCGGATAATCAGTGGTATAGGCCTGTTACCTCGCGTTGGGGAGCTGGGGCGGAAATAGTGTCTTTATTACAAGGGATGCTTTCAAGACAATATAAATTTCGGCGCGAAGCCGGCATCACCTACAGATCCTGTGTAACTCGGTTCGCGACCGTTCCCGCAACGCAAAATTCCTCTTTACTGTTGTCGGCCTCTCTTCAGTAACAAAGGTGACAATCGACAAGGATTACAAGACGGTGTCTCGGTCCGTATTCACGACCCGAAGTGCATGGGATCTGTATTGCTCGAAGGACGACTATTCAAGCACAAAAGTGATTCCACGGAAGAGATGTCACTACTGACATGAGAGTAGTGGAAATCTGGTAGAGGACACACAATATATGTCGAGTTCGATGATTTTGAGATGATAAAAAGGGATAGAGACCTTTGACTTTCGGACAGTAACAGGAGCATAGCCTACAGCGAGGCATTCGGTGAGGAGAGAAAGCCTCGTGACATTCGAAAACAGTCCGACTCAAGCTGCAGACGGTAAGTTTAGTCTTTCTCCTCGGTTCAAGACAAGGCCACGCTGAACATCTTCAGATCCAAGCCAAAGAGCCGGACACCCACTTTTCTCGCTCCACCTACTGCACAGGTCCTTGTTCAATCTCAACATGTTCCTCGCACGAACGACAACGCTCCTCGTTCCTCGCCCCACGCGCTGCCCCTTTCTCTTCCGCGGGCATGGAATCGGGGATATGTTCGGCGTCCATATCATAGATTGGACTTTCTACCAGTAGGAAGTCCCCCATTCGCTACATGCTTTGAAGTCAAAGACACGAGAGTGGTACAAAACACTTTGATTCGTCGCGGATCTATACGGGGAAACATTCGACGGTAGTAAAACGGCGACCTTTCGTGCTAGGGACGACTTCGATTTTGCATTCGGAGATCTTGAGGAGGTAGCTATCGCTCCTCTTTAGGATGTCTCGTCGTAGATCCTCGGCGGTCTTGACCTCAAGCCCGATCCTTTTGCCCTTTTCTGGGACTTCGCCGCCGGGGTTTACGTCGTTGGTATGATATCCGCAGGGTTGGCAGTCTGTCGTGGAGAAAACTACGTCTTAAAAATAAGGGATGTTGATTATTTAAAGCATCATTCTTTCAGGGTTGGTGCAGCCTGGACAGCGGATTCGGGTTCGTAGTCTGTGATAGAAAGGACCATCTCTTTAAAATATAGGATATTGCCTCTTCGGAACATCACTCTTGCTAGGTTCGTGCAGCCTGGACAGTAACTCGGGTCGGGGTTCGTAATGTTTCCCTTTGATAATATCCACATTTCTCCATATCTGCCCAGGGAAATCCCTAAGCGGATAGCACCACCTCCTCCATTGGGCAAGACTTCGGCGGAAGGCGGATTAGGACTGAAAATAGTTGGTAATCCCACTCAGAATAGATTTTATAGGAGATGGGGAACGTAATCATTTAATCGGATCTTCTTTTTTTTAAGCTTCCTGCTCCAAGCAAATGGACCAGGCACGTCCGACTTGCAAAAACAGTTTCCGCAGATATTTCGCGTTTCTTACCTAGGGGGTTGTCACGTATATGCGTAAGATGGTACGACGAATCTCAAGAACAAAAAATGGTCAAAAGACATTCGAAAGTCTTGCAGCAATGGAGGCAAGATGGCGAGGAAGAGCAAGGTTGAAGTAAAGGTAGACAGGAAATCACAAACTTCTCATCCCAGATGATATTTCACCTGGCGTAACACGTACTCTACGCGGGACACGACGTTCACGCCAATTGGAGCGGGATCATTATGGACAGTTGTGCGGGTGACGACATGCAGCTGAGTTTGTTTCTAGGACTCCTCCTCCAGACAATCTTCCGAAAATCTATGACGTCCAAATTGTCATGCCGATTGCCTACCATTTTTCGTCACTCTTTTTGGGCACACATTGGTATTGAGATTCTCCGTTTTCCGCTTTCACCTTGAGACGCCGACGCTCGCGAGTCTCTAACGCGCCGCGAGCGAGGTCATGTGGCAGTTCTTCCAGCGAGATCGGGGGCTCCGCCGTTGTCTCCGTTTCCTCCTGCTTTCGTTTCGAGTCCTTCATTGATATCGCTTTAAATTCTACCATTGCACCACCAGCGTTGTACGCGTCTGAAAAACAAGTGCCTGCTCTTAGAAGCTTCCCGTCGTTGCTATTTACCGGATACAGTCCTTCGCCGAGCAATCTCGCGAGGACAGCCGTCGGTCCTTTGGGACCGTTATCGTCGAGGTGGACTCGTCCCACGCGCGGGGTTAAATGCAGCCGATATTTGACGATCCTCTGTAGAGCCTGTCTCCTGTCTTGAGACTCCATCTGAACGGGTGCAAGGTCACTTGAGGCTGCAGAGGTCGCAATTTGGAGGCTCGATGGTTCTGGCGGAGGCTGCGTTTCTTGCGCGACGGTCGTCGAAACCGATTTTTCGAATGCGAGTGGCGCCGCCGGGGCTCGCTCATTCGGGGTTTCTTCATTGATTCCAGTGGATTCCTTATTTACCTCGGTCTCGACTTCCGTCGATGGACGCTCCTCGTTCTGCTGTCCTTCTGTTTCTCCGTCAGTTTGCACTGCAGCAGCGTCCGATTGACCATCCTCTATACCTTCCCCTGCCTGCCTCCGAGCCTTCTTCTTGATTCTGCTCTTGGCCCTCCTCGATACCACCTTCCGGGCTCTCCTCGATGCTACCTTCTCGGCCCTTCTTAAGAACAGATTGAGACTCTAGCTTTGGCGCTTCCGGAGGTGGCGAATCTGAAGCTTGCTGATCGCAGCTTGAGCTTCCCTGCGCCGAAGTGCTCTGCAAGTCCACCGAGCCAGGCCCGCCTCCCTTAATAGAACTGGGGACCTTGTGTGGCAACGGTGCGAGGGTCCCCTTCGGACGATCTTGTGAGGAGCTCTCTGGTGGGCCACTGACGTTCGAGCGTCGCGGGACACCTGGTTCCGTTTCCTGATCAGGCGGATGCCTCCTCTAGTAGAACAGTGTGAACACTGACTGTCGCACGAACAACAATATAATGCCTTCGCCGCTGGCTAGTGATATAGGATTCAATGCGTCCAGATAAAGGTAATTCTGATCTCCTTCGAACGCTTCTAACCTTGGTATCCCATAGCGCCATATCTTGGGTTCTCCAGGTCTATCGGTCAGGAATGGAAATTTGTCGAGCCGAGGCCTTACGACCAACGATTTTTAGGTTGCATAAATGCTCGTGAGAAGTTTTGTAATTTATATCGAGGCGAAGCCCAGACGGACGGCGAGGTCAGCGAATCGTCGCAGGGCGGAGCTATCGGACACGACCGCGCACGTGGCTATACGATTCCCTTATGTCGAGGGGCGTTTTAGCAACAGAAAGTGCCTTACAGCAAATGCGAACAGCTGATGGCAGCTCATATCCAGACGAAGTCCGTAGCCCCCGCGGCGTTCTTAAAAGCGAGCCTCGCCGGTTTAAACCTCGTAGGACTAGACGCCAATCTCTTACCCGTTGGAGATTCTCTCTAGAGCCTTAACCAAGGTCTTACGACGACGGGGAGTGACCAGATGCTTTACGCAGTCCATATAGGCTTCTAGGTATTTAACGTCTTCGAAGAATATGGCCAAGGAAGGAATCACGCCACTCTACAGCTTCAGGCGTTGCCAGATTTCTTTCCGTCGTTCTAATGAAACTTCGCCGAATGCTTCATCGCCCCCAATATACTGTTTCAAGGTCGCAACATCGGTCGACGCTTTCGGTGCCATGAGCTCCAATAGACGAACAGTTCTTTGGTCCACCGCGCCAGCCGCGTCGGACGCCACGGTGGACCAAAACTCTTTGATTTTGGCCAGGTAAATGATCACTTGCTCCAAGGCTCCTGTCAGCGATCATTGAGCGAATTGGGCGGTGGAGCGCACCCACCTCGTCGCTCTTAAGGGCCACGATCTTGTAAAGGGTGCTAATTCTCATGCCTCCCTAAAGTCCCGGGTAGACGAGAAGCTCGTCGTCGCCGTCAGGGATCTGCGACTGCTACAGGTCGTCGAGGGTATCGATGCCCCAAATAGCGTGGTCCGTAACGGCCAGGGCGAGGAGGTACTGGGTATCGTCGTAGAGCAGCGTGCCGTGTTGACCGGTAGATGCACCGTACCTGTAAGAGCACGAGTGATTAGTTAATGTACCCAGGGATAAGGAGGTGCGAGCCCGTACACGATATTCTCAGGGTCGCGGTTGTTCTTTACCTAACGTTGATCGGCAGATTTTCGTCGTCTTAAAATGCCAAGGAATGCGCGTTCGGCTAGGGCGCTCTTAGATGCACAAAATTTCAATCTCTACAGGTACGCACCCAGAGCCACCACACCTACAGACAGTTCGGACTTCTACAATCTTTAAACGATGAAGGAGCGACCGTGATAGTCTTCACCACGTAGTAGCGCCAAACACTCCCAAAATGGAAGTCGTTCCTGCCAAAGGCCAAGAGGTGGATTATACCATCAAACCGGAAGCTACGACTCCAGCAGTCGACACCAGCGACTGGCCATTGCTCCTCAGAAATTACAACAGACTACTCGTCCGAACCGGACACTTCACGCCAATTCCTGTGGGGTGTACTCCCCTCAAGCGCGACC
Organism: Platismatia glauca; assembly: GCA_963556305.1. Lineage (NCBI taxonomy): Eukaryota > Fungi > Ascomycota > Lecanoromycetes > Lecanorales > Parmeliaceae > Platismatia > Platismatia glauca. The sequence goes on from OY745767.1 coordinate 1,126,232, forward strand.
TCAAATCCTACATTAGCTCCGGTGTGATCAACCTCGACAAACCCAGCAATCCTTCTAGTCATGAGGTGGTCGCGTGGGTCAAGCGCATGCTCAGGTACACTGACCGGCACTCGTGAGAATAGCGGACCAAGACGTTGACTTTCCTAGGATCGAGAAAACCGGACATAGCGGGACTCTAGACCCTAAGGTCACTGGCTGCTTGATCGTCTGCCTGGATCGCGCAACTCGGCTTGTCAAATCTCAACAAGGTGCTGGCAAAGAATATGTGTGCGTCATACGGCTTCACGACAAGCTACCTGGCGGAGAAGCGCAGCTTGCTCGAGCACTAGAGACTCTTACCGGCGCACTTTTCCAGCGGCCCCCTCTTATCTCTGCGGTTAAGAGACAGCTTCGTATAAGGACTATCCATGAAAGCAAGTTATATGAATTCGACAACGATAGGCATCTTGGTGTGTTCTGGGTCAGCTGCGAGGCAGGAACGTACATTCGAACTCTCTGCGTCCATCTCGGCCTGTTGTTGGGAGTCGGCGCGCATATGCAAGAGCTGCGGAGAGTACGAAGTGGAGCCATGGACGAACAAGATGGCATGGTGACTTTGCATGATGTGCTGGATGCTCAGTGGATGCAAGACAATACGAGGGACGAGTCTATGCTTCGAAAGGTCATCCGGCCGCTAGAAAGCCTTTTGACCACGTACAAGCGGATAGTCGTCAAGGACAGCGCTGTAAATGCAGTATGCTATGGAGCGAAGCTCATGATACCTGGTCTTCTACGATATGGTACGGCTCCTTCCCATGAATTGATCGGCCAGATACTGACCTATTTGTAGAGGCTGGCATTGAGGTGCACGAAGAAGTAGTGTTGATGACCACGAAGGGCGAGGCTATTGCTCTCGGTATTGCACAGATGTCTACTGTGGAGCTCTCCAGCTGTGATCACGGAGTCGTTGCTAAGGTCAAGCGATGCATCATGGAGCGAGGTACGTACATTTCGGAGCTGATCCTTCCTGTTCAGAGTTGAAATCGAGTCGCAAGCCATGTTTCGGGAGTAAAAGGATCCTTCTACTGCCGATGCCTGTCTAGCAGCTCTAATTTTCTGCCTCAAACAACCAATGCTGACTCCGAAATCTATGTAGACCTTTACCCTAGACGATGGGGCTTGGGTCCTGTAGCTCTGGAGAAGAAGAAGATGAAATCGGACGGGAAGCTTGACGTAAGGATCATCTCGCGTTCTCCAGAATTCATAGGGGAGTGCTAATCATCTACTATAGAAGTACGGTAGACCCAATGAAGCAACACCAGCCAAGTGGAACGCAGAATACAAAGATTTCACTGCACCCCTCGAAAATGGCACCACCCAAACATCCAAGCAAATTGATCCTCCAGCAGCTGCAGACGAGGAACAAGCGCAGGCTGGATCGATCGTAAAGGCACCCCAAGAATCTCAAGCATCACCTCCAAACGAAGAGGGGACTTCGAAAAAGCGAAAGAGGCATGAGGACGAGACTGCTGAGGAGAGGGCAGAGCGGAAGCGGAAAAAGAAGGAGAAAAAGGAAAAAAGGAAGTCGAAGAAGGAAGATTCGGACGAGGCCAGTGATTGAAAAGTACCTCTATGTCAGGCTCTACGGAGTTTCACGGCGCTTGGCATGGCACGTGCCTTGTATACCTTGTAGTTTGGCTGGTATAGCATTATTCTCCTGTAGTAAATGTCTTTGACAAGGATATCATTCTCATCATGTGGAGTCGGTGGTGTTGGGAGGGAGGGGGGTGGTGGCTTGGCCGCAACCCCCGCAAGTCCGCCCCGTGACCAGCGCTCTCCATCCTTTACCAACTACGTCGTTTGAATGGGCAACAGCAAAACAGTTTTGGAAGCACAGCAGCAGCACAACGTTCGAATCGCCAAAACCGTATCCAGTCGCTTTCAAAACCCCCCGCATCGTCACTCGCCATGGCCGCCGAACTCACAACCACAAAGCTCAACGCGGAAAGCCATTTGCTCTTGGTAACCCCCCCCCCCCCCCCAACTGCTCTCAGCATCCGCAAGCCAACCAACGTAAAACTGTGCCCAGGATCAACCCCTCCTCCGCCTCCCCCACGAACTCGCCCGGAAGAATTTCAAAACCGTCCAGAGGCACGTCGAACGGGAGCACAAGGACGTCCTCGCCGCGCTCAAAGCCACCGCCAACGCCTCCCTGACCGGCCAGGAGGCGTCCCGGACGGTCGCGTCCCTGGACAGCATGATCGGCCGCCTGCAGGGCCTCAAGCGCAAGATGGAGAGCCTGCACGGCGACGAGAGGGCGCTGCACCGGGCGTCCCGGAAGCGGATACAGCATCTACAGGACTTGTACGACATTCCCAGTTTGGCGGACGTCAAGTACGATGAGTGGTCGCGGGTGCGGCTGAATCGGTTGCTGGTGGACTACCTACTGAGGTGTGGATACGGGGAGAGTGCCAAGGCGCTCGCGCGGGAGAAGGGCATTGAGGAGTTGGTGGATTTGGACGTCTTTGTGCAGTGCCATCGGGTGGAAGAGAGCTTGAGGAGGAGGAGCACGCAGGAGTGTTTGGCTTGGTGCGCGGAGCACCGGCCGATGATGAAGAAGCTTGATGTGAGAGCTGTCCCCGAGGGGGGTTCGCGATAGCACGAGGCGCTGACGTTGGGGGACGCTGCAGAATCGGCTCGAGTTTGAGCTTCGCCTGCAGCAGTACATTGAGCTTCGCCGGAACGGGCAGCTTGTGGAAGCCCGGCAGCACGCGCAGAAGTACCTCACCCAGCATGTCGGCACGTATCTTGAAGAGGTGAACAGAGCGGCGGGGCTGCTTGCCTACCCGCCGGACACGCAAGTGCGAGAGTACAGGGTCAGCAGTCACGCAGAGACGGCCATTGCCTGGATGCTGACTGGGGATAGAAATTGTATTCCGAAACTCGGTGGGACGACCTCGCCAGGCTCTTCGTCAACACCCACCATGAACTCTTCTCGCTCCCCGCACGACCCCTCCTCCACATAGCCCTTTCCGCAGGACTTTCAGCTCTCAAGACACCTTCTTGCCATTCCAAACATGCCAGCAGCACAGCGAATGCGAGTTCCACGACCACATCGGTCTGCCCGATTTGCTCAACGGAGCTGAATGACCTCGCGCGCAACTTGCCCTACGCACATCATACAAAGAGCTACGTTGAGAATGACCCGGTCGTCCTGCCGAACGGAAGGGTGTATGGGAGAGATCGATTGCTTGAGATGAGCGAGAAGGTCGGTCTGGACGCAGGCCAGGTGAAAGATCCCACCACTTCTGAGATATATCCAGCCTCGGAGATTCGAAAAGTGTACATATCCTGATATCCAGGTCTTTCTTTTGAATCCCTAAGATGTTTTGTTCCTAGCATAACCCGTGAAACCGAGAGCTAAGGCGGTAACATCTTTTGGAGTACTATTGAACCAGTACGGACTGGCATGATACTCAGTCATCTTCCGAGTCACTGTCTTTATTTTGCTTCTTGCTCCTTGGTGCTCCCTGTGGTGCTTCATCTTTGACCTCAAAGATGTACGTCCTGGCTGGCCGATCCACCTGCACATTTCGCAGTCAGCATGGCTTCATTGAGGCGAAATGCCCAAGTTGCAAGACAGTCGAGGCATGAGATCGCTCGCGAGACTTGTCTTGCGATTCAAACCCAAGGGTGCGCCCAGGGAGTGTTTGTTCTGAGATGTGCACCTACCCCCTTCCAGCCTCCTCCGCCCTCAATGTTCCCAAGAGTCCTGGCATGTTGGTATCCCGGATAAGCACTGGCCTGGAATTTGAAGCTCCTCTCAACTTTCAAGCCCACATGCCGCGCGAGATCTCTCACGTTCCAAAGCTCATACGGCTCGCCCTCGAAGACTGTAACAACGATCGACCCCGAAGGAGCCAGCAACGGTAGCGCAGCCTTGAAGAACCCGACAAGGAGTTCCTGGTTGTGCCTTACCTGCCGGTTCACATCCTTTGTCAAGCCGCCCACATGCGGGAAATTGAACACCACTCTGTCAAAGCCGCCCTTTTTGACCGACTTGCCTCCTCCAGCGCCTTCTGCTACTCCCGGTCTCCCAAGCTTGGTCGCGTCAACCCCATACCGCACTATACAACTCTCCTCCGCTTCGAGGGCGGCCGTATTGGAGGCCGCTTGCGGGTATTTGCTTCGGAGCGTGGGTAAACTGTCGTAGCCAGTCGCGACCATGTGCGCGCAACCGTGGGCGCTGAGAAGGGCGCGGGAGAAAGAGAAGTCGCCTTCGCCGACGAGGAGGATCCGGTCGGTGGGGGAGAAGGGGACGGGCGGGAGTGGAGGTTTCGCGTCATCTGTGGGCTTGCGCACGGAAGAGGGACATTTCGTGGTCGCCGCGGAAGCCTTTGGGTATGGCTTACGGCTGGACGCTTTCACCTTTGGTCTCTTCTTCGCCTTGCCCATTATTGCGGGAGTGAGTGGGGCACTAGGTATCCTCGAGTATCTCACCTACTCCCGGGATTGGACATTTGAGGCGCCTCAACTCCGCTGCCAAGCTGCCAAGCTATACGAGTACGAAATGTACCCCGGAATCACCCTCTGTACCTGGTAAGATACAATCCCTGCTCGCACTTTCAAGTTTCATCTTATCTGAGAGCATCCCATACATAACGTTATATATTAATTAACAATCCAACGTAATTGCTTCACGTACTCGTACTTACTCATACTCTCGTAATGAAAGATGTACAACCTTGGGGCGCGTCTTCCTATATAAAAGGATTGCAGAACTCCGTCACATTGAATGCTTCTACATTCGAAGACAAAATCATAGACTGTGGAAATTGTTTGACTTCTTTCACTCCCTCATTGCGGCCTTCTGCTTTCGTCTATTGTGACTCGGAGTAATCACACTGCCATTGCCTACAGCTACCAACCGTTCTCGTGCGCTCCCATCACAAAACCCGTATTCTTCTCAAAAGACAATCCCACCAACCATGTCCTCCAAAACGCAAGTTCCCGTCCTAATCATAGGCGGCGGCATCGTAGGCCTCTCTGCCTCTCTCTGCCTCTCATACTACGGCATACATTCCCTGGTCATCGAACGCCACTCGGGCACATCGATCCACCCGCGCGCACGAAGCGTCAACGCACGCACCATGGAGCTGTTCCGTCATCTCGGGATTGAAGAACGCGTTCACGAAGCCGGTGCTTCAATATCCGCCAGCAAGGGTATCCTTTCCGGAAACACACTCAAGGAAGTGATTGAAGCGAGACCGCGCGCAGAGGGCCCGACGAAGTTTCCACTGGCTGGGCTGCTTGCGTCGATAAGCCCTGTAAGCGGCACGTTTGTCACTCAGGATATGATCGAACCGGTCCTGGTGGATGTAGCCAGGCAACGCGGGGGCGATGTGAGATTTTACACCGAATGTCTCGGCATTGAGCAAGATGATGATAGCGTCACGGCCACCTTGAAGGATCGCGAGAGCGGTGTCACCTCGACAGTTGAAGCGGACTATCTCATAGCCGCCGATGGAGCAGGCAGTCCGATACGCACTCGCCTCAACGTCCCAACGACCGGCCGAGGCGCAATGGGCCATCTCATCAACATCCTCTTCCTCGCCGACCTCAAACCCCTCGTCCACAACCGCGAATTCTCCATCTGCCAAATCGACCGCCCCGAAGTCTGCGGCATCTTCACCTCCATCAACAACAGCGACCGCTGGGTCTTCCACCTCTCCTACGATCCTTCCAAAGGCGAAAAAGCTTCCGACTTCCCCCCGGAGAAATGCAAACGGCTACTGCGCATCGCACTAGGAATGCCAGAAATCGAAATCGACATCAAGAGCGTCCTTCCGTGGGAACCATCCGTACGCATCGCGGAGCGTCTGCAGCACGAGCGCATCTTCCTTGCCGGCGACGCCGCGCACGTCATGCCGCCGTGGGGAGGCCAGGGCGCGAATTCAGGCATCGCGGACGTGTACAACCTCGCCTGGAAACTGGCCGCGGTGCGGAACGGGTCGGCGAGCAAGGCACTGCTGGAGACGTATGATGTGGAGCGCGTTCCTGTGGGGCGGGCGGCGGCTGAGGCGTCGGCGAGTGGGGCTGATGAGAAGGGGTTCATCTCCCTGAAGAAGAAGAATTTGACGGTTTTGATGGGGTTGGTGAGGAAGCTTTATTTGGTATCGGGGCATGGGTATCGTTATACGAGTCTGGCGGTTTGCAGGGAAGATACTTCTCCGCTGGGAGGACTGACTTGGAAGCCGTGGACTGTGCCGAGCCTGTTCCTGTCACTTGATGGCAGGCCTGGCAGTAGAGCACCGCACGTATGGGGTCAGCATCAGGGGAAACGTATCTCCACTCTCGATTTATGCGGCAAGAGCTTCGTATTACTGGCCGGAGCAGAGGGTGCAGCGTGGCTGGAGGCCGCGAAGAAAGCATCGTCTGCCCTAGGCGTCGACGTTGCCGCATATCGTACGGGGCCAGAAGGCGATCTGGTTACTGCAAAGGGTGAGTTGGAGTCCGCCGCGGGCATCTCCTCCCGAGGCGCGATCCTTGTACGTCCCGATGATTTCGTAGCATGGCGCCAGAGGAGACAACCTTCTGATCCCCAGGCCGAGCTCGAGCAGGCGATGAGACAGGCGTTGTGTCGACAATGATCTATCTGAGTACTTTCGTCAGTTTATTATCAATTCAAGAGTTGGATTCAACGACCCCGAAATCAATCAGCCCCAGGACTTACCTCCTCACGCAGCTCTCAACTTCCATCCCATCGTCAACTGTCGAATTTTCTTCGACTCTACGATGAAGCAGATGTCGGGCCCACGGGCTTAGCTTTACATCTTCAGCCTCTGACCTACGATCGTCTCTGTCATGACGGTTTCGGTTTCTTCACTTCTGTGACTTCACCGAGACCCGAGGGTCTTTTCGGGTGTTTGGTAGGCATATGATCGACCTCGATAATACAGAGTTCGAGAAAGCAAGACGTTGAGTACATCTTGAGAAAGTCGTCATCGGACAGCTTCGTTGAACGATAAGTGTAGTTGAGAGACAGCTCTGAGATTGTGAGGCTATCGGTAAGAGCATGATCTATCAAGTACTTGTTGCAATGTAGTCCGTGGGCAAGGAACACCTCTATCATTGCATTTGGACTTGCCTCTGCGCAAGTCACGATTGTTTCGACAGTCAACATTCCCACCGGGAGACTAGTCTCTTCCAAAGACTGTGTGAGCAGGTACGCTCCCTGTCGAAGTCTCGCTCTTTTATCTGCTGGGTAGAGTACAGCCCGTCAAGTAATATTCCAAGAGGTTCCCGAGGGCAATGAGTTGCCGCAAGGAGGACTCATAACTCGAGACCGTTGAGGTTATGTAGAGCGCAGGTTCGATCTGCGGTCGCTCTGACCGCCTCATGCTGGATATTGGGCGGGTTGAATGAATCCTTCTGGAGCCAAACGGTAGCCATTGTTGTCTTCAATGCAGATGTATACTTGTCCATATGTCGCTTATATGCCAGATATCGAAGCATACTGAAGACTGCGTGGGTGTCGGTGGGGCTTTCTCTTGATGATTGCGACTGAACCCTCATTTCTGAACGATAAGAGGCGGTAGGACAAAATCAAGCCCACCAATTTATTTGCGCAAAAAAATTATAATCCTACTGCGCCTTTGTACGATATCATCACCATCACCACCACCACCACCACCAACGTATAGTATAATGTTTGCAGAATTAACTTCATACAGAGCTCTTGTTCTGTGGAATCCCGCCGCCAAAGCCGCTGCTCTAGCCTTGGTTCCTGTTGAGGTAGATTTCATGTCGGTACTGCACTGATCAAGGACTGCCCTTTGAATCTTTTAGGGCATAGCCCCCAGAAGCAGACGTACTCAGTACATGCCCTCATGCCCTAACTTGAAGGGTCTCAGATAATTCTTTTGCACTCGGTCGAGTCGGTCTACTGGAACGTAGTCCCTGGAGGGGAGGCAATTTTCAGATCTGGCCTGACCATACGTAGGGTTATTAGGATCAATAATTGGCAAAAATTTGGAAAATATTTGGTGGGCTTAATTTTGTCCTACCGCCTCTTATCGTCCGCCATAGTAGCGCCTGATCGACACCAAGCTTTGTTTCCGCCGTCAAAGATACAAGAGGAGCCCAAACTCTTCGACGGCGCAGGAAGTCTGCAACAGTCCCACGTAGGAATCCCGCGGATGCTCTGGGCTTCAAATGGAGTCGGTGGTTCCTGCACCTCTATCGGACCACGACAGCGGCTTCGCAGACGTCCTTCCGCCGCCTCGCGTCGCCATGCCGGTTCGCGACAAAGAGGGTGTCAAAGGCACCACGAACACCGACTATGTTCCACCTCACAAACGTATCATCGCTGCCAGGGATCTAGGCGCCACGCTGGGCGGCGTGGTGCCGCCGATCCCCCCCTCGAATACTGCAATGCTTTTGCCTCACCAACGTCAAATCGCTACCGTTTCGAACACCGACTATGTTCCACCTCACAAACGTATCATCGCTGCCAGGGATCTAGGCGCCACGCCGCCCAGCGTGGCGCCGCCGAATGATGACGAGGTTGAAGATTATGATGACAATGATGAAATACTCGAGGATGCATACTTATATGTAAGAAATCCGAGACACATTATGTATGACGAATGCTTACGATACTTAAATCATGAGGCTTGTGTGTCCAGATGAGCTCAACTCCGGGAAGTCATGCAGGACGAGGACAGACTGCAAAGGCTCATATCATCTCTGTAAAGCCTTTTCAAAACCACCTCACGTAAGTAACAAATCATTTCTCCCTAGTCTAAGCGGTCTAACAACGTGAAAAGATATGTCCTCATGACGAATTCGAACATGAACCTGACGATGGTGGTGAAACGGTAGTTCATATCAAAACCAGTTGCAAGTCGTTTCAGCGACACCGAGAATGTATACTCGGGGATAGGTGTACAATGGGACACGATCACCCTGCCGTACGACGCGCTCTGGTCAGATTGAGGGAGAGGGAGGCTGCAAGGAACCGGTGGTACAATGGGGGTATGCCAGGTATGCAAGGTCATTTACCGCAACGACGAGGCGATGAAGGCACGCGTGGACGAGGTGGAGGTCAGGCTACACGTTGACGAGAGGGAGCAAGAGGAGGGAACCTGGCTGATGCAAGAGTCCAAGGGTCGGCGGCATTTCAGAGATGACTAAATGCAATGGCATGTTGAAGGACTGCGAATCACCAGATCTCTTCTGGTAGTATAGTATGTATTGACTTTCCGATATCTGAGCTATCGAGAAGAAGATGGGAAGATCAGGCTATCTAAGCATCTTCGTCTCCTGCTGTCTCGGCAGCTATAAGTGCTCCCGAATCCTCCACAGCTCTCCCCCCTTCCATAAAAAAAAACTCGTTCACGATGGAGCCGGGCCCCCTTTCCTTCTCTTGGTCTTCAGGTCCGGTTTACAGCACCGAAGCTTCCTGTATTGGACTATGACTACCACGCATCACGAACCATTGGACCCTTCCCCAGGCCTCCCCTTCAAATTCCCCTCCTTCTCCTCCGTATCGATATGCCAAACGATATAGTTCGGCAAGCCGACGACCTGATACCCAGCCCGGTTGGCCATGGCCGCAAAGCCCTCCGTATCGGCCTGGTTCTCGAAGGCGTAGCAGGGGAAGTTTATACCTATATCAATGACAATTAGGGCAACTTGGCTTTTCATCAGAGGTATTTACAGGAGGGAATGTATTTCACAGGAGACCAACCAGATCTGTGAACGGAAGCTCTGACGAGAATGCTGACACCACCGATACCGTCCAGGTGCACTTCTCTGTTTGGGTCTTTGTGCCGATCGCCCATCCAATTTAGGGTCCGCCGGTGCATGTTGTATTCTTTGTAGCCTGTGGGGAAGAATCCTCTGAGCCTGGATAGTGAATAGTACTTGGCAAAAAGGAAATACCTTCAGCTAAAATGACATCTTTGTCGAGACGACGCCGCTTCCAGCGTCCCCAGAAAGACTCTTGCCAGGAATTGTAATCGTCTGGCTGTCTGATTAGCAACTCTTGTATGGATCAGCGGGAAGTTCTGAAAACCGCACATCTACCCTCAATGTCCCTGCCATTCTGATCGTACCGGTGAAACCATATATCTGCGCGAAGATCGACATCACTACTCGACCACGGTGCGCTGGTCACGACTTACTTGGAACCAAAACGTCCTTGTCATGATCGATAAAGTCCTCCAAAATACTGCTCGGGTTCTCTACGATGTCGACGTCTCTCCAGTAGACCCAATCGTGCACGGGCCTTAATGCGGTGTAAAGTAGATAGTTCCTCGCACGCCCAATCGCCTTGCGCCGTGTCCCCTGGGCCCGGAAACTGTGTCGCTCCTCGACGCTCTGGCCGGTCGAATCTCCGAAATCCTTTCGGACGACCATCGCGCTTCGAAACCGTTGAGGATTTGATTCGAGCTGGAGGCGGGCGAGCTCCGTGGTCAATATCGATAGGGTGTCATCTTTGCAGTCGCCGACGAGAAACGCCAGATCGATGGCTTGGTGGGGGTATGTCAGTTCCGAGAGCAGCGAGAAGTGTCGCCGTAAGTGGGACGCGGCGTCTCGCAGCGGCGTCAGGATGAGTACTCGTTCGCGGGTCGTTGCGAATGTCACATTGTCTAGATTCAGATGCTCGATCGTGTCTGAGACTATGGTCAGAGGCTCGTGCGGATTCTGTAGTTTTGGTGAGAGTCCAGCGGACTTGTCATCTGGTTGTGGAGACTCATCGCAATGGAACCTTTGCCGCATTAATCACAGCACACGCGAACTCTGGAGGGTTTCATAGTCGATCTGATTACCTTTCTCCGTAACCGCTCCGTCGCGGCCAGAATTGAAGCGCTAAGAATATGAGAATCGCGACGAGGAACAATTGAGTCAGTGAACGTCGGGAGCTTGACCTGAATCGCCTCATGGCTCCTGCGAACAAAGAGTCATGTCTTCGAATGCAATGGGTCGAGGGACGATGGGATGGTCAGTTCTTAGCAGTTTGCCATTTCGCGGACTTTGTCAGTCGACATTCTTGGAGTGACTACGGGACTCGGTCTTGCTTGCAGTGAATACTAATGTTTGGCAGTATCTTGATGCTTATTATATTCCCGTTGTGTAGAATCGCGTGGAGGCGAAAGCTTCAATGCCGAAAGGAGCACGTTCGTCACGTGCTAAGTACGGAGGTCGGCGCTAAAAGGCCTGGACAGCGCTAACGAAACCTACTCTAACCCTACCTTACCTTACCTCGATGCCAAGAAAGAGTAGGTACCTTAGGGAAACGTGAAAAAGACGCTAGAATCCGATCGGTCGCAGCCGTTTTACGCACCTTCGACCTCCAATTTCGAACTCCAATCCGCCTGATTTCGTCGCTGCTTTTGACGTTCCTTCTTTAGTATTCTGATGCCCCCTTTGCCCATCATGAACACATCCAAGCGAGGCCTGACCGCTGACCGCCCACCTTTCAAATATGTAACACATCCAAGCGAGGCCAGAGCGCTGACCGCCCACCTTTTGAATATGTTGCCCGGACCCCAGTAGCAATCAGTTGCTCATCCACGCATGCTCAGGTCCCGTTACACAAGTCAACCCAATTTCAAGCCTTCCTCGATCGAGGACCCCCTCATTCTCTCCAATGGATACTAAGGCAGCTGCGAGTGGGTACGGGCCCGAATACTACCAAGCACTTCTTGCCCAGCCCGAGGACGAGATCCTCAGTCGAAGGCGCTCCCCCGGAACTCGAGCCGGCATGTAAGTCCTACGAAAAGAATGGAGAAGGTGCGTGTTTCTATTGAATAGCAAGTGGTCGTCCTTAGCTGATCGTGCGGTTGTAGATTCTGTCAAGAGATCTTGCAAACACCGTTGAGCCCTGAGGTTGACCCTGTCGAGCGCCTTCGTGATATCTGCCTTCGAGATCTACGAGTGTTTTTCCGATGGTCCTTGCAGAATAGATACGGAAGCTCAGGTGCCTTCTGACCATTGTTTGGAAAAGGAGATGATTTCGAAGATAAACGCTGTACGTGAAGCAGTCCTCCTTCAAGTGTATTGGCTAAGACTGTGCCACTCAGCGGAATTGGTATCAATTTACATCGTCGTCCGTTTGGTTGTTTTGTCTGCCGTGTTTGAGAACTTTGATCTCTTTGTTGATGTTCCTGCGCTGACATTGTTTCAACAAAGGGTCTTGATGATAGATAGCCTGAGCAACCTTCTTGTCTATGCCGAGTTGGATACTGAATTACTGTCATCATACCCCTTGCCATTATCTAATTCTAGTATATGTCCTGATCCAGGTGGTGATTCCACAATATTGATAAGTCCGTTTGACTTACTTAAGACAACCTGGCCTTGTTGCTACAGCCTCAAAAGTAGTTGGGCTACATGTTTGATGGTGTGATGGTGTACAGTGTTGATAATTCAATAAAGTCTACCCACCGAGTCAACTGATACAAGCCTGACTTCGAAAAAAAAGGGCAAATTAATTTTTGGAAGTTTTGGAGTTTCCCAAGCTTCTGAGTCCGGGATTCTGGAGCTTGGGGATTTGCGGGGATTCAAACTCTAGGATGTTTTGCCACCAACAGTTGATGACAGACCGTCCAAAAGTACGAATTATTTGGAGTTCTCGCACTTTTTGGAAGCACTTTTGCGCAACGTGAGAACCCTTGATTTGTGGTTTTCGGGGAAAAAATTGGTTACGATCGGCTGGGCGGTCATCGGATAGCGTCTCCATCTGGAGCTCATTATCATAATCACAACTTCTGCCGCAACCCAACGAAAATGCTTCTACCTTCTGCAAAGACACCTCCTTCCCCATCCTCCACCCTCCCCATGATCTCCAATTTTCCCTTGTTCTCCCCTCTAACACTTCCCCGTTTAGCTTCCTCTTCACCCTCCTTCATGAATGCTCTTGCAAGTACAACCCTCGGCGTATTTAACCTTCTCTTGAACGCAACATCTAACCTCGCAGTCACGATGTTATGGCGTCCAAATACCTCAGCAGCAAGCTGACCCATCGCTTCATCAAGCATGAGCGCGACAATGGCGCCATGGGCCGTGCCTGCAATGCCATCCACGCCACGACCTAGAGAAAAGAGCATGTAGATTTCGATATTGTGGTGCGGAGGGGATGAGTTTGGGCAGGGACGCTTGATGAAGGTCTGAACGGTGGGGATAGACCACTTGTTGGCAAGTACACTGGCGAGTAGGTTGTTCTCGCCTGTGGACTCGTGGGTGATTCGGGAGGCGGTGGGGATGGGCTGGAAGCTAGGGTCCTGGACAGGGCAAGGCACCAGGGGAGTGAGAAGTCAGGGGTGTTTTGGTTGGGCATTGTGACGGGGGAAAGAGGATGTTCTGGATCGATGAGGGTGTTTTCGAAGTCGACAACGTATGTTTGAAGATTACGCTGGTTGTTGTTAATGTTTTTGTTATCTACTTAGGATATGGGTCATCTTTTGCGAAAATGAGGTGACTCTACCCCACCATCTTGAACATGAATCTGCCACCTTTCCCAAAACGCGGCCCAAAGGATAGCTTTCCGATTTGAATTGAGATTGGAGTTCTCTCACCAGCATCAAGGCCGCCGTCAGAATGGAGTGGCGGCTATACAAGTCTGAGCGGAAGCTAATCCGTTGCCCGGCATCGCCATCATTGCCTGGCAATACCCGTTGCCTTGTATGACCCGTTGCCTCGCATAAGCAGTCCCACCCTGCTCCGACTTGTGAATTCCATCGTTACTCGTCAACGGTGCTTTGACGCTCCATACCATGTCTGTGCATTTGCATTCTGTCACACGAGAGGTGGGTGACAAAGGTTCCCTACGCCCACCTTCGACAGACAGTTGCCTCAAAAGAGGTCTCGCCGTCGCGTGGTTGCAGTCTTTGCCGATCACAGATGTTCGTGCGGTTCGAGTCACACCAATCCCTACTGGATTTTATGCATCTCGACTCCGTTTTCCCGTGAGACCGTTCGGCCTCGCCTAAGTTGACCCGAATTGCGATGCGCTCCCAACCCTTGGGATATTTGCCATACGGGCCCAACGGATACCTTGCAATTACCATGGGCTCCAATATTGCTGCCCTGGTTCTCGTCCGTTCTACATTGACTTTCAACGAACGACGACCTCTGCGCGCTTCGCCATCACCCATAACGTCGCTGAATGAACGATTTGCTGTGAATATTCAGTTCCCTTCCAGGCATTGCTACACGTAAGGAGGCGACATGGCGGGGAAAGAAACCTCTGTGCAGTCGGAATACATGCTCAGCCGCGGCTATCGCGACTCCGCAAGGTAAGACACTATACGTACTTGTCACAGTTCGTTTCCAGGATTCTGATCTTTAGGCTTCACCTGCAACATTGGATATGTAAAGAGGTCATGGGCTACGTGCTTCACCCTTCAATTCCAAAATCGGCTTCAGATTGGATCGTGGCTGATATGGGAACTGGCAATGCGTGGGTTTACTGTCCCCAGATCGAAACCCTGCACATGCAGAGGGACTGATCAATTAGGTGCTGGCTCGTCGACATGGCTCGTGAGGTACCGTCGAGTTGGAATCTACAAGGGTTCGATGTGTCGACATCGCAATTTCCAGTCGCTGCTAATCTTCCCACGAATGTATCGCTTGGTGTCTTGGATGCTTTTGACGAGATTCCTGCCAATTTTGTTGCAAAATTCGACTTGATCCATGTGCGTGCATTCGCCGTGGTAATTAAAGGGGGAAATTTGAACCCACTTCTTCAGAATCTGGTCAGAATGTTAAGTATGTTGTCCTTCCAGCTATACCCCCGCTGTGGCTAAGGACTGCCTTGGTAGAGCCAGGCGGCTACCTCCAGTGGGACGAGTTCGACCTTACTTCTTACGCCGCTCACTCGCCCGCCACCGACGTCTCAAAACACTCCTCCGACCACCTCATAGGGGTATGGCGTAGTTTTACGGAAAAGTTAGGTCTCAATTTCGAGTAGGTCTCCCTACAACATGTTGGGTCTCCATGGTGCTAAGTGATGCCTTCCATAGCTGGATCCCTACGCTCGGCGAGAGCTTTCAAGAGCATCGCCTCAAAGTCCTTGACGACAAACGTTTCGGGCCTACTCTGCTGGCTTGTAAGCCTGCGACGGACAATTGGATGATGGCGCTTGAGGAGGTGGGCTCTGTGGTCATCAACAGAGCTGGAGAGGCTGGGAGCCAAATATCGTTGAGTGACTACATGGCTCTTCTCAACAAAGCAGAAATTGAGACACGGAGTGGCGTTTGTCAGTGGATCGATATAGTCGCAGTAGTTGGAAGACGATGATTTAATACACAATAATCAAGCAAACATGCCAGTGTGAAATCAACGCTCTTGTCTGGTTCTTAAGACGACATCCAAACTTACTTTTCAAGAAAGAGGTAGATCTAGAGAGACGCACTGATCTACCTTACTCAAGGGCATCCTCGTCAATTTGAGCAAGGAATTTGTGATTATGTTTCCGACTCATTCGTGTAGATTGAGACAGCATGACTTATACTCAATCTATACAAACAGAGCGACCAAAATATAGATGGTGTAGTGAAAAGGACATCAGTGTCCTCCACAAGCCTGACAGTCCTTCGCCGGCTGAGACTGAGAATAGACGCCTCATCTTCACCAGGCACCTTTTTTTGACCACTTTCATCTCTTGCGCAGGGTAAACTCTATCAGAGGCCCATCTGTCATGGATACGAATCTGTCCTGAAGCTGGAAATCGTTGCGTCGTGTCCTACCATAGCCCATGCCTGGTCGACCTTCTCCAAGTGTAGACTACTCCTTCAAACGTATGCTGAAAAGCCGTACGACCCTTGCCAGCAGAAATCTCATCGCCGCACAAGCCATTGTCTTTGCGGCGCAGCTTCTGGCCCCGATGCTAAAAGGACAGAAGGCTGACCGGGCCATTTCGAGACTGCCAGTCGTTGTTGGGTCCTTGCCGCTCTCCGTGAGCCAGCGTGAAGGTTTGAAGGTGAAGGGCTCGGGATAGTATACTTCGTTGTGATGGATTGCGTGGTGAGGCGTTCCCACGATGGTACCTGCGGGAAAATCATGCCCCCCGAATTGGACACCTCCTGGAAGTACCTCGCGGGGCAGTATACCTCCAACGCTGGGAGATAGCCGCATGGCTTCGTCAATCACGGCCCGCGTGTAATGGCGCGATGAAAGACGAGGACTGAGGCAGGTCTCCTCAATGCTGGAGAAGGAAAAACGAATTTCGGCGTTGAGTTTAGTCAGACCGGCGGGGTAGTGGAGTAGATAGAAGAAAGTAGACGCCATTGCGGTAGAGAGGCTATCGTATCCTTGAGAGCGCAAGTGAGACACGGAAGGCTTCTAAATATTTTGAGAAGAGAAGAAGTACATAGCTTACCAGCGACGAGGAGCAGACTGCTCTCACTTACGAGCTCGGGGAGAGAAAAACCCTCCCCTGTCTTGGGATCCTTAGCCTCCAGTAAAGATGCGAAAATATCCTCCACTTCATAGCGTGAGCTATAGCAACGACGTTCTCGATCTGTTAGGGTTTCCGTTAGTGGGGGAAGTTCCTCCACGTGGTACATCACAAGCCTACCTGCCGACTATTGAAATCTGTCTTGGCCAAGCGTTCGACTTCCTCGCAGGCCACCACCGCTGCTCCGTGAGACGTGCACGCCCTTCAAAGAAAGTGTCTCCAAATTTGGTCCCATGATTCGATACCGAATTCATTGTATTTCAGCCTCAGATGAATCCTGCTGAGGATCGCCTCATCGAAGTTGTACACTCTGTTGGTTGTGAGGAACATGAGCCCCTCAGAGTATTCGATCTTGCAAAGGAATATCGAGACAAGCTTATTCCGCGTAACATCAGTGCTTCAAGCGCTGTTCCAGATACACATCCGCTTCATCCACTAAAATGAGTGCATTCCAGTGGTTGGTGATTTGGAAGACGCGTAAAAGCTGAACTTCCATCGCCGCCGAATCAAGACTCAACTCTCCAGCAGATATCTGAATGGGTTAGAAGCAAGCCGAAGCATCTAGGGCAATGGACGCACTGAATGTGCTCAGACACAGCCTCCGCTGTCAAGGTCTTTCCGACACCAGTCACAAAGACAATCTGCGCACAGTTACAAACATGTCCGTAAATCACAAACAGGCTGTCGCTCACGTGAAGGCCCCTAAAGCCTGTTTATATTCTATTCTTCGAGCTCGTATTTGTCGGTAGCGCTCAAAGTATCCCCCATTCCCTCTTTAGGATGCACTTGGACATCATTCTCAAATTCAATGTAGATGTTATTGCTCAAATTCCAGAACTAAGCGGGCACGTCCCTGCTCCTGCCCCAAGATATTGTTTTCCGGACGGATCAAACTGACCTCCAATCTTGGCTCGAAGGTATGTAGTTGTGATTGCAACGCTCGCTTAATTCTACATTTCAGGACGATAGGATCGCTTAATAGGGGGCTTAGGTAGCTGGCTTCAGAAAATTGAGAATGACAACCTATTTTCTTGTTATCCAGGAAGGATACGGCCGTGCTGAAAACAACCAACACATATCAGTTTATAGACAGCGCGTGTACGAAGACCAAAACGATTCAACAGAACAGCTGTTGGTGAAGAGCAAAAAGGGCCCTTATCGCAAGAATAGCCGTTTTGAGATAGCAAGCGTGAAGTCTCGACTACCGCGAACGAAGCCGTTCTTGGACAGTGATCCCTGAGCCGCGTATCAGCTGCTGGGGGCAGTGTATTGCTCGGCGACACCGAATGCGTCGCTTTGGATTGGTCTCATGGTGGAGGCGCAGTGCAGCAGCTCAGTAATATTGCTAGATGCAGAAGTTGTGGGTCATTAAAAACCTCTATCTCTGGCTCAAATCTCGATCCATAGGTAAGGCGTGCGGCAGACAAGGTGCATGTAGCGTGGGGTTCAAAGAATGAAAGAGTTCAAGAAGAGTGTTACAGTAAGATTCAAAGGGATGTGGTGAAAAAACAGCGCGGGATGTGAAGGGCTTTAAACAATCCTCTTGATATTCCGCCAGATGGCGCTTTACCGGATCGGGAACTAGCGTTACCGCCTTGCCATGCGAGCCATGTCGGGTAATTCACGTAGGTCGTTCAATGCCAAGAAAGGAAACGGGTTTTGAAATTTGAATACGTACGCTAAATGGGGGGGTGCTTTCACTCCGGCCGGACTTTTTCCCTAACCCAGCTGAGGACTCATGAGCACACCTAGCTACGTGATGCTTCCTCGATGAGCAGCACTGCCGACGAGCAAACCCTCACCGAAGAGGTTGCTCGTCTCGAGAACCAACTCACCGCTGCCCGCGCCCGACTGAACCAACCCCCACCTCCGTCCGTCCCGGACAGCAACCCCGCCATCCCTCCCCATGGCCTCCCATCCCACCCTCTCCTCCTCCTCTCCGATTCCGCCCTCCCTCTAGGTTCCTTCGCCTTCTCCAGCGGCCTGGAGTCCTACCTCGCGCACCACATCCCCTCCGCGAACCCGAAAGCCGCCCCCGACGCGTTCCCCCACTTCCTCACCCTGGCACTCACAGCCCTGGCCACGACCACGCTGCCCTATCTCCTAGCGGCCCACAGATCCCCCGAGCGGCTCCAAGAGCTGGACGCGACCCTCGACGCATGCACCCTGTGCCCCGTGGCCAGGAGAGCGAGCGTGGCGCAGGGAAAGGCGCTGCTCACGCTCTGGGAACGGGCGTGGCGGACCGGGGCCGGGGACTCGCCGGCCGCGGCGGCGTTGGGGGCGTTCGCGGCCGCGGTGAAGACGGCATCGGTGCGCGGTGAGGATGAGCGCGAGCTCAGCGGGCATTTCGCGCCGGTTTGGGCGGCGGTGACGGGGGCGCTGGGCATCACGCTGCGGGAGTCGGTGTACACGTTTCTGTTGAACCACGCCAAGGCGGTGGTGAGCGCGGCGGTGAGGGCGGGCGTCATGGGGCCGTATGCGGCGCAGGGGGTGCTGGCTGGTGCGTGGCTCCGGGGCGAGATTGAGGGTGTGATGGCGCGGGATTGGGAGGGGGGCGTGGAGGATGCGGCGCAGGGCGTGCCGATGTGTGATCTTTGGGTGGGCAGGCATGAGCTGCTTTACTCGAGGATATTCAATTCGTGACGCTTGTTGAGTGACGGTTTGGAAGACGGGCTGCTGCAGGGAATGGGTGGATGCTGTTATGGTCTCCGTAGTTTGTACCTGGATGTCCTTTCACAGTGAGAGTGAATGCACTGTAAGCTACATGTAAATACAGCTTGATCGCCCGCAAAGTTCGCTTTCAAAATCGCCGCCTTCGTGAGGGCTCCTCTAAACGCCAGGGTGAGATGCAAATCCGTCAACTTCATAGAATCTCCTTCAAATGGCTCTTCTGCGCCAGCGTCAGATTGGTCGGAAATTTGACCTTCACCTCCACGATCATGTCCCCTCGTTCGTCCTTGCTCTTGTTCTTACCCCTGCTCTTCGGCATGCCGAGGTGCGGGAAGGTTTCTCTGTAGCCCGGTGGCGTGGGTCCGCCGCCACGTACGGGGACTTGCTTGCCGTCGATGGTCGATATCGTCCGTTGCCAGCCGGTGAGGGCTTCCTTGAGGTCCAGCTCGACCACGGCTACGAGGTCGTCGTCTTGGCGCTTGAAAAGCGGGTGTTCTTTCTGCATCGTTCTTAGCACAGTTCCAAACAGGTGCTGGGCAAGGGATGTTTACCTCGGTGATGACGAAATGCAAATCCTGTGTCCCTCCTTCCTCCTGATCTCCCACCCCTTTGAACTTGATCTTCGTCCCAGCCTTGTAGCCAGGCAAGACGTCCATTTCCAGTATCTTGTCCTCGACGTTCCGCTTCTGCGTTCGCGGATCGAATGTTTTCCGCTTGATCTTCATCTTCTTATGCGTGCCTCTGTACAGTTCCTCCAGCGTCAGCAGCAACGGCCGCTCCAGAGTCGTAACCTCAGGCGACCGATCCCTCCGCCTCATGGAATTTCCAGCATACGAGTCCTTTCTGGAACCCCGTGAACTTCTACCGCCACCGGTGAATTGGGAAAAGATGTCCCCATCGTCTCCCATACCCGCACCACCTCCCCTCATGAACTCGGCAAATACTTTGAATGGGTCGCCGCCACTGAAGCCCCCGTCTCCTCCACCCATTGAGTAGTGGAACGTATGTCCTCCACCAGGCATTCCCCCGCCCATCCCGCCAAAGTTCATTCCTTCGAATGGCATCCCTCCTGGTCCGCCAGCGCCGCCGGCCTCTGGGGGAGCTTCGGTACCGCCGCGTAGGAGGAATTCGAGGCCATACTGGTCGTATACTTTGCGTTTCTCTGGGTCGGAGAGGATTTCGTAGGCCTGAGAAACTTCTTTGAACCTCTCCGACGCCTTGGGGTTGTCTGGGTTCTTGTCCGGATGGTGTTTCAGGGCTGCTTTTCTGCAGAATAGAATGTCAGTATGAACGGGTGGAAAGGGAAGGGAGAGGAATTCGCTTACCGATAGGCTTTCTTAATTTCATCTTGGTTCGATTCGGGTTTTATGCCGAGGGCATCGTAGAGCTTTGTTTCCGCTACCATTCTAGGCGAGGGCGTTGAAGAGTCTTAGCGATATGTCGAGTGGTTAGAAGTGGAAGTAAAGACAATTGAGATCTAATGTTGACAATACTGGTGTGGCGGTATCGATATAGGGAAAAACGGTTCAAATGGAGGGTGGTGTTGAGCAATTGGAGTGGGATTGAATCAGTTCTCGAAGCAAGATTTAGATCTTGACGAGCAATGTGAGGACAGAATCACTGCTTTTTCGCATTCACTCTACTTTCACTTTCGAGTTTGAAAGCGAGAGCTTCTGGCTTGAATTTCCGTGCTACGACATGCATGTGACCGTTTGCCCGCACGCCCGGTGTCGGGTCCACACTAAAGTACTGTTTTCATGGACATTCTCCAAAGCTTCGAGAAGCTTCTACTCCAGAGTACCCCTGTAACCCATGCGATAATCTGATAAGTTGACCCTCGTCCGTGCTATTTGACATGCTTTGCACTTAGATTAGGGCTTCAGATTGGGGCTACCGATATATTTCCGAGGGTTCGAGCCTGGAATTGGATTCTGCCATGGATGATGGTCTCTGCCTAGCTGACAGTTCTATGTTTGAGTCCTTACCTTACGCATGCTCATGTCTCCATCTGAAATGGTTCGAACGACGTCCATTAGAGTCCAGCATCCATCCTCATCATTTGCTGTCCCCCGCCGTTCAAGATGTCTCTATCGTCTGTATCTTCGTGACGGTTTGACCAACCATTGCCTTTCCATTATCGTCTTATCATCAGCCCCGTGACGCTGACTCCGAAGCCGTAAACCGAACAGGACTAGGACTCAACCTATTTGGCGACTGTAAGGATTCCCGAGTCAGCATTCCTTCTTCAGGACAAAAGCCCGAGTAATGAAACAGTCCAGAGGGATCTTGCGACTCGTAGAGTGGTCCACATAAAGGAACAATTGATCCGAAAATGTGCTTACCAATGGAGACGACGTCCTCGTCCGCCACAATATGACTTAATCCCACCCTTTGGGGTACGTGTCGAGCGCTAGCCCCCCATACCATGGCATACTTAAAGGTCTCCTTAAGCGTCCGGTGAACCTGATCGCAGACTTCTTCTATCGAAGACTTGTTTCTGACAATCAATGCTTCGCCAAAATCTGGCTCTTCCCCTTTTCTGCAGACTCATTAGCTTGATGGATTTGTTGGGCATGCAATGCTCCGCACCGTTTCGTATAGATCCGCATAAGCTGTAGTTCTTGCCAGCATCTCTCCACCACGTCTTGAATGCCCAGATCAAGCTCACAGCTCATGACCACAGTGTGTGGCTCTCTGGCTAATTTGTCGAGGAAATCGAGAGAGACGGAGTCAATTTTGTTGTACACATATAGGCTTCGGTCATAAGCTCAGCGGTTTTCGTAAGCCTTGCGAAGATCGAGCATACCATTTGATGTACTTTCTATGCTCCTTCATTATCACATCAATAAAATCATCAACCGTCGCTGTTTATTATTAGCGCTCTCCATGGGGATTCTGGGTACAACAATTACCGTTCTCGTCTCGAACAAGCACTTCGCAGTTCAACATCTTCCAGTCCCTCAATACGTTGTACAGCATCTTCTCATCAAGGTACTTTGGAGGATTTTGAAACGTGATTTTCATGCCCCCGGCTTTCTTCGATTTCAGGTAGATGTTTCTGGAGACTGATTAGGGACTTGGCTCAATCCTGTACTAAGAACATCGCCTACGGTGGCTCTCGATTCAATCGGATGCCAACAGCTTCAAGCTCGCCCTCAAGGAGCGCTCTCTGCTCGGCCTTCTTGGTAGCGTCAAGAATCATCAAAATCAGATCACTTGTCTCGAAGTATGTGAGTAGTTGAAGTTGTCACGAGTGAATTTCATCTTGCCTTTGCAGCACTGATGACCTGCCTCCCACGTCCCTTACCCTCGGAAGCTCCTTCAATAATTCCAGGCAGATCGAGGACTTGAATCTCAGCGCCTCCGTACTCGAGTACACCCGGGATGGCCGTCAGAGTCGTAAAAGAATATGCTGCAACTTCGCTCTTCGTTTTAGTGATTTTGGATAAGAAAGTGGATTTGCCAACCGAAGGAAAGCCCACAAGCGCAATACGTGCATCTCCGCTTTTGCTAACATCAAATCCGCTGCCACCGCCTGACCCTGCACCAGGAGCGGGTTCCAGCAGCTGAGCACGAAGACGGGCGAGCTTTCTAATAACTCATGAACATGTTTCCACGTAGTGAGAATAACAGAAGCCAATACCCCTTCAGTAGCCCAAGATGATACTCTTACGACTGTCAACATTGATACTTCACATTTCGGTCCGATACTCATACCTGTCGCCTTATTTTCTGGTATCAGATCAGTCAACAAAGTCGCATTGGTACCCAGACGTCAAATTACTTTGCGTCCTTCGCATTTCATCCTCGATCCTTTAAAGAAGCTTAGCAAGGTCTAGTGTTGGGCGTAAGACGCTACCGACTCTTTGATCTTCTCAGTGATGTTGACCATATTGGCGGCAAGCTGTTGTATCCAAAACAAGAGAACGAAACTGGGGGTCAATAGCTACGGCTACAAATGAGATTGGGCAAATCAAGGTCTTGGCAACGTCAAAAGGGATTAGATTAATGGGTTGGTTCGATTCATGACTGCATAAATGCTAGCTACTAGTACCGAGTGTTCCGTACCTTAGGCGAAGATGGTTTTAAAACAACGTACTCCGTAATATTCTCCACATTGTCTGGAAATTTCGTCGTGTGGCATATCAATCCAAACAAACCATTGTGACCATGAGACGTGATACATAAGGCTGCAGCTGGATGTCCAGCTGTTGGCTTGCTTGGGCTACTCTCCGGTTCCTGAGTGTTGTGCGTACTGCTGTAGCCAATCGTAACTCGTGACGATGACTCCGACGACAACCAACTATTCAATCATCCAGCATGATGAGATCGAGGCTTTGCGCTCCATCTATATGGACGATTTCTTGGAGGAAGAAGCAAAGACTGGGGCATGGAAGAAAGCTGCTGACCGGGCCTTCCAAATCAATCTCCGTAACCAAGCAAGCGAGGAACAGAAGATTGCTCTTACTCTCGCAGTCTCTTTCCCGCCTACTTATCCTAAATCTCTTCCGCGTCTAACTTTGCGTTTTGGAGACTCACTTCGTCAAAGAGAACAAAAGCAAGCTCAAGACGTCATCGACAGCAAGCCAAAATCTCTGCTTGGCTCTGAAATGATCTTTGACATTGCTACTTCGCTGCAAGACATCCTTGATGATAATGCTACTTCTCTGGAGGTAATCCCCACTCTGGACGAGGAACGAGCCGCAAAAGAGGTTGCCGTGAGGCTCAAAGCCCAGCAGGATGAGGAAGAAAGGCGGCAACAGGTCACTAAAGCGGAAGAAGAAGAGGAACAGATCCTGCTAGAAATGGTGAGGCATCGGAAATCACAATCCGCCATGCGCAACAGCAAGTTAATTGAGCAAATGGATCAAGCGAGCGTTGGGCAGGATATCCTCGGAGGTGTTACCTTTGAGCGCCCTTCACGAACGAGAAACAGAGAGGACAATGGGACAATTACCATAAATACCGTATATCAAAGGGTCCATTACCGTCAAGGTCCTGTATCCAATGTGGTTACAGTCCAGCCATGGAACGTGGGTCAACCAGTTTCGCCTTTTTTAGTCCTCAAAGAGTGTAAGATTTCATCAACAAAGCGAGCTGTCCAGAACCTAGAGTCAAGACTCGAGTTTCATACCCAACTCAAATCCCATCAGAGCATCATGCAGCCCCTTAATTTTCGAATCCAGCGGGACGCTGACAACGACTCTTCGTCTTCTAATGATAATGGTAGTTGGACTATCATTGTACTAATGGAACTTGCCGAGAGACGTTCATTACGGGAAACCCTGGAAGTTGTCGACAAATTGGATATCAAGCTATTGCGTGCATGGTCTATACGGCTCATCGAAGGCCTCCAACATTACCATCGACATGGATCTGCACATGCAAGCCTCCACTTAGGCAACGTACTTCTAGGGACCGGCGAAACAAAGAGGGGGGACAGAAAACTTACCGTCGCGAAGCTGTCAGATGGGGGATACCAACGCGACTTGCACTTGCTGAAAAAGGGGAAGACCACAAGATACTCCTCAATAGCCTGGACTGCGCCCGAAGTAGTCAACAACAACATCCAAGCGGAGGCCATGCCGGCGACAGATATATGGGACTTCGGCCTTTGCTTCTTGCAGATGGCCTTCGGATTGAGCATTTTGAGCGAGCATCAATCGCCGGACTCTTTGATGAAGGAGCTTAAAATGGCCAAGAGCTTGACGGCGTTGCTGAGCCAGATGTTCCAGAACGATCCCAAGAAGCGTCCCTCTGCTTGGTCCCTATTGCATTTCGAATGGTTCCGTACTGATGATCAGTTACTCGAGGAACAATCCACCTTCCCTTCCATTTCCGGAGAAGTGGCAACCTTTGATGTTGAAGGCTTGCAACGGCACCACTTTCGACGGGAATCGACAGCGACACCGCAATCACGCTATGCAAAGGAGTTTGTGGAGGATGGTCTCCTGGGCCGTGGTGGCTTCGGAGAGGTTTTTAAAGCGAGAAACAAAATTGGTACGCAGAAACCAGAGCTGATCCTTCCTAGTTGGTAGAGTCACGAGACATGTCTTGGGAGTAAAAGACCCTTTCTACTCTCGGGACCTGTCTTGCAACTACATTTTCTACGTCGGATAAGCTTTACTGAATCCGAAATCTAAGTAGACGGACAGCCGTATGCTATCAAGAAAGTCAAAGCTCGGTCAAAATCCGCTTTGGACCCTGTGCTCAGCGAAGTGACAGTGCTGTCCCGCCTCAACCATCCGAATGTGGTCAGATACTTTGCGGCATGGATCGATGATGGTATTGCCGTGGACGACCATCTTAGTTCAGTATCGTCAGGGGACGAGACTCCGTCTTCGCTCACTAATGCGGGACGTAGACCCATCTTACCGTCAAGTTCGAGGGGACTCGACTTTATAAGTTCGAGCAACGCGCACGTTGTTTTCGGCAATGACACTGACGCAGATACAATCGCGGAGGAGTATAGCCAAGACGAGAGTAGTGATGACGAGGACGCAGACCAGAGCTCTGGTAGTAGCCATGAACAAGTTGAGACCGACAGTGATGGAGTTGATAGGGATTCCCTCACCATCCAAGCTAAATCCGGGTCAGATTCTCCAGAACAGGCAATATGGACCGTACTTTACATTCAGATGGAATATTGTAGACCGGAGGTAGGCTCTCTTTCGTTGGCCAAGTTTAAAGCACGCAGAAACAGGGTTGAAGCTCCCAAAGCATCAAGTCATTGATGGCAGCATGTGATGCTGAAGATGTTGACGGACTTTTTACTCTGAAGATATTTCGCGTTATGGATCAAATCATCCTAAGCTTCATCTACTAACAGGCCAATGTAGACTCTACGCGATATTATCAACTCCGGTCTACCAGGAAATGCCGCCGAGGGCTGGAGACTATTCCGGCAAATTGTTCAAGGGTTAGCGCACATACACGCTGCTTCGATCGTTCATCGTGATCTTAAGCCCGAGAATATCTTCATTGATAGTACGTTGCTTTCATTTACGGCTTCTCCTATGATTTTGATCTACTGGGTATTGCTCTCAATCCGTGGCCGCCTACCAAGACCTTCCTCGTCCTCTTGAAAAACACACCACCAATTGCATGTCCCTCTTGGGTCCAGGCTTCTCGATGTGTGCATGCGTACATTCATTGCAACCCTCGTCTCCAATCCTCCAGATTCAAGTATGGATGATTGTCCGCCGAACTTGCTAAGCTTATTTCGCCCTTCTCTCAGTCTTTCCCTTCTTGTGCCTTCTGGAAGTCTCTTAATAACTTCTCATCGGTTTTGCAGGTGACGGCGACGTTCGTATCGGTGACTTTGGATTGGCAAGACCTGGTGACTATCGGACCCACCCTCGTACATCAGCAAGGGAGGCTTTTGGTAGCTTCACCAAAGACGTAGGCACCGCCTCCTATGTGGCACCAGAAGTGCGATCTGCTGGGAATGGAAAGTATAATGAAAAGGCAGATGTGAGTTTCCTTCTTGATCTTCTGCTCAGACAAAATTCGCTCGTGTACCAAGACCCACTGTGATTCTTACATTGAGTTGTGGTGACTATCTTTTTTTTGTTAATTTCAGAAGGACTTTTGGAGCCTCTGCGGAAAACCAGGAATTGAAGCCTTCATTGCTACCCGCTGGTCGTCAAAGCACAAGGAATTTTGTGTGCCGATCCATTCG
This sequence comes from Platismatia glauca, assembly GCA_963556305.1. Lineage (NCBI taxonomy): Eukaryota > Fungi > Ascomycota > Lecanoromycetes > Lecanorales > Parmeliaceae > Platismatia > Platismatia glauca. Next base: position 1,153,027 of record OY745767.1, read on the forward strand.
AGGTACACAGCCTACCAAGAATTTTTTGAGACTCATGCAAGAGAGAATGGCGAATTGAATGCTTGAAATGGTTCAGCGTGCTTAGAGCAATGACATCCGTGGCGTTAACAACGTCGAATTTCTGGGACGTACCCATTCCTACGGTCCATGCTAACGCATTGATGTCAGATGTACTCCTTGGGCGTGATTCTTCTTGAGATGAATGTTCCTTTCTCTACCGGTATGGAGCGCGCCGAGACCCTAGAATTGCTACAGAAAGAGGACCATGCGCTTCCATCGGCGCTGAAAATTCCAGAGAAAGCAACTCAATCAGTAGTCCTCATGTCTTTGATCCAACATAAGCCTTCCCAAAGGCCTACCAGTTCTGAACTTCTCCAAAGCGGTCAAATTCCGGTCCAAGATGAGGATGAATCATTTCGCGTGGCACGCCGACTTCTAGCCGATCAAAATTCACACTATCGGTCACGATTTATAAGCAATTTATTCAACTCGTCAAGTTCAGTCGGAACCGCAACTACGGATCCGATGCGGGCAGTTACGTTGCTCGAGGACGTTGGGGCTATGTCACGTTCTTTGCCCGACGACTTGGATCTTCAAGCCACGGTGAGAGAGGAATTGACAGCAATTTTCCGTCGTCACGGTGCCGTTGAAAGAACAGACAGCCCGGCTGTGTTCCCATATCACTCTTGCTACCCGTCAGCAGATGTCGTTCAGTTCCTTTCTCCCACTGGGAAGATCATGCAATTACCGTATGACCTAATACTACCAAATGCAATGTTATTAGCCCGACGCTCTCGACCTGAACGAAAAACTTTCCTCTTTGATAACGTGTACAGGGTCGATCACTTACGGAATAAGCCCAAGATATTTGGGGAAGCTAACTTCGATATTGTGTCAGAGAATAGCTTGAACCTTGCACTGCGCGAGGCTGAAGTACTCAAAGTCATTGATGAAATCCTTGACACGTTCCCGAGCTTGGCATCCGTGCAGATGTGCTATCATATTAATCATACACGGATAATTGACGCTATCCTACGTTTCTGCGATATCGACGCTTCGACCTGGCCTTTTGTCAAAGAAACGGTCAGCAAGCTCCACACAGCAGAATGGACGTGGGCGAAGGTAAGGCACGAGTTACGTGGACCTTCGATTTCAGTCGCCGCGACTTCACTGGATGAGCTTGAACGCTTTGATTTCCGAGACACCCTGGAAAAGGCTATCACGAGGATTCGGTCGATCATGAAAGACACTCCCGATCTTGAGTCGGCGTTTGCTCATATGCAAGCCGTCATCACTTACCTCGTTCGCTTTAATGTCAAGCGGAAGGTGTACCTCAATCCCTTAAGCAGTTACAACGAAAATTTCTACCGTGGGAACATGTTATTCCAATGTCTCTACGACCAAAAGAAGAGATCAGTCCTTGCCGCTGGAGGCCGCTATGATCGCCTCATTGGCGATCATCAGCTCATCACATCAAGGAAGAAACATGTCTATGCTGTAGGGTTTCAGCTAGCTTGGACTGGGCTTTGCGCGGATATGGTGAGCTACCTAAAGAGGGGGACGAAATCAAAGGCCAAGAGGAAGTCTCAAACTCTTACTCTGGCATGGAGTAAGAGGCGATGCGATGTCCTTATCGACAGTTTCGATAAAGGTCTTCTCGACTCGGTCGGTGTCGACATACTGCAAGAGCTTTGGTCCAATAGTATCAGCGCAGAGCTTGCAGAGGAAGACCATGTTACCAGTGCTGGGAATACATTTACGAAGAGCAAAGATGGCAAGGAAGACCATAGCTGGATTGTATTGATCAAGTCGGAGGATTCAATGAAAGTCAAGACCACCAGCAGAAAGGATGAGATTGAGGTCCGACTATCAGATCTCACGGGACATCTTCGTGGCGAACTTCGTGAGCGAGACAGATTAGAAGGCCGGACACCCAGAGCATCAATACCACGTCAGAGCAGCCAGCAAGACGTGAACGGCCCTGAGACCGATCGTGAAGTAGATATCAAAGTGCTGATGTCGCAGAACAAGGGCAAAAAGGTCAACCGAAAGACTATTGTGGAGGAGGGTGAGTTATCCGCGACCGTTTCTACGTCTCAATGCACTAAGTATGTATGTCAGCCCAACAACACAGGGCGGAATATCTCCAGAACTGTGCCGACAGCCCCATCGTAGCCATCGAAACCAAGGACGACATCTTCGAAGGGATAACCGACACCCGCCTCTCGGATCCCGAATCGTGGAAGAGGTTCATCCAAAGCGCCCCCCCGGGCGAGCGCCAGTACCTCGGGCAGCTGCAGAACCTGCTCAAAAGCATGGTGAAGGACGCCGTGCCTGGGAACGCGACCGCGATCGTCTACAATTTCCGCACAAAGGCGTGCATCTCGTACAACCTAGGGAAGGCATCCTGACGATGGTATGGACACGTTCGCTGGGTCAATGTGCTCAAATTGACCTTGGAGCTAGGTCTATGGCCAGGACGAGCCTCTTTGCCGTGCTTGAAGTATTGGTGTGATCGGTTTGCTCGGAGGCTCTTTTTTTGGTGGTGGATGGCGTGAAGTTTCATGGATGACGGTGCATATACCCAGGGCATCCATCTGGCGCTGTTGATGCATAGTCTGCTCCCGGGCTTCAGAATCGTCGTTGAGATCGGGACTCTTGTTCCTGCTTACAGTCCCGCGTGGCGAACGCGTTGGCGCAGACCAATGGTATGCCCGGCGTCAGCGACCAAATCTCTGCACCGTGCTCCTCGTATCTCTACGCTAGTCATGTTCAATAGGGCATAGGCGCAGATGGTGGTGTCAACTCCTGGCTTTTGACCACTGCATTTGCACACTTCCTGGATCTCCTCTATTGTTCATAATCAAGGATTGGGTATCATACAGTCCAGTTTCAATCGCTATCGTCATCGCTGCCGTATCCCACCAAAGGACCTGCCGGCGCCGCAGCCGGAGCGACTGTCCGCAACCCCCCCCCATTGCTCGACGTACGCTTCTGTAGGGCCGCCAACGTTGAATTCGAGAGGATGCCCTTCTCTCCATCAGCCGCTGCTTCTCCATCCTGACCATCCTCAATGAGGTATCTCTCCTCCCCTTCGATCGTCGCCTGTCCTCCACCGCCTTCCAGCTCCCTACTCCTAGCGTACCACACCTGATCCGGCGCCTCGTAGCCCTCAAGTCCGAAGCCGCCTTCAATCCTCTTTCGCCGCTTGGCATCTGGGTCCCTGCCCTCAATCTCCCTGACGAATTCTTCTGGTAAGGCCCTCCTGACCGCCTCGGCGGCTTGCTCTTCGATCTTCCTCGCTTCCCTCTTTTGCGCCATGGGATTCGGATCCACCGTCGCCCATCGCACGTTCAGGATCTCGCTGTGGTCTAGGCTCTGGTGCGCCATGGCTTCCTTTGCGAACTGGCTGTTCGCTTCGTTGGTGTAAGTGACGAAAGCAACGCCTCGGGCAGTAAGACAGCGTATGCGGTCGACTTGGCCCCATTCCGCAAAGTGACGAGCTACTATTTCTTCAATGTCGTCTGTGACATGTATCCTGCCAACTGAAAGACTGTTAGTGTCGTATGGGCAACCATAGCATAAAGTAATATATGATGAAAATATAAATATAGACAACACGTACCGTAGAGCGTCCTATTCTGCCGCATGAAGCTACCGACACCGCCCATGTCGTCCCGGTAATCGCTGTGCTTGTCTCTGCCGAAACAATCCACGTTCGGGTTGAATGTATCGAACAGACCCGGTAAGCGGTGTAAGTACTCACACTCTTGTCCTCGGGGACATAGTCCCTTTGCAAAAAACAGGCAGAAGTAGCTTCCAGCTACTTTATCGCCTCTCGTGTAGCCGGAGTCTTTGGCTATGTTGCAGCGACCAGGAGCGGCGGTCTTGGAGAGATATTTGTCTTCGCGGTCGCCGCCTGACCATTTGTTGAACCAGATATTAAATATTGTGCCTGTCTGAGGTGGGGGCTCATGTTTGATCGTTGACGGATCAACTTGAGGTCGAGCCGGCCGCCTTTTCTTTCGTATTATCTTCTTGGTCTTTTTTTGTTCTGGGTCCGGGTTTTCGTAGACTGGTGCTAGGTCTGTAGTATTGATCGAAGTGGTGAGTTCTGTTGAAGTGAGATCGGATGGTGGTACTAGGCCAGGATCTGGGAATTCAGAAGTCGAATCCATGGTATTGGTGAGTGATGGTGGAGTTTGGTCTTCTTTCGACAAACCCGTTTCGGCACTCTCGGCAGTCGCGCTAGGCGCTAAGATTTCGGGCGCTACACAATTACTTTATCCCTGACGCCGATCTCCCGTTTGTAAACAATGCGATTGCAAAGACGATTTGATTACACCTCCACCATCCACCTGCATACTCCTGATATGAAAATAGGTCATACAAGGCATTGATAAGCGACTCCGGAAACATGTTGGAATGGCTGACGAGTTCGACGCGAGGCGCAGATGCACAACTTGCCCGAACAGGTACATATTCCAATATTGTAGGAATTGGTATTGAGCTCACGAGAAGACAGATGATGGCACATCGTACATCGAAGACCCACCTGAAACTCCGGCGCCATTGTTCGCCGTCCGTGCTTTCAAGACCGCAATCTTTGGGACGCCTCACCCTGATCAAATTGAGGTCAGACGTCCTACGCATCCAGTGGAGCAAGAAAGAAGTATTGTAAGGACCCAACCCAGAGAAGGTTTGGAGGGGAGCCAAGCTCATGAAGCGCCGAACGGATATTTCGAGGAGCCTGTTGCGGTCCTCAAAGCCGATTCACTAGCGTCTCCAACCAAAGGCATCCTCCTAACTCCCGGTACCGGGGCCAATCGTCGTAAGACAGTCTCATTTGGGACATTGATGGCCGATGCCCAGAAAAAGGAGGAACAATCGCCGTTAATGGAGGCGAATCGCAGTTCCGCGCTGAAAAGTAGGAGGAATTCCGAAGTGCCAGAACTAAGCCTCAAAATCCAACCTCGCCATTCAAGTCTTACCAAAACCCTTATAGAATTGTCTGAGCAAAAAAGCAGTAAACAGGCTATTTCGACTACTTCCAGTGATGAGGGACCTACGACGGAACCCGCGTCCAGTACTGGCGCTCAGACGGAAAATACGGATCAAATCGCTGACTGTACAGTGGATCTAAGTCGGCCATGCTCAAGATCAGGTCAGCATTGGAAGACTGAGTATGAGAAATATCACAAGAGGTCGAATCGCGAAATGAAGAAAATCATTATGTATGGCCAGAATGTGAAGTCATATGCCGTTAAGAAGGACTCTGAAGCCACTGGCCTTGGCGAGAAGCTCAAGAAGGAGCTGGCCAAGGTTGCCGCAATGGAAAGAAAGGTATCAAAGTTAGCCTCGCAGCTAAGCAATGCTCACGCGCAAGGTCCAGAGGGGGAAAGCGAGCAGACCAGGCTTGTCAGCGAGCTGGCACAACAGACAGCCTTGGCTATACGATACAAGCAAAAAGCCGACCGTTACAGAAAAGCGAAGCAGAAGGAGAATCGTGCTGATACCTCAGATGGCGAACGAGACGACATCCTGGTAACCGGAGAGCCTGATGAATGGTCATCTGAGTCGGCAAATTCGCCAGAAATTGTCCGTCGGTCCGCGGGAGAAGACACGTTACACGCCCAATTGGAGAGCTTGCGTATGAGTGCGAGAGTAGCGGAGGGTCATTCCGTAAAACTCGAAGCTGAGAACGATGCACTCAAGCGAAGCCTAGCGCGAGTCAAAGAAGAGATGATGAGCTATGAATCGCGGCGGCAAGCACGAGAAGAGAGATACAAGAGAAGGGAAGCAAAATGCAAGGCTGATCACAAGGCATGCGAAGCTCAACTCGCGAAGCTTACCATGGAGCATCGGAATCTCTTGCTCGCCTCTGGCCAGCCATTAAAAACAGAAGCTCTGGCTCATCCACAGCCAACGGCATGCTACGAAGATCTACGAGGACTCGATGGGAACTCAAACCATTCAGAAGGCGCACTCGCAAACAATAAAACAACAAACTATCAGCCTCCTGTACAAAACCACGTCTCAAAGCCATACATTTCACCTCGCAAAAGCAGGTTGCAGAAGTCCGTGGTCGATATATGGACATTAAGCAGTCCCACAGATGCCACCGACGGCGTATCACCCTCGAAGGAATCCACCGAGCTTCCCCCTTCCAGTGTAAGGCACGACATAAAGCGAACGCTGAAAGAGATCGATCAGAACCTCATCCCTGAGCAGCATCTCGGGACCGATGCGAACCCTGAACTCCATCTCTCAAAGGCAAACGACGCCCATGAGCCACCCACCCAGAAAGGGCCTCGGACTCAATCCGGCATGCCACCAGCAGTCCACCGCACAGACAACCGCAGTCCCACCATCGGCTCGCCACGACCCGCCCGGGTCGACCTCACATCGAGCCCGGATAACCTCGAGCCTGCGGAGGCGGTCGCCACGCCCGGTGTCCAACAGTCTGTAGCGACCCTTGGTCGGTCGTCGAGCCTCATGTCGAGGGCGGGCAGCAGGACCAGCACCATGACCTCGGTCAGAGGGTCCGCGCTGTCAGTTGAGAGGGCGGCGGCTGCAAAGGCGAGGTTGGCGGCGCGGAGTGCCGAGAGGAGGAACGGGCACGGGCGTACGTGAGTTGGATCATGTGCGCAACGGACGGGAACATCGCCTGTCAACTCTGACCTGCGAGTTCAGCCCCGTGGTCAAGATTTAGGATGTCCACGCAGCAGTTCATGTTAGTAGCAGCGATTATGATTTCATCGATTAATTGTGTAACGATCACAGATTCAGAGTCTGAAGCCCATGAGGAAAGATGAGCAAGTATATGATGTTGATCGGAAGCCTGCCCTATCGGATCAGGCGTCCGAGTCTGAGTCTGAGTCTATGCTATGTGATCTGATCATTCTGGGCCATGCGCAACTAAATCGAGCCTTCACCAACCCTTGGTTATGCCTCCATTGAATGCCACCTTCAGCGCTGTTCATGCGAACCAGGTATGAATAATGATCCGCGATGAGTATGCAGGGACAAGGACCACCAACGCCGTGTGAACACCGTTCGCTATGCCCCCATTGAAGTAAATCTCGAACCAAGGTAGGTGAAGAGGCGGGAGGTTTTCAGGTCGGCGAGTTGTGGCTCCGTTTGAGCTGACCGCTCCCTACAGGATCTCATCATCGTCGTTCTCCTCCTGATCTTCGTCGTCGCCCTCCTCTTGATCCTCGTCGTCCGGAAGGCCATCGTTGCCATCTTCCGTCATCTCGGCATCGGTGTCACTACCCCCAAAGTCATCTTCCTCATCGCTATCAACCCAGAATTCTCGATCATCGACAGGCTTCTCAGGTATCTTCGCCGTAGATTCGTGTGTGGGCATGACGAAGCCCGCTGGGATATCCTCCTTGTTCTTCTCCACATCTGCTTTGACCCTTTTCTTGAAACCTTCTGGGTTCTTCCGCAGCATCACACCAGCATCGACATTGGCTGGAGAGGAGCACTCGGCATCATCGAGGAGCGAGATAATGGATAGGAGGATGGATTCCACGCGTTGAGCAGGTGACCAGCGTTCCCCAGCGCTCTCGCCGGACATCTCATCATCGCCTGGGGCATGCAAAATGGAGATGCAGAGTTTCCCGTCCGCGTAGATGTTGGGGTGGAAGAGGGCGCGGTTGAACTGGAAAGAGGGAGGGGTGTAGGGGTAGTTGTTGGGGAAATTCATCTTGGCTTTGAAATAGCCGCCGTAATAGAGGGAATCAGGATTGATGACTATGAGTGCGATGTTCCAGTTGAATATATCATCATTGTTTAGCTGCCAAGAAATTAACGAGAATTCATCGTGGGTCGATGTGAGCAGGGGCCGACCTCAACGTTGACCCATTTCTCCTGCGAAAGAGCCTTGAACTCGTTCTGGAGGATCTTGCTCGCTGCCATCTTGGCTCAGCGGGTGGGATACAGCTGACGTGGTTACGAAAGGTACAGTGGGTTGAGCTATAGTGGGTCGACGGGGTGGGAGTTCGGGGTTTGAAAGGTGACTGGCGTTGGCGTCTGGGGTGGGTGGATGTTATGCTGAAGCGGACAAGGGAAGATGAATAGCTTGGAGGTTTTCCTTGGAAGGAGGGTGTGTGTTATCGATTCATGGTGTGATATGTTTTATTCAAGAAAGTGTTATTTTTGATCAGGTCAGCATGGGAATGCTTTCCAAGACGCTGCCGCTTCAGTCAAGTAGTCGGATGACGAAGGTCACGTTTGACGCTTTGAGCGTTTGTCCCTCAGACCTGCCGAGACCGTTAAGCCTCTTCAGGTTAGCCTGCTTACCGCGGAAACGTCAGAAGCAGAAAGCGCGAACCTAAAGGGATTTAGCATGGCCCAGTCCCACGATGTATTATTACTAAGTCGGGTTGAGCTAGATGTCGGTGTGCATCGGGGAAGGTATGAAGGCGATGATTTATTAATCATGGAGATGGGCCACTTGGGCATCGGTGGGGAGACGGAACAATGAGGTAGGCCGCGGCGATTTTGGAGAGGATGCGAATGAAGACATTGGCGTTGCAGATAGGGGAGGAGGGGGGCTTCTATGATAGAGTACGGATTTGTTGACCACCATAGCTTACGGGGTGGTGGGTCGTAATTGGATCCTGCGATGAGGCGTAGGAGATATTCTACTTGTCTGCCGTTGGGAATGGGGGGAGAGCAGTGGTTGAACCACCGTGGCACTAGGTACTTTGCGTACTGTGATTAGGTAAGGTAGGTACCTACTTACCTAGTTAGGTAAGGGCTTGAAAACAGGCTAAGACTAACTCTATTGAGGTTCTATGTCTCGTGAGCTTCGAAATCCGTTGTGTGGAAACACATCCATAAACATGTCCTGAGCATATCCTGAGCATATCCTGAACACATCCTGAACATCCTCAATATTAGGGGTTTACACATTCACAATTGGTATTGGCTTTGCTCTCTGCTTTTACATCCTCTAGACTTCTTGGCACGTTGCTCTCTTCTACCAGGCACTGCTTCCGTCAGCGTACCCCAGCATCAATACAGCATCAATGCGGCAGTATTAAATCCCGTGTTCTTTTACTAGTTGGCCGTCTGTCATGCTTCGCAGCTGCTCAGTCAACCCAGTCCATTACATATCAGAATCTGACAAGGGTAAATATTCCCCGCGATGTTGGCTTTACCGGTCCACCAGTCGAAGAAGTCCACTATTATCTTGACCAATGGCCCATAGCACTGGCGGTGTCAGAAAAGATCGCGTTTTTGTATGTTATAAAAGGGGAACATACACTGGTGGACCTCATTGTCTTGCCATACGCTTTCAATGACTCGGTGCCTTCTAGGCATACATCTTGGGTGAGGTCTTCAATACCATAGCCGAAGTCCGATACTCGTATTCCAACCTTGCGTTGAACACATCTCCAAAGGCTTTGTCAACTTCACTCAATGGCACTCCAGTCGATGGCAATTCTGCAGATACCTTCATTAGCGTCCAGGCCCTCTGCGTCACTCCCGATGATACTCTCTGCGTTTTCGATGTTGAAAGGCCAAGCCCGAACGAGACACAAATGCCTACCATCCCATACGCCTCTCCCGACGGGCCAAAACTGGTAGCTGTCAACCTAACGAGCGACTAAATCATTTGACGCGACTCACTTTTCCGTCAAGCGTCCACTTTCTAGACTCCTACATGAAAAGCCAAGGGCATAGCGTACATCAATGACAGCAGTAAAGAGGGCCGTACCGTAACGGGCTTCATCATGCTCGATCTTGGTACCCAACATTCGTGGCGCTAACCAACTCAGCATTCGTCTACGCTCCGTCTTTCGGAAGATGTGCCTTCGCACCAAGGCGTGCCCTTCTATCGACGTAGTCCCGACTTGGCTTCTTACCAACAGTCAAGACGAGCTGGACGGCATCGAGCTCTCCCCGTACCTACTCACCTCTGACAAGCGACTATCTCCACAGCATTGAGACCCAGTATCTCCGTGTGGGACCAACGAACGACGTCCTAAGCTCGCAACGGGCATCCTATCATGTTATGAACCTTGGCCGGCAAGGCGGGAACGCCAATGGGTTCAATGGCAACAGTAATGGGGCCATGTCCGTGCTCATGCCAGAGCAGAACGCGGGTTACATTTATAACGCTTCAACATTGCAGGCGGTGTAATATGTTCGGCATCCGAGGATCGTCTGGCCTGATTTATCAAACATTGGATTCGATGGCTATAGTAGTACTACAGAACAGTGGGACCAATAGTACTACGCTGGCGGCTTAGCAGTTTGCTCGTGGAATAGCAGCAAGAACACCACGTAGTCTATGACCAGAAAAAGGATAATATTCATATTGAACATCGATGTCCTGACATGTCTCCGATCAATCTTGAGTGAAACGCTGTGACTTTTGTTCAATTATGAACAGACTTCATGGCATTTACAAACATCTCTCTACACCGAACCCTAGCCCCCAGCTTTGCACACAGCAGGAAAGCTCCGCTCAGTTTCCGATGCAGACTGTACGTCTCTTCCGGTGGCGGAGCCAGCCTTTCCCTTACCATCACGGGTATAAACTTCCTCACCCGATCCGTAATCGTCTGATCTCGGAAATCATACACCTCTGCTGCAGTCCCAGCAAACGGTTCCGCAAGCGTCAACACAGAATCGATGTGCGCATTGAGCATAGCCTGGCTCTCATGCCCGGTCAAGTAGCCCAACTGAATGCTCAAGTCGCGGACGGCAACGCGGTCAGAGCGAGAGGCAGCGAGCAGGGTGCGGACATAGGGCTCTATGAAATGGTCAGGGAAATCTCGGCTAGCTCCGAAGTCAAGGAGCTCGAGTTTATTAGTGGAGGCGTTGTAGAGGAAATTGGTCCAATTGGGATCGGTCTGCATGAATTTGAACTCTGTGATCTCGCGCAAGCAGAGCCGTAGTATGTGGGTGCCGATCCAGTCTCGCTGCTCTTGAGTGAAGGTTTGGACTTTGGTGACGCCGGTGCCATGGAGATATTCTGCAGTTAGGACTTGTGGGCCAGAGGCTTCAGATACGATAGTCGGTACGTGGAAGATGTCTTTTTCATCGGCGAGAAGAGCACGGAAGCGTTCGCCCATCTCGGCTTCGCGGACGTAGTCGCATTCCCAGGCTAATTCGGTTCGAGCGTTCGCGATCGTTCTGTCTAGGAAGAGGCCTTTAGGGAGAAGGCGAGAGGCGGTAAGAAGTATGGAGAGATTCGAGAGATCGCTATCGATGGAGTCGGCAACGCCTGGATATTGGACCTTTACCGCGACACGCTGGCCAGAGGATGTCAGAACAGCGCTGTGGACTTGGCCAATAGAGGCGGCTGCCATAGGCTTTTCGTCGAAAGAGGAGAAGAGATCGCGCCAATCTGCACCGAGGTTACTTGTCAGAACTTCGTTACGTTGAGAAGCAGGCATGTAGTCGGCGCTGTCTTGGACTCTTTGCAGGACTTCGTTAATCGGTCCCGGCAGCATTTTCGAATCTTTTGCGAGCATGAGCGATTGCACAGTAATCATTGTGTGGTGACCAACCTTGAAAGCTCATCATCTGGCCCAGTTTCAGAGCTGCACCTCGCATCCTGGATAATTTGGACACGAGCCTTTCCATATTGCCAGCGCTGAGCATCAGAGACCCACCAGAATCGCCGCCGCCGCCAGCAGCGCGACGTAGGCTTTCGCCAACGGCCCCAACCGCCATGGACGTGGCCAAACCGCCGTACTGCCAGAATCTGCCAAATCGAGAAGACGGCACTCGAGACTCTTGCATCTCGTATGGAGCTTTTGTCGGACCTACCCTTACGTCTTTTGGGAGCTACAAGAACGCTGTCAGTCAATCAGTACCAAAGTCATGAATATGTTTCATACGAAGCTTACCGGAGACGCATCAGCAGACACACTTTCCGCGTCTTTGGCCATGTCTGCGGCTAGTTCGCGCACGCCCTCGCTGCCTGTAGCTTGAGGTCTCGAATCTACAATCCCGTTGGGTGGATCTTGGGCTCCGTCTTGACTCCTTTGTCCTAATGTTCGGATATTGAATGAGGCCTGGTACTTCTCTTGTGGGGACTTGGTCTGCTTCACGGGTGTCTCTTGAGCACCAGACATCTCCAATCCTTTGAAAGGCTTGCTCAGCTTCGGCTGGCCACCCAGCATCCTAGCTACCCTCGGACTGTGAAACAGCTCAGTGTACGATTCATCGGAGCTTTGCTTTTGCTCTGGAAAACCTCGTGCTTGCGAAAAGGGTTGTTGTTCAATTTGAGCATCAGGGACACGTTCATCACTTTTTTGGACATCTTCCGTATTTTTTGGTAACTTGACACCCGGCAGAGTAGAAACCGCTTGTCCATGTGACGACGTAGGCGTAGAGAAGACATTACGATCTTGATCTGCTTTTAAACCTGGCTCCTCGGAATATGCGGTAGATGGAAGCTCGGCGGCCTGAGATGGAATCTGCTGATCCACCTGCCGTTGCAGATTTTTAGATTTCTCAGCGATCGCAGAATCCTTTCCATCTGCAGGATTTGGAATACTCGACCTGCCAGATGAAGTGGGCTGTAGGCCCTCGTCTGTTTCCTCTCTTCCATCAGCCAGCGGGGATTTCACGGATTCTGTTTGCGGGATTTCCGAGTACGTCTCCTTGTCTGGGTTTGGCACTTCCACAGTATCTGCTGGAGGAATTGATCCATTGGGTAGCGGGTGTCTGTCCGCATCTTCTTGTTTCACACCTAGATTACCATCTGGCGGGGTTTCCACGGGAGCGTTTTGGTCCGATTTTCCGTAGAAATGGTCCTTGAGAACACCGGTCCGCGTCTTTGACTCTTCACTTGTCCCAGAAACCCTCTCTTGACTGAGTGTAGAGGCGCATTGGGCAGGATTCCTGGACTGTGAAACCCGCGGAGAATAATTGGGTCCTGGTCCATTGAAACGCTCTGCCAAGACTGAGGCCGCTTTCACCGTGAGGGTGACTCGGTCAGTCTGTGACTTGACAGCTTTAGCAAGAGAGGATGTCTTGCTGTAAAGGTCGAACTGATGTTGACGAAGGGCGACATGCTTTGCAGCGACGCCTCGGGAAGCCTTGAAAATGGCTGCTACATCAAGAAGGCGTCTTCCTGTCATCACAGAACGGTTGCAGCATACTCCGGTCTGTATAGCGTTTCCACGGAAGTTACTACAGTCATGAAAAACTGCACTTGATGCTGTTCGAGCATGATCTTCATGTGGTGATGGACGGCGAAAGCGAATGCAAGTGCCGCTTTTGCCAAGGACCTGAGGCGGGCAAGCAAAAACAGCAAGCGGAGCCGGCCCTTCGCGGCGTAAACAGTATTAATGATCAACGTTTCAGCTGTCAACGCTGCACATACTTATCATCTCGATGTTGCTGTCAAAGACTACAAGCTCCTTGCGTACTCGCCATTGCCATTGCCAGTGCTCTTGAACCGATGTTCGAGGTTCCATCGCTGGGATAGCAAGCTGGCCCACTCTCTTCATCTATGCGCCTAAGTAGGAGCAAGTATCTTTCGCAACCAACGTCGCCCTCGCCGCTTGCCTCTCATCCTTTCCTTGTCACCGTTGCCGCCGTTCTATTCACCCTAAATGCTTTTGCGGCACACGAGGACTCGATAACGCACAATGGTCACAACCCCCGACGATTAAACAGTGCTTTTGAGGTTGATGTAGGGCATGCTCTAGAAGAAAGATATGAGCCAGATTTCACTGGCTCTGATCGAAGTATCATCGGCAGAGCTGAAGAACTCACTCCAGCATTAGGGAACAATGCTCCAGGTATCCTGGATATCAGTCAGAACGCTAGCCAGTACTGGACTTTTCCCAGTACAACGTTGTTTGGACCCAACGGGCCTCAGACAACGGTCCTCCCACCATACTTCGAGGGACAGAACGTCTCTGTCACTCAAGCCGCTGCAGGCCAAATAGAGCTCTACATAAGTCTCACGACTTGCCTGCAGCCGCTTGCCAAAGAACCTAATTCAAATGGTCCCCCGGATCAGTTGAAGCTCTATGTTTCAACGTCATCGAACAATCAACAGCCTGACGAGAATAATCACGATTATGCCGTGCTAGTTGACGGGGGTTTTGGCTGGTTGAACATATCCGTCAAGAATGATGTTTTTTTTGGGGTCTATGCTCCTGCAAATGAGGGCTATGACGGGATCTACAACTACCAGCTCACGGCCTCTATTGATGGATTCTATGCCTCTTCATACAACGAATCCAACCTTTATTTTATTGATAGCGACACTAACTCCGCGCTCTTGTACACGAATAACACAACCAGTACCACGAATTCCTCAAACTCTACGTTTCAGCAATGGATGACTCGACCACCATTGTTTAGCTTGTTCGTGCAGAACCAGGATAACCCTTCCATACTGGGGTTGCAGAATTCCCTATGCGGATTGCAGAATCTGGCACAGATTCAAGGTCCTCCAGATGTTGAAACTGTTATGACAGCAGCCGGTGATGGCCTCCCGAAACAACAGTTCCATGTGAAGAACCTCAATGGGAGTTCAACATATTACGCCATGTTAGCCGTGATTGGCAACTCCACAGATGCAGGGCCCGGCGTCGTGGGTGGTGGAGGCACAGTGTGGAATTCCATGAATATCTTTACCAAATCTTGTTAGTTCTTCGACATTCACGCACCCCTTTCACTGAGTCTAACAGCGTTGTACCAGTCGACAATTGCGCCCTTCTTTTCAACCTGCCCTTCTGTAGCTCTGTTGCATATGCTGCTCCGGCGAATCCTCAGACCTTCAATACAACGGATCTTCTCGGCCAACAGTATGACCAATACGCCAGTAATCTCTATCAGTACTTTGTCTACTCACTCCAACAAATTCCATGCAACACCACATCGTCCGCTCAGTATTCTCTTGCCAGAAATTGTGACGATTGCGATGCCGCTTACAGACAGTGGCTTTGCGCGGTCACTATACCCAGATGCGAGGATTTCTCGAACTCGGCTCCCTACCTGCAGCCCAGGGCAGTAAATTATTCATTCATCAACTCTTCCTACACAAATGGAACTGAGGGTGACCTGGCATTCAGCCAGCGTAATCGCAGTAGGACCCAATTCAACAGCAGTCGTAATCCTATGATTGATGAGATCATCAAACCTGGTCCGTATAAAGAGCTGCTTCCATGCGAAGACATATGCTATAACCTCGTCCGGAGTTGTCCCGCTGCTTTGCAATTCGCATGCCCCTTAGCAGGACATGGCTTGAATTTCAGTTACGGAAGTCCTCAACCTGGTGGTGAGGTTACGTGCAATAGCCCTTGGATGGGCATAAGTGGAGCTGCTGATCTAAGGGTGATGGAAGTTGTAGTGTTCTTCGCGGCTTTAGCTACAGCGTTTATGGCCACGACGTTATGAAAGAGGTGGAGTATCCTACCTGCAGACATCAAGTTTCGACCGGGACTATGACTTCTGGCGGTTTTTCGAGCTCTTGGTTGGGAGGACATGGTTCAAATACTAAGACGGTCATCGTCACCATTGTCACATCAAGTTCAGTCTGGTTTCTTTGTCGACTGCAATCTCGCGAATAGTTGAGGTGTGCTCGAGCTCTAGCTTGAGCTTTCATGTATGAGACTCGGCTGTCTACAGCTTACAGTGCTCGGGGACTCTACTTCAATCCAACGTAACGATTCGGGGTACTTCCGCACCCAGAGAGCTTCGAATCTTCGATTTAGGGATCCTTTTAGGGTTCCAGCCACCCCGACTGCCGCCCGTGGTCCGGGCCTTCTTCTCAACCTTTCCCCAGAGACCAGACTGCTCATGATTCATGAGTCATGACCTTACCTTCATCTTATGCTCAATAATCACGACTCAATACAGATGATGAAGTATGCTCTTTTTGTGTTTGCAATGATACGAGAAGCTGTCACGTAAGACAGTGGCGATTGATAGGATTGAGGTCAAAAGTCTTCTCGTCCACCCAACCTTCTGATCTGAGCCGCGAAATCAAAGTTGAGAGTTGTGGCACGATATGTGGAAAGGCAAAGGCGAAGACAAAGGCAGAGGCAGAGGCAGAGGCAGGCAGAAAGGTCATGGAACAACAAATCGGCCCATAGTGCCTTCGTCATCCTCATCTCCGTTTACACAAGACTTCCGTCACTGCCCGATTGCTTAGCTGATAGAGCATGATTATGGTTTGACTCTTCTCTACTTCTGTATAGTCCTTGAGCCTTGTGCCTTGTGCTTTAATAATTCGTGATGTCTGGATTCTTTCCTTCACCATCGTCTTCTTCCTTCTCCCTCGGCCGTCTTATTCAACTGAACAATGTCTGCCCTATTACCCCCAAACGAAAGTCGTGGACCCAGCCTAATCGCTACGCAATGGATCACCGTATCGATTGCATCGTTGTTCGTTTTTCTGCGTATCTATACGCGAGCATTTCTTCGAAAAGTAGCAGGCGCCGATGATTGGACGATTGTGGTAGCCTTGGTAAGCTCATTTACGGGACACAATCACCCGCTAACGGCATCCTCCAGGGTTTTTCTCTTGCGCAGGCCCTCCTCACGGTCTTTCAGGTGGAAAACGGCTTTGGGAGACACATCGAGTACTTACAGCCAGACCAGATCAGCAACGTCCTCCTCATCACTACCATCATCGAGGTTCTCCACACGATTGGGACATTTCTCGTTAGGGTCTCTGTGTGTCTCTTTGTTTTACGTCTCGTACCCTCCACACACCGAGAGTTCTACAAGTACACATACATCCTCATCGCTTTTTTCGCCGTTGTCAGCACCGCCACATGTCTGCTCATCCTGCTCGCATGTATCCCTATCCAGGGTACGTGGGATAGGGAAGTCAAGGCTCGTTGCATCGCACGTTCGGGATTGAGTATCATCGCCAAGACACAGGGCGGCATGTCTCTCCCATCTCTCAGATTCTGAACAAACATTGACGCGGACTTAGCTTTCGCTGCGTTGATGGATTTCCTGTGCGTCGGCCTGCCCATCTTCTTTCTCCGGAGCCTACAGGCGAAGCTCGGCCGGAAAATATGCCTTTTCGTTCTTCTAGGACTGGGCCTCTTGTGAGATGCAACGAGACGCCGTCAAAGCCACAAGACTAACCTCTCAACAGCACCGGAGCATGTGTAATCCTCAGAACCTTAACCATCTCCTTTGCAGACAGAGATTTCACCTGTAAGCATTGCGTCTCGTCCAAGCCCAACCCAAGACGCCATTCCGATACTGACACGTGGACCAGGGCACAGCGCGATCGTGGGGTTCTGGGCCTGCCTCGAACAGAACGTCGGGATCATCGTCGCCTCCGCCCCCGCCCTCCACCAACTCTACACCATCGTCCTTCGGAGGTTCTTCCCCGATTGCGGCAACGACTTCCCGCCCCTGCGCTCCCTGAAGCTGCGCACCTCGTCCGGCGAGACGGGCACGAGCCATGGATCGGACGATGAGAAGGGTTGGCACGGCGGCCGGGGCGGCCGGAGCGTGGGGATGACGTCGAGTGCGGATGGCGGTGCGGATGGCGGTGCGATGATCGTGCCGGGGCCGCCGAGCCCGACGAAGAAGACGCCCAGGCTGGATTATGATAGTCCGACGTTGGATATCAGTCCCAAGTTGGAGCAGGGAGCGGCGCGGGATGAGGGCATTTCCTATTCGGGGGTCTAACGGATTGGATGCAGGAGGTATGGAGATGAGTTGGAAAGGGGCGTGGAGGGAGGTTGTCAATGGCGGTGTGAAGCTCGACGTACTAACGATTTGAAGTCCCATGCTAATTAATTAACTCATGACTACCTACCTACACGTTTTTGCACCACGACTCCCTGCTCTTCGGTATCCTTTCATGGCATCTCTGGCCCCTTTTCTTCACCGTGACTGCTCTTGCCATTCAACTCCCGCGACCCGCAACGGACACCCCTTCCTGGGAACCCGGTGCTGGAATTCGCGAGCGCCGCCAGCCGTGCGTGATTCCAACGTGATATTGCGTCCGTGTGAGTCACTGACGGAGTAGTGACGCAGGAGCCGTCGCGGGAAGTTCACCCAGAGGCGGAAAAGCCGTATCAACTGGAGATGCTCAATGAAAGGGCCGCGCAGATGCCGGTGTTCGTGACTGGGACGGGCTCGAGGCGTGATGGAGTGGTTTGCGGCAAACAGCCGGCAATGTTCCAAGAGTCCTCGCACTTTGCGAAAAGGAAGGGCAGAGGGTCACTTTGAGAGCCGTACCGTGGGCGCTTGCACCCGAGTATTTGTCTTCGGATTGAAGCACAGGTATGATTTTTTCGCTGACTCAGAGAATGGTGCCCCTGTCGGGACAGCGTCAATCAAGTCGAAACCAGCTTTTCGGTCGCCTCGAGGAGGATGTCCGCTAAAGAAAGATTGTCAGCTCCGTGCTGTTCCAAAGTCGCACCGTCCAGGACAACGGGGATCAAACTCACCGTGGTGCTTTTGGAAGACCAACATTGGTCTCAACCTGACTGCGCTTTCTCCACTGCCTCCAATGTTAATGCCCAATCCCTTCGCCTTCTTCAAAAAATCATCCCTCGTAGGGCTGTCCCAGGCAAGGAATGTGCCTTGGCCCTTTCCGCGCAGATTCTGAATCTCGTTGGGATAACGCTCCGCCAGTCTCTCAAGTCCCGAGTAGAGGTACTCGCCAACTTGTGCGGTCGATTCAACCAGGTTGAGCCTTTCGATTTCTTGAATGATGGCTCTGAAGAGGATGGCTCGGGCTGGGTCCCCCATCCAGGTATTGAACTGACGGTATGGTTTATTAGGTCGAAGATCGGGGTTTGCGAAGTAGTAGCCAGCCGTTTGGGCTTTCTTCGAGAACGTGACCATATCCGGTGGTTCCGCCATATCCCAGTGGTCGTGCGCCCAGAACTTGCCTGTTGCACCAACGCCAGTCTGTACCTCGTCAACGATGAACATAATGTCGTGTCGTTTTGTGATCTCGCGAAGGCCTTTGAAGAAAGTTGGAGAGGCGTGGTTATCTCCACCTTCGGACTGCACAGGCTCGACTACAACGGCTGCGACAGGATTGTGGAAGTTCTCGATCAGGTCTTCCGTCTCGGCGAGGCAACGTGCCTCTTCGGCCGCATTCTCACTTACATGATCTGCAAGAGGGTATTTGAGGTGAGGGAATGACGCCTGAGGCCAGTCGAAGGCTGGGATGTCGAGCTTGTGAACTGGTTTGCTGCGAGTTGTAGAGAGACTTCCGAATAGGCGGCCATGGAAGGCGGATTTGAAGGAAAGGATTGACATATGAGGAGAGCCGGGAGCCTTGTTGTTCATGGCCGAGGATATTTCTTCATCAGAGAATTCCACATCGGCGCCACCACGTTCTTGACGGCGTTTCCACATGAAAGCGGCCTTGTATGCAAGCTCATTGGCGTCGGAGCCTGCCATTGCTGTGAAGACCTGGTTAAGGCCCTTTGGTGCAACTTTAAGGACGCCAGTCCTGAGGATCTCTGCCCAGTCGTGCTGGGGAAAATTGCCAAGGGCTGGGCGGTTGATGATTGCGCTGGCCATCTCTGGCGAAGTTGCGGCCGCGAGCAGTGTCGGGTTACTATAGCCTACAGGTATCGAAGCGATCTGTGCATATACGTCGAGCAAGACGTTTCCATCCAGATCGGCAATATAATTTCCAAAGCTGTTCTGGTAATTGACCATCATGTTCAGACTCCTAGTGTCGAAGACCCTGTGTAGATCCTCGATGGCCTTTTTACTCTCCGGACCGGGAATTGCAGTACGCATATGTGGTTTGAAGGGTTCATCGGGGAAGAAAGGCAGCTCGTAGCGCATATCCTCCGCTACTTGTGCATTTGCCATACTGGCGGCGGGTCTGGTCGTTGTCGTGATTGGCCTTCGAGTGGAGAAATGGGTGAGAGGCCGGAGGCGAGAGGAAAGGCGAAGGACAGAAGTCATGGCTGAGTTGATGCTGCTTCAAGAAAGCAGAAAGGTGGTTTGGTGGAGCTGGGGCACTCTGGCCTGCTTTGTTTGAGCAGATGCGGAGTCAGTGGCAGATGTTTCACGTGGAGGGTTTCGTTTGATATGCTCAGTCTTGTAAGTCTTACTGTTGTGGAAGCTGTCAAGCTAATCAGCTCGCCATAGTCGTTGGATGGACACGAGTAACATGTGCAATCAATTGACAGTTGTGGGACAATGAACAATGAGTGATGAATGGTGAAGGACGAAGGATGTCCCCCCGATATCGCTCCCGTGTATAACCCGTATAACCCCTCGGACGCGCGGGGTTGCTTCTTCCTTTTTGCACTAGGACTAATGAAGCAATTTTAGCTGAGTTCACCTCATTGACTACTACCTATTTCCGCCGACTCAATACTCACTTCCTGCTGATGTGATTTTGGAACGGGTTCCCAGAGTAAATTGAGACACAACAGCAAGCCAGATGAAGATGGGCAAATGTCGCAGAGACTGGCTGCGGGAGACGCCCCTCCTGCCTGCCCGGTCTAGTACCGTTCGTCCTATCTACAAGATCCCCTCGAGCGTCCTGGAAAGCTGCTCCCAGCCTTGCTCCAAGTCAACGTACCTTTGAGGTGCGTTGATAGATTCCTAGGCCGCTCCGTGTACCTCGATATCAGAAAGATGCCTCCGCCCATTGCCGCCAAAAATTCCTCTATGCTCGCTGGGTGTATCTGGAGTGTGGGCATTGCCTGAGATATCAACATCTTGGACCTCTCGTACCGTATCGTTTGAAGGAGGGTGCGGTGGCGGAGCATTAGTGTTGCTTTCTGGTAGCATTCCCATTGACTCTGTGTCGCCCAACGATCTGTAGGCCTCATAGCTATGTTGGTGAATATCATCTATTCCTCCGTTTGAGAAAAATACTGAATCGGGAGGCGTGCCATCAGCTGGAGGTGGTGGAGGCGGCGGTGGCGGACTTTCTGATTTGAGCCGCTTACTCGGTGTCGCTTCGTCGTCCTCGAGCTTCATGTCAACGGGATCCTCATCCTTGACCCTCTTGCGTTTGAGTCCCTCGGCTTGCAATAGCTGGTCTAATGGTGTTACGGGTGTTTCTGACTCTTGCTTCGGCTTCTCATATTCGTCGTCATCAGACATTGCCATATCTTGATCCCCATCGCTTTCCTCCTCCTCCTCCTTCTTCACCTCAGCAGCCATTACCGGAGTAGGTGATACTGCCGACTCTTCTTCCTTGCTCCTTCGTCCGGCCTTCTTCTTTTCATGCTCTCTTTTCTTGGCAACCGCTTTGTCAAAGTATTCTTTGACATACTTCTTCACGTGCTTTTCTTGTCGGGACGATACTTTGGTGGGATCTTCCACCCGATGATTCTTGAAATCCGAGCTTACAAGCTTTTTCGAAATCTTCGTACGCCGCCTGTTAGCGAAAGATTCACTTCACGACGCATTTGACAGTGTTATCTCACCTCTTTTGCGAAGCGCTTCAAATCATCCTTCGGTAGCTTACCCTTGAATTTGTCCATTACGTATTTAATATGCGGAAACAGCTTTGTCGTCGATTAGCGATTGCAAAGTGAAATCTATTGTGTAGTCATTCTTGGCTTACCGTGTTTTCGTATAATTTTTTTTGTTTCTCTTCACTATAGGTACGCCATTTCTCTGGGCCACCTTTGGTGTCCTTTTTTGCGTCGCCATTGACTGCCTGCAGGGCCGCCGAGTGTACTGTCTTCTCTTTCGGAGTATTGGCTTTCGCACTTGTGATCTGATTGATTATGTCCTCAAGCGCTTTGTTTGTAGAGGTAGGTTTAGGAGGTGGTGGTGGCGGGCGCGCTATCACCGTGGGTCTCTGCCATGTCGTTTTTCCACTCAGATCGTAGTAATACGTCCTCCCGTCGTCGTCCTGCGCTGCAAACCAACCTTCAGGCAACGCACCAAATGTTCGCGGCCGATAGGGACCTCTGGGCCCATTGTAGAAACCAGGTCCTCGCTGAGGAAAATTTGAACGTGGGCCATTTGGTGCTGCTGGTCCTTTTGGAGCGTCAATTGATCGTGAGCGTGACCTGGACCGAGATCGGGAACGTGACCTGGAGCGTGCCTTTCGTTCTTCGCGGCTTGACTCCCGCCTTCCCAAGCGATTCGTAAACTCTGGGGTGTTAGTAGTATTATTTAGTACATCACGCTTCTTACGAGGTATGCGGTAAGCAACTTCAAGTTTACTCCATGAATCCAAGAGCGCCTGAGCTTGTGACTTCACGATGTCATCGCCACACGCTTTTAAACTCTCGACAGTTGTTTCTATCTTGGAGTCGTTGATCTTGTTTCGTGTTAGAAGCGGAAATTTGCTGAGAATGTCGAAGACTTGTAGAATGACATTGAAGTCCTCCTTCCATAGAGTCAGGGTCGAGTTGAGAATTTGATATCCATGCATCTTGACGACCCGATTACGCACTCGTTCGTCATCGCAGCGCTGGATTCGACCAAGCAGCTTGACGGCGATCCACTTCTCCCTGCATTGCATTAAGGTGGCCATGACCTTGGTGACGCCATCCTCGTCCAGGGATTTGGGTTGGACGTTGTTGACGTACTCTTCATCCTCTTCGCCAACTCTCTTCTTGCGTGTCTTCTTTGCAACAGCGGTATCCCAGCCATCGCCATCTTCGATACCGAGAGCCTCGATTGTTGTATTTGACAGTTTAGTCGCACGCTCTGTTTGAGTCTTGCCGCCGATGAAGCCAGTGCAATTGGGCTCACCACAATAGCAAGGTTGTGGATCGGTACCATACCTGTCGACGTTGTAGTTGAATACAAGTTCTTCTCCGGCTTTGATTTTTCGTTCGGCAAAGATTCCCATGCGAAGTTTTTCACCCACCACCCACTTATCAACGTAACAATTTGGATTACAGGAATGATTGCAGAATCTCCCCAAGTTGCCTTTTTTAGTGGCATCAACAAATTCGCCTTTCGTAAGTGACATGAAATAGAAATGCTTGATGCCTTCGTCGTCGTATTGGACCATGCGGCGGCGGAAGCGGGCTTCGTCGATGACTTCTCCGATATACTCGTAAATGAAATCATCGGCATTAAGATCTGCATCAGCTCGTAGACCATAGCCTTTCTTCTCTGTTTTGAAGACCGTCACGTCCGCAAATTGTCGTCGCTGAAATCTTTGGTTTTGGCAGTCAGCTCCGCATCCACAATCGCCCACACATTCCATTTTCGTCGCACGATTGATGCAGTCTGAGTCATGCCCACATGCTGAATTGGTCATCGTAAAGCTATCTATATTGAACAGTCAGGATGCTTGCATAAACAGAGAGAAAATCATATAGGGGCAGCTTACCCCACTCCTCCGTGCAGTCGCAATCCATAGAGCCATGCTCTGTAGACCCGATATACTTCGAAGTGTAGGAGCATTGTTCCAATACCTGAAAGGTGTGATTGGACTCCTCGGTCTTACTTGGTTGATCGTGAAACAAAGGAGCCGGCTTAGAAATAATCTTTTGAGAGCTGCTGCGAGCGAGCTTGGGGGGTTGGCCTGGCTCCAGCTTCACACTCACTTCCCCACCCACAACTTCCTGCTTCTCACTGCCCGTAGAAGGTGACTGTGTAGGTACATGAGTCTTCATGGGCGATTGTGAAGGAGATCTCATGGATGTATCCCTAGATGAGGACGTGTTGCTATTTGTAGCCTCCTCTTTAATCTCTTTTCCCAAGTTGCCTGGGGCGTCTCCATTCTCTAAATGTAGCTCTTCGACGCGATTCTCCAAGATTTTCTGTTTTCTTGATCGTTTATGTTCCGTCATGGTGGTGCACCTCGGCACGAGGTAGTACGATGAAAGGAGTGTTGAGGGTGAGGTTGCAATACGGTGAATGGTGAACGGCGATAGAAGGGTCGCTGAGGATGATCCCCGCACATGGCAACCACAGAATCGTGACTTAGATTCTACCAACAGATATCCGTTGAATTTGGTAGAGCATGTGGTCTTTGGCAAGCCTCTTTTGTTTCCTTGCTCAATGCCAATGGACGGAGAGACTGTAGGACGGAGAGATCGTAGTGACTGGAATAAAGGGACGGCAAGGTTGCCAAGCGAGAATAATTAACGACGACTCTGATACATCCACGTGAGGAAAAGAGTGAATGCAGAAGGTAGGTAGATTTCAAAAGCCTGTATCTCTCCCCAAGGCCGTCTCACCAAGTTTGCAACCCCATGAACTAACGGTAGACCGCAACCAAATCCCAGCGGAGGGTACAGCAGAGGCCAGATTTCTATCGCGTCGACTTTGCACAGTCCCACAACTTTTCAATTCCTGGTGGTTAGTCCAGGGAGGATTTGAATGGTGAATTGGGAAACGCTTCGGCTTTTTTGAGATTCACACCTCCTCGGCAAGTAGGGCCTAGCAGTTCCAGTGCGTGAATGTAGAGATTCATAAAAATTGTTTCATTCTCGAAATCTAAATACAAGAACGAGCCGTGATCATGGCATTTGAAGAAGCAAGTAATACAGTAGATGCAAGGCAGACTCCCGCAGACACATCGCCAACGCTGCGCTTCGATTATGCAATCAGGTTTCAGGAGCAAGACAGAGCAACCGCAATGGCTTCAGAACGATACCTGAGAGTGATGCAGGCAACAGGCTCATCTCAATCACACCACCTGACCAAACGTACTTGACGGGTGACGATGAGGGAGGTACATAGACTAGAAGACCTAGAGGAAACCGGATTGCATGATGATGTGTCTCGATACTGTTGGCCGCCAATTTCGCGCATTCTCCAAGCGGGCATTCAGTATATAATAACATCAATGACGGAAGCCGAGTTCATTCAACTTGGAAACCTTTTGACAATTCCAATCGCATCGTCCGTCCATTGCATCTTCCAGCACCTATGCATCCAAGCTCTATCGAAAAGGAAGTCGAGGGTTCGAGGGTTCGAGGCTTGATGGTTCAAAGCTAGCCAGGGGCTTGCAGAGGTCTCCTCTCTCTGATTCGGCAGATGAGTTGGCCAATCCTACGAACGCATTGGATGGATTTCCGAATACCCTCAAAATCCGACAAGCGTCATGAGGCTGACTTTTTGACGACGCTTTTGAAGATGCCATCTGTGTGCTGATGGAAAGCAACGAAGCCTTAAGGAAAGGGAGCTTGCATTGGCCCAGTCCCTTAGGCAGAGTAGCGGCTAAAAATCTAAAAATCCCCGTTGGTCATGCAGGACAGAAAGCTACTTACCAGGCAAAGGGAGCTCTCATGGCCAAAGAGCACTTTTAACTTGCCATATCTTACAATTCGCGTTACCCTTTTTTCCTTCTCGTCCGTCCTGTCTCTTTGACCACGTCTTGGCTTTCGTCTGCTCCTGGCGTGTCACCACATTCGTTACTCACAATCTTTCATGCCTGTCCCCTATGAGTTTTGAGACCAACCAAACACTCATTCAGTTCCTTCAAGTCCTATCATTCCCTAATACTCTTGCAATACTCATCCGTCTCCCCAAGTCCTCAACCTTCTGCGCTTCCTGCAGACGCCTCATACACCATCGAACCACGGTTAAACCACAACCATTACACACAATGGCTGCTATGGAGCAGCCTTTTAGCGAGGACGAAGTAGTAAGTAACTCTAAACCCCTTTGAAGGTTCTGTAGTCGTCCCGTGGTCTTCTCCCTGGCGCTCAATGAACCTTCCGAAACTAATGTGAGACAGCGTTACTTTCTCGCCGAGATCCTCAAGAAATCTTCCATATCTCCTGAAGATCTCATGAATCTCATCCGAGAACACGGCGTTCAGCCTAGCTGGTACGAGATAGCATTGCCAAATGGTGCGCAGGGAATGGATCGTGAAGAGTTGGCAAGGGCTGAAAATGTGACTTACAGGTCGCTCTGTTTCCTCATGCATAGTAGTCTGGCAACACCTCCAAGCAAACGCTCATGCTCGATACACGAATCGTGTCCAACCTATGGTCGCTTTCGAACAGCCATCTCCGCAGAATACTTCGAAGTCAAAGAAAAAGCGCCCAGCTTCCGCCGAAAATGTTCCCTCAGCGGTGGACCGGATGATTCAGCCCCAGCAACCACTCAATTTTGCTACTGTCAATGCGCCGAGCGATTCTGCTACAGATCAAGGTGCTACGGTTCCGATTTCATGGGGGCCGCCAAAGAAGAAGCGAGGACGTCCAAGCAAGGCAGAACACGAAGCTAAGGTTGCAGAAGCTGCAGCGCGGGGGGAAGAATATCAACCCCCTCTGAAGAGGAAGAAGACCCCACGACAATCACTGCAGGGTGCGCCAAACGCGGGCATGGCCACCCCTGGCACGGCCGAGGCTGGCGCTGCAGGCGAAGGTTCTGTCGGGAAGAAAAACGCTCGAAAACCGAAAACAGCACCCAAAGAGGCAAGCAGCCCAGCATTGGAGCCTACTGCTAGGAGTCTTGCTCTTAAGGCAACAGCACATGCTGCAAATCAGATGCAAAATGAAGAGGAGACACCCGTCAAAAGCACGATTCCCGAGACGCAGGCATCGGAGGTTGAGGCTCGGGAGAGTTTTTTAGCTGAAATGCGAGAGCATGCAGAACATGCTGTGCCGGATACTGTTCAGAGTACCATGACATTACCACACGACTCCACACCACGGACCGACTTCCCATCGTACCAGGGACCGACAAGAGACCCAGAAACAACACGAAGACAGCAATTTCAATGAGAAAGAAAAGGAGATGACTATTCGGAGCCAACGACTCTCCACGATTCTATGCATTTTACGCGGACTGGAACGAGACGGCGGCTATTGTTCTGCAGCTTTGAGCGTAAGAAGTCGCACCCATGAATTTCAGCATTGCCGGCTATATATCCGGCATTTCCTTCGAATTTTCCCTCAATTCTTCATACAGCAAACTATACTAACGCCTTGTAATACGCTTGATATGGCTTCACGACGCTCACGGCTACCAAGCCTCGACAGAGATTTTCTCTTCCCTCTATCTTAAATCAGGATATTCAGAGTCCTGAAGCCACAGAAGGGATTTCCGCATCTATATAGATTAGACACCTGTTTGACCTGGAATGTATTATTAGGAGTGATCAAGTCTCGCAAGAGCTTAGGCCTCATAGTCACAGATCAACATGGAGGATATTCCACCACACAATACGGCTTATTTATTCGATATGAACGAGTCCCGTTACCAAGACAATTTCTTGATCTGCCCCGATGTGTCAACGGGCTAATCAAAGAATAGAGATAAGGCCTGTAAGGAATACTATGGGTATGGTGTATGGTACTTTAGAGCTCAAGTGAGAAGGGTAACTCTTTGAAAGGTCCTGTCAAGTCTTTACGAATGCAAAAAAGCGAGCCAGTTAGAGCCGTACTTCGTGAGTATCCTAGTATAATTGATCTATTCCGGGTATACGCTCTGAACCACGCAAGCAATATATGTGTCCATGCCCAAACGCCTTGCATAGTGTTCCTAACTGAATCAACGGCCTTTTGAACCTGAATATGATCATCCTGTGTCATCATCATCCGCAGTACCATCTCTCCTGAATTTGGATCAGTATGCTCGCCTACTGAATCTGGGCAGCCTCAACACATACGGAATATATCTCGCCCCAGCATCCTCAATGTTTTGTTTGACATCGTCAGGTAGCTGCAGCAAACAGTAATCGTCAGTGTTGGTCGTGAATGTCTCTTACTTCTGAGCTATGAAATTTCTGGCTCTGCCTATAGACTGCCCCTCAAGCCGAGAGTCTCCGACGCTTTTCAATGGATTGCGCTCACCGTTCCAACGACCTTGACAGCATAGACCCCACCCACACAGCCCTCCAACCTCTGCCATCTCGCCACCCAGCTAGTTGTGGGATTCGCGAGCGTGATCAGTCCCTCAAAAACTTGCGATGTGCATTCTTGAACCGCGTCGGAGGAGTTGGCGAGACCTAGGAAGGACTCGCAGTTCGGGCAGCCGTCACGTAGGAAGCGCTAAAGATATATAGCCTTCAGTATTGTTTGTTGCTGAGCGCACAAGAAAGACATGGTTTCAAAGGGGGTGGAAATTTGGAGAGCGGAGCGAACTAACAGCATGGGTTTGGACTATGGAGCAGACCATGCAAGCACGAAGGTAGCGCTGTTGTGAGCCTGGGACAAAAGCGGATGACATGATGAGGGTTTAAAGAGCCTTCCCAGGCACTGTGTGGTTCATAGAAGAATAAGTGTCGTTCACAGTAGGATGGGGAAGGAGAGCACGCATGCGATACCTGCAAAGGGCTAGCGGCATTCATTGTAGAATATCCCGAATATCCGATACAGGAAGTTGAGTCTCGGAGCTGTTCGTTATACTACAATAATTATAATCCACCATTTCTTAATCTATAAATTTGGCTTCCTAGAGACGATTCGTTCTTCCAAATATCCCAACTCTTTACAATGCCTTCGAAAGAGGAGTCTGCAGAGCTGAAAGCAAAGGGCAACAAATACTTTGCGAGCCATGAATGGCTAAATGCTATAGATTCTTACACAAAAGCTATAGAGATGTACGACCAAGATCCATCCTATTATTGCAACAGAGCACAGGTTATATGACCCGGAACCGCATCCTTTTTGGACCTCCTTCGCTAACGTGAATCATTCCCAGGCCAATATCAAACTCGAGCAGTATGGCTACGCCATCGCTGACGCAGCCAAAGCCATCGAGCTCGACTCAGGCTACGCCAAAGTATTTGACGTTTCCCACCGAAGAATTGGACGACTGTTAATGCAATCATAGGCATACTATCGGAGAGCAGTCGCCAACACTGCCATTCTCAACTCCCGTGCCGCCGTAAAAGATTTCAAATCCGTCGTGAGATTAGAGCCGAGCAATAAGGATGCGAAACTCAAGCTTGCGGAATGCGAGAAGATTGTCAAGCGGGTGGAGTTCTTGAGAGCGATCGAAGTCGGGGACCCACCATCTGCATTCGAGGGACTCGACATAGATTCTATGGCCGTAGAACCGACTTACGATGGAGCAAAGCTGGGCAAGGAAATGACACAAGAATTCATTGATGACATGATCTCGAGATTCAAGGATGGCAAGAAGTTGCACCGGAAGTACGTCCACCAGATAATAGCGGAGGTCAGGAACATTGTCTACGACGAACCGACAATGGTGGAGATGGAGGTGCAAGAAGGACATCGATTGACTGTCTGTGGAGATACCCATGGTCAGTTCTTCGACTTGATGGAGTTGTTCAGGCTCAACGGCTTTCCTACCGAATCCCACTACTACCTCTTCAACGGCGACTTTGTCGATCGAGGCTCTTGGTCCACGGAAATTGCGCTCCTTCTCTACGCGTACAAATGGTTACATCCCAAGGCTTTCTTCTTAAACCGTGGAAATCACGAGACGGATGATATGAACAGGGTCTAT
The DNA here is from genome assembly GCA_963556305.1 of Platismatia glauca. NCBI lineage: Eukaryota > Fungi > Ascomycota > Lecanoromycetes > Lecanorales > Parmeliaceae > Platismatia > Platismatia glauca. The sequence goes on from OY745767.1 coordinate 1,182,328, forward strand.
GGGTTCGAAGGTGAATGCAAAGCGAAATACTCAGAACGAGTGTTCAAATTGTTCTCCGAGTCATTTTCTGCGTTACCCCTTGCGACCTTGATCGGCAAAAAGTTCTTCACATTACATGGTGGTCTGTTCTCCGATGACAAGATCTCACTTGACGATGTTCGGAAACTCAACAGGCATCAGCAACGGCAACCTGGACAGCAAGGCCTGATGATGGAAATGCTTTGGACAGATCCACAGCCCATGCCTGGTCGGGGTCCCAGTAAAAGAGGCGTGGGCCTGCAGTTTGGGCCCGATGTTACGAAGAGGTTTTGCGAGGCGAACAATCTAGAAGCCGTCATCCGAAGCCACGAGGTCCGAATGGAAGGATATGAGGTGGAACATGACGGACACTGCATTACAGTCTTTTCAGCACCCAGGTACTGCGATAGTACCGAGAACAAAGGAGCATATATCAACATTGGACCGGAGCACAAGCTCGAATTCCACAAATTTGATGCTGTTCCGCATCCTGATATAAAGCCCATGGTACGTCCTTCTTCCCGTTGATGCCTTCCGATTGGTACTGACAATGCCCCACAGGCATATGCCCAAAGCTCACTTATGTCTATGATGTAATTGGTATATTCCACAACATATGCGGCAGTGCCTGGTATCATCATCATTAGCGAATATGCATCACAGTTCGGCGTTCCATCTTGCACACCTGGTGGTTGGAGAGGATATCAATGGTTCATGCATTGAGGATGTAGAATGTACACGAATTTACGGATACTCATAAAGACATCAGACTTGGAATTCCACTCTTAGCCATGCTCTCAGGGCCGGAGCTCCCCAAGCTCACACTGCCCAAGACCCATCTTTTGAATAACCAACCTCTTCACGGCTGAAAGAGCTCATGCCCGTCCGTGGCCACCACCGCGCCCAGCCACTCCCCCTTCCTCCTCACCCTCCAGCTACTTTCACCATCCTTCCCGACCCACTGGCTCAAAGCGCCCGCGACGGCACCCGCGTCGTCCCGCGGGACCCTGATCCACACGTCCCCGCCCGCGACTTTGAGAAAGTCGACCGGGACGGCGGTCCCCGTGATCCCGAGGAACTGACCGAGGGCCGAGGTGAGGTGCGCTCGGGCCGTGAGGATGTCTGGAGGGGGCGAGTCGGGGGGGGGGGACGGGGCGCTGGGGGCGTGGAGGGTGAGGTGGAGGTATGTGAAGGGCGGGTTGCGGATCGTGATCTTTTTCTGTGCTGGGCGCGATTTGGATGCCGGTTGCGACGGTGCTGCGGCCGGAGGGACAGATGCCATCTCCCTCGCATGGATGGTGAATAGTCAACTAGGTACTTGACTTGGACAGTCGTGGCTGTATGTGACTTCGATGTGCGAGATCGACGACATGCATTAGCGCCGATGTTGCTTTACTCTACCTACCCTACACTACCTTAGGCTCATGGCCCGTGCCGTACACTAGTAGAGTACAGTCGGTACCGTACGTACCGTATTGAACAATTGACACGACAGCATGCGAGGAGAAGATTAAAGACAGATTCACATGAACTGAAAGACCGTATCTGCTCTAGTATCGATAATCTCCAACAGTCTTCTTCCAGCTCTCCGGATCCCCTATCCACTGAATGATCCGCATCAAGCAATCCAAAAGATCTTCAACCTCCGCGGCTCGAAAGACCGCGTCGTTGTAGGTCACGAGCATCTGGAACGTCTCCGCGTCGACCATGCCGCAATTCCAAGCGATAGCAATATCGCCATGGCCTTGCCAGTCCACCAGCTGCACCGAGGAGTCCTTCTCAGACTGCAGCAGCGGAGCGTATTGAAAGAATTGCCGCCGGAGAATCTCGACGAGCATGTCACCGTCTTCGTCGCCGAGCTGCTCCCGTAGCGCCAATATTGGCGCTCGAGCATGTTCAGTCAGTCCGTCTTGTTCGCTTTGCATGCGCTGCAATAGTCCCAAGACCAGCTCCTCTTGATGTACCGCAATCTTGTTGAAGACGTACTCAATCGTTGGACCCGGTATGTCCATAGGGTCCGGCAGGAAGTCTGCAATCTGCTGCTCCAGGAAAGGCCAAGCGCGGCAGAGCTGAGTATTGGCGAACAAAGCGTGAGGTTGGCCAGTCTGCTGGATGTTGAGGAGAGCCACCGCTGCTTTTATGACGACAGCATGAGATACCTTGTGTTCGCTCTGCAATTTACCCATCGGAGTGACCTTCGCGCGTCTTGTAAAGCCCTTCACCCCCTGACTCATACTTCCTTCAAACAAAATGCGATCACACGACTTTTGTGGGCTGCTTTCATCATGTCTATGGCTGGTCCCTTCGCCTTCCAACACCTGAGAGCTGCAACTTGTTGGCCACAAAGCATCTCGTAGCTTACCAATTCCCCTAAGACGAGAGACATGGTGTTTCAGAGAAATCTGAGACTGGACTGATGCCCGATGACTGTAGTATGCATTCGCGAAGATACTATACGAGGTCCGCGGGGGAATCACCGCACTTTCGTTGATCAACAAACTTTGGAGGTCTTCTTGGAACATGGATATGGATATCGCGTCAAACACAGAGTGATTGCCATACACTATGAAAGCAGCACTGCCTTGACTCTCCACGAAAGATACCGTGATGTGGAAGAGAGGGACTGTAGAAGAGGTGATATTCTCATGTTCACGCCGGGATAACTCGAGGGTCCTAAGATCTTCTAGATCTCCGACGGATTCTGCGTTCGTGATAGCGAGTTCGAACCATCGGCTGCTGGGACGAATAATTACGTGCGAATGATGGAGAGAGCCATGCCTTACCGCTAGGGTGCGCAAGATGTCATGGTTGGATAACGTTCTTTCGAGTGCTGTGCGTAATTGATTTCGCGTCGCATTAGGACATGTAAAAGCTACTCTGAAACGCCCTGAGCGAAGACCTGACTGATCCAGCATTAGTTGACCAAAATCCCATGTTGGTAGGATATCTTCGACGTCCCTGTCCCATGAAAGGCCAAGGCCGTCAAGCTTTTGCTCCACTACCTCCCGAATATGTGAGAATTCAACTGAATCACCAGAAGCGTGTACTACGTCGCTGACACCCGGGGCTGATTGACGGCTCGTTCTATACGAAACCCCTGCTAGTAGCCTCCCTTTTCTGCTGTCGAGAACCTGTGCCTGTGCTTTGATATTGGTATTTTCATTGAGCTCTGCGAGGCTGATGATTTTCCCAAGTTCGTTTTTCACCTGGTGTCGGAATCTCATCACCGTGACACTGTCAACAATGCCTTCAAGCGACATCGTTGGCAAGATCCGGTCTCCTGGCATGCCTAATAAGCGAGCCCATATGAGGGTCAGTGCAGCCTCTGTCGATTCTGGATTTGTGAAATCTGCTGACTTTTTGGATTCTCGCCCTAAAAGCTCTTGTACCAGGCGTCTAATAATTACTTTGCGCACTTTGCCAGTTGCCGTCCTAGGAAAGTCGTCAATCCCCAAATCTCGCAGATCAATGACTCTTTCCAGAGCGAAGGTTGCTCCCAAGCACCTGATGACGTGTTCTTGAAGTAAGGTTTTGGAGACGTTGCATCCATTGACCATCTTCACAACAGCCACTGGGACCTCACCGGCGACATCGTCAGGTATACCAACAACTTGGGATGTAAGGTCTTCAACCTGGTCCAAAATCTTCTCTATAATCCGTGGCGAGATGTTTAATCCTGCTCTGATGATCATATCCTTGTATCGTCCCAAGATTGATATCTCGCCCGTATCCGCCATGATGGCTTGATCGCCTGTCACATGCCATAACCCAACCTCATCAGTGTAGAAATCGGAATTGTCGCCGCCGAGGTACTGACTAATGACCGTCATGCCACCCTCGTGCAGTTCGCCGACCTCTCCTCTTTTCAGGGGGGCTCGTGAGCCTGGCAAGCATATACGCGCTCTGGCACCTGGAGCCATGCGACCAGAGGGTAGAACATCATACGCCTTGCTTGCAGTGCTTGGCTGGAAAGTTTTGGTAATGAACCCGCTCTCAGTCAAGCCATAAGAATTTATGACCTGCTTTACGTGCAGAATGTCGTGACACAAACGAACGTCGGCGGCAGACACGGCGGCACCACCGATTTTAACGAGAACAAGGGAAGAGGTCTTTCCAATGGATAATGCCGAGTCATCCAGCAAAGCATGTAGCATAGTTGGTACTAGTAACGTGTCTGTGCATTTTTCTCGCTCAATAGCCTCGAGTGTCGACTGAGCATCGAATTGCTTACTAGGATATACCACAGTGCCTCCGACAGCCCAGATAGGGAGGGACTCGATGACCCCGCCGAGATGGAACAATGGCATGACATTGCACGACTTCCTACTCTCATCAAGCTCGAAGTTAAGCGCCGCCGACTGGCATATGGCGGCGATGGTTTTGTTTGAATGAGGACAACCTTTTGGCAGGGAGGTCGTGCCGCTGGTGAAAAGGACAAGAGCAGTATCTTCCATATCTTGATCTTCTACTTTGGTTTCTGGGGCGTCTGGCATTTGAAGGAAGTCGTCAAGTGGTTCCCAGTCGGCCACTCCACAGCCGCTAGCTACCAGCCTGATACCGATCCCTTGGACCTGCAATAGAGCATTCACAGAGAGCTGTTTGACGATTGAATCGTCATGCACAACCAAGGCACCGACTTCTAAAAGGCTTAGCATATGCTGCAGCTCGTGTTCTCTGGATACTATAGCCGGGTTTATTGGGACGAGAGGGCATCCAAGCTTGGCAGCGGCCCATAAAGACAAGGCCCATTCCGCACTTTTATGAAGAACGATGACAAGAGCGGTTCCCCTGCGCAATCCGCGCCGTGCGAGGTTTGATGCCAAACGCTCTGATGCGTCCTCTAGGCGCGTGTATGTCCAGCGCAGACATCTCTGGCCGTCGATTGCTGGATATTTCTCTGAGGGAAGCAAATTGCAAGGTTGATGGCATGATACGAGGGCAACCTTGTCTGGGTGTCGGTGTGCCGACTGGGTGAGGATCTGGTAAAGAGTTCGAGTGGGAATGGGAACGTGTTGCCCACGATCTTCAGCGACCAAAGAAGCTTCTAAAGTGTCGGAGCTTGTTGCTTTACCTTTGCTCCTCAAAGTCGCACTATTCGATATGTTGGACATGATTGATTTCGTATTTGTCTAAGACAATACAACATACAATTTTGAACACAAATGAATGAGTTAGTGATGAGAGTCAGAGGTAAACAGTACCTACCTTATCAGCAAGGAAATGGCTTATGAATCATAACGGTATACACAAGATTGGTAATTTTTACATCAATTTCTATACACTTTACAACTTAATACTGTCATCAATTATGTACAGTGGGTTTCTTGGAATCGTAACGTAACCCAAGTCCACAATTTCTATTTAGGTAGTTTTGTAACTCAATGGTTTCTATGATTTCGATTGATCAGGGGAATAAGCAGCAGAGCATCTCGTACTGTGTGATGTACATTATTAGGGTTACGTAGGAGACTTGGGTTTTTATGACTTCACACCTCAATGTCGCAAAGAAATGGACTTCAAATTCGATCAATCCAGGCAATTTTCACGCGGGCGCGATGTCCCCCGGATGTTACGGGGTAGAGTGTGGGGTGGTGAACGAGTGTAAGGTCCTGAAAACATTGGACAAGACTTTCCGTTGCCGAATCATCCGGAGAAAGAAACTCCTGGGGCAGTCTTCTGGGATGCGTAGAATCAATGAACGTCATTTTGGGCTTCCAATGAAGAGGGCTGGCAAATTGAACTATGTCCGTCGTCTTGTTATTATACTTGCTTCGATTGGTCTTGGGTGCCGCCCTACTATGCTACCACGTCCAATTGACAAGGAGTGGTACCCAGAGACACCGCGGGAGGGGTAGGGTCGGACTTTTATCTCCAAGAACGAGGTGAGTGGTAGGTACTATGACCAGTAGCTACCCTGATCGATCCGGGGAACAATCCGTCCACAAGCTGCTACAGGCTCACGATAGCCTTCACGACGTGTGGGCCGCCGTACATCCAAAGACCGCCTCCACCCTCGTGCATTCGTAACAGCTCTCGTGCATTGTTCTGATCGATCTCTCACCATAATCTGAAGAGAAGTGATGCACGTATCAATTGGATTGCCTCTGTGGCACCTTGGTCAGTTGTGGTCAGAGGTGTTTAGTTCGTATTAGGTTCGATTCCTAACGGCGCTGGTACAATGGTGTTGCGGTGCTTCTTATTTTCTGGCAGCGCCATTACTTAACCATCCGAGGATCCGATAACACGAAATGCGCACCCTAGACGGTAAAAGAGATGAGGTACATATGTAGGTAACGATTTCTGATAAGAATAGCAATCAGGTAGCGGTTTCCCCCTCCTCCAAGGGGCCGCAGTCACCCAGGCTCTCGCGAGAATAAAGCGGCGCTCACCCTAGACCCGGTCGGGAGCGAGGTCGGGGGCGCTGGAACAACCAAATCGACGTCACTTCAACGTTCGCCTTTCAGTATCTTAAATTATTGTACTGTAGCGAATAGCCTTTGTGTATGACAAGGTTTCAAATACCATCATGAAATTCATGTGTCGCCAGGATCTTCTTCGATAGAGCTCTCGTTGTGGAGCTATGTCGAGGGTCGTGATTCTCACGCCAACGCGTACTCTACTCCGAATCCCAATAGTAGAAACCGTCTTGACTTAAATCAGAATTGACATCATTATGATAGACTGGTGAATTGAGTGGGCGAGTTGAGTGCCGGGCACGATTGGTCATGATTGGAAATCAATATGATTGGAATCAGTCAGATTTCAAGATATATAAATACGGGGCTTTACCACCTTCACTCTGGTATCCTGCTCATCCTGCTCACCAGATGTTCACTCCATCAACAACTTCAAACACTAATCACATTTGACGGCTATACAGAAGCACAAAATCATGGCCGCCACCGCCGCCGCTGCCGATAAATCTAAACCCTATATTCCTCTGGCCGGCGGCGCCGATGACGGCTGGTCCAAAGAAGATGAAGCGACGGCCACATGCTTCTGTGGCGCCGTGCAATTGGCATTCCCAACCCAAGGCCCGGGCCTGGTCGACACCTTCGTCTGTAATTGCACGGACTGCCACAAAATCACCGCGTCCATGTTCGCATCCAATTTCATCGTCGACGATACGTATTTGAAGCACCTGCGCGGCCGTGACGGCCTAAAGTCCTTCAGCCAATCGCGCACGATCGCCTCGGGCAATAACATGACCAACTACTTCTGTTCCACTTGCGGCACGCTTATGTATCGTGTGGGCTCGGGATCCCCGGGAAAGAGTATCCTGCGCATCGGTACCGTGGACGATTTCCATCTGCAAGAGACCAAGTTGAGACCCAGAGTGGAGCAGTTTACCAAGAGCCGTGTGGACTGGTTTGGTGGTGTAGAAGGGGTCAAGAAGGTTGAAGGGAACGCTTACGGTTGAGGGGCGGAGGGCAGTGTACTGACGTCGTTTTATCATAGTCATGGTTCATCGATTAGTATTCGGAGCGTCAGCATCTCATGGTCGGACGAACGATAGCTGGGGAGGACTACAAGCATGGGATAGATGTGGAGGCCTACGAGCGCGTTATACCTACCTGCCTACCTACCTACTCGGCCATCTCGCACAATTTTGCCGTGTCTGTCACGTACCTCACGCAACAGCGGCTTGGCAGATCCTACTTTCACTCACTCAGTAGCTTGAATAGATCATCAATCCATCACATTCAAAGATCCTTGACTGATTCCTTGTTACGTACTGTTGTTGCTGTTCTCTGCATTGCTACGGATCCTCGACCCTTAGCCACCATACATTTCTACGGCTCCGGATCCTAAAAGAGTCCGCTGCAAATACGTGACATGCAAATCTCTGATTTATACATTACCGGCTCTACTCCGTACCCATTACCGATTCTCTACACACTATCGCCAATATATTAAACATACACACGATTTCATACGGATTCCTATACATATCAACCCAAAGAAGATTCACTGTCTAGTCATCGTTGAGCTCGCGAGGCTGCTCAAAAGCAGATGAATGCCTGAATACGTTGTCATAATATGGTACGAAGGAAGTAATCAGTTTCGCTGATGTCAGAATTCAGCGTTTTCTCATTGCCCGCGAAAATTCGAGTGTACAGCTTTACGTGACAAGACTCATCTATAGCTTCATCACAGTGGCTTGGATTTGGTTGCGACACTCTTATTGATCGACCATGCATGCGTCTTTGAAAGGAGGTGAATTGGAAATCGCACATCAGGCTTGACAAGACTCGCAACTCGATCTCGGTCTTGAGCTTGGAATTCTTCGTAGGATCTGGACTGCTTGGAGGAACCGGGGCTCTGGAACGGGTGAATCTGGCTCTCTCGCTCTCAAGCAAGTAAACGAAATGCGTTTGTTCGTTGACGTGCGTATAGCGTAGAACGGCTAAATCCATCCGGGTTTGGGAATCGGAAATCCCCGGCTTCGATCTCCTGGCCGGGCTTTTGATGCGCCAGAAATTGTCCTTCCCACCAACCCAAACTCGGGGACTGGCCCTCTACCCATAGCTCACTGTCCAGTGAGACGCCAGAGTTTGCGGCAACAGCATGGCATCAGCATCCACATCGAAGGCGCTCGCCAAGCGTTCCCTTGACACCTCGCTCATGCCCCCGCCGCCTACTCCGAAGCGAATAAAGCGCCCCGTAAAGGTTCTGGACGAGGACGACTATACAGACGCTTTATCACACATCATAGCCCGAGATTTCTTTCCCGGCCTGTTGGAGACAGGGTCGAAGCAAGACTATCTCAATGCGCTAGATTCGCAAGATCACGAATGGATCGCGGCTGCCGGGCGAAAGCTTACTGAAGTCATGACATCTGGACCAAATGGGAGAAGACTGCGAGGAAGGCGAGGCACAAGCATGACACCAGCATCTGGACTTTATGAAGGGAGTGGTGACACGCCTAAAGCATGGCAAGGTGAGACGCCCATGACAACAGTGTCCACGGCCGAAAGCACCGCCAGCACTCGGTCAGACCGATCAGAGGTCGACACGAACATGAGTCTCAGCACATTCCAGCAGAAGTATACAAGTGAGGATAATGAAAGTTTCTACAAACTCCTGGACAAACAGAATCTCAAGAGAGCAGAAAGGTATGCTTGGATGTGGGCCGGCAACAAAGTCCCTGCTGCCCGCCAGATCGCCTACCGGAAACGAGAGCTGCTGCTTGCTGCCAACAAAGCTTCAGAAGAATCTCAAAACGGAAAAGAGCTCGCTACTATCGAATCCCGAGATACACGGAAAGCTATGCCTGACGCCTGGCCATCTCATCCCGACAACCCGCTCATGTTCGCTCCCGGATCTATCGAAGACACAACTCAGACAGTCGCCCAGAAGAACGAAGAAACCTCGAGGGCTCCTCCAAAGGCTGTAGTCTACGATAATACCCGCATTGCCCCTCCTTCAATAACAGAATCCTCAAGCAATATTCCTCCATCACCGTCGCTCTCCGCAGTCCAGGACGCCATAGCAGGTCGCCCTCGCCCCACTGCCTCTGAGGCAGCTTTCAATGGTGCGTCTACGCCTCGCGTCAACGGATACGCATTTGTCGACTCCGAGCCAGACCCGCCTCCATCATTCGAGAGCTCCTCTCCCCTCCTCCTGGGCAGTGGAGACAGCTCCCCTAACCCGTTCAAGCTCCACGAAAGCAGCAAGAGGGAAGCACTGCATCATCGGATGGTAGATAAAGTGGCAAAAGGAAAGCGAGCTGCAACTGGAAAAAGAGAAGGGGAATTGAGGACGCCAGTACCGCGGTTTGCGAGCTCACCTCGGATCGGGAAGTGCGGGATGACTCCTGCCGCGCAACGTTTATTGGGAAAGTTCGGAAGCATAGGCACACCGCGGTGGGATGGGAAGACACCGCGGATGAGTGGGTTGAGGGAGGGATGGACGCCCAGGACTGCAGGAAAGGGAAAATAATTGAGATCAGATCGTATATAGTTTGAAAGCATGATACCCTATTGGTTCCAGAGAGAATTCTAAGCATAGCTTTCTCGATACCTGCCTCCACTAAATCTTTGATACCACCGTCTTAATACGGGGCGCAGTCCACTTTCCACTCCGCGATCCGTCTGACGGCACGAGGAAAGTCTGTCTCCAACACATATCTTACATCTTTCTCTCTCCGTCATAAGGCCAAGTCTATCTGGCTCCGCACTCTGAGGGTAGGTTCCATGCCAAAAGTGCTCAGCACGCATGGTAGGAAAATATCAGGTGCGAAATCTCAGGCTTTGTGAATCGCGGCACACCTCTAGAGGGTCTCGTAGTCCTGCGGTAACCTTGAGGCACAGTGCCAGAGGCGGGTGCTTGTTCTGGGTCTCAGTATCTGGTTCTGTGAACTACAGCGACATCAGTATTGTATATCAGACCAACCATGAAACCAACCGTCTTGATTGGGTGGGTATGAACCACACACCTTTGGATGACAAAGCAGTCAGTCTCAATCCTGATACACATCGGGCCATTGATCATTCATCAGATGATCCATCAAGATCCTCTCATACTAATGAATCTTCATTCCTGCATCTTCGTGAGAATTTCCGCCACGTCCTCCACCCCTCCGTTGACCTTTTGCACCTCCACCGCGCTCATCTTTCTCAGAACATAGTTCGCAACATCCCTGCTCTCCCTGCTCTCCGGCCTACCGATTCCAACCCCAATCCGCGTGAACGCCATCCCCCCAAAGCTGCTCACACAGCTCTTGAGCCCGTTGTGCCCCCTCGCGCTCCCGCCAACCTTGAGCTTTATTTTCCCCAACGGACTCTCGAGCTCATCATGTACGACGACCAACTTCGCCCTCGTGCGATCTTCGTTGGGCAGGTCCCGCAGGAAGGCCTTCCACGCGGCGGCCAGGGCGGGACCGCTGACGTTCATGAGGGTGGGAGATTGCCAGAGGGTGATGTTGTCACCGCCGCTGGAGAGGAGGCCGTTGCCATGGAGACGGCTTTTGGCGAAGGGCGGGTAGGAGAGGTGGTGTTGGAGGGAGGACAGTAACGTGTGACCTGCGGAGTGGAGGGTGTTCCTGTATTGTGGAGGTGGATTGCCGAGGGAGGCGATTAGGAGAGGGCGACGGAGCATGCGTGATTCAGCTGCGCTTGAAGGGTTTGAGATGGATGGGGGGTAGGAGGGAGGCGAGGACACGGGTTCGGTCCTCTTGGTGGACTTTGTCATCCTTTCGGGTCGATAAGTATTTAAATGTTTTCTTGGCGGCAAATCTTTAAGCGCGATAGACGCGGGTATTTCCCAGCAGCAAAGTGGTGGAGGACAGTTTTGTACTTTGTAGATGTTCGCAACCTTCTTATGTATGCGAATTGCTTCGGAACAAAGGTGTCCGCTTCAACCTCCCTTGTCCAATCTGCGGCCTTCTTTCTGATCCGTCCCCGATGACCACTTGCTTCTCTTCAAGACAAAGCGTTTTGTTCCTGAGCTTTGATTCTGTCGCTCTACAAGCCATGGACCCAAAAACCTGACTTACCTGTACTAGACTGGGAGAAGAACCATTTCTCGCCAATTTCACGGCACCCCCTCTTTATATGCAATCTCTACGAAGGCTGTCCTAAACAAAATCCGCCCCAAATACGATGGAATTTGATTGCGCAGCCACGTTGCTTCATAAGATCCACCCGTAAATAATTTTTCGAAACCGTCGCCTCATAGTGCGAATGAGCAACAGATATGTGAGAAGTTTGGGGAAAAGCTGGCAATCCAGTGTTTGAAGATTTCTGGAGAATGTTGTACCGTATCTGACCAGCAACGCGCAATGACTTTCCGAATAGACTCCGGGAAACTGGGGAACTAGAAAACTGAACCGGGTCCAATGTGTCAGGCACTGTGCCTCAAAGAAGGACTGTACTGTATTCCCATCCCTATAAATATATATATTTGTGTGTAGCGTGTGTGAAAACTTGGTGCTACAAAAGTAACGAAACACCAAGACTGTCTTTCGCATAGGACAACTGCAACGGATGGACACGGCCCGTGCCGCTGAAAGTCAGTAATCATGCCCTCCCACGTCCTTACTTTATATAATATTACCTATGATACATGACCTTTCCCATCTTCTTTGGAGCTATTCCTCCATCTCTTGTCTGCCGGTATGGCATTCATCTTCGCTTTCTGCTCTCGACTTGTCGAAACAGTCTGAGATGATTACTTTCTGTTGTCTGATCTAATTGACAATGGCTTCCATACATGAGCACAGCGACGAAGATATCGAAGGCTTTATCGCCGTCACTGGTGCCCCCCACAGCAGAGCTATACAATATTTAAAGGTTCGGCTTGGGAGAAACTTCTCAAGCCAATATCAGGCTAATGCGGGCATAGGCTCACAACAAAGACCTCGCAAGGGCCATCAATGCATACTTTGACAACCCTACTGCTGTATTCGATCAGGTAGGTAGTACTCCTTGCATTCGCCAAACCTGGTGGCTCATCAAAACACAGCAAAGCCAAGTCTTCTATGATGAAAGTCAGTTCCATACAGACAAGACCGAAGCTTCCCAACATCAGGGCCAACCGTGTAAGCCTCCATGGCATGCAAAACATGCTGCTTATGTCTTAAACGTGCAGACGTTAAGCTGATTGGTGCTCAAAAGCTTTCACAGTCCATCCTCCCGATACCCTCAAGCCCAATGTCTTCGGCGATACCGCACCGTCAAGACCGAATTCGAGAGTGAGCACGCGGGATAATGTCGTTGGTGGGTTTTCTTTCGAGCTGTTCCGTAAGGAAGGCGGCCTGACCGCTTCAACCTAGGGGCATCTCAAGACATGAATTTTGACGAGCCGGAGGATGAACAGTTTACCCGGGCAATAGCGATCTCAAGGAACGAGACTCAGACCCTTCCCGGCCAAGAGACTGGGACGATCGATTATGGCAAGCAGACTTTTCGTCCTGCAACTCGGGAACACTACGAGACTGATAAGTGGGCGATGACCTACCCTGCAGCTCAAACTCAAGAGATCATTCTAAATCCCGAGCCTAACGACCGCAAGCGGCAGCCAAACACCCCAGCTTTTTTCAAGACACCTTCGACGAGTCACCGTTTATCAGCTCTCATCAAGATATTTCACGCAATACCAATGGCGAGAGAGGCTTTGCTCAACAGAACCATGATGCTGCAGGACTACGGTTATGAGAAAGACTGGTGGGATGGGACGCCAGTAAAAGTACTGAGGATCGTTAACACGGAAGCAGATGGGCGAAAAATCAATGAGGATGACGTGATCTATGAAGCCCAACGTCTCATGGCTTTCCTGGATCAATCCGATAGAGCTTATGGAAGTACCAACATTTTGGCAGGGGTTGAAGGTATTGGCCTGCAAGACGGTGAAAAGGCCTCGAATTTTCTGAGCATTTGGCAAGCGGCCACAGCTCGCTCTGGATCACCGTTCGCCAACATATTTGAGTCTATTGGGACCAAATTGGATCCTAACGATCCAGAAGACGCACGCTCGGAGCATTTCCCTTATCTTACTGTCAAAGTCGATAATGAGACCTCAGGCAAGGGCTGGACGCTGTATGAGGCTCTGGACCACATACTGTGGGTAGACGCCAAGGACTATGAGATCTATCTTGAGAAAGTTGGAGATATTTTCACGCTGGAGGTTAGCAATCAGGTCGACAACGTTCTTGGACTCGGCATTGAGATCCCACCCATCTGGTTTGCTGACCGTTACCTACCACTACACACGGGACAAGCGAAAGATATGCTAGCTCGCAAGGCCGCAGTAACCACCCAACTCCAGAACGAAGAGAAGGTCCAAACAAGAATGTCGAGATTCCAAAGGCCTGCGGGTGGCGCTCAAGTGGACGTTGCCAAACTACTTGCAAAGGCTACTGCATACTTTGAGCGAAAGATGGAATACCAAGATTCCATCAAAGAACATTTGTTGACAGAGCAGCGTTCTCAAGAAGATCCTGGACTGAGCCGAGCTCATACTGACTCAGTCGCCAAAGAGCTCAAAGCGTTGATGGCTCGAATAGTAGACAAGATGAAGAGTACGTAATGCTCGGTAATAATCACTGATCTGCTGACTCATGTTGATTAGCTTTTGAAGAAGCTCGAGATCGTGCTCAGGAGAAGCTGAAAGAGATTTCGCAACTGTACACGATGCCCTCCAGTGATCCACAACAGCCTCCGCATGAGAAGTACACGCTTCGAGGAGTGTCAACAGGTGCAAACGTCGTTTACGTTCTCGAGAAGACTAAGCCAGACGAAGAAAATGACATGCTCAGCACCGAAGCCAAAGACTGGCAGTGGTGGAAGGTTGAGTATGTGAGCACGGAAACGAAGCCGGTGGTACCGAAGGCAAGTCTGCCATCCGTTCTGATGCTTGGTCCCAATATCAATGCCTGAGATGAAGCGACCCAGGAGTCTAGCTGTTCCTTTCAATGCTGACTTGGCGGTCTGCAGAAGGTGACGGAAGCCGACGTCCTCAAAGCTGCGAGTACCGAATCCCAGAGCGCTCTCCTGGTCTACGCCAATGACAAAGCGATTTCTTATGAATCAGGGGATCTACCACCTCCGCTCTTTGTATGTTTATGCCAATTCCAACAGCCTTTTCACATACTGACCACGCCAGAATTTCGTCCGGGCAGACAATCTCAGCTTCAGCGCAGAGCTGGACGGGTTGGATCCTCTCGCGCCTGCCACGCCAACAAAAAGAAAAGCCGACGACGATGACATTGATATGAACAATCATCGATCCCCTCCGTTTGATAGGAGCTACGATGCGATCTCGAACGATGGCCTCGATCCCAATCCACCTGGTTATGACACAAGTCCGTCCCCTCCACATCTGCCTATATACCCACGCATCAGCTCTCGCAAAGCTGGCGCGACCGGAAGCTACGATGATGTGATTCCAATAAGTCTCAGAGCCACTGGACCGACGATCGACCCAACCTCCATGGCTCTTGACCCTGATGGGACCAATGACTACGGCCAAGAGATGAAAGAACGCGGAGGCCAGAAAGGTATGATGCACCGTCAAAACAACGTCAAAGCCGCGCAAGAATACTCGCTTGGAAGCTATTTGCCCGAAATTTCCATGGAGGATGACGAAGAGGACGAAGATCAGAGAGGTAGTCGGGATATATGAGCGCGCGCGGATTTGATTTTGCTGTTGAGATACCCCGTCCATAAATGGACTGTAAGCATTAAGGATTTGCTTTGGTTGGAGCATCTCTATGATTGGTGTATACTATCAGCATCGTCCAGAAAATCCAGGCTCCTGATAGCCTTGCTTTCAGCATTGACCGATGATGGTTGTAGAAAATTGAACGACATGGGAGTACGTTCCGGATTCCTAGACCTTAATATGTCGAGAAGATTACTACAAAGGTTGGCAGGCAAAGTCCTGGGCAGCGCTAGTAGCAACCCTAACACTCCCTTCGGAAGGCGTCCCTGTAATGGGGGGACTCGGAACCATCTTTTTTAGGGACTTCCATTGGGCATGATAGGGGAACCAAGCCCGAGAGTCCGCTCCGTCTAGGCGCAGTCCGAGCCCGATCTAAGCGCCTTGTCCACGCAACCCATTACCCGGGTCGTCATCCGGTCAACCTCCCGACTCCCCAGCCTCCCTCCCTCCGTATCCTTCGGCTGGCGATTTCGTAACATAAGATACAGTACAGTACGGAGTAGAGAGGGTTACAAGACTGGAAGACGTGCCAAGGCAAGCAGAGAGAGACATGATTGGTGGAAGAAGCGAGCTTATTGAATAATTCTAGCTCGGAGTCCTTTAGGAAGGTCGACCGTTGCAACTTGCGGGCAATTGCTCAGCCCTACAGAGCACGGAGTACAACTTTATAAGCCTGTGAGCTGTGATTTTGAGTCACTCTCAGATGATTACCTTTCCTCTCAACCACCATCTTGTTAAGAATATCATGATGATGCCACCGTCCGCTGCAGTAAATCATATCTCTTGACCATGTCGACACGGTGTACCCACTAGTGCAAGGCGTGGAAAAGCAATTCGAAGAAGGGGCGGGCAGGAGCGTGGGAACTGGGACGAGGCAGCTAAGCCGCCTGTGCATGAGTATGCGGTCGGCAGCAGTACCGCAGACGGTCCTCTCCACCAGTATAGTCCAGGAACCCTTTTGGCCTGATTACCTCCGTTCGGCAGCCAAGGACGAAAATACACAGCATTTATGCGGTAACAATGAGGGATGGGGCCCAATAAGCCCCTTCCGCTACGACTTTACACCGTGCTTCCTCGACGTGTGGATCAGCGCTGTGGCGATATTTGGCATTGTGTTTGGCGTAGCAGCAATCTGGTGGCTCCTGAAGAAGAGAAGCCCGTCACAAGTCACCAAGAACTGGCACTTCTACACGAAACTCGCAGTCATCGCTGCTTTGCTCGTTACCACTGCGCTTCAAGCATGCCTACAGATCCATGCGCTGCCCGGCGTCTGGTTCGGCGACTTTCGGTTTTGGACGTCAATCATCACGTTGGGCTCGCTGGCAATCATAAGCAGTGTTCAATACATTGAACACTGGCGCAGTCGACAACCAAACGGCATAGTGCTGTTCTACTGGCTCTTCCTGCTGATAGCCTTCGGTGTGAAGTTGCGGTCGCTGATCTCACAACAAGCGTTCCGAACCCGGCTACCATACTTTGTTACGTTCTGTGTAAGCTTTGGGCTTGCCGCGTTGGAATTCGGTCTGGAGTACCTGGTTCCGAAGAAACAGTCCGCATACGATGCCCTTGGCGATGAAGATGAATGCCCAATCGAGTATGCAGATATTTTCAGTATTCTCACGTTCAGCTGGATGACCCCGATGATGAAATATGGGTACAAGGAGTACCTGACGCAGGATGACCTGTGGAATCTTCGGAGGAGGGATACTACAAAAGAGACTGGGAGTATATTGGAGCAGACGTGGGCTGATGAGCTCGAAAAAAAACGCCCCTCTCTGTGGATAGCTCTGTTCCGGGGGTTTGGTGGGCCCTACTTCCGGGGCTCCGTCATCAAAACCTTTAGCGACGTGTTGTCATTCGTACAGCCACAATTGCTGAGGCTTCTGATATCTTTCGTTGACTCCTATCGGGGTGGCAATCCCCACCCTCAGCCTGTGATCAGAGGAGCCGCGATATCGCTTGCTATGTTTGCCGTGTCGGTAGCACAGACAGTTTTGCTCCACCAATATTTCCAGCGTGCTTTTGAAACAGGCATGAGGGTCAAGTCATCATTGACTTCCATGATATACGCCAAGTCAATGAGACTATCGAACGAAGGCCGAGCCTCAAAGTCTACAGGAGACATTGTTAACTACATGGCTGTTGACACCCAACGACTACAGGACCTTACGCAGTATGGACAGATGCTATGGTCCGCACCATTTCAAATTGTTTTGTGTATGCTGTCGTTGTATCAATTGGTTGGTATCAGCATGCTAGCAGGTGTCGCTGCCATGTTGCTCATGGTACCTATCAACGGGTTGATTGCCAGGATCATGAAAAACCTTCAAAAGAAACAGATGAAGAACAAGGATGCCAGGACACGGTTGGTTACGGAGATACTGAACAACATGAAAAGCATCAAATTGTTCGCCTGGTCTCAAGCCTTCATGAATAAGCTTAATTTCGTCCGTAATGAACAGGAATTGAAGACACTCCGCCAGATTGGCGCTT